>JANBPO010004115.1:7806363-8406363 GCA_024336825.1 Amorphophallus titanum
GCGGGGTGGGGAACGGAGGTGGTCGGGGACCAACCGACTCGAATCTTCGCCTTCAGGTTGTTATTTTTGCCTTCTGTAACCAGTGGCCTTTCAGGGAACGTAGAACCTTCTTGGGACATCCGATGGTGGTGGGGCTGAATGCGTTGGAAATCTTGACATGTTAGCTTGTTCCTAGAAGAAACGCCGTCTCATTCTAATCTCGGACGCACCGGGTACGATAGATTTCATAGAACTACGCCAGGCTTCTCTACTGCAGGCCAGAGAGGACTTGGATGAGGCCGTACTCCCAAATCAAATATCAGATCGAGGCGATACCAAGTCCCACTGAAAGAGGGCTCAGTCTAGTGCTCCCAAATCAAAATTCGCTTCCTGAATCATCCGATCATACCCGTGGTGGCTCCTAGATGTTGACTGGGTCGGGCTGGTTGCAGGGACAGATTTCTGGACTCGACTCTTCGATGGCGTAGCTGTCTGATCTGAGGCCGGGACATAGCGGGGCTAGGGTCTTCACGGAGAGGGCCGTTCCAGGGATCCTTCAGAGCTGGAATGGTCCCGTTCTGATGTGTGATACGTCGGTACCGCTGATTCTTGTGAAGTCGCGCTGTGCAGGACGCCGGCCAAACAGGGGAGGCTTGTCGGGGGCGTATCTCCCAATGGGAAGATCAGAAAGACGTGAGACTAAGCTTGACTGAAAGCTGACTGACCTCTAATGAACTCCTCCAAAGGAATCTTGCTGAAGATGGCAGATGAGACTGTGGTACTCCTTGTGGTGGGATACTTGTTCTGGTCGCTGGAGACTTGGACTGCAGGATAGGCGTGGGTTGTCGACACCGGTGCTCTCGACGGGGAACTCCAAATGGGGCAGGACCACCTCTGGATGAAAGCTGGATGACCCTAATAAGGAGTCTCCAAGGGGCTTGATCAGAAGATGGGAGATGAGGCCGGAGCAGCTTCTGGAAGGCGCATAGGTCTCTGGCCGGACCTGTCTTGCGCAGTTGAAGGAGAACGGCTGTCCCGGACAGCCCCGATGTCGGATGGACGCAAGACCACCTCGCCTGCGAAGCTGCCCGATCTGATGTGTGAGACGCCGGTACCTCTGATTCTCGTGAAGTCGCACTCAGATTAACTCCTCCAGAGGGCTCGGGCAGAAGATGATAGAAGAGACCGTGGTGCTTCCTGTGGTGGACTGCTTGTTCTGGTCGCTGGTGACTGGGACTGCAGGACTGGCTTGGGCAGCCCCCCCCTTCTTGCTTCATTGGCCATCACAAGGTGGCAGCTCTAGTGGTAGGTCACAGGTAGATAGCAAGGGTCCTGAAAACTGTAGCTTCTCTGGCACTTCCCCAACTTATCTGGTGGCAAAACATATACCACTGGAAAGGTCGTCCAGAGATCTTTCCAGGCGTGGTGGTTTCATCTTCATCCGTGCTCCGAGCTGTCCGCGAGAGTGATTCTTCCCCGACTACGCAAGAGCTCTTAGGCAGTGAACTAGAGCCCTAGAAAAGTTTCCACCACTGTCACTCCCTGGCAGATCTGGGCGTGCAACTTGGCTGAGGGCATCTTCTACCAGTCCTCTGTCATCCGCAAGAAGCAGAGTGAAGTTCGGACCCCGGCATCAAGAGTTTCGAATTTTCTTTCGAAGTCGTGTCAGGTTGGTTCCCCTGTTCCTGAACAGACCCACCTCCACCATTCTACCCAGTACGATCAGCCATGACATTGTCTGAGGTTTCTGTCTGTCCCATCTGAAAGAAGACTTGTCCTCAGTCGTCACGGTACCAGCCCCGCCTCCATCCGAGTTCAGGACTGTCCGTGGCGCCTCCATCTTCCAGCAGTAATATCCTGGGAGCAGCCAGCACCAATACTGTCCGGCCCTGTTCCAAGACCTACACTTGCCAGTGACCATCTCATGGTTAATCCAAAAAATTTGAGCGTCTTCCTGGGCCAAGTTGGAGAGTTTGGGCTCTAGTCTCAGTTCGTTTGGAGTTCGGGAGTGTCCGTGGCGGCTCACACTTCGACTTGCTGTCCTGTGATTCCAGAAGCTGGCAGCACCAACGAGGAGCCTGGCACATCAAGTTTCTAGCTCCGTCCCCTCCCCTCGCTTGGCCGGTTGAAGGCCCCTCCCTGTGTGGAGGTAATTTTGGTTGTAAACACTTAACCCCCACCCCAAGAACCCCCTCCTGCGTGAGGTGTAGTGCTGTAGCTTTTTTATTTCTAGGTCAAGCGCCACCATCGCAGCGTGCGGGTGCATACCCACGCCTCCCCGCTCGCCCTCATCTCCGAACGAGATTGGTGTTTTCAGACCGGTCAGGGGAGCGACTGATTCCCTTGGCTGGTTACATGCTTTGCTAATTTAGTATCGTCTTGAATGCCCATCGAACGGTGAGCCGAGAGCCCAGACTTGCACACCACTTCTAGTGTGCCCACCATGGAAAGTGAGTGAGTGCCACCCAAACCCACGCCCTCGGCGTGCCAGCCCCCCATGAAGTTGAGAATCCCAGGCCCTTAGGGGTCAGCCTAAGCTAGCCAAGTCCCTTAGAATGTTTGGGTTCCACCTTGGACCCCCGTCATCATCGCCCGGTCACCATCGGGAGGTCGCGTGCGCCGTGAGAGTGAGCCGTACACGTGAGTCCGTGTTCTTCCTTGTATGCTTGCTGGTCTAAGTCCTTGGTTCATACCGACGGGTGTTACTCTGACTAGTTACTTGGTTTGGTACTTTTATGCCTCTCACTTGGAGACTCTAGCCACGTGAGTTGCTTGAGACGCAGTATAAGCCGTCAGTGGATGCATCTGGTTTCTACCTTCTAGTGAGTCTTCTTTCCTTCTTCCTGTCACTCGGTTAGCTGAAGTGTATTCTATTGGTAGATTCAGCTCTTGATGCTAATATTTATATTTAAATTGGCATGTAGTTAGCTGCTTAAACTATTTAGATAGATTTTACAGCTTTGCTACACCTGTTATTAATTATGCCAATGCATGTTTATTATTTAAATGCATGCTCTAATTACCTTATATTTGCATGATTACTTGTTTAGTGTGAGGTAGGTATCCGCGTGACCCCTACTGAGTCTGGCTGTGACTCACCCTTTCTCCTTTCAGGTGAGCAGCCGCAGCCATCTGCCGGTGGTTCCCGTACTTTTGGAGACCGGTCTTAGTCTGCCAGCAATTGTTCGGTCATCCTTTTGTACTTTTGTCTGGGGTATGCCCCAAGTAGTTGTACTTTTGGACTGGTGTCTAGTCGTTGGACTTGTGTAATTATGACTCTGGACTACTATATATATTTTTATCACTCTAATATATTTAATTTGCTTCCACATTATAATTTTAATTGTTGCATTAATTAATTCTGCGTGCATGTCATTCCAATTCGTTATGCAACTCCTCGACAAAACCCTTCCAACTCTTCCGAGGCCTCACCAGCCTCTTGGGTGGCTTCCCCAGTTCTTGGTATCAGTGTAGCAATATTATCGGTATATCGGTATCTGGATCTCCGGGTCATTACAGTTGATATCAGAGCAGAGTTGAGGAATTGTATAAGGAATTGAAATTACATAAGTGAGTCCAGAGCAAGTCCATTTGAGCTGTCTATTGCTGGCTTAGGATGTTTTTCATATTAATGATGGATTTCTTATTATTGTGTAAGTTTTCTAGCTTCAATATGCCGCCTCGTAGGAGAGGCCGTGGTCGAGGTCCTGCTCCTTAGGAAGAAAGTAGTGCCTCATCTCACCCAGTGATTGTTTCGGATCAAGCTCAAGTTGTTCCAGTTCCTGCTCCAGCTCCTGCTATTCCGGCGCAAGAAGATGTGCCTGGTGGCCGTGGTCGTGCATTGAAGGAATTTTTGTTGTTCCATCCGCCGACTTACGAAGGTCAAGCTGATCCAAACGCAGCCAGGACTTGGCTGGATGCAACTGAGCGCGTATTCCAATCCATGGAATGTGCTGAAGATGAAAAGGTAATGCTTGAAACTTTTCAGCTTCAGGGCACAGCACGCACTTGGTGGACTACAGAATGGGAAGTTGCCTTCCGTTCCCGTCCGCTCCGACAAATCACCTGGACAGAATTTGTCGCCACTTTTGAGCGTACTTTCAGTCCTGCATATCTCCGCATGAACAAACCCTATCAGTGACGACAACTAGATTGCAGAGTAGACAAATACACTGGTAAGGGTGAAAAATAGATCCTAGAGCTAATAAATGAACAGTCATGAAGTCTCCAGCCAAGCTCAACTTTTTGTTGAACAGTTATGAAGTCACAATCAAAGTAACACTACTAGAGTACATTATTTGTGTAGTCTGCTGGCGTACTGCCTGGTTGAGGATGATGCTGCTAGTTGAGGTTGATGCTGCTATTGAGGAAGCAGAACATTGGAGCAACAAGAAGGGAAAACTCCTGGTTGAACCAACCAGCCAAACGACCACGCCCGTAGAGTGGAAGAAGGGTACATCAGGCATCACAGCTGGACCAATAGGGGCAGCTCTTCAACTCGGTGGAGGCCTCTTCGCAGACGGGCAGTTAGGCTGTTGTCTTCAATACTGCTCCCATCCCGCCAGCCAAGGCGGGGAGTGCCTCGTCGCGCGCCAGCCATGTTTGCAGACTGGATAGCAGGGTCTGCTACCCCGTCCACCACCCTCTTTGGGTAGGAGAGCACACTCCTCAACTTGAGGAGGCTCCTCATCACATACCTATAATCACGAAAGGTAGTCACAACAATGCAACAAGAAGATGGCGAGAGAAGCAGTATTGAAGACAAAGGTAGCAAAACGAACCAGTTCAAAGGCAGACGCCGACAACAGCCTAACTACCCTTCTGCGAAGAGGCCTCCACTAGATTGAAGAGCTGCCCCTATTGGCCCAGCCGTGACGCCCGATGTACCCTTCTGTCCAGCCTCCCCTCGCTTCTACCTCCCTCCTAAGGTAGTGTCGGCGGTCGGGCCACCGATTGCTAACAGTTCTCATACGCTGGCCACCAATTGCTAGCAGTTCTAACACCGAACACCCCTACAACCGCCTGCGCCTTCATCCTCTGAGTCGCCCTCCATGCCACCGCGCAGAAAAGGAGAGGGAAGAAGTTGCGGGGGAAGATTAGAGTAGTAAAGACACCCTTCGGGACCTTTTTATAGGCCAGAAGGAGAGCCCGGCTCCAATTGAACCTTGTTCTTCAAAGAATGAAGTGACAAGTGGGGACGCGCGAGGGAAGTACTCCGTTGTCCTTGATGGCCCTCCCGTTGGGACGCGCGAGGTGACAAGTCATACCAAGCATGAAAAATCGAAAAGATGTCAGTGCCAGGCCAACTATAATATACACCGGGTTCGCGACCAACTAGTTGCCTAATGTTGACAGATGCCGGATAGCAGTGAGAAATAACTGTCTAAGTCTGAAAAATAGCTTGCAGTGCTAAAATTGTAAAAACCTAATAACGTCGACGCATGAAGCAAAGGCAGTGGATAAGGGTGAAAAATACTCTATCAGTGGCGACAAGTAGATCTGCAGAGTAGACAAATACAAGGGTAGGGGTGAAAAATAGATCCTAGAGGTAACAAATGAAAAGCATGATGTTACTCTGTCTTATCAGCCTGGCAGGATGAATGTCGTAGCTGATGCTCTGAGTAGAAGGGTAACGGTCAGTCGGATGTTGTTGAGGAAGTGGAGGCTTTGGGAGTAGGTTCCGGCCGTGACTTTTAGGCTCAAGATCCCCCATGATCGGGGTTTGGCTGTCCTTGCCAGTCTGACTGTCACGCCAGCTATTCGCTGATAGGTGACTGAGGCTCAGCGAGCAGACCCCGAGCTGCCTTGTATTCTTTCGATGGCCGAGGTGGAGTTTGGTGAGGATAGAGCTGTGAGGTTCAGAGGGAGGTTGCACATCCCGGCCGAGGAGCAGGTGAGACGTGCGGTGCTGCGTGAGGCTCATGGGAGTCGGTATGCTATGCACCCCGATTCGGCCAAGATGTACCAGAACTTGAAGAGGCAGTTTTGGTGGCCTGGCATGAAGAGAGATGTGGCAGAGTTGTGGCTAGGTGTTTAACCTGTTAGCAGGTGAAGGCTGAGTACCAGCGACCAAGAGGCACACTTCAGCCCTTGGAGGTACCCGCGTGGAAGTGGGACCACGTGACCACCGATTTCGTGGTTGGGTTACCGAAGACGTCCAGTGGGCATGATTGTGTTTGGTTACTGGTGGATCGACTGACGAAGACAGCTTGGTTGCTGCCGATCAAGGTCAGTTGGAGCGTGTAAAGATTGCCCCGGTTGTATGTGGAGCGGATCGTCCCGTTGCATGGAGTCCCCATCTCCATTGTGTCTGATCGTAATCCACACTTCACGTCAGGATTCTGGAGGAGCTTCCAGTGAGCTCTAGGCACCGAGTTGGCGTTTAGCTCGGCTTATCATCCTCAGTCAGATGGTCAATCTGAGCGGACCATCAAGACTTTGGAGGACATGTTGAGGTCATGTTGTCTGGAGTGGCGGGGGAGTTGGTCCCACCATTTACCGTTAGTGGAGTTTGCCTACAATAACAGCTATCATTCAAGCATTGGTATGGCTCCTTACAAGGCATTGTACGGGCGACCTTGTCAGACCCCGCTTGATTGGTTCGAGGTGGGCGAGCGTGTCTTGATAGGACAGGATTTGGTTCAGCAGTGCGTTGAGGTGGTGCAACTCGTTCAGCAGAAGGTGTTGGCAGCTCAGAGCCGACAGAAGAGCTATGCTGATCGGAGGAGGCAACCCCTCCGCTTTGCTGTGGGAGATCGGGTTTTCCTAAGAGTTTCTCCCATGAAGGATGTGATGCGCTTCGGCAAGCCTGGGAAGCTGAGTCCCTGCTATATTGGCCATTTTCTCATTGTCGAGCGTGTTGGGGAAGTTGCCTATCGGTTGCAGTTACCTCCGGAGCTGTCTGCTATGCATGATGTGTTCCATGTATTGATGCTTCGGAAGTACATGCCTGATGATTCTCATGTTCTTGAGGATGCCGTTTGGCCCGAGGTGACCCCAGATCACATCATAGTCGATCAACTGTAATGCATAAAGCCTTACTGGCAGTTTCTAACCAGTGATCATAACTGGAGAATTATCCAATCACAGAGGAGTAGACATATAATCACCAGACGGCAACTCCATGAGCATCTCACAGGAAATTTCATTCACCGGCTTTTCGATACGGGCAATAAAATCTTCGGAGGTAAATGAATGCGTTGCACCTGAATCGAAAAGAACACGTGCTGTGCGATCATAAATCAAAATCATACCTTCAATCAGATTAGATGCCAATGCTTCCGCACGAGTGATGTGAGTGACTCTGGCTCTCAACGGACGAGTAGCGACAGATGACTACTGAGAAGGTGCAATGGCGGTTGAAACGGTTGAGATTGAGGCAGTGGAGGAAGACAGAACTATGGCTGCTACAACTGAGAAGTCTGTGAGAACTACACCGTCTGCTACCTCAACGGATAGTTACGGGAAATGTGCCCCAGCTGATCACAACGATAACAGACAACCGGCAGAGAACACGGCACACCCGGATGACTGCCACCATGCTTGGAACATAACCTCGGCTAAAAAGTAATGAAATCTGGACGTGGCCGTACAAAAGAACCAGACTGCTGACTCGGATCAGAAAACACTGGCTGATCAAACCTCTTCTTCTTCTTCTTATGGCGGAAACCTCTACCCTGATATTGCAAGAAGGAAGCACTATCGACAGGAGAGAAAGCGGGAGAAACTCCTGAAGCAAATGACTGGTGGGGCGGCTGATGCTGCACGGCTGACAGAACCATTCCAGTCTGAGCAAATCCTCGAGTCCTCACCAACTCTAACTCCAATGCGACAGCGGCTTGATATGCAGAATCCAACTCAACGACACGAGTAGCGAACAACGGCAAGCTCAATTCTGCTTTCAGTCCACGCAGAAACTGCTGAGTCCTCACGGTCTCATCGGTAAAAATGTGGGGTGCATACCGGCCCAACTTGATAAATTTATCGCGATATTACAGCACTGACATCTCGCCTTGTGTCAGCTCTAGAAATTGATACATCTTAGCTAACTTCAGGCAGGCTGGAGTATAGACACGTTCAAATGCAGCAACGAACTCAGCCCATGAGATCTGTCGAAGCGGACGGGAACAGAAGACAACTTCCCATTCCGAGGTCCACCACGTGCGTGCAATACCATGAAGTTGATAAAAAGTCAGCATAACCCATTCATCCTCGGCGCACTCCATGCATTGGAAGACGCGCTTGGTAGCATCCAACCACTCCCTCACTGTCTCGGGATCGGATTGACCCTCGAAAGTCGGTGGATGGAACAGCAGGAATTCTTTTAGTGCCCGTCCACGACTACCGGGTAACTCCGCAGGCAGAATAGGAACAGGTGCAGCCTGGGCAGGAACCGGTACAGCAGGAGCAGGTGAAACACTAGCCTCATTCCGAGGAACTTAAATCATATTCGTCAATTAATCATATAATGGAGCAAAGAAGGGCTCAAAGAGTACTATTTCAACATTTGAACGGTCACGTGAAGCCCGCTCAGAGCACAGAACGGCCCACTCCAGGCCGTGTAAGCACAAGTAACTTGAATGCAAATGTGAAGATATACGGTCCATACGAAGACCGCTCAATGAATTGCATGGCCACACTTCAACCACTCAATTGTAATGCACCATTAGAAGTTAAACAGCCTGATCTGAGCCGCCCAGTTACTGAACGGTCACACGATAGACCATTCAATGACTGGCGATTCAAAACAAATAAAATCATTCATCTCCCTCCCTCCCCACCGTAACCGTCCGTGGGAGGGAAGGAAAAACGCCCTACGTCCTCTCCCCCACCTCTCAATCTCTCAATACTCCCTCAGTCTCACTCTCTCAATCTCTCCCCCTCATCTCCCTCCCGTTCATGCACACCAAACACCAAGCACGACGCCCAATGGTGCCCGGTGAAGAAGCTCACCCACCGCCATCGGTGGTCGGAGAAGGGGAGACGCCACCGCCACCGGTGGCCGCAGTCGTAGGAGCTTTGTCGATGATCCCCGAGGAGGACGAGGCGTCGGTGATCATGGAAGAGGTGGCGAAGGAGGCCGGAGCCCCTGCTGTGCCCACGACAGAGGAAGGAGGTGATATGGAGTCGCCGATGGTGACCAAGCCACCGAAGACCAACAAGGTAGGTGCCCTAAACCTAGCCCCCATTTTCATTTTAGCTTGTGCATGCTAGTCTAGGGAAAATAAATAGGGTATACAACCCCTTGGGGCCGGATTGGGAGGCCATGGGGCTCTACCATCGGCGGGGGACGATTGACACCGTCGGGGACGACAATGGTTGGACGGATTAATAGGAGCCGCCCCAGAAAACTGAACGGCTCACATAGGGCCGCCCACCACAAGCACGGCCCATGGGTGGCCACTATGAGGTATACGAACCGACATTGGCATGGGACCGAGCACGGTTTAGGGGAAACCGTGGCGGGGCAGGACGGGCATCGTCGGTCCATTCAGAGTATAAAACGATTGAGGACAGCACAGACCATATTGGTCCGCCCAAAGACACACAGTTAGAGGATAATCGTGCGAACTTAGGAGATGGGGGATTTGAAAGGGACACAGAATGGTAAATGGGCTACCGTGGAGTCACAGAGCGGCTAGGACAGAACCGTAGACTTCTGACCGGAGGCCATATAGGACGGTTAATCCCAAACCGTGGAAGAGCTTGAACGGGTAAGACCCAGCCGTTTACTTAGCAGAGTGCATTCTTCACGCTTTTCCTTTTGTGAAATGCATGATTGTTCTAAATGCAGGGAAAGCATAGGACCCGGATCTCATGGCTGTAAGTCCGGGCAGTGTACCTGGCACTGCCTGACTTCCAGCGTGAGGGGCTGTCAGCCATGGGGTTCTCGGAGTTCCTGAGTATAGAGGTGAGCCGATTTGACACACTGCTCCTCTATGCTCTGCACGACCGCTGGGACCCAGTGAGTCATACGTTTCTCTTTCCGTGGGGGCACATGGTCCCTACATTGGAGGACGTGGCTCGGATCACGGGTTTGTGTGTGCATGGGTCCCCGGTTAGCGGGAGTACATATCCTGACTATCGGGAGATGGCCCAGGAGCTCCTAGGATTGGACTTGCTGCACCCTGAGTAGAAGTCCAGTACCTTGGCCCGGGCAGCACTCCAGGACAGCTTAGGGCTATGGAGAGCAGGGATCGCGATAGGGGAGCTGCCCGAGCAGCACCTTCAGAGGCTGGTGGACCGGGTTCGTCCGCGGGTTGCAGCGGAGCCAAGAGCTAAGGCAAATTGAGTGCTACGGAGGTTTCTGATGCTCCTCTTCGGACAGTTGTTGTTTGCTACAAGAGCAGACGTCATCAGTTGTCACTTCCTTCCGCTACTCCAGGACCTCGACCACGTTGGCGACTACGCGTGGGGAGCTGTAGTTCTTGCGATTCTGTTCGACACTCTGAGTTCCACGAGCCAGCGAACCATGCTCGGCGGGTTCTCCCCCGTTCTCCCGGTACGACTCGACCCCTAGACATGATCGTGTAATTCCTATATGTGTCCTACATGCTGACGCGATACGATGCAGGTGTGGGCCTACGTGAGACTGCGTGGGCTAGGGAGAGGCGAGGAGACTCACCTTGAGCTCCTACCGATTGCCAGGAGGTGGACCGTACCTCGGGAGACCGGAGGCCTTCGGAGACAGGTCCGGGGGATCCAGGATGACGTGGACACCCTACCATACACCTCGGTACGATTCTAAACTCAGACTCTTTAATTAAATGCAGTTCTACATGTTTGTGATGCTGATGTGACTTTTCGATTTTGACAGGTTCGATGGACACCCTATGCAGATGAGGGGCACGAGGGCCAGCCCTGGGTAGTGGGGGCCCTCGCCTTCTCTGGGCGCGGTGTGTGGCTTCACTGCATAAACGTAGTGGAGCCACTCCACTTCTAGCTAGTGATGAGGACGATCGGCATCCACCAGCCAGTAGTAGAGTTCCCAGCACTGGAGAAGCCGGGGGAGCATGTTGGGTGACACCCACGGGGCCTGGTGATGGTCCTAGACTAGACAGCGCGAGCTACGGAGTAGATCACAGACTAGACAGCACTAGGGCGGGTCGTGTCTGCCTGAGCGGAGAGCGACGTGACGTACTACACAGCGTATGCCAGGCACTACCGGGACTAGGTGTTCTGTGGTGCCCGCCGACCGGTACGACTTCTAACCCTAGCACTCTTTAATTATGCTTATGCCTTCTATATGATTGTGCACTGACTCTTGGACATTCTAAATGTAGATCGACCCACAGGGCAGGATTGTGGAGCTACAGGGGCTCCTCCACTCGACCATCCAAGAGCGAGACGAGGCCCGACAGGCACTGGCCCTACTGGTGAGTTTCCTTAACCCTTAAACTTAATTATGTATTTGATTATGATTATGGCTGACCCTAGAGTTTCTAAATGTAGCGAGCCGAGGGGACTCAGTGACAGGGGGCCGACGCTCCTTCTTTCTCCTCTCAGACCCCTGCCGATCGAGAGGAGCGGGAGGTGGAGTTCAAACAGATGGTGGCCCGGGCCGAGGCAGCAGAGGTGGCACTCTTCGAGAGGGTACGTCCGCTACACTCTCCCTGTTAATTATGTTTATATGAAATGCAATCTACTAATAATGATGCATGTATGCAGGCGACCGAGCTGATAGCTGCCCGAGAGGAGCTCATAGCGGCATGGGACAAGGCTACCCGTCTCCGAGAGGAGATGGCACGGAGCCGACTAGCGGACGTAGTGGAGATGGCACTCCTACAGGTGAAGCTGGAGTGACTCCGGGCCGGGGCTGGAGAGGCGGAGTGATACCGGTCCGAGGTGCAGCGAGCTCGACTTCAAGTGGTGAAGCTAGAGGGGGTAGTGGAGGGCTTCAGAGAGATGAGTCGGGAGCGTAGCAGAGTGGCCCCGAGTGGCAGCCACGGCACCCACGGTTCCTTTCGTAGCTACTTCACGACTTCCTCCGGTCGCCAGAGGAATGAGGAGGACGAGTGATGTCAATGGCGCCAGCGAGAGGAGGAGACTGTTGGGTCTCCTCTAGGGTTACTCAGCATTGTGCACTACTACATGTTCTGTATAAGTTTTAATTGATTGGCAACTTAATGGAAATAATAGAATTGACTTTATTGGCCTTATCTTGATCTGATGATGATATGTATTTTGATGCATTTTGGATATCAGATAATCACAAATCTAGTGTTTGCACTCTCGCTGAGCATCTTGCCCATCTTCCCATTCCTCACACTGACTCTATTCAGGATGATTTTCCTGATGAGCATCTCTCTACTATCTCTCATCATCCCTTTTGGTCTCTGTACTTTGATGGTGCACTCAATTCTCAAGGCCGAGGGATAGGCGCTGTTCTCCTCACTTCGGAAGGGGTGACGATTCTCTTCGCTTATCAGCTCTGATTTTCTATTACCAACAATATCTCTGAGTCTGAGGCTCTCCTAGCCAGTTTGAAGCACGCCTACCTCTTAGGTGCATGCCACTTAAAGATCATAGGAGACTCTCAGCTCGTCCTACGGTAAGTTCTGTCCACTTACCGCACCTGTGATCCGAAGCTCAAGCCGTATCAGGATTTGGTCACACTCTTAGCTAGGCGATTCTGTAAATTAATCTATATCCATACTCCCCGATCTCAGAACATCCTCGCCGATGCCCTAGCATCTCTCGCTTCCTCTCTATCTTTTCCTCTCAGTCGAAGCACTGAGACCATCATCATTCAGAGACTAGATGCACCCTCTCTTTAGGATCCTTGGTATCATAACCTTAGGAAAACGGTAGAGGTGAGGGCTGAGAAGGAAGAATTGAAGCAAGTGTCTTTGACGGAATTAGAAGAGATCCTGGAGGAAGAAGAATTGCCTTAGTATCATGAAATCGAGTTGTATTGCCGAGATGGCTCATTCCCAGAAAGGGCAAGTGCTGAGCAACGTAAGGCAATAAGAAGAACCGCCTCGAAGTATACAATCATTGCAGGAGAACTCTACAGGCGTGCTACTAATGGAATGCTCATGAGGTGCTTAGATGACGATGAAGCTTGGAAGGTAGCCGAAGCAGCCCATTCTAGTGAGTGTGGAGGTCTTGTCAACGACTAGGCTCTAGCGAAGAAAATCCTTAGGCAAGGCTATTATTGGCCCACTCTAGAGGAAGATTGCTCCCTCTATGTCCGGAGGTGTCTCAAGTGCCAACTCCACGCTGATAAAATCCATGCTCCAGCTTCATCTCTTCATCCTCTTTCCGCTCCTTGGCCATTCTCCATGTGGGCTTTCGACGTCGTCGGCCTACTCGGTGATCCTAACTCTCAGACCAAGTAAAAATCCTTCATTCTCACCGCCACTGAGTACTTCACCAAGTGGGCCGAAGCTGAAGCTTACGCAGAGATTAAAGCTATCACGGTGTGCTGCTTCATCATGAGAAACATCATTTCGTAGTTCGAAGTGCCGAGCAGCATCGTCACCGACAACAGACCCCAGTTCATTTCTAAATAGCTTCAGGACCTATGTAAGAAGTTCAACATTACATTGCATCATTCATCTCCATATTACTCGCAAGGCAATGGCTAAGCCGAGGCCACTAATAAAACCCTTCTCAAAATCATAAAGAAAACATGTGAATCTCACAAATTCTATAATTGTCCAGAAACGAGAGGGAGAGAGAGAGGAGAGAGAACGGGATTGAGAGAGAAAGAGGAAGAGAGATGGTGATTGTAGAGAGAGAAGGGGAGAGTGGGATGTCTGGCAGTGGTCGCGATGGGGGTCATTGGTGCCCCTACTTCACCTTAACTACCGGTGCCGTGCCCGGAGGGAGGGGCCACCGGGCCCGGCCTGCTCGGGGGTGACGAGAGGGTGGCTATCAATGGCGAAGAGGGGTGGCTCACCGCCCAAACCAAGCGGCAGACCTCCTCACTAGCGAGAAGGGCGCAGGCACCGGTCCAGAGCAGGAAGACGATGTCATCAGTGCTTGTTGTGCTGAAGGAGGGCATCGTCATGCTCGGGGAATGGCTGCTGCCAACCCCAGACGGCTACTGCCATGCCCGGATGACTTCAAACTCTACCTGGGGTGCTCGGGTGCTGGCGATGGTAGCTCAGAGGATGAGTGGCAGTTCACCCCATACAGAGGGAATGGAGGGGGGGTTGGCAGCGTCTGAGGTTTGGCGAGGCAGGAGGCCACTGCGCTCCTTCGCAACGTGCTTGGGGGGGCACACGTGTGTGGCTGGAGTGGGTGCTCGGAGGCGTGGAAAGCTGATCGATTGTCTGGTCCACATGCTCGCCGCGTTGAGGGTATCGTTGTGCCCCGGAGGTGATCTTGCTTGGAGAGTGGTGGAGTGACATGTCGTGCTGCCTATTGGCACTCTGCGTACAGCTTGGAGTGGCGGTGCGGCCTGGCTCGGACCATGAGGGGGAGCTGCTCGACCCGTGCGGCAAAAGTGCAGCACGATGCGGAACTTATAAGAGTGCTTGGGGAGCGGTGATGGCGTGGGTTGCAGACTGTGGTGCAGGGTGGCTTGCAGCGGCGGGCTCACGGCTGACACGGCGGATGCTCGGCAGGTGTTGGCGGACCGGTGGGGAGTGCGGATGGGGCCAGCGGGAGTTCTGTGCGGTGGACAGGGGGGGAAAGGTTGGCCGACGATGGGTGTTGGTGTGTGTGTGTTTTTACAGAAGATCGGAAGAGAGGGGACGGGAGTGTGTACAGAAAGAGAGGGAGAGAGGGAAACAACAGGATCCTCCACTACAAGAGAGGGGAAGCAGGAGAAGCCACATTGGCGACGTATGCAGAAGAGAGACAGTGGAAGAGGGAGAGGGAGAACGAGAATGTGTGTGAAGGAACCCGGCGGGGTAGAGGAGAGGGGAGACAAGGGCGCTGTTATAGTCCTGGGGGGTGTGTGAGAGATGGGAAGAGGAAGGGGTTGGAGGCTAGGAAGGGGAGAGAGCGGAGGGAGATGGGTGCACCGACGGTGCCCCTGTTCCAAACAGGGGACCGCCCCGTGAGTTTGAGAGAGTGAGGGATAGGGGAAAAGAGACCATGGGGCTGGGTTTTACATGATGTGGTGGTGTGCATAGAAGGGGGGAGGGAGGCCATACCTATTGGATAAATGTGGAGAGCCTGCTAATGCAACGACGTCAACCCCCGATCGGTACTTGGGATGACATGAAAACTAAGTTGACGTAGAAGTACCTTCCTGCCACATATCGCTAGCGTCTCATAGACAAATGGTAGAATCTCACCCAAGGGAATCGGCCCATGACGGAGTACACCGTCGAGTTTGATGAGTACTATTTGCGGTGTGGAGTCACAGAGGAGAGCACCATGACCATCTCACGCTTTCGAAGAGGTCTGCGACCACACTATCAATATGAACTTTTCCACCGCAACGTGACCACTTTGGAACAGGCGTATTAGGTGGCTCTCGAATTGAGGCTGAGTTTGAGCCTACCCAACAAGTGGGTCCTTTTCCCCCTCGTGGGGCCGAGCCCCGTAGCTCTTCATGCCCATACCAGAGGGTCCCCATGGCTCAACCACCTAAGCTCATTCGTCATGAGTCATTCATCCCTAGGCCCCACCCTCCACCTTTGAGGAATGTCCTTCGTCCCCAACAACTTACGGCACCCGTTGCCTGTCCACCGGCACCCGCACCACTTGTCTATCTCTTGTTGCCTTCACCCCCTATCTGTCAGGAGGATAAGGGTAAGGGACCTTTGATCGGGGAGCTTAGTGGATCCTGACAGTAGTGTTTTTACTGCAATGGGTTTGGCCATTTTGCCAACCAGTGTCCCAAGCGTCAATCTTTAGTCATTGGGGACACACAGGTCGGGAACACCTCATCTTCCGAGCTTGTGTTAGTCAGCTATGAGGTGGATCAAGAATTAGCTGACGAGTTCATTGAGAATGAGGAGGATGGTCAGGAGGTTCAGCATCTAGATGATGCCTAGATAGGGGTCATCAGGTGTATTCTCACCCAGCCACAGGCCAGTGATGACTGGCGTCGGACCACCATATTTCATACATACTGTAGGTTGGGCAGACAAGTGTGTAAGGTGATTATCGATAGTGGGAGTTGTATCAATGCAATCTCCACGGGCACTGTCTCTCATCTTGGTCTTACTCCCGTGGATCATCCTTGCCCCTATCGAGTATCATGGGTGGATTTCACCTCCATTCCGATCAGGCTGCGGTGCTTGGTCCCACTGCAGTTCCATGCCTACCGTGATGAGATCTGGTGTGATGTCCTCCCCATGGAGGTGGGGAGTATTATTCTTGGTAGGCCATGGTTATTTGACTGGGATGCCACACTCCATGGCCGGTCGAACACTTGTACCTTCGACCATGGTGGCCAACGGATTATCCTCCACCCCTCTCAGCCCAAGAGGCCTTCAGTTAGGGGTCCTACTGGTCCTAGTACTCCGGGGCCTTCCATCCCTGGACCCAGTACCCCATCCCCAGCTAGGGCCATGACCGTTACATCGAGCACAGGCGAGCCCTCGACTAGTAGGTTGATGATGATTAGCTCCCGAGAAAGCCTTGCCCAGCAATGGCTGAAGGATGGCGAAGGGAATGACGTGTGTGATATAAATAAATAAGAGCTTATCACCCACTTTTGAGGTCAGCCAAGTACCAAGCCTGGGATAGTTGGTTGGCTAGGGACCACACTTCCTCTTGATCTGCTCAAGCCAGGGAATGGAGTGATGCCACCTCTTGACGAAGATCTTCACGTTTGGTAGAGAGTTGGTCAAGCTTCCAGTCTAATTCGGCGCGAGCCTTGGCCTACACTGCCTCACCTTTCTCCACCCATGCTAGGCGGTCCTCCATCTCGACTCCCAACTAGGTGAGGAAGAGACCTCCCTCCATGACCCTCTCAAGGAGTGTCTAGGAGGAGCAACGTTGGAACTTGTCCCTGATAGGGGGAGTTGCCAGCGACCGACAACAGTTGCAAATGGAAGCCCAATAGGCAAACTACCCCCGTTGGGGGCTGGGACTATCCTCTATTGGCGACAGTGTTGGAGGAACCCCCTCAGGACTTCCTGAGTCGGAGGCAGCGATGCCTGACTCGGTCAGAGGAGCTGGTTTAACCTCCTCGCTTTACGCTTTGCTTGGCTCGACGACGGCTCTAGCGGCCAAGATGTGATCAGCCGAAAGGTCGGGCGTTGGGCCTTCGGCAGAGGTATGAGTGACCGGGGCATTGTGCATTGGCGCCTTAGGTGGAAAGATCGAAGGCACTGGAAGATGACTTGCTCGGAGGGGCCCCCATCGAGAGAGGGGCATTTGCCTTCTTCCTCCTACTTTGCTCAGCGGCCATGGCCTTCATGGAGGCCAACATCAATCTTTGCTCGGGGTCTTTCTGCTTAGACCCCCATCGCTCCATCTCTTCCCCGGTGAGGGCCTACTTGCCCTTATCTCGGGCAATTGGAGGGCCCTCAATCTCCTGTACCTCGGGATCGGCCCCCCGAGCAGTGTCAGTCATTCCCTCCACGATCTCCTCCCCCTCAGGGGCTACCTCAGTTGGGTCAGTTGGCTGAGCTTCTCCGACGCTACGAGGAATCTCTGTGAACCAAAGTGAAATTGTCAAAGGAAAGCCAAAGGAAGCAGTGGACAAAGCCGAGTTGCCTGAAGTCTTACCCCCTAAATTCAATAGGGCGTGAGCATACACTGGATGTTGGCATCGAATAGAAGCTCCATGATGTTGTGCCCCCCCTAGGCACAAGCATGTGTAATTTATATTGATGATAGCAACAAAGTATTGAGAGCATGCATTCTTGTTTAAGGGCACAAGCGCACAACCGTGCACGAGTGTAATTTCTGGTAGTCTCTCATACCTCGTGCACATTGGCATCACAATGCTGTTAGTGCGTGCATGTGTGTCCTTACACTCCATGGCTCATGCATGTTCTGTGTTTAATAGTTCATACTTTGAGTTCATGCATATATGTGTGCATTCGAGCAGGTCTTTCATATCTGCTCGTTCCTATAAATACCTGCAAAAAATAAAAGGGGGGGGGGGTAAAAATAGAGATACCCTGTCTGCCATGTTCCTACATCAGGGCAAGGACAAAAAGGGCTATAACCCGCCTACGGCGAAAACCCACAAGGGGGTTGTAGGTAAAATCGGGTACCCCGCCACGTGAAAACTCGAAAGGGCGCGTGGGTAAAAGCAAGAGGGCGCGGGCTTCGGTGAAAATTCGAAAGGGCGCTTAAGTTAGTAATGTGATATATAAAAAGAAGAAGAAGAAAAAAAGGGGCGATGATGTAGTAGTGAGGTCACCCTTGTTCGTCATTCTACTTCTTCTACCTTCTCGACCCTTGTCACCATCGGCAAGATCGGTCGCTACCCTTTTGGCCCTTGTCACCATCGGCAAGATCGGCCACCCTTTCGACCCTTGTCACCATCGACAAGATTGGTCGCTACCATTTTGGCCCTTGTCACCATCGGTAAGATCGGCCACCCTTTTGACCCTTGTCACCTTTGGCAAGATCGATCGCTATCCTTTCGGCCCTTGTCACCATCGACAAGACCGGCCACCCTTTCGACCCTTGTCACCATCGACAAGATCGGTCGCTACCCTTTCGGCCCTTGTCACCATCGGTAAGACCGGTCATCCTTTCGACCCTTGTCACCATCGGCAAGATCGGTCACTATCCTTTTGGCCCTTGTCACCATCGACAAGATCGGCCATCCTTTCGACCCTTCTCACCATCGTCAAGATCGGTCGCTACCCTTTTGGCCCTTGTCACCATCGACAAGACCGGCCATTCTTTTGACCCTTGTCACCATCAGTAAGATCGGTCACTACCCTTTTAGCACTTGTCACCATCGGAAAGACCGGCCATCCTTTTGACCCTTGTCACCATCTGCAAGATCGGTCGCTACCCTTTTTGCCATTGTCACCATCGACAAGACCGGCCACCCTTTTGACCCTTGTCATCGTCAGCAAGATCGATCGCTATCCTTTCAGCCCTTGTCACCATCGGCAAGATCGATCACTACCCTTTCGACCCTTGTCACCATCGACAAGATCGATCGCTACCCTTTCGACCCTAGTCACCATCAGCAAGATCGATCGCTACCTTTTTGACCCTTGTCACCATCGGCAAGATCGGCCACCCTTCCGACCCTTGTCACCATCGGCAAGATCGGTCGCTACCTTTTGACCCTTGTCACCATCGGTGAGACTAGTCTCTTATCCTTTTGACCCTTGCCATCATCGGCAAGATCGGTCACCTACCCTTTTGACCCTTGTCACTTTCGGCAAGACCGGTCAACCACCCTTTTAACTTGGACCTTTCATCCTCACTAATAGACAGACTACCCGTGCTTCGACATTTAACCCATGTCGATGAATGAACCGCACTTTCAACTTTTCGTCACCATCGGTGAAATAATTAGGGTGCATGCGCGGGCAGAGACAATTTTTGTTCGGTTACACTTGGGGTCGGTTTCATTTTCCACCGAATTACAAAATTCTTTAGGACTGTCTAATTTTTCTTAGTCCAAACAAATAATAATAATAGCACACGACCTATTAAGTTGTAAGAAGTGTAATGAGAAAAATGGGATGTGTCGTATGTAGCATGTTGACTATCCTATGGTTGCGTCACTCAAAGCTTATACAGCATCACAGATGTCAGTTCTTCTCACAGATATATTCCTACATTGGATATCTGGATGTTATACTTACTTCGCCCTTGGACTAGTGGGTTGTTCTTTCACATTTATTTGGGAACCCATTATTTACATCATGCAGCCAATGACTGCCAATGTGTGGGGATTGCTTTCTCACTCTATATTCATACCCGTTGATCTATTTGCCTCAGTTTTCTTTGTCATTTATTTTTTCTGTAATTTGCCATTTTTAAGCCTTTTTTCAAGCAGGTTGATCTTACCTTACTTGGATATCCTTTCTCATTTATGCATGATAATTGTATGTTACACAATCTGTCCCATGATTTTGTGTGCAGGTTCATTTGTCACCCTGTTTTCATGCTGCATGATATTCTTCGGCTGGTTTTCTTTATCATCCATTTCCGATATTCTTGTTTGTATAAGGCAATCATTGATTTTTTCTGTTCACTACATTACTAATTTTGTAGGAAGACTTCATTGAGGTTGTTAACAATGGGGTTTCAGTTGCATCTGCTTATAATTTCTTTCATAGCTAACCCACTAATTACATTTTCTTCCTCTGATCCCATTTACATATACAAAGTGTAAGAAGGTTGAGGAGGATGAGGAAGCACAGGATGTCTTCAGTCGGTAAGAAGGAAACTAATTTTTTGAATTCGTGCCTTACACTACTGTCAATTTTCAGATTCAATTTTGTTGTTATATTTGGTTAATAGGTATTAGGTTTATACTCGTCCATGGTTCAGAAGTTAAGTAGGGCATATAATAGGATCTGTAAACTCAATACAGATTTGTTCATTGAAGTGTCATGTGTAGTCCAGTAACATTTGATAGTTTCCGAAGTTTGTTTATAAGGGTTGAACATATGGGATTGACAATTGTAAGTCATGATATGTTGAAATTTTAGGCATTAATATCCAATCTAGTTATTTACACAAAAATCATAACAATACAATCACGTAAACAGAAAAAATACTTGATGAGCAACACTTTGCATGAATATCTTTCTGCAGTGACAATGTAATATTTAGTAATGTGTTCCCTAACTATATATCTATTCCCCTGAAATGCCAAATTTTGTTTGATTTTAGATAACATTACAAACAAAGGTGGGTCCACGAGTGGGGGGGGGAGGGTCACGCACCCAATTAGTCTAATGAGTAAGATGAGATGCTCGTTTCACTATTAATAGAGAAGTTCGATAAGAATATTGGGATGTTGACGGGCATGTGTGGAAGGGGTATGATAGTGGACCTCTTTGACAAAGTGGAGTAAAGAATATGGGTCGGGAGGCTCACTAAGGAGGGGATCGAAAGGGTCAAAGAAATGATGACTCCTCCCGATAGGCCCCTTCACTATACTTGCCCATGTTCGACATTTGTCAAGATGTGGATGGTCACCTTCCGACATTATGATAGATGGGGCAAGAGGCTCATGAGGAAGGCAAGGCTCCTTCCTTGGGATAGTAATACCATAAGAGGGGAAAGAGTCAAACTCATCAGGTATGGGAAAGAGCAAAAGGACCTCGGAGGTGATATGACCTATGGTACACACCGAGGTAATGGACCCCAAAGCAGGGTGGGTGAAGCTATGACTATAGGATTGGTCAGACCCTAAGGCCAACATATACGTCAACTCCCATTGACAATCTAAACTCCTAATAAAGTCTTTCACATTTTCTACAAAGCAGAAGGACTAGAAAGTGGTGTGAAAGGAGTTAAGGGGTACTACTAGGAGTGCTGCTTCCATGGATGGGTAGCAAAGGATTAGAGCATCTAGAAGTAGGCCCTTCCTTAACCAGCTAGCTAAATGCTCTCTAATGACAAGTTCACCCTCGGGAGGCAAGAGTGGCTCTAGATGAGGGTCGAAGGGTGAAGCATCCCCCTCGGGTGGAGAAAAGGAGTTCTCTATGAAGTGGATGGGACCATGGCTCTCCATCGAGGGTGCTGGGCTAAGAGTGTCGGCCCTGACCTCTGTAGGTTCTAGCACAACTTTGTCCTGGCTCGAGAGTGGGCTAGGGGAAGTCGGTGACCTAATAGGATTGCGCATCCTCTCAAGTCTCTCCCTAAAGGTTTGCAGGAGCTCGGTGAGGGTGGGATACCTAGGGAAAGAGACGTCCTGGGAGTCTTGCCGGTAATCATGAGACTTAGTCTCGGACCTAGACTCATACACAGGTGGAGCCCTACTCCTCCAACTATGATGTGCTTAGTTGGGGATGAAAGGGTGGGGTAGGTAGGTCCTCCTAAGCTCATGTTTCATGTCGTACCTGGACTCGATGGTGTAGGTGCCGGAAAGGTTAGTAGGTCCACGCGATAGCGTGGGTGTACCACCCTCCGAACTACTGCTACTGTAGCCTACAATGCACAGATTAGAAATACAGAAATAGTGTGATCGCCAGAGACCTATACCTGGGTCTCACAGGAGTAGGATGATCATGAACACCTTAGGAACGGGAGATGGTCAGTTCTTCTGTCCTCGCTCTTGGCCAGCCAAGAACAATGAGCCCTGCATGTCGATGATGAAGTTCCTACAAATTAACCAACAAATAGAAAGACCATTAGACTGTGAAAGTGATGTGACACCACCTTGGGGTGATAGTCACAAGATCGAATGCCCTTGGACCTATAATTGCAAGCAAGTATCTGTGAGGCCTGATGCACACTGCACAACCCAGAATGAACCTCACGCATAATAGCTTGGGCCTTAGCTAGGGAGACACACCTCAAGAGAATGGACTTATCCTTCTCGTGGATGAGTCGGTACAGGAAGTCATCGATCAACTCATATGACGTTGCTCGACGAAGTAGTTTGACCCTTTGAGCCCGGTCAGGAGGGAGCCACCCCTTCTTGAACTTGATGATGGGCTCACGCCAGTCCTCTTCGCCCGGAGGAATATCCTGGTCGAGGTCTTGGACCTCATAGACTATAAGACCAAAATTGCCTTCGAGTGAGCCTGGCATCTGTCTTCTGTGTTTGACTGTGATGTCAACTTCGCCCTTAAGTGGGAGTTTAATGGCCGCTGCCAATTTTGCCAAGGCATCAGCCTGGGCATTGTTGCTTCTGGGAACATGGTCTATTTCAAAGAAATAGAACTTCTGAGTTAGCCGGGCGACGACGGCGTGGTATGGAACCAACTCTGACTTCCACGCATCATAGATACCGAGGACCTATCGAACTATTAACTGAGAATCTCCGTAGGCTTTGAGGCATTTGACGCCCATATCGAGAGCCATCTGGAGCCCGATGATTAGGTCTTCATATTTGGCTTCATTATTGGTCATAGCTTTCATGAGGGTGCAGGAGTTATACAAAACTCCACCCTAAGGAGTCAAGAAGATGATTCCGGCACCTGCCATGACGCATGAGCTGAGGTTGCTCCGAGTAGTCCCTCGGGAAGTGCCATCGAAGTATAACTCCCAGCAAGGTAAGTTGATCGCAAGGGTGTCTTGCTGCCAGTAATGCAAGATATCTCCGCTCTGTTTGACCAGCTGTTGTTGTTGAAGAGCAAGAGACTCCTCGTCTGGGAGCTCCGCATTGAAGAGAGAACCATTCGGTACTGGATGGGCTACCAAGAATTCAGCCATGCCCTGTCCCTTGATTCCTTTTCTAGGGACGTAGGTAATATCATACTCCATTAGTAGGAGAGCCCATTTCCCTTGTCGACCTAAGAGAACGGGCTGCCTGAGGAGAAACTTGAGGGGTTCATGCTTGGATATGAGCTCAACACGATGAGACAGGAGGTAGTGTCGTAACTTCTTGACGGCGAACACCAATGCCAAGTAGACTTTCTCCATGGGGGAGTAGCGGTACTCAGCACTGATCAATTTCTGGCTGAGGTAGTAGAGCGGCTGCTCTTTACCTTCCTCATTGATCTGCGCCAACAGAGCCCCCAACGAGACATCTGTTGTGCCCCCCTAGGCACAAGCATGTGTATTTTGTTTTGATGATAGCAACAAAGTGTTGAAAGCATGCATTCTTGTTCAAGGGCACAAGGGCACAACTGTGCATGAGTGTAATTTCTGGTAGTTTCTCATACCTCGTGCACATTGGCATCACAATGTCTTTAGTGTGTGCATGTGTGTCCTTTTACCTCGGTTTGCATATCCAAATGTGTTGAGAGTTCTCGGTGTCCCCTCAGGTCTTTGCGTGTCATTTCCTCCGACAGTATTGTTTCCTCTGGCTTAGGAGTATACTGAATTAGTGGCTTGTTCCGCTGTCTGTGACGATCTTGCCTTCGAGTCGTGAGACTCAAGGATCGTTACGTGAGTAGGTCTAGCTGCCTTGTGCTGAGTCTGTCGATAGTTTCTCGTACTGCCATTGGTGCTTTGTAGTATGGGTGATAGTGCATGATTAGCTAGTCTGTACTTCAGCACTCATGTCTTGAGTCTCTATGTCTTGTGAGCCTCCACTAGTCGTAGCCTTACGACACGCTTCGACGTGACGGCTCTTGTAGCGGGACACTTTTCTAGTTTATGATTCTTAAGCTAGTTCTGTTGGGCCCCGGTCCAATCGTAGCGTCCTTCGGAGGGGGAATACTAGCTAGAGGCCTGGCTTAGGCAGTGCGCCAGTGTGTGCACACGTGGTCAGGGACTTTGGACTTGTATCGTTAGACGTGACCCTAACTAGTCACTCGCGTTATGGTACTGTTCTAGTTCTAGCAGTGTCTTTGTCTCAGCCTAGTCCTTGCGGTAGGTTATGTGGACAAGATACTAGTAGGCGTAGCATAAGACGTCAGTGGATGCAACTGGCTATTCTTCTGGGGGTTAGGCACTCTAGTCACATGGCACGTGGCTCTTCGCGGTTCTCTTCGCGTTCCTCGCACGTCGCAACCTTTTTGGGTTAGCCTTCTCTTGGCTTTTCCTGAGGTCGGTGTCCCATCACATGCACAACGTTCTAGTCATGTGTTGGGCAGTGTGTACGACGTTCTAGTGATGGCGCATCGGTGTCTATTTAGGTCTTTTCTAGACTTTGGTCTGGTCTCATAGGCCTTGTCTTTGGCCTCGTGGTTATCGACAGATCGGTGACTCCTGATCTTCCGAGTTTAGGGTCGACCCTTTTACCGTTGTTAGGAGTAGCTTCGGGAGCTGAGGTTAGTTCAGCAGCCTTGCTAGTGTGGTACGGGTTCGTTCCCTCTTTCTTACCTGCTCCCTACTCCTACTTCCCTTTCTTTACAGCTTTGTAGTTTAGTTTTCCTGCTTTACTATTATTGTTACCTGTTGTTACCTGTTGCTCACCTGTTGTTACTTGTTATTTTACTTGTTCCGTGTTACTGCATATGTTTTAGTGGGGATCCGCGTGACCCCTACTAAGCCAGTGACGTGAGGCTCACCCCTACTTTTCAGGTGGTTCGTGGTTCGTGTTGCTTTTGTGGTTCTTGGTGTGTGAGTTCGTAGTGGCCAGCTAGTACCTTCGTCGGGCTTCCCCCGACTCTTTCGGTACGTCTTTTCTGTTCTATCGACTATACTGTTAGACTTGTTGTCCTCTTCTGGACTGGACTCTAGTACATAATTGTTATTTGAAACCTACCAGCAAGGGACCACCCCCACATCCTCCCCTCGGCATCGCCGAGTCACCCACGGGTTCGGGGTGAGTGCCGTGTAAGTTGGCCGTCGACTTCGGCCCATTCGGTTCGCGATTGTGCTTGCTTGCTTAGGTCCGAGGTTGTGTCACATCATGCCCTCATCAACTTTATTATTAATTGTCGTTTAACTTAATTTACGCATTGTAATCCCTAGTCGTTATACAACTCCTCGACAAACTCACTAACCCTTCGAGGGCCTCATCAGCCTCTTGGGTGGCGTCCCCAGTTCTTGGTGGCGATGATTCGATATTATCGGGGTATCGGTACCCTGAGCTCTGGGTCGTTACAGTTGGTATCAGAGCTGTGTTGAGGACTTGTATGAGGAATTGAAATTACATAACATTAGTCCATAATAAGTCCACTTGAGTCATCTACTGCTAGTTTAGGGTGTTTTCTGTGATTGTGGATGTGATTTTCATCGATATGTGCTTATTTTAGGTTGATGGTGCGTCGCCGGAAGGCGCATGTTCCTAGGGAGGGAAGTGGTGCTTCTCCTCCGGTGGTTGTTATGATGGTTTATGCGTCTGCACCGAGTCAAGATCCAGCAGTTCCCGTCCAAGCTGGGGAAAGCATGCCGAGTGTTCGGAGTGAAATGCAGAGTGAAGCCGTGCTACCTCATTTGCCATCTGGAGTAGGGCAGGTGATATCTCAAGTGCGCACCTGAGTTGAGTCCACTCAGTCTGGTGTACAACATCACCTTATCCCTCAACCGATTGGGCAGTTGCAGCAGGTTCATCTGCCGAGCGTCCCCAAAATTTCTTCCGTTGTTCCCGCTGCCGATGGTGCTTCTTCTTCCAAGTCCAATGGCAAGAGGTTCCGAAGATTCAAGAATAAGGGACGTGAGAAGCGGCGTACCCAATAGTCTTCTACCGGTGCTGTTCCATCATCAGTCCCATCTTCTCAGTAGCATCAGGGATCTGTTGTTTGTCAATCGAGATCGTGTGTGAGGTGTGGTGGTAGCCACCCTAGCAGACCATATTCTTTGCCGGTGATTTATTTCCGCTGTGATCAGCTAGGCCATGTTGTTCGAGACTGCCCGTATAGATCAATACCAGCGTAGTTCTTTTCGCCAGCCCAGCCACAGCAACCCCAGTTTCAACCCATGCCGCCACAACCTCAGCAGGACTCACCAGCATCTCAGCCTCCTCGTGCTGAGTAATGACGTCCTATCTTTTAGAAGGTGTGTTTCCATTTTTCAATTAGTTAATTTATGTCTTCATTATTCCTGTTGTTTGAGTTTTATGTGATTTAGTTATTTGCTAATTATTCATTGCATTAGTGCTGTTTGTGTGATTGTGATTTTCTCCTATCCTTGTCATTTCTCCCGTTCTACTTTCTCCCTCGTTTCTCTTTTCCCTCTATTTTTCTCGACGCGGGGAAATAAATTAACTCCAGACTACTTTAATCGGATTGAGTTAATTCACTTTGACTCTGACTCCAAACCAAAACCAAGATTAAGAACCAAATAGATGTTACTCTGTCATGTCCTCACCTTGGTTATGTTGGGCGGAGACGAGCCCGGGTGGGTTCCAGGGAACCCTCCCCTGCTTCCGGCTCAGGGCACTCGTGACCAACTCGAGCGAGACGCAGTACAGCTGAGTAGCGTTAGTAAACGGAGCCAACAGCTGGGCGCTCGGCCGGGTCGCAGCGCCACCCCCAGAAGCCGCCGCCTCCTCCGCCGCCCGCAGGCCGTCGAAGCAGGTCTGCTGGTTGGTGACCACTGAGCTCATGAGTGCCCGCACCCGGTCCGCCTTCGGCAAGGACAGCGACGACTCGCCCCTGCCGAACTCGGCCCGCACCTCCTCCAGGTACTCGGTGTTGAGCCGCGCCAACAGGCGGCAGTCCTCCAAGGCCCCCTCGCCGGCGCTACCAGCGATGCGGCGGGAGCGGGCTGTGCCAGCCTGTGAGAGGAGGCGGTCGAGGATCTTCGAGGTCCTCCGGGCTTGCTTAAGGGCCTGCTTGACGGAATACCAGCCGAAGCCGTAGTGGTTGGCACGGAACCGCAGAGGCGCGAGGACGGCGCGGCAGAGCTTGGGGTAGACGGACGTCCTGCACGCAGCGGTAGGTGAGACGGGGGCCGCAGGGGCCGCCGTGGAGGGCCAGGCTGCAGTGGTTGCTGAGAAGAACAAGAAGAAATGTAGGTCGAGGACGAGGAGGAGCATGACGGAAGCCGACAGTGTCGACATTGTGCCGCATGAACTGGGAAACCTAGGTCACCCTCGCAGTTTGCAGTGGGGATTTTTTGGGCCGTGCTGCTTGGGCCCTGGAAGACATAAATCTATATATATATAGAGAGAGAGGCCTGCATTGAGCTTTTGGCTGAAGAACGTACCCTTCTCGTTTCTTCACGGGATTGAGGAACAAGGAAGCACTGCTGCAGATGGTCACTGGTCAGATGTCCCCACGCTGAGGTACGAGAATTGGAAAGCATATATTGTGATCTATTGATCAGAGATTAATGATGGGTAAGTGAGACTGCATAAATGCACCATGCCTATATATACTTAGCAGGTTACGTGAAGCTGGTGGGTTAATTTGGTGGTGCAATTGGAGTGCCCTCAGCATTTCGTATGGGTGAGGGGGAGGGGGGTACTCGCGTTTCTTCCACGGTGGGGAACCTGCAGGTGCCCAGAAGAACTGGACAAGCCATAATAGAGAGGAAGCCATCCTAACCAAGCAAACACAGCTAGCTGCACACCATCGAAGGCTGCGGAGACGGAGACTTCTTAACGGAGCACTACGGAACAGCAGTACCACTGGCGAATGGCCCATTTGGTGTGAGCTCGATCTAATGTGAAGAATGGAAGAGGAGCATGGGGTTGAAGCCTATAGTTTGCGTGCAATCTGGGAGAGAGTCTGGATGGTTTACACACTACAATCGCACTGGACCAGGTGCATGCAGCTAGCTAGTGCAGCACCGAGCTTAGTCTGACGGAGGAGTAAGAGGATCCTAATCTCTTGTGAGATATGTGAAGTCTGCTCTTAAGTACCATTATCACCATGTGTCGTTGTGTGTGTTCTTGAGTGTGTTGTCGTTGGCGTGCGATGAAAAAGAGAAGTGTAAAGTAACTCGGTTGCTGGGGAGAATCGGGTAGATGAAGTGGGGTTTGCTGGGGTAAACAGTCTGAAAAGAACAATGACATTGGAGTGACAGCAACGGGAAAGCGACTGCGGGCGCCACACCAACGACAAGAGGGTGGTGTGGTGATTGCCATGCTGTTCTCTGGATTATATATATATAGGACAATCAGAAAAGTTTTATAAGCCAGAATAGTGTGATCCCCCGAGCTCGTACATCCCAATGTCTTGCAGCCGGGATCAGACCCATATATATATATATATGTGTTAGTACAAAATGTATGTAAACGTAGGCAGTGTGGCCATTATAAAAATTGATCATGACAGTTATTTGATTACTAGCAGGTGCTGTAACTTTCTTAAATTTAGGTCGAGTTCGTCGAAATTCCCCGTATTGCTGTCTCATGGATGGTTGCCGAGGAGGTGAATATTTACTAAGCCCAGTGCGGCTCAATAATGCTAGACCCGTTACGGCCTGGTTCAGCCGAGCCCGTGATGGACCACCCCACCAACTTATGACCCATTTAATGGGCCCACATGAGACCCAAGGAAACTCCGGTAGCCCACAGACAGAATTACTGCACGTGTAGGATCCGGATGCCACAGAACTCGTTAACGGACGAACGTTACCCCCGCTATGATAGAGCTTCCCTTGGCGAGGACCGAGTCAAACTCACGCTGTCGAGATTCCCGCCACAAAATCTCCCTTTTGAGAATGGGCGAGTATGCAACAGGCAATCCCCACGATTAAGGAGACGTTACTCCACGATCGATCAATGCTATTTTCATATGGAGAATGGCCGTCGTTATGGCAGCCTATATAAATAGGTCCCCAGTCAGGCCCCCAGAAGAGGATAGACACATACTTCCACAGACATACTCACTTAGAGACACTCTGCTCCAGCGATAGAGAGACATCCTCATGCTAGTAAAGTTCTTCGCTAAGGAGGGGAGCAAAGTTTCTCCACATAGCGGCAGAAGGGATCTCCATTCGAAAAGTAAGGTTGATCAGAGAGGTGATCAGTGGTTCTTCTCTTCTGCCTCTTTGAGCACACTCTAAACCTTCCGACCACTCTCCGAGCACTCCCTCCCCCACTTGGGTCCACCAGTTTACTCCCTCTAGTTCTCTTCTTCCTCCAGCTCTCTTTTCCTCTGCTCCTACACATCTCTGACTTAAACATTCGAAGGGTGTCCCCTGGGATCACTCATAATGTTCTTTCGAACGTGACCTTCTAGTGGTTGCAGGTTTCCTCAGGTGGTCGACTACTCTTCCCCAATAGATAAATCTCAAAGTGCGGTACGAGGTAAAGAGAGGAACACTTTCCTGCCTCTACACTTTTTGACGCCGTCTGTGAGAATCGAGCAGGAGGCCATGGCACCCCGAGGAAGCTACCGCAACACTAGCAATTGTCAAGATGCTCAGCGAGAAACCCTAACGCCTACTGTACCCATTTCCCCAGACATAGAGCGATTGCGTCATGATGATAGTGATGTCACCCGACATGCCAAGGCATGTTTTCTCACCCGCCAAGAAGGACAATAGGTGGCAGGGTTCCCCGTGTCAGGAGAATGAGAATGACATGAGAAGATTCCGCCAGACATTTCCCCTTAACCTACCTCGTGTGACTCCTCTCGAGCTCTGAGCACGCTCGGTGCTCGACAGTGGGGGACTAGTGAGGAGGGGAATATTCATTAGGCCCAATGCGGTTCAATATGCCAGTCCCCTTACTGCTGGGTTCGTCTGAGCCCGTGTCGGACCACCCCACCAGTCTCTGGCCTATTCAATGCGGCCCACCTGAGCCTCAAGGAAACTCCACTAGTACATAGGCGAAATTACTATGCGCATAGGATCCGGACGCCGCGGAACTCACCAGTGGATGAACGCTTTCCCCACCGTCATAGGGCTTTCCCTAGTAAGGATCAAGTCAGACCCACGCTGCTGAGATCAACGCCACGAAACCTCCCTTCCGGGAATGGACGAGTATGTAACGGGTGTGGACGGATTTGGAGGACGATTGTTTTTCTTTTGTTTTTTATATGTGGCCTGAGACGGAGATGTGGACGATGACGGGATCGCCCACGGGAACGGGAACCGCTCTCTACGGTTAGCACTGGGATATGCTGATTCATCATCAGAGAGAGAAAATGCCACCATCATATAGATCACATTAGCCGAATGGTGAACCACACATGCTGCTTTGACTGGTCTGGACCACATATGTGACTACGGAGGATCGACGAGGTCACTCTTCATCTGAATAAGGCCGTCTCAGATCATCTTCTCTGCCTGGGTCTTGAAGACGTAGCAATCTTCGAGGGCGTGACCCAGCATGCGGTGGTATGAGCAGTAGTTGGGATCGTCAGTTTTCTGGGCTTCGTCAGGCTTGCGGACTTTAGGTAGCTCGATGATCCTCTGGGCCATGCAGAGGTCGAAGAGCATCTTCGTATGTTCCTTCTTGAAAGAGAATGGCGTCTTCATGCACTCCGAGAAGGAGACAGCGACCGGCTTGTCCGCTGGCCATTTGTTGAAACTACTTGTCTCATCTCCCTTGCTGGCTTTAGTAGTGGGGGTGAATTTGACGGTGTTCACCTCCTTACCAGGCTGGCATTCCCGCACTTGCTTACCCTTAGCTGAGATGTAGCTTGGGTTATCAGCGAAGAACATCTCTATTTCAGCGATCGCTGAATTGAGTTGGTCAAAGCCCTTGACATTGGTGCCAAGAAGCTTTTTGCTAACGTCGACTGCCAAGCCTCGGCGACAGATAGTGATGGCATCCTCCTGGACTGGCAGATTGACACACCTCATGCTGAGGTCTCGCCATTTCTTGATGAAGTTAAGGGCACTGTCATCCTTCTTCTGTTGGAGGGAGCAGAGCTCGGGTAAGGAGACCTTCTGCTCAGCCATTTGGAAACAGTCGAGGAACTTCTTCTGTAGATCCGACCAATCGATGACCGAGTTGGGCTTCAGGCGGGAATACCATTGGAAGGTCATTCCCATAAGTGAGGTGGTGAAATAGCGGAGGAGATAAGACTCATCCAACGTGAGTTCACCCATGGCCGTAATGTAGTAGGCCAAGCGTTCATGCGGTGACCCGTGACCATCGAATTTCTGTAACTTCAACGGCTTGGCATACTCCGAGAGAAGTTTCTTGAGCTGGTGATGCAGTGGGTAGGGGACACTATAGAGGTCCACCGCCGTGATTCCTTCTCCAAACTGGGTGAGCTTGGTCTCAACGATCCACTCGATCATCTAGCATTGTGCCATGAGACTTTCTGGCACCGATGTGTTGGATGGCCATGGTTGAGCTTTGGCCAAGGGCATGCCGAACCCGGTTATTGTAGGGGTCCAGATGGTTGTAGCTAAGGTGTTGGCGCCATTTTGCCCTCCTGGCGGGACCGACATCTCCGTGGAAGGCCCGGTAGGCGGTTGAGGGTGGAGGTCACGCTCCTGCAACAAGTCTTGTAGGAGGGCCTTCAAGTGTTGGTTCTCCTTCATAAGAGTCTCAAGAGTCACCTCTTGGACTTCATTTTAACACCGACACGAAGCACATGGTCTAGCAATGGACCGTGTGGAATTTTGAGCGGTCTATCAATGGGCCGTGTTTATCCTTAGAGCCCTACGCCGGGTCAACCGGTCTGTTCGATGGGATAAATGGATTATTTACCTGTTTACTTATTTATCACCGACAACTGTAAATGGTCTAGCAATGGACTGTGTACGGTGGTGGGCAGTCCATCGAGCGACCGTGTACCAGGTCGAGATCTGTGGGTTGTTTGAATTTTCTCTCTCCATCCTGGTTGAAGCTCGAACTTCTCTCGCCATTTTCTCTGTAGTTTCTCAACTTGTTGGCCCGGTTAGGAGGCAATCGAGAGGGGGGTGAATTTATTTCCCACCCTTTCTTTAGCAATTTAAACTAGATTGAATTAAATCACAGGGATGACAAAGCAACACTAAATCAAGCTTGATTAAGAAGCACAACTTAACAGTATACAAGCACTCTCAACTCTCAACGCTTGATGATATCATTCGAATAACGATGATTGAATGGACAATTGATGAAACACTCGTCTCACTGATGCACTCGACAACCGAACGGATAGGAAATAATGCAATAACACAATAGCAAACCACGGCACAGTGATTTTTAGGAGGTTCGGACGCACCAAGTGCCGTCCTACATCCACCCCTCTCACATCGAGAGGATTTCACTAACACACGCTGCACTACGACAGCAACAACCACACACGGGCACGATGGCCCAGACACGTGGGTTCTCGCACGACGACGAGACACCCTACACACACTCGGAGCAAGCTCTGAAATCATCTAAACGAAAATAGAATGAAGAAATACAATGCCCAGTCTGAGATAAACAGTTTAAGCACAATAGAACAATGAAGAAGATAAAGAAAATGATTCTTCCCCTAATCTTCCAACCAAAATCAGAGATAGATGAAAGGTGCTTGAAAGTGAAGACACAAGAGAGAAAGAGATCAGCCCCCTTGATGAAGATCGCCCAAGCCGAGAAATGGTGGAGAGGAACGACGCCTCCCTTCTAGCTTCAAGGTCAGGGACGTGTATCGCACAAGTTAGCCGCAGGTTCTCCCTTCTCAGCAAGAGCACCAGTTGTCTCCTTCAACCTGCAACAAGATGAACTCGTTAGAAAACCTTTGGTCATTCTCCATCGAACATAATAGGCGGCCATATATACCAAGAGAGAAATGAGACAAAATGACTCAATAGCCCATTCCAAACCCACCTCAAATCACACCCATCGCAAGGTGGATGCCTTAAAGCTAATAGGGTAAATAGGCTAAGCAATCGGATCCAAATAGGGTGAGTTCACGTTGAGATCTGGAAGACCGATCGAAAAACCCAGAAAAAGTGTCGACCTTTATAGGTCGACCTTTGGGATCAGGGTTTTTGCCAAGACGAACAAAAAATAATACCCAGTGAAAAAGTGTCAAGTCCACACCTACCGGCAGACAGGAGCACCTCCCACTAGAAGAACGACCGGATGCGTCCCCTGACGTCTTACACCGTGTCACAAGTGTCTAGCTACAACACCCTGGGCGCGAGACTCAGACATGCACAGTAACCAAAGTACCACGAACAAGGACTAGCTGAGGTCGCTCGTCAGCGTGGGTCCGAACCCTCAGCCTCGTGTGCACACTCAGACCATACACCCTAAGTCTGTCCTCTAGCTGGTAATTCTCCCACCAGTCTGGACTTGGTGGTATACGGGGGCCCTACGATAACCAGCTTACTCACCGTCTCTCTCAAGTGCACCACACCAGTGCTCCTAGTGGGCCGACACACGCGTGCCCTGGAAGTTACAACTAGTGGATGGGTCACCGAAAGTACAGGCCCTCACGTCTCGAAAAATGACTTTGGAGGTAGACGAGTACAAGGATCACTCCTCGTACAACACCGACTCATGGTGACATAAGTCGAAGATGCCACATCTCGAGACCCCTACGACGCCCCACACCTGGTCCCCACATGATGCCTAGTATCAGTTAGACCACGGGTCAGCACGCGGATCGAGGTCCGCTCACCCGGGACTCAAATCGGCACGGAAGAAATCACCGGTTAGGCCTCAGACGATGAACGACTCATCATTAGCCACTCAAGGATGCACGGCTGAGCCGCAGCCACGCATGGGAGAATAGACGGTCCAACCTAGTCGTCCGTCACTCTCAGCGAAAATCAGACTATAACGCGCCTTCCCAAGGACGTTATAGTGCTTAACAGACCAACACAGGTGCGTCAAGCCCCAAGTCACGGAAGGGAACATAACGCACTTCTCTAGGGGCGTTATATACATAACGGACCAGCCATGGTGCGTTATGTCACGGGGTGAAAACAGACTATAATGCACTCCTCTAGGGGCGTTATAGATCTTAACGGACCATCTCCGGTGTGTTAAGTGGAAGGTAAGGGCGTTAAGCATAATGCACCTTCCTTGGGACGTCATAGAACATAACGGACCTCCCTAGGTGCGTTATGTGACCAGGACCCCCAACGGTCAAAAACTAATGGTTGGAAACCCATAACGCACCAACACCGGGACGTTATGTCTGACGTAACGGTCAGTCGTGGGACCGTTAAACCCACGAAGACCAGACCCAAAACTCATGGAGCATAACGCACCTACCTGGGCGCGTTATGATCATAACGGCCACTCAGATGACCGCTATATCATTCCGGCGACGAAACAGCGAACCAAGCCCAAAAACATCGACTACGCCCCCATACCTCCACGGGAGAGGGGGAAAACAAGGGGGAAGCTCCCCAATAGCCCTAGGCATGATTTTACGACCTTGGATCGGCCAAAAACGTGGTGAATCACTAGATCGGGCGATCACTCCCCAAATCATGGTTTTACCCTAACCCGCTCAAGCCTGAGGTCCGACAGAAGTGCCGATGTGGACGACTGGAGCCGGCGGCGGAGGCGGGTGACGAGGCCTCCTGAGGTGAGATATAGGTAGGTTCAGATCATCAGTCTGAATCTCAGGTTGGTGTCCGGCGGTATAACACGCGAACACCCTGGCTGCGTCGTTGAGGAGCCGGACCATCCTCCTTTTCTGGGAGCGCCTCTTGGGGCGGACAGGTGTCCCCAGCCTATCAAAGATCGAGGTATGCTATAGAGGAGTCTCCATCATGGCGTCTGCCTGAGGAGAGCTTGGGGCTGGATGTTGGTGGGGCCTGGAACAAGCCCGTCTCTATTTTCGCCTATCTGTGCGAGAGGCGATGAAGGGTTGGGCGCCACCAGATAACGCGGCTGCGGGGTCAGTCGCACCTTGCTTGGTGCTATGCCTTGGTGCCCGAAAGGGGTTGCTGAGACGCTCTTTCTGGATTGCTTGAGCTTCCTCCAGGGTGACCCAGATCCTTCTCAAGTCTGACTAGTGGTCTCCCTCATCCTTGTTCCTCCAATGAGACTTGGGAGCTTGAGTGCCAAACCGGCGCTGGTGCTTTTGGGCCGTTTTCGAAGCATCCGCCTGCTTAAGTTCCACCTTGTCTTCCCACGTTCGATGCAGGAGGCTAAAGCGATTGGTAATAGGGACCGTAGGGATGATCCGTTCTGGAGGAACAATGGGCTCGCCCCCATCCAGGTAAATCCTTAAGTCTCTGACAAGAATGATCTTACCGGAGTTGCTGGTGGTAGCAATGGGTTGCTTGCCTTTACGGCTACGATGGTGCTTCTTTTGGGGAGCCAGAGACAACTCTGCTCCAAGGTGGTAGGCCGAGAAAACCCAGCCTGTGGGTACTGGTGGCACAGGGTCATTCATCGGGAATACCAGGATAGGCCCCCAAGATGCGAAGTCTGTAGTGAAGGCCGGCGACTGGGTGGCTCGAGTGTAGGCTTTCGCCCAAGCTGACAGTAGTGCTACGGACGCTCGCCGCAACATGCCCGCGCCCGAAGTTGTCACTGCAGGGGGTACTGGGATGCCGGTGACCCGAGGCCTTGAGCCTCAACTAGGAGCTAGCAGGACCGGAAGGCGCGATAGAGGGCACTCAGTCCATACCGAGGTCACCGCGTCCCACAAAGGCAGACCCGTGCTGGGGATCGGTGTTGTCAGATTGCGGGAGGAATGCCCCCGAGGTAGAGCTGAGGGATCCGAGACTTGATGCGGACCACTCGTAATAGACGTCGTCCATGGGAAACCCCAGACTTGTACGTCTGGTCTGGATGCTAGGACGCCTCGTGCCAGGGGTTGGGGGCCCGAGCGAGGCGGTCGTGCTTCTGCGATTCAGGACGGGAGGCCCGAACGGGGTGCTGGGGAGCCCTGCCCCCGGGCTAGGAGGCCCGTGTGGGGAGCTGGCTCGGTGGGAGCTATAGATTTAGATTCTGACTCTCACATTTAATTCTTATAGCAATTGGCATCTTATTTAGCTATCTTTAATTGTTTAGATAATGGTACAGCTTTATTAATTGTTGTTTCCTCTGCCATTGCATGATTAATTACTTTTGTATGTTTAGTTGCGAGGTAGGGATCCACGTGAACCCTACTGAGTCTATGTTGTGAGACTCACCCTTCCTTTTCTAGGTGAGCAGCAGCAACCGTCCGCTGGTGCTTCTCGTGCTTTTGACGGCAGGTCGTAGGTGCGAGCAATGGTCTGTCGATCTGTCCTTTCTTTTGCCTTTTGGCGGGGGTATGTCCCGTGTAGTCATGTATTTGACTTGCGTATAGTAAATGGACTTGTAATTGTGGATCTGGACTATTGTATAAACATATCACTCTGATGTTGTAAATTGCTTCCACTTAAAGTTTAAAATAATTACTTTAATATATATTGCGCTTGTAATTCCAATTCATTGTGCGTCTCCTCAACCAATCCTCCCAACCAATACAGGGCCTCATCAGCCTCTTGGGTGGCGTCTCTGAGTTTGTGGTATCGATTTACCGGCATTTGAATCTCTGGGTCGTTACATGGACCATAACGAAGCCATCAAGAATCGATGTCACGGGCAAGAAAAAATAAGTAAAAGAGAGCCGACATCCTCCAAAGAGTGAAAGAAGTTGACAGAAGAACAAAAGAGAGAGAAAGGACAACCACTCCCTAGAAAGGAGTGGCGAAGGGGGAGCGTGGATGAAAGAAAGGAGGAGTAATGTCTCCTCCCCTCCCCTCTCCATGACGAGATGGCGGCCTGGAGGTCGGAAGGGAGCCCGTCGCCATGCGTTGACCCCTCTTCTGCACCATCTGCCTCATCGTCGACCATTCTTCTTCGCTGAAGCAGCATGAACGCCCCAGCTACTACCAAAGTCTTCATCTTCAAGTTCATCTTCCATGCTTTGCATGAGGACGATCAAAGAAAAAGAAGATGGCTACTTTGCAGGAACTCAAGGAGGAAGCCACAGATTGCAACAGAAGCCTTAAGCGGCGTGAAGAGGGAGAGACGCCCTTCGAAACCTTTTATAGGCCAAAGGGGGAGACCTTTACCTTAATTGAATCTCCCCTCGAAAAGATGCAAGAGGCAGATATACTTCCCCAGAAGCAATTACGCTATCTCCTCCATCGCTCGACGTTGACAAGGGAGAGTCCGAGCCATCCTCATTAGAATCGTAGCACTGCACGGGAGGGAAGGTCAGCTCATCGAGGACTTACTCCTGAGCTAGTTTGACTGCCCCCCTAAAGCCTTGGGTGAAACCCTTCCTGATGGGGACATCGCCTCCCTTGCCCACACTCATGGCGTGTCTCCTCACCTCGGACGCATCTAGCACGGTCTAGTTATCTACTTTGAGTCATGTGATGTATTTTCTTATTTTTATGCTACTAAAGCCTGCAGTAGGCCGGTGTGACAAGGGTAGGAGTACAAGGCGGCAGTCACTGCATGACGAATCCCTACCATGTCCAACACCGACTGGTAGACGAGCAGAACGCCCCAGAGCCACTCTGTAGCGCCCCGATGATAGCTGTGAGACGGGATAACAGACCACTTCCCATACCAGCTGGGAGTCTTCAAAGACAAAACCCTCTCAATCATGCAATCGTGCGCGTACTCCTCCTGCGCAAAGCCAGCTCCGGTGGGAGTCAGAAAAAGACCATCCACGACCTGGTCCATGGTCTTGTGCTGTCCATGCAAGTGCCAGGCTACTGGAGACAATGGTGCGGTCCGAATAGTAAGACTCTCGTGCCGCTGAAAAGAGCCTAGACTCTGCCGATCCGGGTACTGCCTCTGTCGGGTAAAACCCTCTGGATAGCTCGGATAAGTCAGAGAGCATAGCCCCTGCATGCTGTCTCTCCCTGCCAGTATCGCCCTCTCAAGGCGACGCCTCTCCTCTGGAAGTGACTGATCATCGGCCTCCATGCCGATAGGTGCAAAACACTGGAGGAAACAGTAGACGTGACGGTCCAAAGGATAGTGACATGGATAGCCTCCCGTGCGGTCATATGTGTAAAGACCATCCCGCCTCGTAATCCGGGATACATCCACAAGGCCTTCAGTCTCCCCAGCACTCTCAGTCGGGCCCTTAGCGACCCATGAGTAGCCGAAGTCCAGCCGGCTAAAATGATCGTCATCAATGGCACGTGGAGGGAAAGGCGGCATTCGCCGGTCGATGCGCTCAACCCGGCACTCGTTGGCACCCCTGACTCGGGACCTCCTCGATCGGCTCCCATCTCCACTATTGCGAGCCATGTCTGAAGACACATGGGGGGAAAATATAAGAGGAACGTTAGGCCAAAAATATTTTGGGCAGCAGCATGATTATTCAATGCAGTCCGAGAAAAAAAAAAATGCAACGGCTATGCCAAAGTTGCATGATGTTAATTCCCTTCAAAGGGCACGGGCCACCCGCCCCTGCCTTTGGACGTGACGGACGGCCCGTGGGGGGCATTTGTTGCACCCGACATTATCTCACATTATTTTGAGAACTTTTACTATGTAACAACCGACGAAAAAGATACGATGTAGCACCGATGTCGTCGGACCGCGGAGTACCTCCGTGATTTAGGGTCTATCAACCCGATCATATTTATCACAAGTGACGTTGCAGCAGGAAGATTAGCGAGGAAAACACATGCGCATACCTGTCAGAATAGCCGAGCAAGTGTATCACATGGTAAAGACGGACGCAAGAATTCCTCCCCCACGCGGCGATGCACAATCAAACCACAAACAAAACGCTCTTTCGTCCTCGCACGAAGTTCCACGGACGTAGTGCTGCCACGCGTCGAAGGAGGGGCCTCCACGGGCTATAAAGACTTCAATTTTTATCTTAGGATGTCTTGGAGCATGACGGACCAAGACTGCTCCGTTATGTGGAGCATAATGCCACTATCTAGGCTCGTTATGGTTGGGTTGTTTTCGAGGCTGACTGCCATTTCAGTCCCCTCGATGACTGTATTCACCTCGAAGACCGTGTCAGTCGATTAGCATAACAGACTCCTCCCCGTGTGTTATGGTTAATATAACGCTCAGGTGTAGATCCATTATGGTCCATTGACCGATGTTTGGCTGGGTATGGCGGTTGATATAATGCGCCTCACCCAGTGCGTTTTGTGGCTGTGACGGATGGGTCTTGGTCCGTTATGTGCCCTCGATCTGTGGTTAATGTGTTTTTGTGTCTGTTGGGTATAACACACCTACCCTTATGCGTTATACTAGTATAACGTGCTGATAGTAGTCCGTTATACTTCATTTTGGTCTGGTTGACATAACGCCCCTATACGCGGTGCGTTATGTTGATATAACGCCCCTATGTTGGCGTGTTATATCATTTGTATGTTGTTTCAGGTCTGGTTGGCATAACGCCCCTCCCGTGGTTCATTATGTGGGCGTAACGCCCCTATGCTGGTGTGTTATAGTCCTGTCTGCCGTGACGACCATTGGTTGGTTTGTGTTGTGTGTTCGTCTGTCTTAGGTACTTGTTTAGGGCGGTGTCTGTCTGTCGATGGTCGCCTAGATTGGTCAGTTTAGGTGACTGACTCTGGTCCTTTCCTAGACTACAATAGTACCCTAACGACTCAATCTAGAAGCTGCCATTGTCCGTGTCTCTGGTTGCGTAGTGGCTATCTCTTGACGATTGGGTTTCCCTTAGCAGTTGACTGACAGGTTGCTCTGCCCAGAGTGTTGTCGTCATCCGCTGCTCTTGTTCTTGTTGGTTCTGTTTGTTTGTGCTGCCGTGGCGGTGGATGTGTGAGTGTGTCGGTGTCATGTCTGGTTCCGGTCAACTTGGGGTCACCCTGTGGTTGACAGGAAGCCTTGTTGTGTCTCGGCGGCCTCGTCTAATTCAAGGCATTGGTTCTAGATGCCTCGAGGTACCGTTCTACCTCGGTCTACGTATCCAAGTGTGCTGAGGATTCTTAGTGTCCCCTCAGGTCTCCGTGTGTCATTTTCTTGGAGCGTCGTTTTCCTTGGCTTAGGATTAGACCGATTGGTAGCTTGTTCCGTTATGTGTGACGATCATGACTCAGAGTCGGAGGACTCATGGACCGTTGTAGCTATAGGTCTAGTTGCCTTGTCCTGAGTCTGTCGGTAGTCTCCTGTGCTGCCTTTGGTGCTTTGAAGTACGTGTTGCAGGGCATTCTTGCTTATATGTACTTCGGCACTTCGGTTTTGGTGCCTGGTATTGTATAATACCACTTTAGTTCACCGATAGATTGGTCTCCTCGTCCCTCGTGATGGAGCCACTAGTCGTAGCCTTATCATTTAAATTAATTTACGCATTGTAATCCCAATTCGTTATACAACTCCTCGACAAACTCCACTAACCCTTCAGAGGCCTCATCAGCCTCTTGGGTGGCGTCCCCAGTTCTTGGTAGTGGTAATCCGATATTTTCAGATTATCGGTATCTAGAGCTCTGAGTGGTTACAGGTGCCGGGTCAGCTTCCATAATGAGTGGGTCTCGTTGCATCCTCGTCCTTCGCAGGTCGGGGACGGCTGAGGCAACTAGCCTTCTCCCCTGATACGTGAGACGGTGGCATCGATCTGGTGGCGCCGTCCCTCTTCTCTATCATAGGAGGGCCCCCCCGTTGGTTCGCTTCCGCAAAACACCTGGGATCTGAAGGGTTCGCTCCTATGGGCGCTGGAGGCTTCCTATAAATGACCCAACGATGATGACGTCCAAGGGCTAGGCGTCAGTACGACCAGGTGACCTTTGTCTTTTGCATACTTGTGTAACGGCCCCAAAGGGTCTTCAGCAGCTTGTATTTTAACTAAAGGAATAAAAATTCTTTCATTTGTGGAAACACTTGTCATGTACCTTTGTTGGCCGATGGCTTCTGTATGTTCCCGGTGGGCCTTGTGTTCCTTGTAGTATTGCTTGCACTTCTCCTCATCTTGCTGTCGTGCGCTTCGAGGGAGCAATGTTTGCTTGTGGGTGGCACTTGGGCCTCTCTGTTGTTTGGGGACCTTTGGGTAACCCGTTTGTTTTAAGGGGACGGATGCTCGCCTCTAGGAAGCTCTTAGGCTTCCTCCTCATTTTCAAGGGGAGTGGTCCTCTCCTCTAGGAAGCCCTTAGGCTACCTCCTTATTTCCAAGGGGAGTGATGCCCGCCTCTAGGGATCCCTTAGGATACCTTTCCATTTTCAAGAGGAGCGGTGCTCTCCTCTGGGAAGCCCTTAGGCTACCTTCTTATTTTCAAGGGGAGCGGTGCTCGCCTCTAAGGAACCCTTAGGCTACCTTTCCATTTTCAAGGGGAGCGGTGCTCGCCTCTAGGAAGCTTTAAGTCACCTTATCATTTTTGAGGGGAGCGGTACTCACCTCTAGGAAGCCCTTAAGGTACCTTGTCTCGGGGAGGTCTGGCTGGTGACGACTTACTAAAAGAATTTTCTGAGGTTAAAAGAGTTCCACGTCCTGGGGATCTTTTCCCCCCCCAGCATTACCAGCTTGTACGCTTCTTTGCTGAGTATCTCTGCTATCCTGTAAGGGCCTTCCTAGTTCGGTGCTAGCTTTTCGGCGGCCCCCTTTAGGTCGGATATGCTTGCTCGCCGTAGCACCAAGTCTCCTGGGAAGAAAATCCGCTCTCTGACCTTGGCGTTATAATACTGGGCCAGCTTCTATTGGTACGCCACGAGCTTTACTTGGGCCTTGGCCCTATCTTCTTCGAGCAGATCTAGGCCTTCTCGGAGCGCTTGGTGTGTTACAGGGGCAGAGAGCAGAGTTGAGGCCTTGCAGAAGGCCTTGGAGGAGCAGTGGCGAGCGGTGGAGCTCGCTAAGGTCGAGTGGCGGGCCGCCGAGACCGGAGCTGAGGCTAGTGTTTAGCTTGCGTCGACCTAGGAGGCGGAGCTGGCGGTCGCGGAGTCTCGCCTAGGAGCACTGGAGGGGAGTGAGCCTAGGCTCTGATTGTATCACCCCTCTTTCTTCTTTCTTTTTGTTATCCGGACTATGTGTCTTTCGTTACCCCAAGGGCATGTCTTGGGCTCCCTTTTACAGAGTATCAATGACAAACTCCAGACTTTGATGTTGTTGTTTGCTGGGTTATTCCACTTTCCATTCTGCGGAACAGTGCTGAGTGCAGGGACTGGCGACCACTTACTATTAGTCATGCTTGATTTCCTCGCTATGTACCGGTGTAGGGGGCAGGAGACCAGGATTACCCTGTTTCAGGGTATTGACGCAGAGGACTGGGAAATGGGAGAGGTGTGGCTGGATTTTGGATACTGGGGGCTGAGTGCGGGATACTGGGGAATAGGAGACAAGACCGAGTGCTAGGGGTCAGCCCCTTAAGAAGGGGAAAACCCGTGTTGTACAAGGTTAGCATAGGCCCGTCGGGACTTGGGGGCCCACGGGATTAAGGCTGGGAATTGATTCTGGCATGTTTCAGTTGTAGGCTGACGCTCAGTATTGACTGTCTTTGTGTTGTTAACTAGCAATGTAGTTCACATTGGCTTGAAAAATCAGAACTGGGTTGGCTGAATGGCCCCGGGAGGCGTCAGAACCAAAAGTTGGGATTGGGAACTAGAGCTGGCCGGCTGACCTGTGACGAGGTTATAGCCGAAACGCTAGGGCTAGGTACTGGTACTGAGTCTAGGTGACTGGCTCACGGATATGCTATAACTGGATTGTTGGACTAGCAACTGGCACTGGAACCGAGCAGCTGGCCTATGGAGGCATTGTAGCCGTGGTGCTAGAGCTGGCAACTGGTATTGGACCTGAGCGGCTAGCATGTGGAGGCGTTGTAGCTGCGATGCTGGGACTAACGACCGATTAGCTGACCCTTGGTGCATGTAGCCAGATGCTGATGCTAGAATTGGCATTCACCGGCCCTGAAGGGTGTAATGGTCACCATCATTGTGGAGTGATGTCGAGGTCATCGTTGACAGCATGTCGCGGTCGACGACCCTCATCAGTGAGGAGCGGAGAAGGAGAGGATTTTTTTTCTCTTTACCAGCTCTACCGCCCTTGCGAGTTTTCGCCAGAGCTGGCCCCCTTTAGCTTTTTCTGGTATGCCCTTACGGGTTTTCATACCGAGGGGTTACCCGATTTTGCCTGGGACGCCCTTGCGGGTTTTCACCCCAACTGGGTTGATGGCAATTTTTGCCCCCAGTGGTCCCGTAACGGGAGCCGACTGAGGACACTTAATCATAAATTTTGATCAAAATGTTTACTTTGATAGAATTAATCAAATTTTGAGTAATAAATTATGTTTCTAACAGGCACTCGGTACGATGAAGAAAGTGGCAAGAAATCCCACAAGTCTGCACAAAAATGGGCCAAAAGCCCATAGCCCATAACCGAAGCACCCTTCGCAAATGAGCCAAAGGCCCATGATCAATTGTGTGAACAAAGAAAATATATATATATACACATAAGAACATAACAATGGGCCAAGGGCCATTCACATCTTCACATGGGCCAAAGCCCATTCAAATGGCCAAGGAGCGATGTCAGCTAGTGGGCTGGGTAAGGTCAACTGTCGACACATGGTCGACGATGGCATGACTTGGGCGAACACAGGCGTGATGTGCGGGCTTCATACGTTACATGTGTGAGCGGTTGCATGTGGTCTTCAGACCAGGTAGCTGGCGAGCGTGGCTTTAGCGGAGGCATGGCAGCATTCAGACGCACCAAGCAGAGGGTGATCAGCAGTCAAACGAGCTGGCCAAGGCAGAGGCAGCTTCAGCGTAGAGGAGGGGGCTATAGCGGGCGACGTGGGCACGGCGGCAAGTTGGTGGGTCTTCAACGGAGGCAGGTTCGCAGGCTCGCGCTGGCACCTCCTTCACACGGCCAGTGCATGCATGGGCATCTCGTGGGCCATTGCAGCTTCGGACGCGGGGGGCCAAAGTCATCTTCGGCGGTGGCGGATCCCTCGCACGCGGGCACGGTCGGCCATGCAAGCGGTGAATGAGGTAGGTCGGCAAGCCAGCCGCGGGGGCTTTGCACGTTGTCTTCAAATGGAGATGGCGGGCGTTCAACGACTACAACGCACCCGGTTGCATTCAAGAGAAGGCAAGAGAAGGTGGCATGGTTGGCGTTGGGAGGTCAACAGTAGCAAAAGAGGACTTCGGCGCAGCGACTGTCGATGTTGGAGAGAGAAAGAGAAAGAGAGAGAAAGAAAGAGAAGGAGAGAGATTGCACAAGTGGGAAGCTTTCACATGGAGAAAGAGGAGGAAATAGAGAAATAAACTTGGGTTTTCAAAGAAAGTGGGCTTGGGGTGTTCACATGAGAGCACAGGGGTTGGTTTGGAGCCTATATAAAGGAGGGCATGGGGGCTCACGGGGCTCCCTGCTTGACTCCATTAGGCACTCACGTAGATAGCTCCTTTCCCCCATTCCTTAGGAAGATAGCTCTCCCCCACTCTATTATGCACTCACGTAGATAGCATGCTTTCATTTTGTTTCCCCTCCTCTCTTAGTTCCCTAGAGTAGGATTAAGCTTGTCTATTTTATTTCTTTTGTTAATTGTTATAATTTTGTTGTAATTGATTTTGTTGTAATTTTCATACACTTGTAAGTGTGTTTTAATTTATGTTTAAGTCCATTGGTGTTGTTATTTATATTTTTTATTTAGCTGGTGGCAAGTTGCTAACGGTCTTCCTAAAAGATAACCCCACCCTAGGAGTCAAGATCGGAGCCGATCTCCCGTCTGATGTTTAGGAGCAATATAAAAATTTTCTTTCTGAGTACATTCATGTCTTCGCGTGGTCTGATGAGCAACTTCCTGGAATTCCCAAAGAGATCGTAATGTACAAGCTCAACCTCGACCCCACGGTGAAACCCGTCCAACAGCACAGGAGAAAGCACGCCCCGAAGAAACAGATGATCATCAAGGAGCAACTCGTCAAGGGGAAGGAGACTGGTCTCTTCCATCCAGTCCTCTACCCGACGTGGCTCGCCAATGTCGTTCTGGTACCCAAAGCTTTGGGAAAATGGTGAATGTGCGTGGACTTCACCAATCTCAACAAGGCTACCCCAAAAGACTGTTACCCACTGCCGAGCATCGACCAACTCGTCGATTCAACCTCCAGCAGTGAGCTGCTCAGCTTCCTGGATGCCTACTCTGGCTACAATCAGATCCGAATGGACCCAGAGGATATTGAGAAGACCGCCTTCATCACCGACTTCGGCGTGCATTGCTATACCCAGATGCCTTTCGGGTTAAAAAATGCCGGGACAACATATCAGAGGCTGGTCAACCAAATCTTTGAGGGATAGCTTGGTCAGAATATCGAGGCCTACATCGACGACATACTCATCAAGACGCCGAAGGCCGAGGATCATCTTACCGACCTGGCTGAGACCTTCGGCACCCTCCTCAAGTACAACATGAAGCTCAACCCTGCCAAGTGCACCTTCGGAGTCAGATAGGGAAAATTTCTCGACTTCCTGGTGACTCAGCACGAGATTGAGGTGAACCCTGACAAGGTCCACGCCATCCTAGACATGCAGCCACCCGCTTGCATCAAAGACGTCCAGCGTCTTACCGGGCGCATCATCGCACTCAATCGCTTCCTCTCTCGGGCGACCGAATGATGCCTACCCTTCTTCAAGCTATTGAGGGGACCTAAAATGGCATCTACTACATTCGCCTGGGATGAGGAATGTTAGAAGGCTTTTGAGGAGCTCAAGGAGTTCATGACCTCACCCCCGGTACTATCAAAGCGGGTTCCGGGCGAAGCATTGCACCTGTATCTCTCAACGACCCCTTCTACCGTAAGTTCGATCTTAGTCTGAAATGACGTGAAAATCGAGAGGCCGATCTATTACACCAGCAAGGTGCTCAACGAGGCTAAAAGCAGGTACCTTACAATCGAGAAACTCGTGCTAGCACTAATTACCTCAGCCAAGTGCCTCCGACCTTACTCCAAGGTCATTCCATTGTCATATTGACCGGTGAACCCTTGAAGACGATCCTCTCTCATCCCAAAGCCTCAGGGTGTCTCGTCAAATGGGCCATCATGCTCGAGGCTTACGACATCTCTTATCACCCCCGCGCGACCATCAAGGGATAGGCCCTAGCAGACTTCATCACAGAGAGCACAGTCCCGCTCGAGGAAGAACCTTCGTCCACACGAGGACCCATCTGGGACTTGTTCGTGGACAGATCATGCAACTCGACTGGTAGTGGTGCTGGTGTCCTCCTCAAGTCACCCGAAGGAGCTGAGTTACAGTATGCCTTGAAGTTCAACTTCCAGGAATCCAATAATGCCTCCGAGTATGAAGCCCTCATTTCAGGGGCCAGGATGGCCAAATGACTAGGGGCCGAGTGAGTCAGAATCCATACTGACTCCCAGATGTCGCTAGCCAGGTCAACGATGATTATGAAGCTCGGGAAGCCCTGATGATTAAGTACCTTCAAATGGTCTGATCGTTAGCCCAGCTATTCTGATGTGACACCACTCCTTGGACGTAGCAAGCAAGAATGAACCGAGCGGGTTCACCCGCGTCGCGCACACCTGGGTCCGTAGGTGGACCGGCGATGGTGGTGAGGGTCCAAGGTTGGATCTTGGAGTTCTAGGTGTATGGCTAGTTTGGGGAGGACCCCAATGGGCCAGGGATGCCCAATTTGCTAGCAGTCGGCACGCCGAGGGTGTGGGGATGAAAGGTCACTCTCACAGCTCACCCGCGGTGGTCACTCACGTGATCGGCGCTTTGGATCGGGCACTCACTCACCACCGACAGAGCAACCAGAAGTAATACTACACTAAGCAAGTAAATGCCAGCAATGAGAAGAGTTTCGAAGCTCACCTGATCAGCATGAAGACGCCGATCCTGGCCAGAGATGAGGGCGAGCAAGGGAGCGTGGGCTTACCCGCACGCCGCGTCGAAGAAGCCTCAACCTGAATTATCAAGTTACAATCACTACGCCTCTCGCAGGAGGGGAGATCTCAGGGTGGGGTTTATGAGAGTTACAACCAAACACTACCTCCACGTAGGGAGGGGCCTTCAGCCAGCCAAGCGAGGGGAGGGGAAAGACCGAACGGAGACTAAACAGACGGACGGCGTCGGTTCTGCTTGCTTCTGGACCCGCTGGATAGTCGATCAAAGAGGGTGCCGCCTCGGACACTCCCAAACTCTAAATGAGCTAAGACTGGTGCCAAAAGTTTCCCACTTGACCCAGGAAGATGCTTGAATTTTCTTGGTCTCTCTTGGTGATGTCTCTAGCCGAGGCAGTGTTAGGAACTGGGCCGGATGGTTCTGGTGCTGACTGCTCTTAGGATGTTACGGCAGGAAGAAGATGGTGCCACGAATGCTCCCGGTGTCAGAATGATGCGGGACCAAAACTGCTGTCTCCGTAGATGAGTCTTCTTCATTTCAGGATAGACAGTGTCATCGGAAGATGTCAGAGATGATCGTGATGGCTGGAACAGTAAAGGTGGGTCGGTGAAGGCTCTGGAACACTGACCTAGCACATGTCAGGGAGAAAATTCAGAACTCTTGATGTCGAGGTCCAAACATAGCTATGTTTCTTAGATGGAAGAGGACTTGAAGAAGAAACTTTCAGATGAGGGGCATCCCAGGAAGCACAGAGATCAGGCCGTGGAAGCTTCTACAAGCCGCTTCAGGTAGCTGGCTGGACCTATCCTATGCAGTCGGGGGAGAACGGCTCTCCCAGGTAGGTCAAATGTCAAAATTTGATGAAACCACCTCGCCTGCGTAGCTCTCTGGATGACCTTTCCAGAGGTGTAAGACCTGCCACCAGAAGATTCATGGAGACAATGATGTAGGCTCTATAAGCTGGAGCTTCTCTACAACCTGCGAACTAGAATGAAAGGGGTGGAGATAGGTAATGGAGAAATGGGGTTGATGGGAGGGGAAATGAGGTGGATGAGTATGAGGGGGACCCCTGGCTGTGAGGGGGTTAGGGAGGGGTGTTTCAAGGTGTTGGAGGGGGAGTATGGGTGTGGGAGGGTGGTGTTTACAGTGGGTGAGAGAGAAGTTGCGAATTTGGGTTAGGGGTGAAGAGAGGGAAGGAGTATTTGAAAATGGGTTTATGGGTGGGATTAATTTCTGGTCTTGGGGATGGGAAGGGATGTGTGGGGAAGGGAAATGGGGGGCTTGGGAAGAGGGAATTCTCCCCTTGGGAGATGAGAGAGGTGCTTGGGGAAGGGGGTCGGTGGTTGGTGGTTGGAGGGTGGAGTGAGGATTGGGTGAGAATCTCTTGGGGCTAGGGTGGAGTAATGGAGGGGGTGTGGGACCTTGGGAGGGAGTTATTAGAGGGGAGGGAGAGAGAGAAAGTAGGTGGGAGGTGGAGGAGAGAGAGAGGGGGCGCCCCTTTCTCTTCAAGAGAGAGAGAGAGAGATAATGAGCGAGAGAGAGAGGAGAAATTTTGTAGAGGAGAGATAGACTTGAGATTTTCTTCCATATAGCGCGTTCATCCCAGGCCGTCTTCGGCCCCTTCCCGAATTTCTGAGGTAAGTAGCATGCTCTATATCCACTATTTACGTTGTTGGCATGTTATTGGCTTCGGTGGTGATCACGGTTTCATTATATATCATCTCCTTTCATATTTTCCCTATATTTTTGATCAACTTGAAAGCAGAGATGTATATTACCCTATAGCAATTGTTATAACACCTTGATCTTTGACGATCGATTTTTCATGTTACAATGTGCTCTGACCTTAGTATGTAGTCTGACAGATGTGCATTGACCTTCTATGTTGTCTAGCAAATGTGCTCCGACCTTAGTATGCAGTCTAACAGATGTGCACTGACCTTATATGCATTCAGGGAGAATGTGCACCAACCTTCCATATGCATAAGGCAAATGTGGGTCGACCTTAGTTCTGCATAGGCTCGATGTGCATTGACCTTAGTTCTTTGAAACCAGAAACCTGCACTGACCTTATGACCATATGTGCACAGACTTCAAAACCTGCCTCGACCTTGTGCCTTTGAAACCAAAACCTGCACCGACCTTGAAGTCTCATGTGCTCAGGCTTGGTGTGTTGAAGCAAAATGTGTACTAACCTTGCGGTCATATGTGCACAGACCTTCATGCTGTCGTGCAGATGTGCTTCAACCTTCTTTCTACATTAGACTAGAATGTGCATCGACCTTACAAGCATTCTAGAAAATGTGCTCGAACCTTATATGCAACCGTAACCAAAATTGCATCGACCTTACAAACATTTCTAGTAAATGTACTCGAACCCTAGTTAACACAAGACCCAAACAAGCATCGACCTTCATGCAATGAGCAATAATGTGCATCAACCTTATGTGAATGTGAATAGTGACATGTATCGACCTTAGTAAGGCTAAGGCAAAACATGCATCGACCTATAGGCTAAGTGCTAGCGAAATGTGCTCCGACCTTGACTTGTGCTAGCAAAAAGGTGCCCTGACTATGCTTCTTATCTGGAGGGGATATGCATCGACCTTACTCCTAAAATCACTAAGGTGCATCGACCTTACTCTCTAGAGCTTTGTCAACTTGTACTATCTGGAACTTTGACTGGCCAACCAACACTATTGACTTTTCTCGTTGTCTATCTGTTGACTTCATTGACCATGTCGACTTTTCTTGTTGACTGATTTACAGGTGCCTTGAATTCTGTGCATTTGATTTCTTTCTATTCATTTGAGTCTTTTGTACGAGCAATCTTGAGGATATCAAAGTGCCATTAGAAGAGTAATGACTCATAGTATTAGACATGATCAGATCGTAGGGACACAACAGTTGTTTCCAGAAGCCGTTACAAACCAGATTTTGTGAAGTAGTGTCGACACTACTATCTCAGTAGGTCAACCTCACCGAAGGAAAACTCAAAAGTTCTCTGTCAGGACTTTCTTTTATCTAACATCTGAGGGAAGACCAGAGCCTTGGTGCAGAAGATGATACGTCCACACCCCAACTCCACTGGTGCTCTGTTTGGCTGGGACATCCCCCTACTAGTCCTCTATCCAACCCAGCCGGCGGAGCCTCGTTTGGAGTCCGGAGCTGGCTGTTCCAAATTTTCCCCCGCAAGTGCGCATGTCAGTTCACTCAGAACCAGCACAAACACCACTCCACTATTCATCCTCTACCATCCACTCCCGACCTCCCCTGGCATCCTTCCTAGTTGGATATTGAAGAGGACCCAGCCACGGACACGTCCGTTGTGGTCCCGCACCATTTTGACCTTGGGAGTGCTCATGACGGCGTCAACTTCCTACTGCTGTGACTTTTGAGCAGTCCCAGTCCGAGCAGAGTAGCCTAGTTCCAGAGTCAGCCACGACCAGCGACAACACCGGATGTGTACCCAAAAATTTTGGAGCCTTCCTGGACCAGTCAGCGAAAGATTGGCACTGGTTTCGGCGACATCCAAGTTCGTTACAGTCCATGACGGCACCAACAGCGATCCACTGTCGGGTAGTTCTAGGCCTAGAAAGAGCTGGACAGTGCCCTCCCGGCGCGAGCTTAACTAACCTCCCCTCCCCGCCTGGCCGGCTTAGCGCCCCTCCTTGCGTGGAGATAGTATTTTGTTGTAATCTCAAGTTCCCCTCCCCTAGTCCAACCCCCCTGTGCGGAGAGTAGTGCATGTAATTTGAAATAGGGGAAGCGACTTCGGCACAGTGTGTGGGGAACCCACACTTCCCCGCTCGCCCCTCGTCTCCGAACGGTGTCAATTTCTTCAAACCGACCAGGTAAGCTCGAAACCCTCGCTCTTATTTTCGTGCTTATTCATTTCATATCCGCGAAATTGCTCCGTTGAGTGAGAGAGAGAGCGCCCAAACCTGGAGTGTTCCACCTTCCGAGTGGTCACCGTGGGTGTGTGAGAGAGGGACCTAGTGCCCCAATCGGCACCCGGCCAGCCCTTGACTTGTGGGCCCCGTACCCTTGGGAGGGCCACCCTAGCCCTACTGGCACTCTACCAGTAAGGGACTTGACCCACCACCTCCACTCGGCGTCACCGAGTCACCCGGGTTTCGTGTGTGTGTAACGGTGGTTCGGCCACTTTCGAGGACCTCATTGATGGGGACATCACCTATAGTTTCCTCTGGCTCGGCACCTCTCTCCCTCCTAGAGAAGGGTAGGGTGCGGCTCGGTGACTTGACGGGTCCGCCCCATCACTCGGACTAGCTATTGAGGCATCTTGGTGTATTCTTCTTCTTATATTGAGTCAATATGATGTAATTTTTCCTTTGTTTTGGGTCAAGTCACTAGGTTACTGCGTTATTTACCTAAGTTTGTAATAGGGTAATGTAGTATTGGGCCCAATTAAGTGGGCCTGGCCCAGGGGCGCCAACTCGGAATTGGTGAAAGTGCACAAACATGAAATTTTGCGTGTCCACAAGTAGCTAACCGAGTCAACTAAGGAAACTGACCCTACTACTGGTACTGTTGCGAATGTGGTAGTAACTACTGGGGCTGGGACTGCTGCTACTGTTGAAACTCGTACAGCTGATGTGGTATATGCAGACAGTCACGTGCCATATGCCCTAGCTGGTCGCACCTGAAGTAAATCACTGGCACCGAGCACTACCTACCTGGATGAGAATAGCCACACTGAGGACACCCACCCCGAGAACCACTCACCGAGCCCTGATGCTAGTAGGGCGTGGGCTGCTGAACACTGCTTGCCGATACCTGCCCCTGATCTCTGAGATCTCGATGCCTCCTGCCAAAACATGCCTCCTTGAATAGCTTCTTGAGCTTCGACCCAAGGGATGACGAACCTGCTGCTGAAGCTGCGGACGGAGCTGCCCCTGAACTACCTGCTGAGGGTTGGACAGTACTCTGCTACTGCACGACCATCGGCTGACTAAAACCTATCTACGTCTAGCCTGCACTGCCCTGACCTTGAGTCCTCTGCAAGTCTCTCTCCAATAGTGCTACTGCTCTGCAAGCCGCATCCAGGTTGGCCAATCCCGATGCAAGCAACGGATGCCTCAACTCTGGCCTCAACCCCCCGACAAACTGCTCAGTCTTCAGCTCCTCATCCGACATGATATGAGGCGCATAACGGCCCAACTCAATGGACCTAGCTTGATACTGCATCACTAACATATCCTCCTGGGCCAACTCTAGAAACTCGCGCATCCTCTGTGATTTGATGAATGACAGATAGAAAGCACGCTCAAAAGCCGTAACGAACTCCCGCCACATGATCTGTCGAAGGGGATGAGACTGAAACACTGCTCCCCACTCTGTCGTCCACCAGGACCGGGCTGATCCCTGCAATCGATGAGTAGCCAACACCACCTTCTCCTCCTCAGCACACTCCATCGAACTGAAGATCCTCTCCAAATCATCCTGCCACTCCCTGGCCACTTCTGGATCGGGCTGCCCGTTACAAAGAGGCAGTTAGAACTACAAGAAATCCCTCAGCATACAACCATGGCCACCTCGAGACGACAAACCCTCGCCAGCCTCACTGCCCTGCTGCTGAAGAACATACTGATACATGCCTCTAAAAAACTCCTCCGCTCCAGGAGCCCGTGCCCCTCCAGCTACGCCTACCGGAATCGTAGCTCTACTTTGTTCCTGCTGGCCCTCACCTGACTCCCCCTATTGGGAACGAGTCCTCCTCCTCGGCGCCATAACTCTCCTGGCAACAAGGAAAACAACCACAAATCAATAAAACATACGGTGCCCTAGGCCAGTTGCCCACTGTACAGGACATTCATGGACCTTCTGGACCACTGCAGTCATTTCGGATCCTCATGTACCTCCATAACCTCGCTCTAGATCTTGGGAGGCTTCATGGGTTCCAAGCAATATCGGGTCTACTCGGTAGTCCTATTGGGTATATCCGGCATTCTGGATCCGGGTCGTCATAGGCATGGTGCTTCCTTCCTCGGCTGGTATCTCCTCCTGATGCGGATCCTCCAGAGATGACCTTGATGTGGACTCCACGAGGGCAGTTGTCGATCTCTTCTGGGCGGACTTCGTGGTCTTCTTGTCGCTCGACCACATACTGGGATAAGCGGCCTTGGCGGATGAGACTTTCGATCTCGTCCTTGCGGCATTGGCAGTCCCCAGTATGGTGGCTGTGGTCGTCATGGAATTGATAGTGCTTTCGAAGACTTCGGTGCTTTGGGTCGGTCTTCATTGGCTCGGGGTGACAAAGTAGTCCCGAATCCATTATCACTTCATAAATTCGGTAGATAGGTATAGATAGAGGAGTGTAGCGCTTGATCTTGCGCGTGGCTCCTTTTTGTCCCCTACTTGGTTCCTCCTCTTCCCTGCCCGAAAGGCTAGTTGGACGACCTCTTTCTCTCCCCCTCCCGTCCGAAGCTCATTGGATCTCAACAAGCGATGAGGACCTCCTCGCACTCCACATGGCACAGTGCCATGGTCACGAGATCAGCGAGGGCAGAGGGAGGGTGGAGCACCAGTTCTCATCAAAGATTTTCATCGCGGGTGCCTCCGGTCAGTGCGGTGATGGCAGAGGCCACATCCTGGTGGGGGATGCACAGAGCTTCCATTTTGAAATAGTTGATGTAAGCCTGCAGTTTCTCCTCCTGTGCTGGCTTGAGGGCCAGTAATCCCGCTATCGACCTTGGAGGTTTGTTGCCGGCGAAGCTCTCCTTGAACAGTCACCCGAGTTGTCAGAAGTTGGTGATGTTGCCGGGGGCGAGTGCACAAAACTGGGCTTGGGCCCCCTGCAGCAGGGTGGTTACGAACGCGCGGCACTTGACAGCATCAGTGGCTCTATGCAGCGTCATTAGAGCGTCGAAGCTATAGAAATGGTCGATCAAGTCGCCATGGCCGTCTTAGGACTTGAAGGCTGGTAGGGTGACTCTCGGAGAGACTTCAGCCCTCAAGATCTGGTCGGGCAATGGGATTGCGCCTTGTCTTCCGAGGCGGAGCCCTTTTGCAGGGCACAGAGGGTGCGCTCCTGCTCGAAAAAATGTCATTCGAAGACCCACAGGTGGAGAGATAGCTCTGGCTAGCACGTAGCTGGAAGGCTACGAGCTCTCCTCCAGCAATCATCTCGCCGTTCTTCAAAAGGAGCTTCTATTTTTGAGGGGTGCCGAGGTAGCCCAGGTTTCTTCACTCTCAAACTAGGGGAGGCTTCTTGCTCTGGAGGCGGGGCTTGCGAGGGCCTGCTTGGCCCATAGCGAATAAGTCGCCCGCCCTAGAGGGAGAAGCGACCTCCAACCGTTTGTCGAGAGGCTTCTGGAGTACCTCCAGGAGTTCACCTTTGTGCTCAGGCACAAGGCTGGGATAGAGAATAAGGTGGCTGACGCCTTGAGTCGGCGTGCTTGTCTGCTGACCACCATGAGTACCGAGGTCATAGGGCTTGAGAAGATAAGGGAGGCTTATGCTGATTGCCCTGACTTTGGTCAGATTTTTTCCACTCTCCAGGTCAGCCCGTCAAGGGATCATAGTGGTTATATGCTTTAGGAGGGCTATCTCTTTCGAGGGGGTAGGCTTTGTGTTCCCCAGACTTCGGTTCGCGATTTCTTAGTATGGGAACTTCATGCGGGAGGTCTAGCCGACCATTTTGGTCGGAATAAGACTATCGAGACTGTTGAGCACCGATTCTATTGGCCAAGCTTGAAGCACGATGTTGCTCACATCGTGGCTCAGTGCCTTGCATGTGCTACGGCCAAAATGAAGAAGCAAAGCTCCGGTCTCTATACGCCTCTTCCCGTGCTTGATGCTCCGTGGCAAGATGTTAGCATGGACTTTGTTTTGGGATTGCCACGAACCTCCAGGAAGCATGACTCTATCTTTGTGGTACTAGACCAATTTTTCAAGATGGCACTCTTCATTCCCTGCTCCAAGATCTCGGATGCTTCGATGGTAGCCCACCTGTTCCTTTCCCATGTGGTGTGTAAGTTTGGGTTGCCTCGTACCATAGTGTCTGACCGTGATGTTAGGTTCACCAGTTATTTTTGAAAGACACTATATGTTAGGTACCCACCTCAAGTTTTCCACTGCATATCATCCCCAGACAGATGGTCAAACAGAGGTTGTCAACAAGAGTCAAGGTGACTTGTTGAGGTGTCTTGTCAGGGACCGTATAGGGGATTGGGACTTAGTGTTACCATTGGCTAAGTTTACGTACAATGATTCGATCAATAGGTCTACAGGTATGTACCCGTTTGAAATTGTCACAGGTCACAAGCCTAGAAAGCCAATGGATCTTGTTCCCCTACCCGTTCATGCTTGAGTGTCAGAGTCAGCTGAGTCATTTACTGAGCATGTTAGAAGTCTGCATGACAGCATTCGTCGTCATATTGAAACCAGCAATGCATGGTACAAGGAATTGGCCGACGCACATAGACACCACCGTGAGTTCCAAGAGGGTGAATATGTCATGATCAGGGTCAGACCTGAATGGTTTCCCTCTGGAACCGTGAAGAAACTGCAAGCTCGCGACGCTGGTCCCTTTCGAGTTTTGAGGCGAGTCAGATCTAATGCATATGTTGTGGACTTGCCTGAGGAATATGGGATCAGCTCTACCTTCAACGTGTCAGATCTAGTTGCTTATAGGGATCCAGTGATGATTCCTAGTAAGCCCTTCGGGCCATCTCCACCCCTTGTGAGTGACACCACCCTTAAGTGTCCACCACTAGCCCCATCCCAACAGTAGCGTGAGCAGATAGAGCTTGTCATAGGCACGTGTCATGCGGGCTTGATACACTTGTAAGTGCTTGTAGGCTTTGAGTCTTTCACCTTCGAGGTGGGAGAGCTCTTCAAACCTTCTTTCTATCTCAGATTGGTCTTGGCCTGGCAGTCCGGCGTGCACAGCAACGCGGTAGGATGCTAACTCGATCTCTACAGGGATCACTGCTTCAGCTCTGTAGACCAGGGAGAATGGGGAGGAACCCGTAGGGGTTTTATAGATGGTCCGGTAGGCCCATAGAGCTTCGTGGACCTTCTCGCCCCAATCTCGCTTGCGGCCACTTACTATCTTGGACAACAGTTTACATAGAGTCTTATTGAAGGCCTCGGCCAACCCGTTGGCTTGGGGATTGTAGACTGATGATGTCCTCCAATCAATATGAAACTTGGACGCCAAAGCATAAATAGTTTTGTTCTTGAATGACGTGTCATTATCGGATATAATCCGACTGGGGGTGCGGAATCTGTATATGATATAGTGCCTCACGAATCGGGCAACTATCCCCCCCGTGACTTCCCGTAGCGGGATGACTTCTGCCCATCTGGAGAAGTAATCGATGGCAGTAAGTATGAACTTGTGCCCTTTGGATGATGGTGGGAATGGTCCCACAATATCTATGCCCTATTCCACAAAAGGCCAAGTAGGCGCTGTTGGGTGTAGCAGATTAGGAGGCCTCCGAGGGATTGGCCCGAATGCTTGGTATTGGTAGCATTCACGAGCGTATTGGTTGCAGTCTTCGTACATGGTGGGCCAATAAAATCCCTTGAGCTTGATGCTATTATTCATTTTAGCTCCTGCTTGATGAGCCCCACACAATCCGGAGTGAACCTCGTGCATGACGGTCTTCGCCTCCTTAGGCGAAAGGCACTGTAGGAGGACCGACCGGTCCTTTTCATGGACGAGCCTGAAGAGCAAGCTGTCAATCAGCTGGTAGGATGTTGCCCTGCGTAGTAGTTGCACCCTCTGAGCCCGATCCGGAGGGAGCCAGCCGTTCTTCATTTTATGATCGGCTCACGCCAATCCTCTTCCTCGGGAGCATTCTCCTCTTGAATGTTGTCGACCTCGTGGATAGTGAGGCCGGACTCTTCATCGAGCACGCTTGGCATGAGCCTTCGGTGTCGAATGATAATATTCAATTCTCCCTCACGTGAGAGTTTCAAGGCGGCTACCAACTTTGCCAAAGTGTCAGCCTGGGGTTGTTGCCTTTAGGGACATGGCTTATTTCGAATAGGTAAAATTTTTCCTTGAGCCTCATGACAGCTGCATGGTAGGGAATGAGCTCCTTCTTCCGGACATCGTAGACACCTAGGACCTGTCGAATGACGAGTTGAGAATCCCCGTGAACTTTGATGCACTTAATGTCCATCTCCAGTGCTAGCTGAAGTCCAATAATCAGCGCTTCATACTCTGCCTCATTATGAATATGCTTCAGTTCTGTGAATTTCACCGTCAGCAGGGGCACTTGGTTGATGATTGCCCCGAGTTCTGGGATTATCTTTATGATCTGGAGGATAAGAAGAGGATTGATTGGGATGCCATGCATAAAGTTATTTTAGATCTTCGCTGCAATCAGTAGTAGCAAGAAGCACCACCCAAGCAGCCATCTCCATCACTGCAAGACCAGGGGCACCCTTGTGATTCATCTTCATCTAGTGTTGCACCCACTCCATCATCCCCTCCGTCACCTAGTCCATCACCCGTTCCCTCACCTATGTCTCCACCTACCCAATCGCCATATCTTACTCTGGCTCCATCGCCGCCACCTACCCAAGCCACTGCTCAGGCGGGTGCCTCTACCCCTTCCTTCACTCCTGTTACCACCACTACTTCTGCTCCCAACACCATGCGATGTATTGTGTCAATACACCGACAGTGGACCCCACGGCCTTCAACATCACCTTCACCCTCTCCACCATCTTCACCACCAACATTACCCTCGCTGCCCGGTCACCATTGCCTACATCTCCATCTCCATTGCCCAACCCGTCACCACCGCCCTTGTCATCTCCTTCGCCATCATCGTGCTAGCCATGCCTTTACCTCCGCCTTCGCCTTTACCCCCACCTACACCTCCATCTTTGCCTCTACGCGAGTCTGTCATTGACGTATCCCCTTTGCCATCACTCGACATCCCTACCATGGAAACCTCTACGCCATCTGAACCTCTTCCTCCACTTCCTTTCAGCCCACACAGCGAGTGTGTGCTACCATTGGTGCCCCTTGGGTCTAGCCCCCAGGGAGACAATGAGCTGAGTCAGGACAATTCATTATCGGTCATTCATTTCAAGATTCAAGATTTCATTTGTTGCATGCCGATACGCATCCTGGTCCCTTGCTATTTTGGGGATGATAAGCCCATATTGCCTATGACGGTTGTCAAGAAGAGTTCCCTTGCATTGGTGCTGGTTTCTTCTCAAGCGAGGCCAGTGGCAATCTCATTGGTCGCTAGAGGATCTATTATTGGTGCTGTTATTTCCCCTCGCTCCATTGCCATTCAATTCATTGGCCGAGAGGGGTTCTCTACTTGACCACCAGGAGTTTGATGAATTCCATGTTCAAGGGGCAATTGGCCATATTCTCAGGATTTTTCAAAGACATTTTGTACTCTTTATGTGATCTCCCTCTCTTTATTGGTACGCTGGCCATGTCAACACCATGTGTTACTCTCCCTCAACTTCGCCCTTCTCTTCTACAAGGGAGTTGTGCTTCATGCCGGATTGCCCAGTGGAGTTCCCGAATCTCATACTGCTTGTGCCAAGAGACAAGACTCTGTGGTTCAATGATATTCAGCATTATAAGGAGTCATATGTTCAAGAATGTCCACCTATGGGTAGCACTAGGTGTCTAGGGGCAACTATAATATTTTTGATAAGAAGTGTGTCCACAAGTCTGGCACGCCCGGTGGGACTAATCCACCCTTCATCTCTTTGCCAAAATTAGGGACCCTGCGGCCCCCTTCTTGTAATGCTAATTGTTCCATCTTTGCAAATGTAGGAAAACCACATTTCAACCTCGAGAATGGCGGTCTCCTTTGGCCCGCAAGTCGTGGAGAGCCACGTTCGAGAAGGCTACCTCGTCGTCCTGCTCTGCTTCGGGAGCTTCCCTCCGGTCGTAGGCTTCCCCAACTTCCTTGAGGTAGCCTTCGTCAACATCCTGGACGTAGAGGCATCCGACGAGCCCAAATCCAACGCTCCCATCCCAGGAGGCACTGAAGCTGCTACTGGCCGAGTTGTGGCCGAGAACAGCAACAACGTTCTGGCAAGCACGTTGGGCTGCAACGTGCACCATGTGCACCAGGCTGTCGGTCCATCGCACCAGGGGTCGGCATCCCATCGGAGGAGGCTCCGAAGGAACAACGCTGGCGCTACCACGGGGCACCAAATCTCCAGCACCGGCAAGTCTATGACTGTCGGGACCATTTGAGTCCATTTAAATGGATAGAGGTCCGAAGTGGTCCCGGACCACATCATGCCGGCTATTCCAATCCGCAACTCCTTCCAGGGACTGGAGAAGATGAAGGAAAAGATGGCCCCCGCCATTCCGGCCACGGTACCGAAGGACACGCCAGCTCACAAGCCAGCCAAGTTGAAGTAAATTTGGGTTCCCAAGGAAGCCCAACCCACTGCACCTGCCCAGGCTGGGCCCAGCTACACCCACCACAAAAAGGGGCGAAGAGATGAAGGGGCTGAGACGATGGCCACGACCCACCAACCGATAGTTGCTACACCAGTGCTGCCCAAAAATCCGTGCCGTCAACGTCGCAAGCGTCGTCACCATGCTGACCACCTGGCGTTCGCAATCTACACTCACCCAGCTGTCACCATCGACGCGCAACCACCAGCTGCTCTCCCCAACCAGGAGTGGGAAGGGATCGAGCAAGCCATGAGAAACTACCTCCGAAGCCCGGGTAGCACCCCTATGGGTCATCAGAGACTGCTTGGGGCAGTGGCCTCCGCCTTTCGAGGAGAAGAAGAAATTCAACCTGTGCCTAGCGCAAAATCAAGAAACCGGTCAGAGGAACGATGCCAGTCCCCTGTGCGGGAGGAAGCGCCGCCCTGACGATCGATTTTTGACAAACTGGTGTTCCCAAATAAATCGTCAAGAAGGATGGTGAAAAGAAACAAAAATTGGAGAGTTCACCTGCAACATGGCAGGAGTCCCTAGTCGATATGTGACTTTGCCTACCAACCCCGAAGAAGTGGCCTGGCTCGCTGCCAAGCCCAGTCCCCTCACCAGGAGAGGAAGAGCGGCGGGTGAAGCAACGTAGGCGAGCGTCGAAGAGACTTTCTCCGAAAATACTTTAAACGTGGCATGTATGAATCATGAAATGCATTAGAAATTACATAAATAATCTTTTGAAATCTCCATGTATATAACAGATCAGGACCACCCTGTTACACACCATAACGGACCGGGGTAGGACCACTATACTCAACAGAACTCATAAAAATTCACAGTCAATAGGGACTATAACGCACCCTGGCAAGCGCGCTATAGGACTATAACGCATGGGGATATGGGCATTAAAGTCAACAGGCACACAACATGACCGACAAGGGCTATAACGCACCATAATAGGCGCGTTAAAGACACCCGAACTCGGAAATACACAGAAAATCCACAGTTCACATGGGACATAACGCACCAGGCATGGGGCATTATGTGACTCATAACGGACCTACATGCACCGCTATACTAACTGCCTTACCAGGTCAACGATCAACCGATCGGTCAAAGGTCAAATAACGGACCAAGGGTCGTCCGTTAAACTTAAGGTAACGCACCTCTTTAGGCGCATCAAGGGACTTTAACGCATCGGGGAAGGCACATTAAATCGTCTGGGTTTCGAGATTCCGGAGTTCGAAACCGAACCCCCTCTCAATCGACCGAAATCGACGGGGGACACGGGGAAATGCACTTCTAAGCTACTCCTCCATGCCATAACCACATTTAAACCTAAACATGGCACTAGAATTGAAAGACGATGCCCATGGGAGTAATTTCATGGAATTAGAACTAAATTACTCTAACAAGAAGTTATGCACAAAATACAAGGAAAAGGGCGTCGGACCACGACGTATGTGGTACCGGCGGTGTCCTAACGAGGAGAGGAGTCCATCCCCCTACCTGGATTACGATGAAAACAACGATTCGATGCCGATCCAGTGAGAGGGCTACGCGGCGCCTCCCGGCCCGACTCGGCTCCACGCTCCGCGGATCGAGGGAAGATGGGCGTCAACGTGATCCTCGCGATGCGACCAATCCAACGATACCTCCCTCGCTTCGATCAGTGGCCGTCTGGACCAGAAATCGAGAGAGGAATGAATTTTGAGAAATTAGCCTAAAATTTCACAAAATAGAGTTTTACACGAAAAATGATAAAAATGGCAGCGGATGGCGACGCATGAGGCGTCAACGGGTTCCTGGCAAGACGAGGAATCCATTCCCCTACCTCTTGCGTGGCAAAGACCTCGAATCGGTGCAGATCGGGCGACGGGGGTCACGTCGTCCTCCTGCTCCCACGCGCCTCCACGCTCCACTATCCGAGGGATGAAGGGTACCGACGCGATCCTCACGTCGAGCCCGTCCCGTTGGTACCTCCCACGCGTCGATCGAAGCCCATCCGGACCGAAATTGAGTGAGAGGGGGAGAGAAGAGAGAGAATGGGTTTGTGGAAGAGTGGATTATGTTCACTCGGAAACATTCCCTATGCGTGAGCTGGGTCTTCGGGTGTTCTTGTGGTTTGATCTTCTTTTCCCCTTTCTTTCTCCCTTGTTCGTTGTTTGTCCATCTCCAAAGGCGCTCCGTTTTCTAACAGTCTTCTCTCTGGCTGTTCAATTTTCTTGGGAGCTTCACTAGCTCGATGTTAAGAATGCCTTCCTTAATGGTGATCTTCATAAGGAGGTCTATATGTAGCCGTCCTCTAGGCTCCGTGCAAGGGGGAGATTGTGTCGTTTGAGGAAGGCACTATATGGATCGAAACAATCTTCTCGTGCATGGTTTGAACAGTTTCGTGCTACTATGGTACGCTTTGGGTACTCACAGGATAACTTAGATCACACCTTATTCATTAAGTGGTAGGATGGCAAAGTTGTTGTACTTCTTGTCTATGTTGATGATGTGATTATTACAGGTGGTCATGTTTTTGAAATTAACATGCTAAATAAGGACCAAGCACAAGAATTTGAAATCAAGGATCTTGGTGAGCTGAAGTATTTTTTGGGCATGGAGTTTGCCAAATCCAAACAAGGGTTGTATGTATGCCAGCTGAAGTATGCACTTGATCTTCTCAAAGAGGCGGGTAAATTGGGGTGCAAACCAGCGTATACTCGTATAGAATCTAACCACAGGTTGTGTGAGACTTCAAGTGATGCGTTATCTGATCATCTGAAGGGGGTGTATCAGCGTCTGGTGGGCAAGTTGTTCTATTTGTCTCTTACAAGGCCGGATGTCACTTATGCGGTCAACATTGTTAGCCAGTTTATGCATGCCCCTCGCACTTCTCATATGCAGGCCGTTGAGAGGATATTGAGGTACATTAAGTCCTGCCCCGGTCAAGGACTATTGTATTCTAAGGCAGCACATCTCAATGTTGAGGGTTATATTGATGCTGATTGGGCCAGTTCTCGGGATGATAGACGGTTTACTATTGGATACTGTATGTTCCTTGGGGGTAATTTGGTTACTTGGCGAAGCAAGAAACAAACTGTGTGCGTGCGGTCAAGTGCAGAAGTTGAATACAGAGCTATGGCTCAAGGAGTTACTGAAATGTTGTGGTTGAAGCTGTTCTTACAGGACATTGGTGTTCAGGTCCATGTTCCTATGAAGCTCTACTGTGATAATAAGTAGCGACATGGTTTTGCCAATAACTCTGTCCAACATGATCGTACCAAGCATATTGAGATTGATCGTCACTTTATTCATGAAAAGTTGTACACATGTGATTTGCTTGCTGTATGTTCGGTCTGTAGATCAACTATCAAATGTCTTCACTAAAGGGGGTCACACCAACAATGAGTCATTTGGTCCTAATTCTGAAATCATGCAATTTCAAATTCTAAATGTTCTAGTCATATATGTTCAGAATGCTTTTCAGACTATAGTTGCTAAACCAATAAAGTTTCAGGTTGTCTGCATGCTCAGTCAAGTCAATAATCATAAGGGTATGATATTTGTCAGCATGATAGATTTAAACCTAAGAGAGGGGACAATTCAAAGCAGAAGGATGTGCCTTACAAGTCACTATGATACTTCCCTCTTACACCCAGATTGCGACGGATGTATATGTCATTAAAGACAGCTCGACATATGATATGGCACACTGAAAGAGTACGTCGTGCAGATGATATAATGAGTCATCCCGTCAATGGTGAAGCTTGGGCTCATTTCAATCGTACCCATGCTGCTTTTGCTCACGAGCCACAGAATGTTAGGTTGGGTTTATGCACAGACGGCTTCAACCTATTTGGAGGTTCAGTGGCATCTTACTCATGTTGGCCAGTGTTCCTGTCGCCATACAACCTTCCGCCAGACATGTGCTTGAAGCGAGAGAACATTTTCTTGACTTTGGTGATTCCAGGACCAAAAAATCGAGGAAAAAATTTAGACATATATCTCAGGCCACTCATTGATGAGTTGAAAAAATTATGAAATGATGGAGTTGTTACTTATGATGCATACAGAAAATAAAATTTCACTATGAAGGCTGCATTGATGTGGACAATAAGTGACTTCCCTGCATATGGAATGCTATTTGGGTGGAGCACATGGTTGGCATGTCCTTACTGTATGGTTGATACCAAATCATCTGTCCTGAAATATGGTAAGAAATCATGCTGGTTCAATTGTCATTGACGGTTTCTACCCATTGACCATCCTTTCTGAAGGCAAAGGGACTCATTCACTAAGAACGCAATTGAAATGGATGAAGCAGACTTGGAACAGATGTCTGGTCGACAAATGGCGGCACATGTGCAAAACATACCAGATATAGTGCAATTGTCGGGGAGTACACAACATCTTCATGGATTTGGAGAGGATCACAACTGGGTGAAGAAAAGTATCTTCTGGGAATTACCTTACTAGTCAGCCCTTTTGATACGTCACAACCTGGACATCATGCATGTTGAGAAGAATGCCTTTGATAATGTGTTCAACACCATCATGAACGTGAAAGCCAAAACAAAGGACAATGCCAAGGCGCGAGCAGGCCTGAAGATGCTTTGCAAACGACCAGAGTTAGAATTGAGACCGGTACGGGGCAAAGTTGTGCAACCTAAAGTAGCTTATGTGTTGAAAGACACACAGATCAATGAACTATGCCAGTGGCTGAAGCAATTAAGATTCCCTGATGGATATGTGTCTAACATAGCCCGTTCTGTGAATGTTAAAGAGGGAAAAATATATAGATTGAAAAGTCATGACTGCCATGTGTTTATGGAGAGACTTCTACCCATTACATGCCGTGACATGTTGCCAAAACCTATATAGGGAGCATTGATCAAGTTCAGTCAGTTTTCTAGGATTCTATGTGCATCAGAACTCAAACTTAGGGACGTGCAAACTATCGAATAGAATGTGCTCACGACGGTATGCTAGTTGGAGAAGATATTTCCCCTTGCGTTCTTCGATTCCATGGAGCACCTGATTACATACGAGACCAAAGTTGGAGGACCGGTACAATTTGTATGGATGTATCTATTTGAGAGGTAATCATTATGAATTTAAAATTTATTTGATAGTTGTTACATGTGTCTGTCATTGTCATTATCATATGAATTATTGCCAAAGGTGCATGCATGACCTAAAAATGAATGTTCGCAACAAGGCTAAAGTAGAGGGTAATGATGAATTGTTATCATATGACCCGAAATTCAAACTCACCGCACTCGACCTCCACGTAATGACGATGGAGGAGAGGTGGGTGCGTCCGACCAATTTTTCATATCTAAGTATCCAGGACGTGCATTTGGACGCTATTCGAATTGCATATTAGAGGACAGAGAGTTGTTGGCCGCAGAGATATATGTTCTCCGTGTTGAGATTGAACCATATGTTGAGTAAATCCTCAACACCATACGTCAAAAATTTATAAGTTGCTTGACATTCTTCCTCCCATTTACGGTGATGCTGCATTCATTATTACAGGTAATTTGATTCAGAATTAATTACTAAATGTCCATGCCTCAATGACATGGAGGTTCAAAAGAAATGAGAGAGATCTTTCGCCAGATGGCTTAAAGCTCAAGTAAGTGCTGAGGTTAAGTTCAACAAAGCTTGAGGTGTATGCCTAATTTTAAACTAATGTGATTTATATTCATAGGTTGAAGAAGGTTATGTTACTGATGAAAGAGTCTGGGTGATAAGTTATGGACCTTCGAAGGTCGCGCATGCCTATCCAGGATTTTTTGTGAATGGTTATAGATTTCACACCAGAGATTATGGACGAAATAAGTCTACGATGAATAGCAACGTATGCGTGAAAGGTAGTACTTATAATGAAAATGATCTTGATTACTATGGTATTCTTGAGGAGGTCATAGAATTACAGTATGTCGGATAAGACAACCATATATTCCTTTTTAAGTGTCATTGGTTTGATCCTAATTTAGTTCGAACGATGCAATATATGAGATTGTCGATGTCTAACATAGATCCAAATTGAATACCTATGAGCCGTTCATTTTGGCCGAACAAGCCCAACAAGTGTATTATTCAAGTTATTCATCGTCCAAGAATAGAGATTGGCCCCAGAGCAGCACCGGTGTTGTTCCTCCGGAGCCTCTTCTGGTGAGACGCCGATCCTTGGTGAGACGGGCCAGCGGTTTGGTGCACATGGTGCATGTTGTAACTCAGCGTCTCTGCCGGGACACCGTTGTTGTCTCTGGCCACAGCTCGGCCAGCAGTAGCTTCAGTGGCGCCCTGGGCAGGGGTGTCGGTCTTCGGCAAGTCAGACGCCTCCACGTCCAACATGTTGACGAAGGCTATCCCCAAAAAGTTGGGGAACCCGACCACGGGAGGGAAACTCCCAAAGCAGAGGGGGACGGCGAGGTAGCCATCCCTGATGTGGCTTTCGACGACCTGAGGGTTGAAGGGGACCGCCATTCTTGGTGCTGAAGTGTGACTTTCCTGAATTTGCCAAGATGAAGCAATTAGTATTACAAGAAGGGGGCGGCAGAGCCCCTAATTTTGGCAAAGAGATGAAGGGTGGATGTTGGTCCCACCGGGCGTGCCAGACTTGTGGACGCACTTATTTTCGAAGATGTTCGCCTTGTTGGTTTTTTATTCTTATTCGGTTTGTTAAGTGTATGGGAGTGCCAGTCACCGAGGTGACGATTTATTCGGGCTTCATGGAAGCCCATGGTGTGCTCGATCTGACTTCGTCAAGTGATTGTGTAGTTCAATTTGGGACCAAATCCCACCGTGTCATAAAGGTCACAACGTTATTTACATCCCCCATATGAGGGAACATCCTTGATTAATTACCGAAATTAGGGACCCTACGGCCAAAAAGATTAATACCAACTGCAAAGGAAAGAAGCAAGAATAAATCACACTAAGGTTCACATCGGGATATGAGCCGCGGGCCGTGTCGGTCACTCATGAACCTTTTCATGTTTGGACGAAAATCCGTAACGGGGGTGCGGTGAGGACTGAGATAAATCCGTTCAAATGTCTGTCGAGTGCACAGCAATTTTCATGATGATTTGAAAAGAGTCCAGCTCGGAGAACGGGTCCGGTTTAATTAGAATGTCGGCCCGAGACAAGGTCGGGCCATAGCCGTCTCGGGACAATCTCCAAGGCTCAAGCCTGGCCTGCGAGGGCAGCATTATTGTCCCTTCAGCACCGGGTCACAGGGAGAGAGACGAGACTACAATGCAAATTTTATTGTCATTATCGGAGCCCTCAATTATTTTGTGTTATCTATTTCTCCCTTATTATTATTATTATTATTATTATAGCAGATGGTCTATGTGTGCACACGTAGTTGGGGGCTTAGGACATGCGCTGATGAGCGTGACCCCAGCTAGTCCTTGTTGTGATACTTGTACGTGTCTGAGTCTCGCGCCCGGGACGTTGTAGCTCGACACTTGTGACGCGGTGTAAGACGTTAGGGGACGCATCCGGTTGTTCTTCTAGTGGGTAGTGCTCCCGTCTTCTGCTAGTTTCAAACTCGAGTTTACTAGACCGAGGTTCAGTAGTATGGTTCTGTTAGAGTAGACAGTTTTCCTGCTTACTTTTCACATCTCGTTACTCCTACCATACTCCTGTTAGCTAGAGTAGCTTTACTGTCTTGTAGGGTTAGCTTTACTGCTGTAGCACCGGGTTTTTCGTGCGAGGTAGGGGTTCGCGGGATCCCTACTGAGCCTTAGTTCTGGAGGCTCATTCCCTGCGCATTTTCACCGTGTTTCAGGTGAGGCGGGTTGGTCGCGAGACGCGGCGGAGTTCCAGCGTGGTTCCAGTAGCCGAGGTTAGTGCCAGTTGCCAAAGCCGGAGTATGTCCCGTGTACTTATACTTTTCCCTTGTACTTGTACCTTTCTTTCTGTTGACTGTACTTTTATTTGGACATGAGATGTACTGGACCTTATAGCAGTTTAATGATTCAATTAATTTCTGTATTATTATTTAGTTGTATATTGTGCTATCTCTGTAGTTACTTTAGCTTCTTACACACCCTCACACCATCCTTTTTTCCCTTCCGAGTTTTCGGGCTCGTGGGAGACGGGCCAAGGTTTGGGTCGCGCCGGTTCCTTTCTGGTACTCGGATCCCGGGTCGCCACAGAGCCATTCTGGCTTGATCTACCCCTCATCCATGCGTTGAGGGAGAGGTGGCACCTGACGAGTAGGGCTTTTCTGATGCCGTGGGGGCACATGATGCCCAGCTTGGAGAACGTAGTCCGGATCACCGAACTACGAGTGGACGGGGAGGCAGTGAGTAGTGTCACCTACCCGACTATCAGGAGAGCACCCTGGAGCTGCTAGGGCTGGAGAGTAGGGCGAGTGACTGAGACAGCTGGATGGTCACCAAGATAGTCATCATGGAGGTGCTGGGGTTCATCGACACTCGTCAGCACGTTGGCGAGACTGCAGTTGAGTTCATGGCGCAGATGGAGGGAGCAGTGAGCACCGCGTTCTGCTAGGACGCGGGTGATTGGGGGCAGACAAATCGCGACCTTAGGAGGTTAATTTTCTTTTTACTAGGGTGGCTTCTGCTGGGCATCAAGGGAGACAACATTCATTGTCACTTCTTGAGATCTTGGTGGATTTAGATCAGGTGGATCAGTATGTGTGAGGAGCAGCCCTACTTGCGCACCTGATCGCCGACTTGTCTTAGGGGACAGGTCGGTTGGCAACAGTCAGTGGCTTCGCAGCTGTAGTAACCCAGAAATTTCAAATCTGACACCTCCGAAACAAGGGCAACGTCGCTTACGTCTCAGGACAAGAGACACGACTGCCACGACAACAAATCACGGATAACGAAACGACAGACACGGCAAGCATCAGCTTATACAAGGAAACATAGTCCTCACAGCTGACCGCATGACCACATCTTCGGCTCCAGTGCCAAAGGCGATAGAGAACACCTGGCACACAGGATGCCTACGACAACAACACTAGACTACAAGCAACAATAAAGTCAGTCCTCATTCAAATATTACATCTGATCGAGTTGCAAGCTAACTCAACTCGAGAAGAGGAGTACAGCAATGCTAACCGACAAGACAATGGTCCAAGATAGAAACACAAAATCATACAGAAACAGCACCTGAAACAACAACACAACAGCACCTGCAGGATTCTGGCTCCGTACAGCACACAGAACCATGGAACACAACTAGAAGCAGGGTTACATCAAGGCACAACAACAGCTGAACACACGACTATAGGGATTGAGTCATGCTTCAGACAGCTCACCAACAAAGACCCACGACCATGGGAAATGGCACAAAATGATAATCTCAAGGGATGCATCTCAAGGACCAAGACAATGTCTCGAGAGCACAACACCCAAGAGAAAGAAAATGCAGGGTACTCAATCAGTAGGGAAGCCGACAAATTCCCCAACACCCACAAATGTCAATGCCAACACCAGAAAATTACCAGCAACAGCACGACGACAGACAACATCAGGGCACATGAAGCCAAGATGAAGTTACATCGAGAAGAAGTAATTCCCTCGATCAGCGAGAATCTCATAATATTGATCCTCGACTAGTGGGTAATCAGCCCACACGCTTCCACTGCACACTCTAGCATGTACACAAGCATCATAAAAGACCTCAAAAATCTCATCTCAGCACACATTCGACGCCATTGCAACTCATCAAAGTTGCAATTAGCACGCTATGAGTACTGATCCAGCAAACAACCGATCACAAGGAGCTTAAGTGCAACGAAGGAGAGTACCAGCTTCAACATAAAGCCCATGAAAAAATGCTAATCTCAGCTTACCCTCACGTCCTGAAACAATGAATGAGCCTTCTTAGCGCATCAGCCGTTGGACATGGCATGACAAACAAGGTACACTACGGCTCTTAACACAAGAATGCATCCAATTCCAAGCAACCGTAAAGCAAAGAGCAGATCATGCTCAGATAAATCACTATCCACACTTAAGCAGACACAAGACAAAGGCATCACTAAGTCAGCAAATCCAAGGCTAACCTTGAAAAAGATTCCACCAGAAGGGAGGAGAAATAATAAGCTCACTAACAAAAGCTCACCAGGAAGGGAAAATCCTAGCTCGCCTGAGCAACTTCTTAATCACGGAATCTAATCGAGCACTTTGACAGAAGCGAAACACATTAGGAGCTGAGCAGACTTAAGCTGGGAAGAGTCTTAGAGAGAGAGTTTATAGATAGAAAATAGGGAGTGATAAAGAGAGAGAGAAAAATAGAGGAAGGTGGGAATTAACAGAAGATAAGATAAAGAAAAGAAAAAAAATAAAAACTACGTGTGTGTGAGATGTGTGTGGCAGAGAGAGAGAGAGAGAGAGAGGGACGGAGGGGGGATCGGGCAGAGGGAGTCGACGTATGTGTGCACAGTGAGAGGGAGAGGGGGAGGGACGTAAGAGTGCAAGGGCAAGTAGTAGAGAGAGGGAGTGGGAGATGAGAAGAGGGAGCGGTGTAGGTGAAGGGAGGCCCGTGGCAGTGTGTGCAGTGAGAGGGAGAGAGGTTGAGACCGCCGGTGTGAGTGTGTGCAGAGAGGTGTTTGTGGTGGAGTGTGTGTGTATTAAAGAGAGAAAGAGGGTGAGGTGGAGCCAGGGAGAGTAGAGAATGGGGAGAGGGATCCGCCGGAGCGGCGTGTGAGAGTGTGGTGTGTGAAGTGAAGAGAGATGTGAGCAGAGAGAGAGGGAGAGGAAACGAAGCGAGAGAGCAGAGGTGTGAAGCAAGGGGATGTGAGTGTTGTGTGTGCGGTGTAGTAGAGAAGAGAGATAGAGAGAGGGTAGAAGGAGAGAATGGGAGAGAGGGTGAATGAGAAACCGGAGGAGGGAGTGGTGTGCAGAGAGTGTGAGGCTGAGCGGTGTAGGTGGTGTGTGGCGGTGTGTGAGAGAGTGTGAGAGGGTTAGAGAAAGACAGAGGGGAGTGAGAGGGAGTGAGGCAGCCGAAAAGAACTCCCTAAGGGGAGAGGAGTCCTACGCTTTTATGCAGTCCCGTCCGAGGGCTTGCTGCCGTGCCGGCCATTCTTGCTGTGCCGCCTGGACGTGCCATGCCCACGAGCTGCGAACGCACGCTGCCGTGCCCATACATGTTGCCGTCTTGGTCCTGCTCGCACCACTACTGTTGCCGCCGTCTGCCCCCTGCATATGCGTCGTCGGTGAGCCAGCACGCCAGAGGACAACACGCATGCCAGCACACCCTGTTCTACTGCACACGCACGTTGCCTTCTCGCCAGCTACCCATGCACGCCGTCTGCCCTGCTGCCATGCCGGACGCCCAACACACCTGCACACGCCGTCTGCAAGAGACCCGCCACTGCCAGCACGTTCGTGTTGACGTGCGGCCACCCGCCTGCACACGCACAGGAACCTCTGTGATGCCATGCGCTGCCACCTGCACAACTGTGCCTGGAGCTGCCATCGCCCTCTCGCCGTTGTGGTAGCCCCTGCACATGACGTCGCCATGCACGTGGCTCGCTTGCTGTCGTGCCGGGGGAGCCATGCCCTTGTTCGCCTTGCACGCATGCGCTCCTGCGAACACCTCCCAGCAACCACTGTGCACAAGGTTGGGATAGAATGTAAAAATTATAGTAAAGTCCCACAAAATTTCATTAGCCTCAACTACTCATGGCCTGGCCGTGCCTCAGGTCGACATTCTCACTGAACCGGGATCATTTTTCGAGCTGAAGTTTCCCAGAATATCATCAAAATTGCCGTCTACCCGGCAGACATTTGAGTGGATTTATTCCAGTTTTTATCGTGTTTTCCGGCCATGAACTTCCGTCCGAATATGAAGAGGTCCGTGAGTGACCGACATGGCCCACGACTTGCATCCCGCTGCGGGTTCTTACCGTGATCCATCCCCGTCTTTTATCATTATGCAATTAGTATCAGTTCTTTCGGTCGCAGGGCCCCTAATTTCGGTAATTGATCAAGGGTGTTCCCCCGTATGGGGGATGTAAATGACATCGTGACCTTTACGGCACGGCGAGTTTTGGTCCCGACACGGATCACACAATCATCTGACGAAGTCAGATCGAGCGCACCATGGGTTTTCGTAAAACCCGAATAAATTATCACCTCGATGACTGGCACGCCCACGCACTTAACACACAGAAAAAAAAAACTAACAGAATGAACATCCTTCGAAAAAAAGTGCGTCCACAAGTCTTACACGCCCGGTGGGACCAAAATCACCCTTCATCTCTTTGCCAAAATCAGGGGCCCGCAGCCCCCTTCTTGTATTACTGATTGTTTCCTCCTTGCAAATGCAACGAAAAAAAATGCACTTCAACCCGGATGATGGTGGTCACCTTCGGCCCCCAGATCGTCGAAAGCCACGTGAGGGATGGCTACCTCGCTGTCCCCCTTTGCTTTGGGAGCTTCCCTCCTGTCGTGGGCTTTCCCAACTTCCTCAGGTCGCCTTCGTCAACTTACTAGACGTGAAGGCGTTTGACAAGCTCGAGACCAACGCTCACACCCGAGGAGCCACCGAAGCTACCACCGGCCAGACTTTGGCCAAGAACACAAGCCACAACCCGACCAAAACGCTCGGCTGCAACGTGCACCACGTGCACCAAGCCGCCGGACCGCTTCACCAGGGATCGGCATCCCACCGGAGGAGGCTCCGCAGGAACCATGCTCCTGCCATACCAAGGAGCCGGCTGTCCAGCTCCGGCAGGTCCGTTGTCGTCAGGAGCGTCAGAGTCCATTTTAATGGACAAAGGTCCGAGGCGATCCTGGACCAGATAATGCCAACCGTCCCAGTCCGAAATTCTTTCCAAGGACTGGAAAAGATGAAAGGGAAGGTGATGCCTGACATTCCGACTGCGGCATCGAAAAGCATGTCGACCCACAAGCCAGCTAAGCTTAAGCCGGTCTAGATTCCTAAGGAAGCCCAGACCACTGCACCTGCCCAGGCAGTGCCCAGCTATACTTGCCTGAGAAGGGGCCGAAGAGATCAGAGGGCCGAAGCAGCGGCCTACGCCCATCAGTCAACCCTTGCCGCATCGGCAGCTCCAGAAGAGACCTGCCACCAACACCGCAGTTTAGCAAGTCCAAGAGTCAGTGCACAATCATATAGAAATCATGAGCATAATTAAAGAGTGCTAGGGTTAGAAGTCGCACCGGTCGGTGGGCACCACGGAACACCTAGTCCCGGTAGTGCTTCGCGTACGCTGCCCTCGCTCTCCGCTCGGGCAGACACGACCCACTCAAGTGCTGTCCAGTCTGCGATCTGTTGTGCAGCTTGAGCTGTCTAGTCTAGGACCATCGCCAGGCCCCGTGGGTGTCACCCAACAAGCTCCCCCGGCTTCTCCAGTGCCGAGAACTCTACTGTTGGCTAATGGACACTGATCGTCCTCATCACCAGCCTAAAGTGGAGTGGCTCCACTACCTTTATGCAGTAAAGCCACACATCATGCCAGGAGAAGGCGAGGGCCCCCACTACCCAGTGCTGACCCTCTTGTCCCTCATCTGCATAGGGTGTCCACTGAACCTGTCAAAATAGCAAAGTCACATCAGCATCATAAGAATATAGATTGCATTTAATTAAAGAGTCTCACCGAGGTGTACGGTAGGGTGTCCACATCGTCCTGGATCGCCCGGACCTATCTCCAGAGGCCTCCAGTCTCTCGAGGTGTGGTCCACCTCCTCGCGATCGGTAGCAGCTCGTGGTGGGTCTCCTCGCCTCTCCCCAGCCCACGCAGTCTCACGTAGGCCCACACCTGCATTACATTCCATCAAATGTCAGCATATAACCACATATAGGAATCATATAGAGTTGCATAACTAGTTTAAGGGTAGTGGCATACCTGGAGTAGGAAGGAGAAGCTGCCGAGCATCGTGCGTCGGCTGGTGGAGCTCAAGGTGTCGAAGAGAAAGGCGAGAACTGCTGCTCCCCATGCATAGTCGCTGACATGTGCTAAGTCCGCTAGTAGCGGTAGGAAGTGGCAGCTGATGACGTCCACTCTCGTCACAAACAATAGCCGTCCGAAGAAGAGAGTCAGGAATCTCCTCAGCACTTGGTCCGCCTCTGCTCCTGGCTCCACTGCAACTCTCGATCTCGCTCTATCCACGAGCCTCTATAGATGCTGCTCGGATAGCTCCCTGGTCGCGATCCCTGCTCGCCTCAGCCCGAGGCTATCTTGGAGTGCCACTCTGGTCAGCGTCATCGACTGTCGCTCCAGGTGCAGCAGCTCCAACCCTAGTAGCTCCTAGGCCATCTCCCGATAGTCGGGGTAAGTCCTCCCACTGACCGGAGACCCATGCACACGTAGGCCAGAGATCCGAGCTACGTCCTCTAGAGTGGGGACCATGTGGCCCCACGGGAAGAGGAACGTGCGACTCACTATGTCCCAGCGATCTTGCAGAGCATAGAGGAGCCGTGTGTCAAATCGGTTGACCTCAGTGCTTAGGAACTCGACGAATCCTATCGTCGCCAATCTCTCCCGCTGGAAGTCGGGCAGTGCAAGGTACACTGCCTATCTTTACTGCTCAAATCTTCCCCCGCGACTTCTTCCCCGTCCTTTTCTATGGGGTGGCATGGAGGGCGACACAGAGGATGAAGACGCAGGCGGTTGTATGGGTGTTCTCGCAACCTCGGCGTAAGAGAACAGTTAGCAATCGGTGGCCAGCATAGGAGAACTATTAGCACGTGGTGATGCGCTTTCTCTCGACTTCTGGACTGCCGACACTACCTTAGGAGGGAGGTAGAAAAAAGGGGAGGCTGGATGGAAGGGTACATCAGGCGTCACGGCTGGGCCAAGAGGGGAAGCTCTTCAAGTTTCCTTCCTCTTCTGCCTCTTCCTGGTAGAGGCCTCTTCGCAGACGGGCAGTCAGGCGTTCATTCATGGAGTTACCAGATTCGTTGACCGATGACCTTATGGAGATGGTCCTCACGAAACGGAATGCTTTTGTCAGGGGATTCTTTTGCATAACGGACTTCTGGCTGTTGTCGGCGTATCTGCCTTTGGACTGGTTCATTTTGCTACCTTTGTCTTCAATACTACTTCTCTCACCGTCTTCTTGTTGCATCATTGTAACTACCTTTCTTGATTGTAGGTATGTGATGAGGAGCCTCCCCGAGTTGAGGAGTGTGCTCTCCTGCCCAAAGAGGGCGGTGGATGGGGTAGCAGACCCGACTATCCAGTCTGCAAACATGGCTGGCGCGTGACAAGGCGCTCCCCGCTGCCGAAGCTGATAGAAACGCAAGGAGTGATCTAGAAGGGGGGATGAATAGATCACCACAATTTTTAAAACCATGGAACCCAATATCACACTAGATGATATGAGAGCTGAGATGCAAAGCGCTTTACACTTGACAGGAAGATGCGCACTCACGAAATGAACGCTCCAGATAGCAATCGTTGATAAAAAGCTAATCGATCAAGCACATGAGGGGTCAAAGAAGCCAACGCAGATGGCAACCTCCACCAACCAACAGATAGAGATCTCCTGAAAGTAAAGCAACAATCACAGGAGGAGACAAAGGAGTTTTTAGGTGGTTCGATTGCCCACTACAATCTACGTTCACCCCTCATCCACACCGAACGAGGATTCCACTAGCACAGGCTAGAAAAGTAGACTCAGTCTGCGACAATGGCTACCTCACAGCTTGACCAGAGGAACAGACTCCTCTATTCCTCCAACCCGGAGGGAAAACACTTGCAACAGCCCGTTACTAGCAATCAGAGACTCAGTCCCCCTTCCTCCAAATCAGAGGGAACCCACGAGTGACACCCTATCGCTTGCAAAATCGGAGACACAGTCTCCCTCCCTCTACACCAGAGGGAACACTAAAACATGAATGGAAATACTTGAATCAACAGTGAAAAAATAAGAAATGAGAAAAACACTGGAGAATGTAGCTTTAAAGAAGCATAAACAGATTCAATCGGCTGGCTGCTCTCAGAAACTTCTCTAATACTTTTCCTGAACAAACACATGCTTCTTAATTTTTCCTGGTTACCGTAAGTTGGCAAAGGTGTTTTGTCACATTTTTATAAAGTAGCAATATAGTTCTTCTAAAACTGATTGAACAAACTTAAGCTTTAAAATGGTACATCGTGCTCTAGGCTGACTATTGAGCCATCTGAGATTACAACAGCAAATCTGAGAATAATATTTGTTCCGTAGGAAGTGTGCAAGTTGGATCTACATTTTGGTGCTTCCTTTTCCCTTCGATCCGGACAGAAACGAAGCTACATCATGAAGCAGTTTGAGATCAAACTCCGTCCTTGCATGCATGGAATCGTCTCCGAGTTCTTCACTATTACCGGCACGTTTCCTGCTCGCAGTGCTGATGGCCGTGATCCCATGTCTGGTGCAGTGGAAACGGTAACCTCTTCGTGGTCCTCAGGAGAGCGAGCGGCTCTTGAGTTCCCGCCGGCGTCCTCCACCCTCACCGAGGCCTCACGGCCACCCAGCCATTTCCGTATCACCTTTTCGCACCAAGGGACGTCCATATCCTCCGTCCTCCCCCGAGGCGCCGTGGTCACCCTGTCTATGACACCTGTACCCACGCTTTGGCCTCCATCTGCCGCAGCCTCCACCGCTCCGAGCACGGCCGTTGGTCTCCGTCACCGGGAACAACGAAACCGGGGAATCCATGCATGCTGCATCCCAAGGCATCCCCAAGCAGCCTCGTAGTTTGTACTAGTTTACCGCTGCCACCACCGGCTGGTCCTACGTGTTTTTACACATTGCCGCTGCCCCCGTTGCCATTAATGCGTCTTTCTCGATCGATCACAGTATGTCCGCCGGTGGCCGGGATGGAGCACAACGTATCTAATTATGTACTCTTTATTTGTCATAATTTACGTGCCTTCAGGCTTCCGCAGTGTTGCTACTCATTAATTTGCTGATAAATGTTCTTTCAATTTGACAGTGTTCGCAAGTAAATCATACGTAAATTCTTCGTAGTTCATAGTTGAAGCGGATGACATGGATGAAGTGATGCTGCTAGAACATTTATGGTGAATTCTCTGCCTCCAGTACCGTCTCCTTTTCGTCCACCAATTAGCGTGCGGGGAATTGTTAGATTGTGGAGCCCGAACTAACCATCGTGCGCCCTCGCACGCGGATCGACTTGCGCGTTCAGGTCGCGGGGATCGACTTGTCCGATCAGGTCGCGGAGGTCAAGGAGGCAGCGCCCCTTGCGGGGGTTTCCGGGACGGAGCTCCCGGAACAAAATTTATGTTTATAGCAGGGGTATTGTTGTCCTTTGTACCCTGACTGTGGGGCGCCCTAATCTCCTTGTATAAAAAGACTGCGAACTCTCTCTTTGTATGGTTCTAGGTATGTTTTATCATAGTGGAAAACCTGCTACGACCGTAGATGTAGGAAGGCACATCGCCTCAAGAATGCATGCTCTCAACACTTTGTTGCTATCATCAAAACAAAATACACATGCTTGTGCCTAGGGGGGGCACAACAGGCTACTCACAGTGAAAATAGACCATCGGCAACGAACACGGCTTGCCTAGATGACTCCCACCACATCTTGGACATAGCCTCGGCTGACTAGTAGTTGAACCTTGACGCTGCTGGAAAGAAGGTGCTGGCTGTTAAACAGTGCCAGAAGATGCCTGCTGATCAAACTTCTTCTTAAATTTCTTGAATGTCCGCCTGGACATGGATTTAGAGAATGAAGTGCCACTAGCAGTAGGTGCAGCAGATGGGACTCCTATCACAGTCAGCTAACTAACCTACTGAAACTGCACACTCGGCTAAACCAAGCCAACTTTAGCACAACCTCTGGACTAGGCCATGTCAAGTTCTAGAGCTGCAGCTGCCTGATATGCTGCATCCATCTGTGTTACCCGAGTAGCAATCAATGGCTGCCTCAATTCTGCTCTCATACTATGCAGAAACTGCTCAGTCTTCAAAGCTTCATCAGCAAGAACATGGGTCACATACTGACCCAATTCTATAAACTTATTCTGACACTACAACACCGTCATAGCACCTTGAGTTAGCTCCATGAATTGATGCATCTTATCCATCCTGAGGTACGCAGGACTATAAGTGTGCTCGAAGGTCGCGACAAACTCTGTCCAGGTGATCTTACGAAGTGCACGAGAATGAAAAGCAATCTCTCACTCTGTGGTCCACCACACGCGAGTGCTACTCCTTGAAGCTGGAATGTAGCAAGCATGACTTTTTCATTCTCCGTGCACTCCATTGAATGGAATACACGCTCGGCTGCATCAAGCCACACTCTGGCTACATCTGGATCTGCCTGACCTTCATAAGCCAGTGGGTGGAATAGCAAAAACTCTTTTAGTGCTCTACCACGACCACTTGGAGGCAAATCTACTTGAGGAGCTAGATCAGCTTGAACTTGAGCCAGCACAACTGGAGGAGGAGAAGTGCCACTTTCTTCCCTAGGAACACGACCTCGACCACTTCTACGAGGCGGGATTTTAATCTAAAAGAAGATGCACAACAGAGAAAATCCATCAGTAATCACGAAAAATATCCTAAGCCAGTAGTAGATGACTCACATGGACTTGTTCTGGACTGGTGTCATTTCAATTCCTTATACAAATCCTCAACAAAGCTCCGATACCAACAGTAGTGACCCGGGAGATCTGGATACCAATAAACCGATATCAGCGATTTATCGATACCAAGAACCCGAGGAAGCCACCTAAGAGGCTGATGAGGCCCTATAAGGGTTGGAGGAGTTTGTCGAGGGGATGTACAACGAATGGAAATTACACGTGCAATATTAAATAAAGTAAGAATTAAAACTTTAATGTGAAAGTAATTTAAACATATCAGAGTGATAAACTTGAAGACACATCCCTGGACGTCTCCTACGAGCTTGTTCGTGTTCCACTCCATGAAGAAAACTCTCCAACGCACCCTACTTCTCTTTGGATGGGATTTGACTGTAGATTTGAGGGGGATCCTTCTTCTCTCATCTCTATTTGTCTATTTCAGCATAGATAGTTGTTTGGGGGTTTATTGTATATCTTCTCTTTTCATTAAACCGAGAATACGTTGTGTGTGGGCAGAGTTGTATCTCCACGTGTGTGGTGTTATTGTGGGGAAAGTTTTCTCGTGGTTGGTTGTGTGTGGACAGAGTTGCAACTCTGTGTGGTTGTCGTGTCCGGGGTACGTTCCTTGACTGTGTGTGTGTGTGCTGTAGTGGCAACGTTTTGAGGCAAGGCCTCGTGCCGTCGTGCGTGTATTGTTGTGGAAGCAGCGTGTGGTGTTCGGATTCGTCCCCGAGTTGCTACGCAAGTAGCGTGTAGTGAAACCTCATCGGGTTTCGATGAGGGGTGAACGTAGGGAGCCCGTCGTGGTCCTGAACCACCTAAAAATCTCATGCTCCTTGTGATTGTTTGTACGATTGGCCATTTCTTCTATCTCCCTTCACAGGTTCATTACATAGATTTTTAATTCACTGCATCATCGCACCTTGCTTCATCCACTATCCGTGTTCGGTTTGATTCCATTGAATATTTACTTTATCTAACCATGTGGGATCGGAAAGATTGAGAGAACATTTTGAATCTCACACTGGTTTAAGTTAAATAACGGTGTTAATTTTCATTCCATTGTGTTTAGTAAGGAAAATTTTTAAAATATACCATCTCGGTAAGGGGACAATTCAACCCCCTTCTTGTCCGCCATCTCTCTGGTCAAACAGGATCCATGTTTGAGATAGGAAGCCTAGTGGCCAATGAAGGCTTCTTAGTCTCGCTGGGGCTGTTGACATAGATTTGCAAGCTCGGCTAGTGTGTCAACTCGAGTGTTCTAGACTGGATCAACAAGGATCCTTCGATAGCGGGGTGGTTGCTACACGACTGCTTCGAGTTGGCGTTGCCCTAGAGGACAAATGGCAGAGGCCGTATACAGATTCATCGGCCTTCCTTTGTGTTTTTGCCTTCTGCAGGGATACCCAGAATGTTGTAGCTTGACGAGGGTAGGCTCCCAGGACTTGCGTCGTATGTTGATCTCTTGACCTCCCTACCTGAGCGGTTGTGATTGCGGGGTCTCTTCTGCTCCAAAAATGGTGTTGGTGGCTTTAAGCTCCTCTAGTCGTATGCCATGCATTGCTTATAGGAGTTTCATTTGAAGAAGAGACTGTAGGGCTTGCCCCCGTTCCATGGTGCTAAATTATATGGAGCAGCTTCCCAGAGAAAGAGGAATCCCATTCTTCCAATGAATCTGATGCAGCAAATGGGCTCTCTAAGTGAGGAATTTTAAAATCTTTAGTAGCAAGAAGGTGGCGGTTCAGGGGCTCCTACATCAAGATCGGTTCAAGGTCGTCATTCAACAAGCAATATCAAGAGTTACTTCACAAATCCCCCTCCTTCAGGTAGTAATAGTCAAAGAAAAAGAAGCACAAGTGTCACAGTTGAAGATGTGGATCCCAATGTCTTTTCTAGGGAACATGGAAAGCAAATAAGAATGGAGGACGCCTACAATAAGAAAGGATCAAAGTACAAATTGGGAAGGGGCGTGGCAAAGTTTTGGCACTATACAGGGTTATCATTTAATGCAGCAAACAGTCCATACTACAAGACCATGTTCCAGGAGGCACAACAACAAGGTTTGCATGTTCAGCCTCCGACTGCAAAGGATTTAGCTGGGAGGTATCTTGATGAGGAAGTTCAAGAAATAAAGGAATACATTACTTCTTTCAAAAGAAAATGACAGAAGTTTGGAGTCACTATTATGTGTGATGGTTGGTCAGGTACCACTAAGAGTAGCTTGATTAACTTTATTGTCTATTGTGAAAAATAGATCTTCTACCATAAGTCCATTGATGCATCAGACAAAATCCACATCACCACTACATATTATAATTAATGAATGAAGTGGTGGAAGAAATTGGAGAAGATTTTATTATACAGGTTGTGATAGATAATCGATCCAACTATAAAAAAGTAGGGGAGGAGCTGATGAAGATGAAACCACACCTATTCTGGACACCTTATGTAGCCCATTGTGTTGATTTGATGTTGAAAGATATTGGGCAACTTGAGGCGGTGAAGAAAATTGTTGAAGTAGTGCAAAAGATAACAAGATTTGTATACAATCATCACATTGTGCTAGCTTGGATGCGGGAGTATACAGGAGGTGAGTTGTTGAGGCCGACAACCACGGCCACCACCACCACCACAGCTTGCACCCTTACAGCCGCCACCACCACCACAGCCTGCACCCTTAAAGCCACCACCACAGCGGGATACTTCTTCTACGTAGAGGGGTGTTCCTTCTTTGCAGAGATCTCGGACAATTGGTCCTTCTTCACAGAGATCTCGTAGCTCTTTGCAGAGGAAGAAAGGGAAAGAAACTTCAAGATCAAAGATTGGGAAGGACCCACCACCACCTCATCCCCTCCCAAAGAAGGGGTGGTTTGGATTTTGCACATGAAAAAATAAAAAACAACCACCATTAGTAGATCTTGATGCAGAAACACAGATAACTCCAGGATCTGATGCTGAGCGCACCATCAGTGATGACTCATCTAGCAGCACACAGGGTAATGTTTGGGGTAAGGGTGGTATGTCAGAGTTCACACATGTGGGGGAAGATTCACAGTGTACACATTTCCCAGGGGAGTCCGAATGCATACATGCTACTCAAGATGGTATTGACCATGGTGCTCCTTTGCCATTTAATGCTAGGGGGAGAGCAGGTGGTTCTGCGAGCAGAAAATTGCCTATTAGGCCCCGAAAATTCAGATTTTCACCTTGAAACTTAAATGAAAGTATATTTGGATAAAATAAATAAGAAATTAGCCATGTAAACACCGTGAGGACCGTCTCATGGTGGGACGCCTGATGACTTGGTTTAAAATATGTGGGTACGCCCCACAACACAGAAATGTGATTGGTTTATGGTTTTCGACATAGCAGCCTCGGCGGCCTTGTGCCTCATGGACTTAGACTCGTGTTCCATGCGGCGAGCGTGTGTCCATGACCGGTGACACGTTAGTGGTTTCATAGCGGGTCTTTGCTTTGAGTGACCTTTTTCCACTAGCCGCAGCTTGCCTAAGCACGCCTGTGCCAACCCACTTGGGAGTGGTAGAGAGCTACATCCGAGAGAGACGATTTAGGGCTAGTTTTTGTAGGGCCTTCTACTGTGGCCGCTTGAGTCTGGATTGGGAGGAAAACTAGCTAGAGGACCTAACGTAGCGCAGTCAGTCAGTGTGTGCACATGTGGTTGGGGACTATGGACACGTGTTGACCAGCATGGCCCTGATTAGACCCTTATCTTGTGTTACTGTGTACAGTGTCTCAGATTCTGCCTGGGCGAGAAGGGAGGGAGGGAGACACCTGAGACTGTGGACTAAGTCGTTAGTGGACGCATTCGACCTTGCTTCTAGTGGATAGTGCTCCTATCACTCAAGTGTAGCGACCCTAGTTTCTACCATTGTGGTTTAGTGTTTGGGCGGCCGAGGGTATCCTATTATATGATATCGGAATGTGATTTGCTTTGAATGGCCATGGTACACGTGTGACAAGGTTACTTTCCTTTAATTGTTGTTTAATGTTCTTTCCTATTCTAGTTACTGTTCCGTATTGTTACTTACTGCACTGTGTACTTATTGTTATGAGGTGGGGATCCACGGGACCACTGCTGAGCCGATGAGATGAGGCTCACCCCCTTTTATTTTCAGGTGCGGCGCGATTTGCACGTTCTGCTTCTGAGCCTTCGTGTGGAGCCTGTAGGTAGGAAAATGACTCCTTTGACTTTTTACCTCTCTTTTTGTCTCTTCTCTTCACCCCACTTGCTTATGCTATTGAAATGTGAAAAGGAAAGACAGTAAATAAACAAGATGGAGAAAGGAAAAAATTGACCGTGATCGCCACCCAGACGCCGGGGTGTGAAAGGACACGCCCATGCCTGAGAAGAAGAGAGGGACACTCGCCAAGTGAGCACAGGGAATGGGACGGCTTCAAAACGACTGCTCTATCCTTTAAACGGTCTGTCGAGGGGCCGCTCCGCTGTGCTGGAAGGAGCGCGGGAAGGAGGGTCTGGCTTTATAAAACGGTCCTCTATGAGCTGCCTAGTCCACTGAACGGTCTGTATAGAACCGCCCAAAGAACTAAACGGACGAATAGAGACCGTCCTGCTCCGCCACGCTCCAAGGCTTCGAGCGGGCTCCCTACAACGAGCCAAGGAGAATTGTGCATGTGTGACTTGTCAGTCGGCCTGGCATGCCGAGGGTACGTCTTTTGCACTTCCCTCACGTGCTAGCTAGCCATGGCACACAAGTCCACACCCGCCTTATGTGAGACGCTACGACAAGAGTAGACGCCCCCTCATGCCGGGGTCGCCCCTCACGTGCCTGCCGGCCACGACCATGCGCGCGTCATGACGTCTTGCTCTCTCTCAGCAACGAGGCCACGTCGACCGCTCGACTCGAGCTGTGATCGACCCTCATCCAGATACCGGACCGATGTGTACCATCAGTCACCCGGTTAGCGACATGCCCCCATTCGACACTGCGGCCACGGCCTACGTCACGGGGGGGGGGACTCTATGTGAAACACACATGTACTCATACATCACGCATCGACCCGGGGACCGACTAGCACGTCGAAATTGTCCCGAGGCATGCCCTTGTTGTACCCTGGCCGTCACGGCCCGCCTGTAAATACATATACATCTTAGTGTTACACCGCCAGTTGGATGTATGCTCCCGCATCCATGTTCGGGCCTCCAGCTACTCTCTGTGTCACCCAGTGTGAACCCCCAGCACCCTTCACCCCCAGCCAACATGACCTTGTCTGAGATGAACCTATAGCTACAAAGTACTCTCAGGTCTTCATCCCGGGCTTCAGGAATACAGACTCCGCTTCGGCATGGAACGAAGGTCTTCGGATTCAATCTGATTTAAATAAACACCGACTGCTTGCGGTCGGTGGGAAAAGACATCCTGTACACGACTCCCCATAGTCGCCTGCGCACTCGCACCCACGGAACCATTCTTCCCTCCACGTGTCACTCATCCACTGAGTCCATGTGCCGCGCCCTGGCAGCGTATCCCCAGTTAAACATTCGGTTCCTCAGTTGATTGTCGAGAAATCGACTGGCACGCCCGCTTCCCAGCCACGTTTCCCGTTAACTCGAAAAACCTCCTGTGCCACTCGGTCTCCCCTCGACTCTCCGTAAAAGGTGAGTGCACGGTGCCACCTTGAGGCGGATTCAGTCACAAGTGGGGATGCCCGAGGCCCATTAACCTCTGGCATCCCTCCCATGGCTGTGTCCTGCCCCTCACTCCAGTCACCGCACACACCGACCCCGGTGGAACCCTCCCGGGGGTGGAACAAAAAGGATGGCACGCCCGGTGGGACGTCTCCCACATTCCTTCTTTTTGCTGATGTGAAAGTCCATGCCAGCCCTGAAGTCCGGGTGCCCTTTTCTTGTCCTTGCAAGAGGGGGTAGCAGAAGAGCACCTATTCATACTTTCCAACAGCTTCCAGTTCGTCTCCCAGTTGCCAGACCGCGTTCGACGACCCCGCCCAGCCGTCGCCTCTGCTCATCCAGGACTCCAGCAACTATGGCGGCCGTCACCGGGTCTTGGCTGGCTTAGGCTGACCCCTAAGGGTCTGGGATTCCCAACTTGAGTGGGGGCCGGCACGCCGGGGGCGTAGGTTTGGGGTGGCACTCTCTCGCTTACCGCGGTGGGAACACTAGAAGTTGTGTGTAAGTTCGGGCTCTCGACTCACCGTCCGACGGGCATTCAAGACAATACGAAATCAACAAAGCGGTAACCAGCCAATGGGGTAACAGACGCTTACCTGACCGGTGTGAAAATATCGATCCCACTCGGAGACGAGGGCGAGCGGGGAGGCGTGGGTACGCACCAGCACGTCGCGGTGATGGCGCTTGACCTGAAAATAAAGGAAAGCTACAACACTACGCCTCACGCAGGAGGGGGATCTTGGGTTGGGGGTTAAGTGCTTACATCTAAAACTACCTTCACGCAGGGAGGGGCCTTCAGCCGGCCAAGCGAGGGGAGGGGACAGAGCGAGAAACTAGATGGTCGGACTCCTCGTCAGTGCTGCCAGCTTCTGGAATTGCAGGATAGTCGGTGGAAGAGTACGCCACCCCGAACGCTCCTGAACTCCAAATGGACCGAGACTAGAGCCAAGACACTCCAATCTGGCCCAAGAAGACATTCAAATTTTCTGGGACAACTTGATACGGTCGCTGGCTGGTGCAGGTCTTGGAACAGGGCCGGATAGCGCTGGTACTAACTGCTCCCAGAGTGTTACTGCTGGAAGATGGAGGCGCCATGGGTAGTCCTAAATGTGGATGGTGGTGGGGCTGGTACCGTGACGACCGCAGATAAGTCTTCTTCCAGATGGGACTGACGGCAACCTCAGAGGACGTCAGGGTCATTCGTACTTGCCAGAAGAGTGGAGGTGGGTTCGTTCATGAACAGAGGAACCAACCTGGCGCGACTTCGGTAGAAAATTCACAACTTCTGATGTCGGGGTCCAAATCTCGTTCCACTTCTTGGGGATGATAGAGGACTGGTAGAAGTTGCCAGCCAAGTGGTACATCCAGATCTGCCAAGGAGTGGTCGTGGTGGAAGCTTTTCTAGGGCTCTGGTTCTCTGCCTGGGAGCTCTTGCGCAATCGGGGGAGAATCGCTCTCGCGGACAGCTCGGAGCTCAAACAAAGATGAAACCACCGCCCTTGGAAAGCCCTCTGCACGACCTTTCCAATGGTATATGATTTGCCACCTGAAGAGTTGGGGAAGTGCTAGAGAAGCTACAATCTTAAGGACCCTTGCTGTCTACCTGCGACCTGCCACTAGAGCTGCAACTTGTGGTGACCATGAAGCAAGAGGGAGGGGCTACAATGCAAGGGAATGGTGGCTGATGGCTATGGGAGTGGGAGGACATGGTTGGGGTCTCTTGGAGGGATGTGGGGGTAGAGGAGGAGAGGGTGGAGTGGGCTAGGATTGTTGGAATGAAGAGGTGGGGTGGGTGTGCACTAGAGAGGGGGGAGGATGCCGATACAAGGGAAGCTTGCCATGTCATTCAGCCGGCCCCTCTGCCCCTCGAGATGCTCCAACTCCGCTTCGAGAGAGGCTGCCTCAGCATGAGCAACAGCAAGCTCCTCGCCCGTCCTCTCCACGGTCGCCTCGGCTTCGGCCAGCGCGGATCTAGCGGCAGTGAGGTGGCCCTCCAGTTCTTCAATCCTGCCTTTAAGGGCATGAACATCCTGACGGCCACCCGCCAAGGCTTTCTCGAGTCGCTCCCCGCTGATCCGGTGCTCCTCTAAGGCTTGCAAATATTCGCCCTCCTGGGCCCAGATTGCGGCAAGCTCGTTGGGGACCCGAGTTTCGAGGAACTCGCGATGGTTCACGTACTTCAGCAGCAACAATACACGTCGTGACCATTCCTCTAGAGGGCAGCCTAGCACTTGCAACACCCCGATCAGCTGCGTTGCTATTGCGTGCGCCCCTCAGTACGTGAGAGAGGGGTCGGCAAATATCATCGAACGTAGCGCTACCAGCATAGGGCAGACCGGTGCATCCGAGGCAGTGTGACCGACGGAAGGTACCTCCGGTGGGTCGAACTCGACCGTGCCGTCCACGGCAGCCCACATCTCTGCATCCACCGCAGTCGACAAGGAAGGGAGTGCCACGGACAGGTCGCTGGGGCCTCCCACCTCGGTATGCAGTCCCCGACCAGCTACTGCCAAGGGAGCTGTCGGAGCTGCGGCCGCACCACTTGACTCCACGACTGCAAGGGGTTGTCCCTCCTTACTCTCGGTCGGGGGAAGGGTGGGGAGTGGAGCAGACTCTGTTGCCGCTGCTGAAGGTTGGGTCACTTCGCCCACTGACGTCCCCTCTTCACCACGAGCCATGAGCTCAGCCAGCGTCCTCCCCAGGAGCAGACCTTCCTCGGGCGTCATGAGCGGCCGGGGAGGAGGAAGGGGAATCATGAGCTTCAATCCGCTCTCCGACCGCAGGAATGACACGATTTGCGCCACTTCCTCTGCCGAGAGTAGCTTCGGCTCATCCGCCTCCTCCGGGGCTACCGTCCCTCTTCGCTTGGCGACAGCTCTGCGGGCCCTCCCAGAGCGTGCCTCAGGGAGACTCTCTCTTCCTGCAACACAAAAAAGGAGAGGTGGGGGTCAGTATTGCATCGAACGAAGCAAGCTGCCCAAACTTCGAAGAGAAACAGGAGGGGTCCCAGGGGCCCCGCTTCACCTCGACCACCGGAACAATCCTGCGTTCTGGTGCAATCTCCCCTTCCTCCACGGCCTCCTCGGCAGCGGATGCAGTCCCTGCAGCTACCTCCTGCTGTAGGACCTTGACAGGAGCCGCCAGCTTCCCCAGGCCGACGCCACCACCCTGTGGACGTGTAAAATTACACGCCCTTATGTCCCCGCCGGTCCAGCAGCAACAACGGTTTCGACCGAAGAGACCCTGGCCGTGAGAGCAATTCTTCCCCGACTGCACAGCACCACTCAGGCAGTGAACTAGAGCACCAGTTAAAGTTCAACCACGGACGCTCCCTTGCTGATCTAGGCGTGAAACTTGGTGTAGAGCATCCTCTACCAGTCCTCTATCATCCTCAAGAAGCGGAGCGAAGTTTGGACCCCGGCATCAAGAGTTCTGAAATTTTTCCTAGAGGTGCGCCAGGTCGGTTCCCCTGTTCCTGAACTGACCCACCCCCACCATTATGGACAGTACAATTAGCCCTGACATCAGCTGAGGTTTCTGTCAGTCTCATCTGAACGAAGGCTTGTCCGCGGCCGTAACGGTCCAAGCTCCGCCTCCAACCGAGTTCAGGACTATCTGTGGCACCTCCCTCTTCCAGCAGTACCACCCTGTGAGTGACTAGAACCAGAACTGTCCAGTGCTGTTCCAAGTCCTGCCCCGGCCAGCGACCTTGTCAGGGTAAATCAAGAAATTTCAGACATCTTCCCAGGCCAAGTCAGAAAGTTTTGGCACTGGTCTCAATTCATTTGGAGTTTGTTAGCATCCGTGGCGATGCCCACTTCGACCGACTGTCCAGTGGTTCTAGAAGCTGGCAGCACCGACAAGGAGCTCGGCACAACAAGTTTCTAGCTTCGTCCCTCCCCTCGCTTGGCCGGCTGAAGGCCCCTCCCTGCGTGGAGATAGTTTTAGTTGTAAACAACTTAACCCCCACCCCAAGAACCCCCTCATGCCTGAGGTGTAGTGCTGTAACTATTTTAAATTTTAGATCAAAGCGACACCAACGTAGCATGCGGGTGTGTACCCACGCCTCCCCTCTCGCCCTCGTCTTCGACCGAGATCGGTGTCTTCACACTGATTAGGTGAGCATCCGGTTGCCCTCCTTGTTGGTTCTTACTTTGCTGGTTTAGTATCGCTTTAGTGCCGTCGGACGGTGAGGTGAGTGCCCGGTCTAAAATTTCATCAAATTGAGCGACCACTGCGGAGTGAGTTGAGAGAGAGACCCTACAATCCATGCCCTCGACGTGCTGGCCGCCCACGGAGTTGGGTCTCCCAGGCCCTTAGGGGTTCAATCTTAGGCTAGCCAACCCCCAGAGCAGTGAGGTTCTATCCCGGACCCTCACCACCATCACCGAGTTGCCTACAGATGCGAGAGTGCACTTAGCGGGTGAGTCCGCTTGAGTGAAGTCACTGGTCCGCCGAATTGTCTTTACTTGCTAGGTCCGAGGGTGCATTGGTCTTGTGGCTATCACCCCAAGGTGGTGTCACATCAAATTGGTATCAGAGCAAGTTGCAGACTTGTCTCTACTATGTCTTGTCCTAGGGCGCATAAGCATTTAGAGTCATTTGGTGCATTAACATGGCTACCTCTCTTTGGTCATACCCATCCCACTCGGCCCTCCACAAGGGTCCGATCGACCCACTAATATACTTGGACCAAGTTCAACCCTCAACCTGGTCCGTCTAAACCCTTCCCTAACCTTTCACTTTCCCCTATAAAGGCCCCTTAGAAGCTCAAGGGGTGGGGCATGCAATCAAAGGCAACCGGATCAAATCCGATCCAAACAAATAGACGCAACAAGCAAGGCGGGCGCAAGGAGATATGTGTGTGCGGTTGGCTTGTGAATCGGCTTACACACGACAAGGGTATGTCGCTCATGCTCCCCTCATACGGCGTTTAGCCATGTCATACAAGTCCACTCCCGCTACACATAAGGCGTGATATTAACAGTAAATACACCCTCATATTGGGTCTGCCTGCATATGCCAACCCACGACGGTCACACATATGCCATAATGCCATTCCTCCAACCATCGTGGGGCCGTGCCCGAATGCTCAACTCGAGTCGCGCCCAACCCTTGCCCAGTCACCGGCCAGTACCTCCTCCGGTCACCCAGTCCTGCCCTCCCTTGACGAATCGGGCACAGCCCTTGCCTCGAGGAGAACCTCTGTAAAACATGCAGACATCTGCCCTATCACGCATTGACCCGGGGACTGACCTCCTTGTCGGAATTGTCCCGTGGCTTGAGTTGGTTGTACCTCAGCCGTTACGGTCCACATGTAAAGCCCATGTGGCTCTCGCAAATTATGTTACTACCTGAATGAATGTCTCCGCATCCACGTTTGGGTCCCAGTCTTCCCCGCACCACTTGGTGTGTGTGTCCAATACCTCTGACAATAGTAAATACCTCCCAGTCGAATGCCAGCACCTAGCTGCAGAATGCTCCCGGCCCTCCACCCGTGGCTTCAGATACATACAAACTTCTCTTCGGCATAGAACGAAGGTGTTCAGATCCAATTCGATGTAAATAAGCACCGACTGCTTGCGGTCGGTGGGGAAAGACCTCCAGTACATAATTCCCCACAATCACTTGTGCACTCGCACATGTGGAACCTCCCTTCTCTCCACATATTGCCCGTCTCCTGAGCCCACGTGCCGCTGTTGATAATTTTATCTCTCTTTCCTTTACCCTGCCCCTAACTATGCTAATAACATAATGGCATGAAAGGCATGGAAGATGATGAACAAAGGGTGATGAGAGATAGAAGAACTGACCGTGATCGCCACCAAGGGTTAACAACGCCAAGGATGAAGAAAGGAGTGCAACGGCATCGTGTACCTTGAAAAAGGATGAAGACTTGATCGCGCTTGAAGAACGGTGTATGGGAAACGGTGTAGGATCAACCTCCTCTCCTTCCAGCCGACTAGAGGAAGAGGGCCTCACGTTGTGTTCATGGTCTCCTGTAAAACAAAGCCACAAGACAAGAGAAAATTCATTAGAAAATTGAAGTGTAGTATCAATCTCGCAGTGATAAAATAGGGGTAGAAATTGAGGGCAAACTCACCAGGGGAAGGTTTTTATGGCACTCTTCATTCCCTGCTCCAAGACCTCAGATGCTTCGAGGATAGCCCGCCTATTCCTTTCCCATGTGGTGTGTAAATTTGGGTTGCCCCGTATCATAGTGTCTGATCACGATGTTTGGTTCACCAGTTATTTTTGGAAGACACTGTAGCACATGTTAGGTACCCACCTCAAGTTTTCCACTGCATATCATCCCCAGACAGATGGTCAAACCAAGGTTGTCAATAGGAGTCTGGGTGACTTATTGAGGTGTCTTGTTAGGGACCGTATAGGGGATTGAGACTTAGTGTTACCACTGGCTGAGTTTGCATACAATGATTTAGTCAATAGGTCTACCGGTATGAGTCCGTTTGAAATTGTCACAGGTCGTAGGCCTAGGAAGCCAGTGGATCTTGTTCCCCTACCTGTTCATGCTCGAGTGTCAGAGTCAGCCGAGTCATTTGTTGAGCATGTTAGAAGTCTGCATGATGACATTCATCGTCACATTGAAACCAGCAATGCAAGGTACAAGGAATTAGCTGACGCACATTGACAGCACCGTGAGTTCCAGGAGGTCAAATATGTCATGATCAGGGTTAGACCTAAACGGTTTTCCTTTGGAACTATGAAGAAAGTACAAGCTCACGGTGCCGGTCCCTTTCGAGTATTGAGGCGAGTCGGGTCCAATGCATATGTTGTGGACTTTCCTGAAGAGTATGGGATTAGCACTACCTTCAACGTGTCGGATCTGGTTGCCTACAGCGATCCCGCAGTGATTCCTAGTGAGTGCTTCGGGCCATCTCCACCCCTTGTGAGTGACACCACCCCTGAGTGTCCACCACCAGCCTCATTCCGATAGCAACGCGAGCAAATAGAGCATATACTGGATGAGTAGGTGACTGTTACCAGGAGTGGAGCTTACCCGCGCTACCTAGTCTGATGGAGCAGACGACCTACGACTGAGGATACCTGGATCACCCGGGCAGAGCTACAGCTGCTAGATCCAGATCTACTGGAGTGATACCAGAGTGATAGAGACCCTTACTCGGCGGGGTCGAGTTTCTCCCACCTGGGGAGAATTGGGGCGAACAGTAGAGCCAAAGATCGGCTCGACTCAACAGGCCACCGGTACCGGACATGCAGCGTGGCTCGAGCAACATCGACTTCCTTTTGACTGGGGGACAGTCTGGAGTCTCCACATTTAGTTATGTATTTGGAGTGTATTTGTATTTGTATTTGCGTATTTGGTGTGTTTAATTAGGCTAAGTTAGTGGGTTTCTTTGTAAAAGGGCCACTTGGGCCCGGCGGGACCCCACCCTCTCTCCCATTGGGCCACTTGACTGCTAGGGTCCATGGGGGCTGGTCCATGGTCCACCTTGGACTTGGACCAAGGAGAGGAAAGGAGGAAAATTTAAACCTCTCTCATTCTTTTCAAAGGGCACCCCCTTCTTTGTCCCAAAATATGGAAATAGAAGGATTATATAACCCTAGCCTAAAGACCTAAACTAACTTCAGATCTAGAGTTAGGGAGGGGAAAATGGGGGATAAGAGATTATTCTCCCATGCGGTCAAAATACAACATGAATAAAAAACCTATAAAGGGGGGCGCCCTCTCCAAGTGGGTAAGAAGACAACTTGGAATTGTCTTCTTGGTCAACCTTCTCCCATGGACCAAAGACTAGCCCTTGTGGGCCCTAGAACCTAGGTGGACTAATGGGAGAGAGGGTGGGGGTCTTGTCGGGCCTACGTGACCTTTTACAAAGAAACCTAATAATTTCTAAGGACTAACACATTGGCTTATAATTACCATACAATTGCAAACCCAATTAAGTCAAGGATATAAATACAAACTAAAAGATATAAATATAAATAAAAAAATATTAGTACTTGGTGTTGATTCCCATCAATTCTCCCTGGGTGGGAAGAACTCAACCCCGCCGAGTAAAGGGTGCAGTTGCTCGCTCCTGCGGATCTCGATCCATCCGCCATAGCTTTGCCTAGGTAATCCTTGTGTCATTAGATGTCTCCGCCATACCAGGTAGTGTGGGTATGCTCCACTCTTAGTAATCGTCACCTGCTCATCCCGTATATGTTGTATATGCTCACGCTGCTGTGGGAATGAGGCTAGTGGTGGACAGTCATGGGTGGGGTCACTGTCAAAGGGAGGAGACGGTTGAAGGACTCACTAGGAATCACCATTGGTTCCCTGTAGCTGACTAGATCTGATACACTGAAGGAGGAGCTGATCCCTCAATCCTCAAGCAAGTCCACAACATGCGCATTCTGACTCACCTCAATACTCGAAAGGGCCAGGCACTATGAGCTTGCATTAGACTGACTTGACTCGACATATGTAGACTCACTATGCCCTCAACACATGTATGTATAAACTCTTAACAAACGATACAAATAAAGAAAAACACAGACTCACACTAGACCCTAAACCCATACATGATGCAAGGGTGGTCTAGGACACCCATATGTGTGACTTGCATACACAAGATGCAACCCAAGGTTGGTGGAATCCTGGACATCCTAATATGAACCAATCATGCACTGAATTCGTATTGGACTTGGGTGTGGGAGGGCTAGGAGAGCTAAAATCACCTTCTTCATCACCCCCATATATATGTATCTCTTGCCAATGAGCGGGCTCCTTGCTACGCGTAGGTTGACTGGCCCGTGTGGGAGGGGTGTGATAGGGGACTTCCCTGATAAGGTGGAATAGATAAGGTGGGTCATAAGGTGAACTTGGGAAGGGGTCGAAGGGATCAAAGAATGTGTGACCCCTTGAGATTGGTTCCCCCATCACACGGTCCCATGTTTGGAATTCTTGAAGGTGTAAATGATCACCTTCATTCTTTAGGGTAGATGGGGCAGTGGTCTCTTGTAGTAGATAGGGTTCCTCCCTCGGGACAAATGGAATGGAGTTAGGCTCGACCGGCATGGGGAGGAATAAGAGAACCTCTGTGGTGACATGACCCACTGTGCACACGGAGGTAATGAACCCCAATGCGGGATGTGTAAAGCTACGACTTGTGGATTGGTGGAAGCCTGGGGCCAACATGTACGTCAACTTCCATTACCAGTCTAATCCCTTAGTAAGGTCTTCTAATGTATCAACATGGTGACAAGATCGGGACATTGTGTGGAATGAGTTGACAGGCACTACTTGTAGTGTAGGGTATATGGATGGATAGCAAGGAGTTCTGGGGACCAAGCCTTTCTTAAGTTAGCTAAGAAGTGGCTCGTCGATGATTAGCTTCCCCGATACAAGCACGCGTGGCTCTGGCTGAGGTGACTCTGAATAAAGATCGAAAAGTGAGGCTTGTGGCAAAGGATCTCTCACAGGTGAGGAAAGAATGTCGTCTATAATGGGGAGAGGACCATGCGATGGCACCGAATTGTGACTACCGGCCACTACCTCCTTAGGCTCAGGCTTGGGTTCGTCCGGTCTTGGAGGTGGGCAAGGGGAAATCAGGGACTCAATATAAGCACACCTCTTATGCAACTGATCCGAGAAGATTTGCAAGAGCTCGACAAAGGTGGGACTTGGGGTGGGGGCTTCATGGTGGATTTGCCCATAATCACTTGGCCTAGTCTTGGGTCTAGGCTCATCTACGTGCGGGACCCTTGGCCTCCAACTGTGTCCTTCCTGATGGGAGGTGACTGGGTGGGGTCGAGTGGAGGTGACTGGATGGGGCAAGTAGATCCTTCTAAGCTCCCTCTTCATTTCCCACCATGACTCTATGGGCCATTGCCTCCTAATTTTCCTCAAGCATTCAATGCTTCTCTACTTCTCGACAGCTTCATGAAGAAGCCTCTCTTTGGCAAAAGAGACTTACATGGCATCAGACATCGAGTAACACTCAAAATATTTGTCCATAGTAGCTTCCCACTTGAGGTAGTCGCTCGAGACTTTGGAGTGATAAAAGTTCGAGGCTTCAGGCCTACGGAAGTAGAGGGGATTATTTTCAAGCCCATGGGTGTTATGTAACCAGTGATATTGCCTGGGTGACTTGAAGTCCATTGAAAATTGTGGGAATGCTATATGGTGGACATGTAATGGAGCTAGATGAATGCGAGACAACTCTAGACTCTACCCAATATCTAGTACTTGGTGGAGATATCAATCCGAAGACCCATCTCATACAAGGAGGCTACCTTCCAAATAGGCTTAACCTATCTTTCCAGTAACATCTTTTGATATACTGGATACCGAATGAAATGCAACACTATAGATGACTTAGACTGTGCTTTGGTGACTATCCTAAACTCTAACTCACTCTGATACCAATTTGACGTGGGACGAGAAGCGACTTAGTACCAATTTGATGCAAACTAGGACTCTAAGTGACGACGCGACCAAGTTGAAGACACGACCAGCAAAGACGCGACCAACTCAACACAAGCTCGCTACCCATTCCTAGCAAGAGAAACGTGCGGATCTACGTGGTTGAGAAACCGATAGTGAGTCAAGGGTATTTGGCTCACACTCGTGCTCAAATCGAGTCACGGGATGGGTCACACTCACTCACTTTCGTAGAAGTGATAAAATTGAACTACCTAATTATCCTATCACTCAAGCAATGGCAAATAAACACATATACGAAATGAGCAATGCGGCTAATAGAGGAGCGGAAACGTACCTCCACGCTCTGGGCATGGGGAAGATGATCCCGACCAAGACCTGTGCTCCCGGTACAAATAATTATCAATAATTACAGTAATAAATTTTATGACCCACTCCACGCAGGGAGGTAAAGGGCTACAACAGTGACCCGGGAGCACCGATCTCGGGGTGACGGGCAGCAAGTCGGAAGAGCTTTTGGCCTGGAGGTGGGATGCTGGCCTGACTCGGCACTGTTCAAACATGCTGGACAGCAAGCAAACTCAACATATGGGACGGTGGCTTCCGGTCACCTTCTGGCCGCAGCAGTCGGCTGGGACGTTGGTGGGAGGTTCCTCTTCGATCCCTGAAGTCGGTGGTGGTTGACTGGGGGCCTAACGACTGATAGGGAAATTATATTCCAGACCTATCTCGTAGCCCTGTGACTAGGTAGATCTACGTGACCCGACGAAAGTAATTGCTGCAACCAGATCCGGAGACGGATCAGACTAAAATTGGCGCCGTTGAAAAGTAGACTCGAAGGGCTACAACATATATTAATTTCACAACCATCCAGAGATCAGATTGGAAATGAAAAACTTTGTTCCATAGTTGTTGCTTCTAGATCAGATTACAGACGAAAAGTGCATTAAATGAGATGGGGGTGCATTAAATGGGTGGGGGTTAACACAAACCCACTGGAGGTGGGTTTCAAAATCTTGGGTTAACCTGGGATTAGCTCTCCTGTAAATCGGATTTCCCAAAACTACCTATCAAATCACAAATGAAGTTAGCTTAACCAAAGCGGGGCTAAAGGGCTTCGATAGCAGACTCCTGCCATCAGCAGCACGTGAGCGGGTGATGGATCTGGGCCGTCCATTTTGGACAATTCCGAAAGTTGGATTCCGAATCTAGCCGTTACGAATTCAGAAACCTGAGCCCACCATTTCAAAAGAAATCGACCATTAACTCTCCCCCTCTCCCCAGCCCACCACCAAAACTGGAGCGGGGGACAGAACTCAGGAAGGACAGGAAAACGGCAGCAGCTGAGCAAGGCAGGAGCGCCAACCGGCACCATGGCGAGATCGAGGATGCTGTCCACAATGGCCTGGGTTAACAGTCGGCGGCGAACCTCCTCCGCTCCCATGGCGGTACCGGCGTGGACGCCATAGGGGAGGGGGCATCCTCAGCCCCCGGTTCCGGTCTGTGGCGGCCATGGCCGGATGGGACGAGTCGGCCCTCCTTGCCGCCAGCCTCCTGGTCGAGGACACCCCTGTCCGCCAGTTCAAGAAGCAGCGCACTCATGCCCGACTTTATGTCCCCTCCCACCGCCAACTCCCGAAGGTAGGGAGAGATAGAGAGAGAGAGAGAGAAAGAGAGAGCTTCTTCTATACTGAGCGTTTTGGGATCTCTCGCAATCTGATGGAATAACATTTTTTTTTGTTCTCTTCCGCTCAGAAAAAGAAGATCTGGGAGGCAGGCTACATCCCCAATCCCTCCGGTCACACTTAGCCTTGACGAAGAGGAAACCACCAGAGAAGGTATGGCCGCCGGCATCACCGAGGAGATGGAAAAAGACAGGCGAGGGGGAGATCCGATGGAGAGGGCACCAGCGGTGGCGTCTACCATGGCGTGCTTGGACCGGCTGAGGGAGGAGCTCTCCTGCGCAGGGAGGGAGCACCCTTTCTGGCTCGACCATGGCTCATATTTCATCTGCTTGGATTAAGGGAATGGTTTGAACATCTTCTCTTTTAATTCTCTGTAATGGGTGTCTGTTAAATTTGGTGCAGATCTGCCTGGCTATTTGCTTTGAACCAAGCACCATTCCATGCGGGCACAGGTAGATCTGAACCCTCTCATGAATCACTGGGAAGGATGTAGTAATAGTAGTTTACAAATTAATTCGTCTTCTTTCACATGGTTTCAGTTTAAAATCTGTTTTAAGTCATTTGGTGACACAGATTTCTTGGCATGACTGCCGTCTCTTTTAAATTCTGTTTAACTTAATTTTGAATTTGGTAGTGTCTTGAGTATGTCTTCATCCTTGATCTTCATACTGTTACACTACTTGGGCCTTATCTGTAAAATAGCGCCCAGAAGAGAATAAACAAGTCAGAGATCAGTTGATTAGAATGGGATTTCTGACAAAATTTCGACAGAGTCTCCCCAGCCTGGGAGTTTGCCAAAAGAGAAGTGGAACCATCCACCAAGGGAGCAGCCCCTGAAAGCAACCATGGGTATTAAGCCGAGGCCAAACGGGACACCCGAGGGATCTAGCTCCAAGGATAAGTCCTACAAGGAACCTCCCGGGACCCAAAAATGAGAGTTTAAAACCCAGATGGGAAGAAAATCACTCAAAACTCACCTTCCACTACTCACTCGCTCACGCGCTGAGGAAGAGGGGGGGATGAGGAGAGAGAAAACTATTTGCCCAAATGAACAGTAGTGAAGGAAAAAAATAAAAGGAAGGCCTCTTATAGTGGGGACCAACCCCCTTAAAATGGCACGCCCCTGGGGCACGCCGTTTCAAGAAAAAGGCACGTCGTTTCAAGAAAAAGGCGCACCGTTTCAAACCTCCCAAAGTCAAGGGACGTGTCGATTAGCCTGGCGCCGTTTCAAGCCTCTGGTCAAGGGTGCGCCGTTTCAACCGTGCCGTTTACAGCCCCAGTCGCGTCGTTTGAGCATCCGGCGACGAAATTGAGTGCCATTTCGAGCTGTCATCGTCAAAGGAGATCAATCCAGACGAAGCTCATCCGTCGGTCCTGCCACATTCGTGTCTCACTTGTAGTGCCCACGTTTGGGGGGTATTTGTTGACACTCAAAATATGATGACTGGTGATCAAGCCACAAAGACAAATGACACGACTTACGGGAGCACGGGAGCCGAAGAAAGGCAGACCGCTGAGGCTTCTCAAGTTGCCAGAGCTTCGAGCCACCTGCGATGAGTGTCGAGGACTTCACCTCAGGAAGGCCAACATGACTCCACCACCAACTGACAGTGTGACCAAGCCTGCCCAATGATCCGGTGTCGACTCTGTCACGTCGCTACCCTACGTCGCCGCCCAACCAAGGACGGTGATCTACCCAGTGGCTTCCCGCCCCAATGAAGACTCTCCTGAGGAAGAAGAGCGCCATCGGCCCTTCACAATGGGAAGCTGGAGGCTCTGGCAGCAGAAGGACCCGGACACCCGACATGGGTCCGGCTTCTTGCAAAGGTGGGTCTGTCAGAGGCCAAATGACTACCGATCGAGGCGGAATATCATCCTACACGGGAGCTCTGAGCATGAGTTGGATCAAGGCAGAAGCACAAGTCATGGTGCTGAAGGTCGTGTCAGCGAAAGACTAACATGCTCGAACCAAATACACACGGAGCCTGGACCATGGCCGTACAGTAAATCGAGAGCTTCGTCAACACCCTGCCAAGGTCTTTTAGGAGCCGTGGCATGAAGAATCGTGAACGGTGACTGTCGGAATCATTCCCAGACTCGTCGGCTAACATTCGGTGAGCGAATGTTATTGCTTCTCGTCCCTTTTGGGTGGAGTCTTTTCGAGGTTGGCCATGGAATTGCTATCTTAGTGATGCCTTTGTCCTGTGTCTGCTTAAGTGTGGGTAACTTTATTTTGAGCCTGACCTACTCCTTGCTTTATGATTGCTTGGCTTTAGACCTAATCTCTGCATCGAGAGCTATTACGTGTCGTGTTTTCGTCGTGCCGTGTCCAACGGCCGATGTGATGTGATGACTCATTTGTCGTTTCAGGACGTGAAGGTAACCTGAGATTGGAATCTTTCCTTGTGCTTTGTGCTGAAGCTGGTACTCTCTTCCGTCGCACTTAGGCTCCTTCTGATCAGTTGTTCGCTGGATCAGTACTCGTGGCGTGTTACGTTACGATTTTCATTAATTGTGATGGCGTCGTGTGTGTGCTGAGATGTGAATACCGAGGTCTTTTTTTGATGCCCGTGTGCATTGTTGGAGTGCGTAGTGGAAGCGTACAGGTTGGCTACCCACTGGCCGTGGATCTTTTCGTGAGATTCTGGCTGGCTGAGAGGTTTGCTTCATCTCGATGTGACTTCATCTTGGCTTCATGTGCCTTAATGCTGTCTGTTGCCGTGCCGTGTTGCCCTTGGCCTTCTGTGGTTGGCACCGACATTAGTGTTTGCGAGTGTTGGGGAATTTGTCGGCTTTCCTGCTGATTGAGTACCCTTTGCTCTGCACTTCTTCTCGTGGGTGCTGTGCTCTCGAGGCGTGTCCATAGTCCTTGAGATGCATTCCTCGAGATTGTCACTTTCTTGTTGATTTTTGTTGTTGTGGGTCTTTCTTGGCGAGCTGTTTGATGCATGACCCATTCCCTATGATCGTGTGCTCAGCTATTGTTGTGCCTTGATGTGACCCTACTTGCAGTGATGTTCCGTGATTCTGTGTGTTGTACAGAGTCGGGATCCTGCAGGTGCTGCCATGTTGTTATTTTTGTGAATGCCATTTCAGTGTGATTTTGTGTCTCTGCTGTGGACCATTGTCTTGTCAGTAGCTCGCTGTACTCTCCTTTTTGGTAGAGTAGCTTGCCACTCGATCAGATGTGGCGTCTGAGTGAGGACTGACTTGATTCTGCTTGTGGTCCAGCGAGGTGTTGTTGTCGTTAGCATCCTGTGTGCCAGGTGTTCCCTGTCGCTTTTGGCACTGGAGCCGATGATGTGCTCGAGCTGTCGGCTGTGAGGACAGTGTCTCCCCGTTTAAGCTGCGGCTTGCTGTGTTGTTGTTTTGTTTCTTCGTTATTTGTTGCTGTGGTAGTCGTGTCTCTTTTCGGGAGAGACGTAAGTGACGTTGCCTTGCTTCGGAGGTGTCAGACTTGTGTTCACTTGTGTCGTGCTCACTCTCGAGCGTGTCCTCGTGATAATGATCTGACATTGTTCCTCTGAGCTCTGTCTCTCGTGCTTTGTGTTGGTAGTTGTTGGGCATGAGGCTCATGGGAGCAGGTACACCATACACCCGGGTGTGACGAAGATGTATCGGAACTTGCGGTGGTAGTTCTGGTGGCCTGGTATGAAGAGAGATGTTGTCGAGTTCATGGCCAGGTGCTTGACCTATCAGCAGGTGAAGGTGGAGCATCAGCGACCAGGAGGTGTGCTTCAACCCTTGGACGTTCCCTCGTGGAAATGGGACCACGTGACCATTGATTTTGTGGTGGGATTGCCGAGGACTCTGAGTGTGCATGATAGCATTTGGTTGCTCATGGATCGACTGACGAAGACGGCTCAGTTGTTACCAATCAGAGTCAGCTGGGGTATGCCCAAGCTGGCACGTTTGTATGTGGAGCGGATCGTACCCTTGCATGGGATTCCGATTTCGATTGTGTCAGATCAGGATCCATGTTTCACATCTAGTTTCTGGAGGAGTTTCCAGAGGGCTCTAGGCACCGAGTTAGCTTTTAGCTCGGCATATCATCCTCAGTCAGATGGTCAGTCAGAGAGGACCATCCAGACTTTGGAGGACATGTTGAGGTCATGTTGCCTGGAGTGGCAGGGGAGTTGGATTCACCACCTACCTTTGGTGGAGTTTTCCTATAACAACAGCTATCATTCGAGCATTGGGATGGATCCTTATGAGGCGTTATATGGGCGACCGTGTCAGACTCCACTCGATTGGTTCAAGGTTGGTGAGCGTGTTTTGACGAGGCCAAAGTTAGTGAAGCAGTGTGTGAATGTCGTGCACTTGGTCCGTCAGAACATGTTGGCGGCCCAGAGTCGACAGAAGAGCTACACCGACCGCAGGAGGCAGCCTCTTAGTTTCGTCGTTGGCGATTGTGTTTTCTTGTGAGTTTCTCCAATGAAGGGGGTGATGCGTTTTGGCCAGCGTGGGAAGCTGAGTCCCCACTATGTTGGTCCTTTTTCCATCGTGGAGCGCATTGGTGAGGTTGCTTATCAGTTGCAGTTGCCCCCTGAGTTGGCATCGGTGCATGACGTATTTCACGTCTCGATGATGCGAAAGTATATGCCCGATGACTCCCACATGTTGGAGGATTCTGTTTGGCTCGAGGTGACTCTCGATCTTTCTCTTTCGGAGTTCCCCATCCGCATTGAGGATCAGAGAGAATAACACCTGCGGAACAAGGTTATTCCCCTGGTTAAGGTGGTGTGACAGTGGCACTCTGGCGGTGAGGCATCTTGGGAGCGTGAGGACGAGATGTGTCAGCAGTTCCCCTACCTGTTCGAGTGAGTTTCCCTCTTCTTTTTCCCCTGTGCGTGTCTTAAATTTTGAGGATAAAAATTGTTTAAGGGGGAGGGTTGTGATATCCCAGACCCTTCGGATCCTTCTTCTCGGGTCCTGGGTCTATTTTCCCGAGGGATTTACTTCCGTTATGCCCGGAATTATCTCTTGGACATTTTTCGTGTGGGATGTCAGGATCCCAACCCCACCAGTTTCGTGTCGATTGGTTGTCATTTGGGGCCGGTAGGAGTCTGGGAACCCTGGTGACTCGATTTGGGTCGATTCGTCGAAATCACCCCGATCTCACGTTTTAATGCATCCATGTGATGTTTTTAGCCTCCAGGGGCCTTCCCTCGTCGTGTGGTTTTGTTTCCACTGCGCTTTGGCGTGAATGGGGCGTGGAAGGGGCCGATTCGGCCGTTCTACTATTTTACTCACCGGATTTGTGTAACGGTCCTTCCAGAGACCATCACAAGTGTAACGGTCCCTCAATAGACCATTGCATCTCATTCGTGGTTTTCCATCTTTCGAGGTCATGAGTGTAACGGACTAGTCCTAGTCCATTTTACATGAGTTTAACGCACTGGTCTAGGTGCGTTATGCTCGGGTTATTTTTGAGGCCTACTGCTATGTTAGACCCTCGACGACCTTGCTTCCTCGAAGACTATGTCAGTCCATTCGTTTAACAGATCTATCCTTGTGCGTTATAGTTAGGTAGCGCACCTGTGTGAGTCTATTATATTACATTTGACTGACGTTTGACTAGCTGTGGCGATTGGTGTAACGCACATACCCCCATGCGCCATGTGGCTATGGTGGACTCAGCCTGGTCCGTTATATGTCTCTTGTCCGTGTTAGTGTTTTGGGTCTATTGGATATAACGCCCATATCCTAGTGTGTTATACTAGTATAACGTGCCTATGGAGGTCCGTTATATTCCCCTTTGTTTGAGTTCTGGTCCGTTGGCCATAACGCCCCTATCCTGGTGCGTTATGCTGATGTAGCGCCCCTATGTTGGTGCGTTATATGGTCTATGTTAGATTGTAGGTCTGTCTACCATGACGGCCCTTCTATGGTGCATTATAGTAGGTAACGCCCCTATGCTGGTGCATTACGGTCCTGCTGTTGGCCGTGGTGACCGTCGTCCTGTTCTGTGTGTTGGTCTATCTTAGGTTGTGTTCTAGGGCGATATCTGTGTGTCGGTGGTTTATGGATCGATCGGTTTAGGTGACTGGGTGTGGTCTTTTCCTTGACTGCGATAATTTCCTAACGACTTGATCTAGAACTGCTAGTGTCTTTGTCTCTAGTTTCATAGCGGCTATTCCTTGACTGCCGGGTTCACCTAGCGGTTGGGTGATAGTTCACTCTGCCCAGAGTGTAGTCGTTGTCCACCGCTCTGATTTCTGCTTGTCTTGGCTTGATCTCATTATTTTCCCGTGACCCGTGGGTGTTTGTTGACATCCTATGAGGGCAGTAACCATGATGGGACGGCCAGGAGTGCTTGTGCATGCAGTGTGTGTATCTCTGTGTGTGTGTCTTGTCTGGTTCCAGTCAACCTGGTGAGACCAGTGGTTGATAGGCGACCTTGTGTGTGTCTTGGCGGCTTTGTCCAATCCGAGGCTGTCGCTTGGTGAAAGCACTCTACCCGAGCCCTGTCTCAATCATCATGTGCCCCCAGACATTGCTCGACGGGAACACCCTACTCAGCCCTGCCTCGACATTCATGCATGACCTCTGATGCTGCTTCAAGGAGGCACCCTATCCAGTCCCTACCTCGATAATCATGCACGGCCCCCAAATGTTACTCGATTGAGGCACCCTGCTCGATCTCTGCCTCGATGCTTGTGCATGAGATGGACCTTGCTCGATGAGAGCACTCTGCCCAGTCTCTATTTCGATGATCGTGTACCACCATACGCGGCTCAATCAAAGTGCCTTGTCAGGCTCCCCACCTCGATAATCATAAGCCACCCCGGTGTCACCTCGATAAGCATGCCCTCACTACTGTTACCCAGACAATGGGCATACTTCACAAGTCCCGGTGCAAGATGAATCGCCAGGCCCCTGCCTCTATAAATGGGCCCCGAGCACGACCATCAAGGTCTCGTGACACCCATCTACTTCAGTCACAATGGTGCCCCCGGCACCTGACTGCCAGCCACTCTAGTCATATCGGGGGCCCTGACATCCGATCGCTCAACCATTCAATCACAACGGTGCCCCCGGCACCTGACTACCAGTCACTCTAGTCACATCGGGGCCCGCAGTGCCTGACCACTCAGCTCACTCAGTCACAATGGTGCCCCCAGCACTCGACTGCCAGTCACTCCAGTCATATAGGGGCCCGTAGAGCCTAACCACTCATCTCACTCAGTCACAACGGTGCCCCTGGCACTCGACTGCCAGTCACTCCAGTCACATCGGGGCCCACGGCATTCGATCGCTTGACAACTCAGCAACAACGGTGCCCCAAGCACCTGACTGCTAGCCACTCCAGTCACATCGGGACCCCCGGCACCCGACTGCCTATCACTCCAGTCACATCGAGGCCCATGACATCTAATCGCTCGATAACTCTACCACAACGGTGCCCTAAGCACCCGACTGCCAGCCACTCCAGTCACATCAGGGCCCCCGACACTCGACCACTCAGCTCACTTAGTCACAACAGTGCCCCCGGCACCTGACTGCTAGTCACTCCAGTCACATCGGGGCCCGCGACATCTGATCACTCAATAATTCAGTCACAACGGTGCCCCCGATATCTGACTACCAGCCACTTCAGTCACCTCGGGGCCCGCGACACCCGATCGCTCAACAACTCAGTCACAACGGTGCCCCCGGCACCCGACTGCTAGTCACTCCAGTCACATCAGGGCCCCCAGCACCTGATCACTCGACCACTCAGTCACAATGGTGCCCCCGGCACCCGACTGCCAGCTATCCCAGTCATATAGGGCCCCCCGGCACCCGACCACTCAATAACCTCAGTCATAATAGTGCCCCCGGCACCTGACTGCCAGCTCTCCGAGTCATATTGGGGCCCGCGATGCCCGATTCCACGTCTTCGGACGCCAGTCCTAGCACCCCTGCTTACCAGGAACTACCACTCGAAGTCATCGAATAGGCGATCAATGCTACCTTCCAACTACAATAGTTGGAAGGTGCCTGGATCGAGATCGGGGCAAAGAGGAGTCACCGACCTCACCCTGCAAACCCATCGGCTCGATGGCATCTCCATGCGGACCCATCAGCTCTAGTTCCGGTGCCTCCTCCTCCTCCTACTCCCCTGGAAACGGCCATCGCCAAGAAATCAGAGAGGAATAGAAGAAAGAATCTCAAGAGGTGGCTCAAGAAACAAGCCGAGCAAGCGACTGCCTTGCAATCCCCAGCAGAGCTAACGCCCCTCCAGAGGCTACAGCGGCTCATCGACAACTTGGAGGAATACATTCCTCTCCACCCTACCGGGCCTATCACACTCGACAGTTACATCCCATGGGAAGACATGCAGAAGTGTGCTCGCCTCAGAGACTGGGTCCAAGAAATGATCCAAAAAGTCAAAGAGGGTGAAACCCTTCACATTCCAGAAGAACTCTCCTTGTTCTATAAGGACAAGGAGATCATGGTGGAACAGCTAGAACAGATGCTTCACAGCTGCACTTGCAACATGGTGGCTATCCCACCACCAGATAACATCAACACCTCCAGGCGAGGCGAGCTAGTGGCATCCAGAACCAGACAAAAGGCTGTGGCTCCACTCAGACTACAACCAGCTCCAGAACATACCGGTCGTGGTTGAGGTTGCGGTCGTGGCTGAGGTCGTGGTCGTGGAAGAGTCCTTGAGTCGCCTCTTTGCCCATCCGCCTTCGATCCAGAATGGGTTATCCTCTTTCGAGGACAACAACCTGTCCCGATCCCACCAGTGGAGATCCAAGGGCAACCCAGCATCTTCGATCCTGCTGGTGCCAAGGAGATTGCCGCCAGCACCCCAGTTCTAGCACCAGTTTTCACCTATCCTGTGGAGCAAGCAGGGCCATCCGGCAAGGACGGGCCAGCCCTTCAGCCTCCCTCGAAAGAGCCATCATTAGCCTCCCTCTTCCAAGAGTCTACGATTGGCGAAGGTCAGCTTGATCCTAGTAACAAAGGCAAGGCGGTGCAACTCCCTGATGAGGAGTGGCGCAGCAGCTCACAGCAGATCTAGCCCGACATACTGTCGTCACTAGGGGACGCTTGAGCTCGAGCTGACCGGAAGGTCCTCCACCAGATGAAGCACTTCCTTGCCAGCATTATGATCTGGGAAGCCATAGCTTGGAGTAAAGACTTGAGGGAAACCCTCATCAAAATACTTCAAGAGCAGAAAGTCTATGAAGCACACGCGGTGGAAATGAAAGCCACCACGTATGAGGCTTTCACGGCCGCTGTCACCTTCACGGAGAAAGACTTTCTGCTCTCTCCTTCGTGCCATAATCGACCCCTCTACATGAAGGGCAAAATCTCAACCGCCCTTCTTCTAGAACGATCAACCACAGGCCGTTCACCTTCCTTCGGTCTTGGATTGTGAACAGCCAAATATGCACCGTTCTTATAGTTGGATGGTTCATCTTTTACCATTCACCTGTGGGTCGAGTAGCCTTCATGCGGCTTTACTAGGACCGTTCATCTCTTGCGCGGCCTGCATCTGACCACCCATCTCTCTGCTACTTCATTTTGTACTCTCCCGTATCCCTCACTCTGAGTCAGCACTCTCTCCTCTCTCGTGTCTCTCGCGTAAGTGGGAACGTCCTCTCACCACTCTCTCATGAGTCAACATCTATCTCCTCGTCTCTCTCTCGTAAGTTGTCACTCCCTCTCACCACTCTCTCGTGACTCGACGTCTATCCCCTCTCGTCTCTCTCGTAAGTCGTCGCTCTCTCCTCACCCTCTCTCATGAGTCGATACGCCCCTCCCTCCTCACCACTCTCTCGTCGATGCATCCCTCCCGAGTCAGTTGGTTAGCATTTGCATTCATATATACATTCACATTCATCCATAACAAAAGAAAATCAACTAAAAAAAACCATATCATATCATATCATCATGTACAAGTGTGTCTGGGGTACAAAAGTCAGGCCGCTCCCTCTGACTTGTCGCTGTCTCCTCCCCCCTCCTGCCTCTTCGATGGCGATGCCATCGCAGAGGTCGTGTCCTCCTCTCGCTCTCGTCGTCGGCATCGATCGTCCTCCTCGATCCTCTGCCACTCAGAGGAAGTAGCAAGATAGCACCTGACAGAACCGTGTGTGGCATGGCTGCCGCTAGGGGCCGCTCTGCTGCCGCTCAAAGCCCGACTGCGCTCTCGAAGGCCCTCCACTAGCCCCTCCAGCTTCCCCACCTGAATCAGGGCACACTCATGCTCAGCCCGGACTCAGACCAGCTCCTCAACGCTCGCCTGTAGTCGATCAAGCTCTGCCCAAAGGAGTCCTATCTCGAGCGCATCTGCCGGTCTGCTCTGTGCTAACGCCTCTTGGAGGTGGGCTGCCTCCCCACGAAGGCGGGCCACCTCCTCCTTAGCCGCAGTCTGACTCTGCTCAAGCTCACCCCGTAGGCAAGTTGCCTCCTCCTTCGCCCTGGCACTCTCACTCAGGGCAGCTGTCAACTCTGTCACCTACATACATGCATCATCATCATTAGTCAACTGTATTTAATATATAAGCATAATTGACCAAGGAAAGTGTAGTGAACATACCCGCTGGGAGAGTGTCGCCTCGGCTCGCTCCACCATCCGTTGGAACTCCGCCTCCCGCTCTGCTCGGTCGGCCGGAGTCTGGGGGGAAGAAGAGGGAGTGTCTGCCCCCTACCGCTGGGTCTCCTCCTCTCGCTGCATCCAAGAAACTCCAGGGTCAGTCATCTCATTTCATATCATAATAGAAGTGCATAATTTAGAGTTTAAGTTTAGTGCGCACTCTGTCTGTATGTGTTGAATGCACTACGCTCTGATTGACATGATTGTTATAGACATCGTCACGCCACTTCTGAGTAATCTTCCACGCTCGGGGCGTGACAATCACGGCCAACAACAGGACTATAACGCACCAGCATAGGGGCGTTACCTGCTATAACGGACCACAGAAGGGGCATTATGGCAGATAGATCCAAAACTCCAATATAGACAATATAACGCACACCAAGACTGGGGCGCTATATCAGTATAATGCACTAGGACGGGTGCGTTATGGCCAACAGTCCCAAAACACTAATAGAAACAAGAAGCATATAACGGACCACAATGAGTCCGCCATAGCCACATGGCACACAGGGTTAGGCGCATTATATCAACTGCCATACCTAGTTAAACATCGGTCAAACACACCATAACGGATCCATACAAGTGCGTCACCTGAACCATAACGCACGGGGAACAATCCGTTAAATGAACCGACTGACATGATCTTCGAGGATGCACGGTCATCGAGGGATCTGACAATGGCAGACAGCCTCAAAAATAACCTGAATATAACGTGCCTAGCCTAGGGTGTTATATCCAAATAACAGACCAGGCCTGATCCGTTATGCTCTATGACCTCGAAAGATAAAAAATAACGAACAAACCATAACGGTCTGTCGAGGGACTGTTATGCCTATGACGGTCTTTGGTAGGACCGCTAAATCAGTCCGACGTGTGAAATGATAGAACGGCCGAATCGGCCCGTTCCACGCACCATGCATGTCGTAGCACAGGGGAAACACATCCAATCGACGGGAAACGACTCCAGAAGGTCAAAAATGCCACATGCATCCGTCGAAATGCATTAAAACGTGAGATCGAGGCGATTTTAACGAATCGACCCAAATCGAGCCACCGAGGTTCTCGGACTCCTACCGGCCCCAAATGACGAGCAATCGACATGAAACTGGTGGGGTTGGGATCCTGACATCCTAGCGGTCAATTTGACACTAACTACGTTGAGAATGGTTGCCATTTTCCAGCGAACCCTACAAACCCCAAAAATTATGACTTTCACTAAACTGGCCTGATCTCCCCCGATCGAGCACCAATCTATGCAAAATTGTAGGGAAAACGTAGAGGATGAAGTGGCGATCTATCTCCCTACCTCCACCGATGAAACCGAGTGTCAAGGCGACTAAACCGCACCGAAAATCACTACGCGAACCGAACCGTTGGCTTTGAATCCACCGTTTAGGATCACGCCAGAACCGCACCGATTCTCACTCCACCATGCATCTCAGCAACCTCCCGGCGTCGTCACCTTGCCCACGATCCCCTTCATCTGCAGTCGGAGGTGAAGAGGCGAGAGAAAGAGAGAGAACGGGAGAGAGAGTGAGAGATGGCGTGAGAGAAGAGAGAGAGAAGGGGGGGTTTGGTTTAAATAAACTCTACACTTTTTGGCATCGTCTGTAGAAATGATACAAAAAGTCATGGCACCCCGTGGGAGCTATCACAACACCAGCAACCATGGCCGAGGATCCCAACAGGCCCCCAGTTCCCATCGGGGGTCACAGAAGGCGTCCTCATCCACGCGACCTCAATGCGATTCTACTGCAAACGAGTTGGCAGAGGTGTGTCACCAACTCTTGTCCCTGACGGATCTTTGCCAAGGCCTTCTCAACCGACCGAGGGACAGAAGCATATCCCGATAGAGCTACCTCAGAATGGGAGGCTCTGACCGTGGTAGACTCTTGCCGAGTACGAGAGCCCTCCCATGCCTCTGCTCGCAAGCCCGACATCTGCACAACTCACCCACACCAAGGCCTCACAGCCCGCTCCACTACAACCTGGAGATGGCTCAGTGGCTGCGACGCTATGAAGAAGTAGAACGCAAGATAGAAGGCAAAGTCCAATATCTGGACGACATTCTACATGCTACGAGGACTCGAGGGCTAATCGATGGCGATGCTGACTACTATGGCCTCTTCTCCAAGGATATCATGGAGGCCCCCATTCCTCCAAAGTTCCAACTACCGTCATTTACTCCCTATGACGGTACCACCACCCGACCGACCACATGCATAGCTTTGAATCGAACATGGTGTTCCACTAGGCCTCGAACACCGTGAAGTGTTTGGCGTTCGTCACCACTCTCTGGGAGAGCACCCAGACCTAGTTTGAGTCCCTGTTGGTGAGGACCATTTCCTCCTTCCAACAGCTGAAGAAACTATTCAAGGAGAATTTCATGGGCTGCTGAAAGGAAGCTAAGTCAGCAGTAAGCCTGCTCGCCATCAGGCAGGGGCACGAGGAGACCCTCTGGGACTACGTGTCCTATTTTTGGGTAGAGGCTCTCCGCATCCCTCACTTGGACATCAGCATCGCCACCACCGCTCTAATGTAAGGGACTTGGGACTCCATCCTTCAACACTCGCTCGGGTAGAAGCCCCAAGGACCTTGATGGACCTCCTCGCCCTGGCTCAGAAGCATGCCAGTTGCAAGGAGAACACTTTGGCACTAGGCCACACGACCGGGACTGGTCAACCTGACCAAAAAAGACCCATCAATTCCCTACGAGAAGGGCGGGGCAAACGAGAGTGGCATGATCGAGAACGTTGCAATCACCAGAAGACTAGAGAGGGGCCAATATCGACGTTACATGCCTCTGACGGCTCCGCCCAAGCAAATCCTCATGAAGATCTGGGAGGAGCCCTACCTCCGATGGTCTCCGAAGATGAAGTCCGACCCAAGGACTAGGAGCAAGAGGAGGTAATGCTGCTTCCACCGTGACCACAGTCATGACACGGTCGACTGCATCCAGCTCAAGAATGCGATCGAGGACCTCATTCGGTAAGGACTCCTCGACAAGTTCGTCGGAAGGCCGCAGAGAAGTGACAGCAAGAGCGTACCCCTCCACCCATCGATAACCAACCCAATGGAAAAGAGATCATGATGATTTATGGCGGGTTAGCATCAGGCGGAGATAGCTCCAGGAGACATCGTAGGTACACATCGGGAGTAAACTCCATGGATCAAGGCGATGGGAGCCGCCGTGACTCCACTACCCAGGATCGCCTCAAGGATCCGATCATCTTTTTAGATGATGACCTTGAAGGCATGACTACTCCCCATTCCAGCGCTCTAGTGGTATCAACAACTATAAATCAATGTATTGTACAACAGATTCTTGTTGATAATGGAAGCGGACCCGATGTGATTTCTTACGACTATCTTGTGCTCATGGGTGTGGATATGTCATGAATAACACCATTGCACACACCCCTACATGATTTTTCTAGCAAAACTGTCCTCCCCGAGGGACGTATATCCTTATCGATCATGTTTGGGGTGGCCCCCAGAGACGTGACATTCCTGGTGGACTTCACGGTCGTGCGCGGGATGACTAGGTACAACGCCATAATAGGTAGGGGCATCCTCAGCACCTTGAGGGGAGTCCCCTCGTCCTACCATTAGAAGCTAAAATTCCCTACTCCACATCAGAAGCTGAAATTCCCTACTCCTTGCGGAGTAGGGGAGATCCAAGACAACCAGAGGGAGCCATGGAGATGCTACCTAATTTCCACCAGAGAAAGGAGAGCTGAGGAGACTTCACCTGAGAAAAGATGAGGATAGAGGACCCTAGGCCTAGCGGCAGCACCCCGATTGAAGACCTTTACCTCATTTGGGTTGGGGAAGATCCAAGTAGGACACTCCGCATTGGCACCATGTTGTCTGAATAGGAAAACGAGGACTACAGAAACTTCCTGATCAAAAATCAAGATGTGTTCGCTTGGTCTGAGGACGAACTCTCAGGGATCCCGCCGGAGGTCATAACCCACAAGCTGACACTGGATCCGAGTTGCCGCCTAGTTCAGCAACACAGGAGGCATTGTAACCCCAAGTGACAAGTGATCATAAAGGAACAAGTGGGTGAGAAGCTACGCTTAAGGCTCCTACGGCCAGCCCAGTATCTAGACTAGGTTGCCAACGTGGCATTGGTCCCTAAGAGCAACAGAAAGTGGCGTATGTGTGTAGACTACAAGGATCTCAATAAAGCCACCCCAAATGATAGCTTCCCCGTGCCACGAATCGACCAACTAGTTGACGCCACGGCCGGGCACGAGATGCTGAGCTTCCTAGATGCGTACTCTAGGTATCACCAGACCAGCATGCACGAGTCCGACCAGGATAAAATAGCTTTCATCACCGACCACGAGCTTTACTGCTATACGCGTATGCCCTTTAGGTTGAAGAATACTGGAGCCACATATCAACGCCTTGTCAATCACATGTTCGATGCTCAGATCGGTCACAATATAGAGGTCTACATCAACGACATGCTCTTCAAAAGCCACCAAGTAGCCAAGCACTTAGAGGAGCTGGCGAAAATATTTGCAACACTTCGGAGGTATAACACAAAACTCAACCCGAGTAAGTGCACTTTGGGAGTTAGGTCGGGTAAGTTCCTCGGTTTCCTTGTAAGCCACCGTGGAATTGAAGCACACCCTGACCAAATCCAAGCAGTACTAAAGATGAAGTGCCCAAAGCGGGTAAGAGATGTACCATGCCTCACCGATCGTGTGGCCATCCTTATCCAGTTCCTATCTAGGGCCACAAAGAGGTGCCTACCCCTCTTCCGACTCATCACGCAAGTAAGTAAGTCCCTAGAAAAGAGGGGGCAAGTCAACTGGGATCAGGAGTATGAGCAAGCTTTTGAAGAGCTCAAGCGGTATCTGTCCTCGCCTTTTGTGCTCTCCAAGTCCCGAAACGGGGAACAGTTACTCCTATACTTATCCGTAACCTCAGGCACTCCGAGTGTCATGCTCTTCCGGGAGGAAGACAAAGTTATGAAGTCGGTGTACCACGTGAGTTGAGCATTCCAAGGCTAGGAGTTTAAGTACTCACGGATGGAGAAGTTCACCCTAGCACTAGTCACGGCCGTGCAAAAGTTGTGACCATACTTTCTCTCCCATCTGATCATAGTCCTCACTAACTAGCCCCTGCGCTAAATCCTCCAAAACCCAAATGCAACGGGGAGGCTCATTAAGTGGGCCATCGAGCTGGGAGAGTTCAACATCAAGTTTCGCCCGAGGATAGCGATCAAAGCTTAGGTCCTGACAGATTTCGTCATTGAATGCACGCTTCTAGAGGAAGAATCACCCAAGCTGTAAGGCCCGTGTCTTAGCGGATTCTTAGTGGTTCGGATCTAGAATTTATTCTGTGAATTTAGACTATTTTTACCACACCCATATCATTCAGCTTGTTTCTAAAAACCCATCGGGTTCCTATTACGGGTTGATTTTTAGGACATGACACAAGAGTCCACACCTCCCTCTCTCTCTCCTGGGTGCAATGCCCAGGCCCTCTTCCTCCTCCTTCCACACTATGCTCTTATTGATCCCTCGTCGTCGATGCTCATCTTTGACCATGGAACCCTCAACCATAGCCACTTGCTCCCTGGAAGTGTGTAGGGACCTGGCTAGTCTGGTAGCCCCCTCTGTCTATCTACTGGGACAAAATCGGAAGAATAGGCTAAAATCCCATCTTCCCATGCCCTGCTCGGCCCCACCTCACCACTACATCTTCCTTACACCTGTCCCTTTCTCTCGTAGCCACCCCACACCCCCAAACCACTGACCTCCCTCTATACAGGCCCCTCCTACCCAATCTGTGCAATTTGCCTCTATGCAGATATGTAGAGACAGGGTCATACACAACTCACGGCCCCACCCCAAGCCCTTCAGCACTCTCCATGAAACTTGGCCACTGCCTCCCCCGCATCCCCACTCAATAGCCATTGCCTCCCTTTGCCCTTCTAAGCTCGTTTGCCCCTCCCACTACTGCCATCTTCTGCTGCGTACAGTCAGCCTCCACAAGACTGCAGATGGGTGCCCTTAACTTCTACCTTACCCCATGCCCAAAACACCTTCTACACATGACCCCGAGAACCCTCTACCCCCCTACCATGTCCCCACAATACTTCCACACAAAATCCCAGCCCGGGACTCCACCCGAGCACCCCCTCTACACACGCATCCCTTGTTGTCTGTCTGACTCCCTATAGACAAACCAGACCAGATAGTCGCCCACCAATAAGACCGCCCTGGCTACCATGCCTAGTTCGAACACCCCATCTTTGTTGAGTTCTCTGAGGTCATCCACGCCAAATCTGATGCTCAGAGGATGACCAGAAGCCACCATGCTAGGCTTCCCACCTCATTGGTCGCCTATCCTTGTGTAGGCCGGCCTATTTTTGTCGTTGGGCTATCATGATGCCAGAATGACAAGTCGGCCCTCCCAGACGCCATCTTTATTTGGGGCCCTCATCAACCACTATAGATCATCAACAGAGACCCCTACATTGGCCTTGACACTCGTTGATGCTCCTCCCACGCCGTTGATCGCATGCTATCCAAGAGACACCATCCTATCTGTGATGACTAGCAGCGTGTTGTTGCCACCGCCACACCATCGACTTGCTGCCCGTCAACCCAAGCACATCCCTCCCAGATTCATCTTGTAGGCTTTTACCTCTTTGCGAGAAGTGGGCATTTGATTTTGGTATGTACTCATTTAATCTTCATTGTATCGGGAGTGGTGTTGATGGGGACAACACTTACCCCGCCACATTTTTGAAGCCCGGATGGATCGTCATCATGTGCCCTCGTGATCTTACATCTAACTTGTGGATAAACAGATTTGAAAGTCCTAGTTGATGATTCATCATATTTCTTTAAATCAGGTAAAAGTTTGTTAAAAGTTGTAATCACCCAATTCACCCCCCTCTTGGGCGTCATTGATTGCGGGACTTCACTTTATACTCGGCCACATTGTTCGTGGTTGGGAAGTTGAAGCGGAGGGCGTATTGAAGCTCTATCCCCTCTGGTGACAGTAGGACTAGTCCTGCTCCACTATTGGCTGCGCAGGACGATCCGTCGACGTACAGCTCCCATGTCAGTCCCGAAGACTGCTCAGACGAGTCTTCTGTGGGGATGGTGCATTCTGCCACGAAGTCGGCGAGGGCCTGAGCCTTGATCGTGGTCCTTGGGCGGAACTTGATGTCGAACTCACCCAGCTCGATGGCCCACTTGACGAACCTTCCTGATGCATTAGGGTTCTAGAGGATCTGTCGTAGAGGTTGGTCCGTGAGGATGGTGATTGGGTGAGCTTGGAAATATAGTCGCAGCTTGTGAGCGGCCGTGATTAGGGCTAAAGTGAACTTCTCAGCCTACGAGTATAGGAGTTTTGACCCCTGTAATGCCAGGCTTGCGTAGTAGACAAGCTTCATAATGCTAGCTTCCTCTCAGGTGAGCACGACGATCATCATGCTCGACGTCACTGACAGATATAGGAGCGGTTGCTCTCCCTTTTGTGGCTTGAAAAGTATGGGAGGAGTCGCCAAGTAGTGCTTCAATTCCTCGAATGCCTGCTCACATTCCTAGTGCCATTCGATCTACCCTTTCTTCTCCAACGCTTTGTTGGCTTGCTTGATGAGCCGAAAGAAGGGAAGGCATCTTTCAGCTGCTCAGGACAGGAATCGAGTCAAGGTAGCGACACGGTCGGTGAGGCACTGTGCATCCCTTACTCGTGTTGACTGCTTCATTTCTAGTACCACTCGGATCTGGTCAGGGTTCGCCTCTATTCCTCTATGGGTAACAAGGAAGCCGAGAAACTTGCCTGATTTTACACCGAACGTGCACTTGTTTGGATTAAGCTTCATATTATATTTCTGGAGCGTTGCGAACGTCTCTGCCAGGTCTTCCAAGTGCTCGGCTACTCAGAGGCTCTTGACGAGCATGTCGTCAATGTAAACCTCCATATTGTGGCCGATCTGTGCATCGAACATGTGGTTGATGAGACGTTGGTAGGTTGCTCCCGCATTCTTTAATCCAAATGGCATGCATGTGTAGCAGCACAGGCCGTGGCCAGTGACGAACGTTGTCTTGTCTTGTTTGGGTTCGTGCATGCTGATCTGATGATACCCAGAGTAGGCGTCTAAGAAACTCAGCATTTCGTGCCCAGGCGTAGCATCGACCAGTTGGTCGATCCGAGGCATGGGGAAGCTGTCCTTGCGTGTAACTTTTTTGAGGTCAGTATAGTCGATGCACATCTGCCCTGAATTTAGATTTTGAAAATTTCCATCTGTAGGGTCTGCATCATACTTTGCTTCTAGCTCCAAAACTTTATCTTCGTCACCAATCACCTTCTGAAAAACATTGCCAAAATCATTCACATTCCACCCCCGGGTCTTTAAAGCCTTTAACTTGGCATGCAAAGCATCATGGCTTGTTTGATCTGGACCATTGATGTTTTGTTATAGCTCTATATAAGGGCCTGTGATGGTTAATGAGAAGTTAATGATGGATTTGTTGTTTAAACCCTAATTTGTGTCGTGAAGGAGGATCGAGCTACTGATTGTGAGAGGCAACCTGTCCCCGGTTGTGAGAGCCGACCAACTACCTTCCCACTGCCGCTGCACTGTCGCTTCCTCCTCTTCCTTGTGCCGCCGTGCCAACGCCCTACGTCTCGCCTTCCCTTGCCCCGTCGCTGCTCCCTCTGTTCCTCTGCACACATTATCGTTGCCACTGTTGTTCCGCCTTCCCCCACACCAGCCACCTCCTTCCAGCGCCGTCGTGAGCTGCCTCCCTGCCCTCGTTCCACCGTCTCAACGCCACAATTGCCTCCGCCATCTCCCCTGCCCTCCATTAGTTGCAGGCCGTCGTCGTTCCTCCTTCCCCACACCTGCCACCTCCTTCCAGTGTCGTTGTGAGCCACCTTCCCGCCCTCGTCTCACCTTCTCAATGCCATAGCCGCCGTCGCCATCATCCTCGCCCTGTATTAGCCGCAGATTGTCGTCGCCTTTCTCTCCGGCATCCGACCGCTCATTTCCCCTATTCCCCCTGCGCCTCTCACCCACAGGCCGGACCCGTCGGCCGGCCTCTCGCCTCCTTTGTGTTGTTGCTCCCCTCTCTCTTCTAACTCTCACCTCCCTTGCTTCCCTCACCTTTGTCTCCTCATCTTGCTCCCCTCCCATACACAGAATCGACTCTACCTGCGTGGATCACCTCCAGACGTCGACCTCCACCAATCTGTAGAGTGACCTAACAGTCAACCGGTCCCAGTCCCCTGCACATTGAAGCTTCCCGGATGATCCTGACTGTCGAAGAAGGCACTGACTGTCTGTGGATGCACTTTCGGGGATCTCTTTTTATTTATTCATTTATTTGTTTGTTCGTTTATTTATTCGTTTATTGGGTTTATTTAGTGTGTGGGCGTGCCAGTCACTTAGGTGACGATATGTTCGGGCTTCGAGACTAGGGTGGTCCGAAGCCTGAAGTGCGCACTGTCTGACTAATCAGACGAAAGTGGATGGCGTGTCGGGATCAAAACCCGCCGTGCCATAAAGGTCACGGCGTTAATTACATCCTCTCGGAGAGGGGAAAACTCTTGATTGATCGCCAGGAAAAGGCAAGGATGGCAGTATCGGTTTCGGTACCGATTTCGGCCGGTCCCGAAATCGATACGTACCGATTTCGGTATCGGTTTCGGTTTAATCTCACTTCTCTCTCATACTGACTTACGACACTCTATTTTTCCTCTTTCTCTTTGCAACGGGCTCTTTCACTCTTGAACTCTTCTCAGACACTTCTTGCTCTCTTCTCCTCTTCTTCTTATTTGCTCTAATCTCCTTTTTTGTAAGTTGTTTTTGAATTCGAGTACAAGATTGCCTTTTATAGAGCACGAGTCCTGTGGTCCCATGAGCTCTCGATTTGGGCGCGTGGAGAATACGTTCACGTGCACTTTGATAGTCCACGTGTCAGGAGTAAAAAATAAGATGATCTGCATGGCAGGATTTTAGATCATCTTCACACCTTGGATCACGTGCCTTTAATCTGCTTCACTTAAGTTCCACGTGAGAGTGATGCGGTCTGCCTTTATGCAACCCAGGTGTTTGAACAAGGATCTGGGTTGTCATGACAGAAGATAGACAGGTATTAGTTATGAAGCAAATGATAATCATAAACACAAGTTCAATCTTAATTATTTCAACAAATTTAGACATGTTAAATGAATGCATAAATTTCTGCAGAAGCATCGATGCATAAATGAGATGCATTAGCCTGTATAACTAACCCTTGCAACATGTTTGAATAGAAGTATCGACCTCTAATGTAACACAGGTAGACCTTAATGAAGGTGTGTCGACCTGTCTTTATAGCGAATGCACAAGGTGCATCCACCTTGAGAGTGATGACTTCTATTGCACTGACTTTATGCTACAGAAGCTAACTGACTAGCATCGACCTTTCCAAAACATGCATCGACCTTAAGCTGCAGTCGCTAGGTCACTGGCATCGACCTTTCTCCAACCGCTAGGTTGTTAGCATCAACCTGTGTACAAGGTGCACCAACCTTATAGCACAAGTTGTGAACAAGGTGCATGAGGTGCATCGACCTGATAGTGTGTACTATGTTCAATGTGCATCGACCTGACTGTGCATACTATGTACAAGGTGCATCGACCTTCTAGACTCAGCGACATATGTGCATCGACTTTCTTGGTCTGTAACACATATGTGCATCGACCTTCTAGACTCAATGACATATATGCATGGACCTGGTAGTTCAATGAAGTGGAGGATGCATCGACCTTATAACTCAACACTTATGCATATGCACTGACCTTCTTGGCTTGGAGTTAACATGTGCACTGACCTGTCTATCTCAATGTATGAATGTACATCGATCTTCTAATGCAACAGTATGAGCATGCATCGACCTATAAATGACCAGACACTCAATCTGACTTAAGAGAGACTACAAGATATTAAATGACTGTGGCTAGCATCAAAATACAAACTATTGCCAGCATCAAAATACCTCGTCAAATCCAGAGGAGACACAACAAAACCCTGAATCGTTCTTTGCATCTCCCGCCATTGCGCTCGCTCAGCAGCCATTGTTAACTATTTAGCTCTACAAGATAACCATGGTACACATGTTTTCTAATTGAGAGGTCTGCTGGTGGTGAATTTCAGCCATAGAGGTAGATGCACTTGTGGCTTCAGTGGTAACTGCATCTCTGAAACTACCAGCCAAATTCTGAACTTGTTCTTGAACAGCATCCAGTTTACCATAAATATTACCAAGTTGTATTATGCTTCCCTGGACTTCATCAAAATTTATATTTATCCTTTGTGATAGAGCTTGTTGTTCTTGTTGTATGGCTGTTAGCTGTTCTCTAATGGCTTGCTGTTCCCTTCTAATATCAAAAGCATGGGCCGGCATTTGTGTAGTTTTTGCATGAGTTTCTGCTTGGGTCAATCTAACATCCCTCACAAGGGTTCCAACTTGCTCACAGACATGTAGAAGAGAGTCTAAGAATCCATGAAGTCTTTCATCTAATCTGTACTTATCTCTAACAAATTTCTCCCATTGGCTGTTAACAGTTTACTCCACATGCATCATTCTAGCATCCAGCCTTTCTACAGTCGTATGTAAATGCATGAAAGAAGCATTCATCATCCTGAATTGATTCAAAAGTAAATTTACTAGAGAAGGATGAACATCTGCTGCATACTATCTTGAGCTCGGTCCAGTTGAACTAGAGGCCTGAAATTCTGGTGGAATATAAGGTTCTTCAGGGGACATTGGTGGCTGAATACCAAATCCCATCATTGACCCTTGATAAGGTCCATAATAATTTGCAGGACCTTGGTGCTCTTGTTGAGGAACTTCGGTCTCAGCTTCTTCATTTTCTTGGAGTACATCTTCCTGTGGTTGTTCCTCCCTCTGTTGCTGAGGTTGTTCAGGTTGTTCTTCAAACAATTATTGTTACTGCTGTTCTATTTGCTCCATTAGATTGTCAATATGTTGATCTAATTGTTGCATGACCTGCTCATCTAATAGAAACTGATCTTCAATTTCATGGAGAACTTGTTCAGGATGAACTTCTCTTTCCATCTCTTCAGGTTGCTGCTCTTCTGGTTGTGGTTCTTCTGGCTGCTATTGTAGTTGTTCTAGCTCTTCATGTTCTAGCTCTACTGGCAGGTTTATATTTGGTACCTCTTCATCATCATACTGCTCAGCCTGCTCTGTCACTTCCTGCTCGTCTGAAGGTGACTGATCCTCCCCCTGACAAGGTGCTTCCATATGAAGCTACTCTGACTGACCTTCACCTTGAGACTGCTGAAGCTGTTTAGGTTGTTCCACATTTTGGTGTTGCTGACTTTCTTCCATTTGTTGTTCTTCCCCTTCTGCTTGCTGTTTATCCCTTTGCATTTCAGATTCATCACCTTGTTTCTGTACTTGACTAGCCCCAATTGGTTTCAACTTCATAAAAGTGATAATGAAATCCATGTTGTAAACATTAACCTTGGGGATCTCCTTGAAAGTCTCATCTTCTAAGGAAATGTTAACTTTCTTGTATCACCGAAGGTTGGGTCACACCATCGGGGACTGCTATGTTTTCAAGAACATAGCGGAAGAGCTCATTCAAAAGGACATGATAAATATGCTGGGTCATGCAGTCGACCCACTCCAGCCTCATACCTGGAGCCGATCGAACTGGTCGGCTAATGTGATCTACATGGTGGCAACGGCTTCGAGCTCTAACGCTTCCAAGACCGGGCCTTCAAACCAACAGCCCAACACCGGCCCCAAAGCCGCTCCTTCATTTACAGAATGTTTGGCATTGCGGAGGACTATCCGAAAGATCGGATGGGAGATCCGACAATTGCAACTGGAACAGAGACGTCTGTTGCACTTCCTAGAGAGCATTGATCAGCAGTTGGCTACTTTCCCCTTGGCCCATTTGCCTAGGGGTTAACTCCAGCCCACATACTGGAGGCAGGTGTATCACCTACTGGTCGGGCTCCGCTCAAGGGCTGGCTCTGTGAGGAATCCTCAGATTCATCTGAAGACGAAAAGGACTCATCTGAAGGTGAGGAGGATACACCCGAAGGCGAGCAGCCAGAGAAGCTATACTCCTTCCCTCTCGAGAAGACCCTGGACATCTTCTTTGCGTGTCGGCAAATGGGACTGATTACCCCGTCGCCCACTGAGCAGGCACCAGGGGCTGCCTTTCATCAGGGCTATTGCCCGTATCATGAGGTGGTAGGCCATATCATCCACAACTGCCAACCGTTCAAGGACCTCGTCGAAGACTTAATCAGATGAGGGAAAGTTAATATGGGCGAATTCCTGGTCAATCTGCCGCAACCGCATGTGCGGGAGAGCCTTCACTTCTCCGTCAATGTCATACATGCCTCAGCAGCTTTCCAACTCCCGGAGCCGCAAGAAGAGGAGTCAGTTCTCAGGGAGCCAGTTCCCAGCCACCTAAATCCATACTGTGATATCCAGGGTGGCAACCTTCCCATCAGTGTTCTTTCCCCAAGAAAGACACTGAGAAGATCTTTGACAAGCTTCTGGAAGATGGTCGGGTATTGACCCATGAGCCGTTGCCCTACTACAATGAGACGGCCAAGAGTCACCCCCGCTACTGTAAATATCATGCTAGGGTGTCTCACCCTACCCAGCAATGCCCAGAAGTCCAAGACTGCATTGAAGTCCTCATCCAGAGAGGGGAGATCGATGCGCTGGGGAACTCTATGACAATGCGGCGTCTTAAAGAGGCCGTCAAGAAGAGTCTCCGACAAGCTCAACAACTGGCTAAGGCTTTCTCTCAATTAGCTCGACCGAGTGAGCCTACGGACAGCGGCAATCCTCAACCAGACCTCAAAGGCAAGGCTAGGTGCGAGGGGTATAAAGCCCCATGGAAGGCAGAATCGGTTGGGATCGGATCGGATCGCCCGATCCGATCGGATTTCGGGCGAAATGATCCGATCCCAATCCAGCCAGAACCTATTTTAAAATTACCGAGCGTTACACCTCCACCGACCAAACCTACTGATAAGAAAGAAGGCCCTTCACTAAGGGACAAGCTGAAAAAGTTATATTCATTCCCAAAAGATAAAACTCGGGTCCTGTTTGAATGGGCTTATAAGTACATTAAAATAACACTGCCCAAACCAAAGAGGCCTGCTGATGCTAAAAGACAAGATGACCCCTTGTTCTGTCCGTACCATCGGATGCTGGGGCATGCTATAGAGGACTGATACGTGTTCAAAGACGTAATGGAAGGAATGATAAAGAAAGGAGAAGTAGAAATGGGCGAGCACCAGGTTGACCTGTAGTGTCCTCATGAACCTCCAGTGCTTCGGCAAGCTGTGAATATGGTGTCACTATACCACCAGGTACCAAAAGAACTGTCAGAGGCTAGCACTCAGCACACCTATGAGGCCTATTTCCTCACACCTATTGTAGAAGAAGCAGGGTGGCAATCCGTTCCTGCAAGAACAAGAAGAAGACCGCCAGCTCGTGAAACTATAGGTGCTCATGTTCGGGGCATCACTGCATGACCCACTACACCTCCGGTGATTCCTGCACGACAGAAGATAGAATCGCCAGCTGTCATCTGCATCCCAACTCACAATCAGAGGAGACAAACTTCGCTACCTATTCACAAAGAAATGAGTCCTGAGGTGTGGTGCTTGCAAGCCTACATCAATGGACATGATGAGTATGAACAACCCAAGCTGACACCCCTATTAGTGAGGGACCATGTACCATGGGAGTAGTTGGAGCAACTGACTATTGAAGAGTAGAATGAGGAAAAGACAGAAGAAGCCAGCGGTGACCTATTCTGGGGGTAGATACCGGCCAAGCCTGAACATCGAAAGAAGAAAAGAATAATAAACAAGAAAAGGGTAACCACCCTACACTGCAACACCCTGTCAGCATTATTCAACTTGCCAAGAGAAGGTGAAGCAGAAGAATTGGGCAGTACACCGTTCGAAGCAAATTAGGCAGAAGATTCAACTGCGGCTCATGCCACCCGGTCTGGGAAGAGATGGGGTGCCTCCCTCCAGTAAACCATAACATTATTTTCAGGGGCGAGCAGCTCTACAGAATATCAGAGCCTAAAATTAAGGGCAACAGGATTCCTCCTCCCCCAAGCCTTTACACACAAGAAATAGGGGGTGACAGTGTTCCCTCCTTCACTGAATTCCTATCCATGTTAAAAGGGAAGTAGCCTGACCAAGGCATTAATCCCGAAATTGAAGATAACTACTTTTCATCCCCTCTTGCACCTCCTATAAGGAGTGGAGCAAAGACTGGCCTTATCTCAGCTGAAAAGATTCCCTAGCAAGAAGGACCCTCTCAACAGCCTCCTTAGGGAAGTGAAGCCGCAAAAGAACAGTCAACACCAATAGCACCACATGAGCCTCCAAGGCCTTGCTACAGGACTCAAATAGACTTAAATTAAAAGAACCTAACCACTGTTCCGCATCAAGAAAACTCCATGGCCTCATGGCATGGGGAATTCACCCAACCATAGTGATGGGGTTGCCGTGTCCCTATCACGGTCCTCCCTGGGCTGTCCAAGAGCTAGGCAGTCTGGCTAGGACCGCAAGCCAGAAACTAAATGGTCCACTTTGGGCCGCAAGCCAACTAAAACGGCCTCAGAATGACCGCTATTATTCGAAAAGCACAGACGAAAGAGACAATCACCTCCCAGAGCTAGGCGATCGGAGGATGGGCTGTCTTAGCGAGTGAGACGGTCCACACTAGACCGCACGGGGGTAGACAGATGGTCGCCTAGTGTCTGCCGTACCAAGGAGCTAAATGGTCTCCTTTAGACCGTTCAAGACATAAGCGGTCCACCTCTGGGCTGCCCCAGAGTGAGACGGACCCCCCTTGGGCCGCCACACCTCTGGATCGAATGAGAACCAAAAACGGTCAATAGTGGGCCATTCAAGACCGAAACGGTTCAATGCTGGGCCACTACAAGAGCTAAGCGGTCCCCCTTGGGGCCGCCCAGCTACCAGGCAACATAGAGGGTAAAATGGTTACCTCGTGGCCATTTAAACACATAAATGGTCTCACTTGAGACCGCCAAGTGGGACTAAATGGCCAGCTCGTGACCGTTAAAGCCCAAAAACTGTGCAACGATCAAAACTCAACGGTCAGGAATGCCTCAGGAGTCACACTAGCTCCACGGGGAAAATGGTCAGCCTCTTGGCCGCCGAGGCATGAAACGGTCATACGATAGACCACGTATTCCACCGACACTCCCTGGTCAGTAGGCGGTCTCCCTCTGGGCCGCGTAACCATAGAAACAGTTCCTATTAGGACCATTTCTATTTCGACAACCCGAGAACGGTGAATCACCATGGAATTTGCAATTCCACACCCTAATCACCCCTGGGTGATAGGGAAACAAGGGGGAAACTCATCCCCAAGCCCCAGAGCATCGATTGATGCCCACAAACCATGAAATCATGTGTTAAAATGCTATATCTGGCTCACTCCCCAAAATCGAGCATTTTTACCCCAGCGTGGAAATAAACCCACTCGGCTCGCCTTGGGCTACCAAATCCACGAAAATGGAAGTACACAAGCTGGGGATCCATCTCCCAACCTCCACCGAAGATTTCGCATACCATGGACGCCGATCCGTGAAGAAAGCGGCACGAAACCCTCGTCGGTTCACGAGAGTGCCTCCGAGCTTCCACATGCCTCCACCGCCTCAATCCTTGCCCGTGCCTCGCTCCGTCGGCCACCAGAGAAGAGAGGGTGAGAGGAGAGATTGTGAGAGAGAGAGAGGGGGGAGAACGAGAGTGAGGGAAGAGTGAGGGGTGCGGAGGGTTTTAAAAAAAAGAAAAAATATTAAAAGTTGGTTGGTTCTGTGTTGTGTGTCCGTCTGTCTTAGGTCCTTGTTCAGGGCGGTGTCTGTCTGTCGGTGGTTGTCTAGATTGGTCGGTTTAGGTGACTAAGTGTGGTCTTTTCCTTGACTACAACAGTACCCTAACGACTCAATCTAGAAGCTATCATTGTCTTTGTCTCTGGTCACGTAGTGGCTATCTCTTGACTGCTGGGTTTTCCCTACCAGTTGACTGACAGGTTGCTCTACCCAGAGTGTTGTCGTCGTCTGCCGCTCTTGTTCCCATTGGTTCTGTTTGTTTGTGTTACTATGGCGTTGGATGTGTTAGTGTGTCGATGTCGTGTCTGGTTCCGGTCAACCTGGGGTTACCTAGTGGTTGACAGATAGTCTTGTTGTGTCTCGACGGCTTTATCCAATTCGAGACATTGGTTCTGCATGTCTCGAGATATCATTCTACCTCGATTTATGTGTCCAAATGTGCTGAGGGTTCTCAGTGTCCCCTCAGGTCTCCGTGCATTATTTTCTCAGAGTGTTGTTTTCCCTGGCTTAGGATTAGACTGATTGGTGACTTTGTTCCGCTGTGTACAATGATCCTGACTCAGAGTTATAGGACTCAGGGACCGTTGTAGTTATAGGTCTAATTTGCCTTGCCCTGAGTGGTAGGCAGTTTCCTGTACTGCCGTGGTGCACGTAGTACGGCCTGTCTGTACTCCAGCACTTGTGTTTCAGAGTCTCCGAGTTTTGTGGCTCCTCTTTGGTTAGTGCCTTATGTCACGCTTCGATGTGATGGCTCTTGTAGCGGGGCACTTTTCCCAAGACACAGTTTTTAAGCTAGTTCTGTGGTCTCCCGACCTTATCGTAGCATTTGCGGGGGAGAATACTAGTTAGAGGCCTGGCTTAATGGTCTATAGCTAGTGTGTGCACACGGGGTCAGGGGCTTAGGACTCACGTCGATGGGCATGACCCTGACTGGTCCTTGCAGTAGTGGTTTCCACGTGGGCTTGTGACTCAGCCTTAGCTGTGGTAGACCACATTTGGCTAGTAGTCGAGGCACTTGTGGAGCCAGTTGTGGTGCACTGTAAGACGTTAGTGGACGCAGCTGACCACTCCTCTTTCGAGTCAAGTGTTGTGTGACTCTCAGTGTTTCTCGTGTGTCGTGACCTTCCAGGTTAGCCCTTTTGTGGCTATACTCAAGGTCGGTGTCCTGTCGCATGCGTGACGTTCTTGTCATGCATGTGGCAGTGTGCACGACATCCTTGTCGTATTGTTCATCATTCGTATTGGTCGTCCATCTAGCATTTTCCTAGGTTTCTTTTGTCTATTTTACAGGTTCCTTGTGTCGGTAGTTCGGCAACTCCTGACTTTGTCAGCTCCGAGTCGCCCTCCTATCCTTGCTTGGACTAGTTTGGGGTACCGAGGTTAGTTCGGTAGCCATTGTCTGGTACGACATTTACGAATGTTGGAATATGTCTTCAAAAGCTAAGAGGCCTACGTATGGAGCAGCTCCCAGTTCATGTAAGTGAGCCTCCTCCCCTTGGAGCCGGATGAATTCATCCTGAAGAGATGCCACCTGCCCCTCTAGTAAAGCTACCTCCTCAGCAGCTTGTGACCGGGTTATCTTTACCAATGGTAGCTCAGCCAGGAGATCGATCAGCTCTGCTTCAAGTTCATCTGTCCGACTACATACAAATTGCTCCCGATCGGTTAGAGCCTGCAGCTTGCCTTGACGTTCCTAGAGAGTAGAATTCATTTCCTCTAGCCCAGACTGGCACTCTACTCTTTGCAATTTAAGGGCCGCCAACCTGTCAGCCATGACACGCGCCAGGAAGTCCCGGTGATGTACGAACTTCAGTAGCAATAGGACGTGCTGGGTCCATGTCTCCAAGGGGCAACCTAGTGCCTGCAATCCAGCTGTGAGGCGGTTGGGCACCTCTTTCAGTTGCAGGTAAGTTAAGCCTGGCTGGGATTCCGTTAGTTGGTGTAGCATCTCCAAAGTTTGCCACATGAAACTCTCAGATAAGGTAAAGCCAAGAGAAGTAGTCGGGGCTACATGAAAGGTCACTTCATTGTCAATGACTTCCCATAGGCCGACATCCAGTCTGGAGGAAGAAGACAGAAGGGCTGCCGAGGGAGCTATCTGAATTTCTTCAATGGTCTTCTCCGAGGTTGCAGTTCTCTCCACTGCCATTTCTGTGTGAGCTGCTGCCTGAATGGCCAGGGAAGGGGAGCTTTCTGTTGCTAGAGCTACCTCTTCATGAGCTTCCGGCATAAGGCCTATGTCTTCGACACTGCCCTCCTGGGGCACCACCCATTTAGATGAATCTATAAGAGCTGTTGCTGAGACAGTTGATGGTAAAGGGCCAGCCTCTTCAGCGATTGCCTCCGGCATTGCTCCTTCTTCCGGAGTGGCTACCTCTTTTATTGATAAGTCTGCAGGGGCTACAGCTTGAGAAGCCACCGAAAGGGGTGAAGGTTCAGTCTCCATGGCTGTTACTGTAGGAACCGTTAATTCGGATGCAATAGTCATTACTGCAGTCGGAATAAATGCGGAACCTCTGGCCAGGTCTGCCTCAGCCCTCAATTCTAAAGCCCCGGTCAGAGCCGAGCTCTCCCCCAAACTCCCAGCTCCAATAATGCCACATCAGTAGAAGATTGTACCCTCATTGGCACGGGTCGAATTACACCGGCTACTCCCACAGAGGTTACTGGCAGAGAAGACACTACAGCTGAAGTCTCAGAAAAGATAGCTATAGGAGTTGGAATTGATGCTTGATCAGCGCCAGCGGATTCCTGAAACTGAGTTAAGTTAGCACCAAGCAAAAGACAAATGAAAAATCTGTAAAGCTATGAAAAGAACGAAACTCACTTTCATGGTGAAATCTATGACACCACCTTGGGGGTGATAGCCACAAGACCGGTGCACCTGGGACCTAAACAAGCAAGCACAGTTTGCAAGAGAATCGGACCGATATCGGTGGCCACTCACCTGACACTCTCCCAAAACCTTGGGTAACTCGGCGATGTCGAGTCGAGGTTGTGAGGGCTGGGCCCTTGCTGGTAGAGGGCCAGTAAGGCCAAGGTTCTTCCCAAGGATATGGAGGCCCAATTCAATGGGGCCGGCCGGGTGCCGAGGGCACGGGTCACACTCTCTCCCACGGCGGTCACTCTTAGCAATGGAACTTGCGAGACAAAGCACTCACTCACACAGGCCAGCGGAGCTATAAGCTACAATTGAAAGAATAAGGCACCTAAATATGAGCATGGGATAGAGCACTTACTCGACCGGTTTGAAGAACCCGGTCCCATTCGGAGACGTGGGCGAGCGGGGAAGCGTGGGTTCCCCACATGCTACGCCAGTGAAGCTTCAACCTGTTTAAAAATTTACACCACTACTCCCCAAGCAAGGTGGTTGAACAAGGGGAGGGGAGGTCAATCTTACATCCAAACACTACCTCCCATAGGGAGGGGTGGTTAGCCGGCCAGTGGGGAGGGGAAAATGAACTAGGAACTAAATGAACGGATGATGTCGGTTCTGTCTGCTCTCTAGAACAGGGGACAGCCAGTCGATGTCAGTGTCTCTATGAACACTCCCGAACTCTGTTGTAGACAAAACTAGTGGAAAATTTTTTAGGATTGGATCAGGATGAAGACCAATTTTTGGGGAAACTTCTGGCTGGCAGTGCTGGTCGGGGAAGATCCGTGAATAGGGTCCTTGCTTTCTAGCTCTATCTGCTTTGGTACCACTACAGCAAGAAGACAAGGCTGCCACGAGCGCTCCAGAGCTCTGATTCAGGCGTGGCAAGAGTCTCTGGAGCCGTTGTCAAGTCCTCTTCGAAATGAGACCTACGAGGATGCCGGAGGAGGTCAGAGTAGGTAGGAACATCCCAAACAATGATCGGGTGTCTGTTCAGTCCTAGATTGGACAGATCAGTGCACCCGGGGGAGAAAATTAAGAACTCACTTGTCCCGGGTCCAATCGGGGAGCTGCTTCTTGGTTTCTGGAAGGTGACTCGTCATATAAGACCTCATCCAACCCCTGCCTCCAAATCGTCAGGTAGTTGTCCGTGGGAGTCTCTGCAAGGGGCTTCAGGTTGATGGTCTAGAGGAAGACGTGCAGTTTGAGGAGATCGGCTCCCCGAACAACCACGAGCTCAGACTGGGACGACACCACTGCCGTTGCAAAGAAGATATGGAGACGCTTCCGACAGTACCACTTATGCTTCTAGGGATGCCAGGATGAGGTCGTGGTTGGCTCTGAAACTTACTAGTTCTCTGCTATCTATGAGCTGCTATAGGGGCTTCAACTTAGCACGAATGAATGTCAGAAGTAGAAGATGCCACCCACTTGAAAAGCAGGGGTGAGTCTCATGTCACTAGCTCAGTAGGGGTCACGTAGATCCCCACTAAAAAATAATGTAGTAACACGCTAAAACAACAGGTAGTAGTAAAGCAGGAAAACTAAACTACAAAGCTGTAAAAGAAAGCCGGAATGGAAGGAGTAGAACAGCTAAAAGAAAAGGGAAAAGCCGACAAGCACGGCTACCGAGCTAACCTTTACTCCCAAGCTACTCGAAACATAACAGAAAGGCCAACCCTGTCGACAAGCACGAGGCCTAAGACAAAGGCCTACGAGACCATACAACAAGCCTAGAAGAGGACCTAGACAGACAGGATAGACTCTACAGCTTGCACGACTGTATTGCCATGCACGCTCCCCTAAATACAATCGCATACACGACTGGAGCATCATGCACACAACAACAAGCTGGTCCTGGGCAAAGCCAGACACAGACCAACTCAGTAGGGGAAGCTGATCTTGGACGGAACCAAGAATAGGCTAACTCGGAAGGGGACACAGACTTCAAGAAACACGAGAGTCATGCGTCACGTGACAGAAGCACCCCCTCACTAGAAGAACAGCCAGCTGCGTCCACTGATGTCTTACACTGCGCCTCAAGTACCTCTCTACGGACACCCGGAATGACGGAGACCGAGGTATGCTCTGAACTAGAGCAGGAACTATAGTAACAAGTGACTAGTTAGGGTCACGCCTGTCGGTGAAAGTCCAAACGTCCCTGACCACGTATGCATACACTAGCTCTCGCCTAAGCCAGTCCTCTAGCTAGTATTCCCCTCTGTAGGATGCTACGGTTGGACTGGGGCCCATGGAACTAGCTTAAAAATCATATCTTGGGAACTGCCACACCACCACTCCCAGGTGGGCCGACACGCTGTAATGTGCTGTCAGGCTACAACTAGTGAAGGCTCACAAGACACGGACTCCAAAACAAGAGTGCTGGAGTACAGATAGGCAAGAAAGCACTATCGCATGTACTACGAAGTACTAAGGTAGTACACCAACCGCCGACAGACTCACGACAAGATGACTAGACTTGAAACTATAACGATCCCTGAGTCTCACGACTTGAAGTCAAGATCATCGCACAAAGTGAAACGAGCCGCCAATCGGTCTAATCCTAAGATAGAGGAAACGACACAACCGTAGGAAACGACTCACGGAGACCCGAGGAAACACAAAGAACCCTCAGCACACCTGGACATGCAAATCAAGGTAAGAGAATACCTCTAGGCATCTAGAACCACTATCTCGGGCTAGATAGAACTGCTGAGACATGCACAAGGTCACCTGTCAACCATTGGGTCACATGGGGTTAACCAGAACCCGACAACGAAACACAGACATGACACCATACACAAGCACTCCTGGCCATCTCATTATGGTCATAGCCCTCATAGGAGAAAATTACAATGAGACACCTGACTAGACTTAACATAAGACACAAGATAACGAGACTAGTTGGTCTATCTAGGTTTGCCGAAGTACTTTTCACTCTTGCCCTTGCCCATCATATTCGGTCTCGTCGTCACTAAAGTCATTATCTGAAAATTGTTGGAATAAACTGGGTGAGCGAATGCTCAGTAGGAATTATATCTCAAGCTCTAAGCTATCTTTAAGTCAATTATAGTTTAACATGCTCATGCAGGTCATGCAAGATATAGAAATTAGAATCTATAATGGCACAAGTTATAACTATAAAGCAATAATAGATTGAAACCACGAAGATGAGTAAGCAAGATGTTAGGTACTTTTATGAAGTGTAGAGCCAAGGAGAACAAGAGAGTATAGCAATAACTTTCATGACAGAATATCAAGTACTTCTCATGATATGAGATACCAATAACAATCTTTTCTTTATGACGAGCATTATCACGCATAACAATCTTCTCTCTATGACTAGCATTATCACGAGAGCGGTAACGACACTAGTACAATATTCTCTTTATGATGACGTTATCACAAGAGCTTTCATGTAACTAGTACTATGAAGGATTGGCCTTACTTTAAGGGGTGCTCACGACACTATGATTGCCCCTCATGGATTAGCACTAGATATTATTTGGTCACACACTTAGGAGTTCTCACGATGCTATGATTACTCTTAAATACCGTAGATCGAGTTGGTGAATGCCAGCATCCGATCATCATAATACCGGTATATGTTTAGACTTTGTCTTGCCCGTGGCATCAGATCAGGACCCCATAACACTAGCATTTAAATGTCATTTAATTGGGACCCATAGCCCCTAACATTCGACTAGACTAATTCCACTTTGATGGCCAAGAATTTCAAGGATCAAGCATGTACGAACTGTGGGGTAGATTTCATTGAACAGAGATTCGAGATAGATGGCACACAAAGCCAAGATAATTCGAGAAATCTGGAAATGGTGTCTCATTAGAGCATCGTACATCTAAGAAGTCACGCCCACAGTGGTGGTCACTCATTTTCTGAACAAAGCAATGAAGAAGTGGTGCCTCCACACTACGGTTGCTTTTACACTAAGTGCCCGTTAATAAGGTCACCCCTTTAACATGCTCATGATAGAAAACGGCAATAACCAATGTAGTCGTTAATCAAATTAGCACCCTATAAGTCAGATAGAGACAGACCTCTCACAAATTTGCCATAACAGCACTCTATGAGGGTCGGGTGTCGTGTTTCCTTAGAGTGACATGGCAATATCATTGTATCATAGGTTTTGAGGGTACAACCTGCTCGACTACCTTGAGGGAATCCAAGGCTAGCGTAGACTTATGGAGGTCTCTATGACAAACTCGCTAGTCCAAAGGAACGGAATGTCCAATGGAGAGCTTATAAGTCAACGAGAATTGAGGCCACGGCCACCTCCGGGGACATCTCCGCCAAGCATGCCTCAAGGTGTGCTGGCGTCTGGAGTGCGGCAATGATGGTTTGCCATGTCTCTTCATCCAGGGATAGCATCTCCCAGACAGTAAACCTAGCCGGGATCTTCTTAAGATGCTTGACTATTCGGTCGGCAGCCCGAACCTTGAGCAGTTTCATTTCTTCGGCCTTGCCGCGTCTGCCCCCAGCCTGGGTCTGGGGCACCGGGTCAGAAGGTGACTCCCCCGCCGGATCTGGCACAGCTACCTGAGCCTGCAGGGCCAGTTGAATTTCTTCTTTTTCCTTCATAAATTTGGCAAGGTTAGGGATGCCATCGAATTCTTCCGCTGGCTGGGATGGGACTGCCGCCGGTAGGGTTGGAGGGTTACTCGCAGATGGAGCCAGGCGGCTGCTAGCCCTCTTGGTTGGTCGGGGTTCTTGCGGGCGCTCCTGATTTACTGTGCGGGCCCGAAGGAATTCGGCGAAGGAGGGAGCACCCTGACTTTTCGACTTCTCGGGATAGAGACCCGATGGTGGGGGAATCTCTGTGCCTCGAACCTCGAGTTTGGGGACTTGGTAGGGCTGCTCGCCTCTTAGCATGATATTGTGGTCGTCCTGAGGAGGGCAGCCCCATTTCTTCCCCGACCGGGTGGCATGTCGGGAGGTGGATGCTTCGACCTGATTCGCCTCTGGTGAGTCGTAGGGTACTGTGTCCCCCTCCCCCTCCAGAGAGAGGGCGGTGTCGAACAGCGCTGAGAGGGTGTTGCAGGCGACCACGACCCCCTTTCCCTTCTTACCTCTGGCTCTTCTCTTTTTCTTCTTCTTTTCTGGGACAGTCGGTTGCTGCTCTTGAGGGAACTCGCCCCACAGGGGAGGCTCTTGCTCTACTTGGGCTTCTACTTCGGGGGTCAACTCGTGGGACTCGAACTTCTCCCAGGGGACATATTCTTTCAGCTCGACAGGTCAGATCTCGGGCTGTTCATACTCTTCAAGCCCATCAATGATGGCCTAGAGTCTTTCAACTGTCGGGCTGACTTCTTTGTGGATCCGCACTGGGACATACTCTTTCTTGTTAAAGGTAGGCCGCCTCATGACCAGCCGAGGGGCCGTATCGTGCCAGACAGGGTTCACCGGTGGCGGTGTCGACCGGGGAGTGACACCCCTAACATGAACTGTCGGGGCGGGCTGAGGAGCCGGTCTTCTTCTGTTTTTCTTCGGCGCAGACTGCCAACCCACTTGATCCTGGGCAGACGCTACCACGAAAGCTTCATAAGTGGCGCGGGTGCTAGCCTCCGCCCATTCTTCCGGCAATTCTTGATATAAGGATATCATGTTTGCACCGGAAGTCATATTGGGCATTTCATGGGGCTGTGGGGGATCCACCTTGTGCTCTCCCATATCCAGTTCTCCCTTCTTTATTAAGGACTCCCTGTGTCTGCTTAAGAGTGGACAACATTTATTTTGAGCCTGATCTGCTCCTTGTCTTACGGTTGCTTAGCTTTGGACCTAATCTCGGTGTTAAGAGCCGTTGTGTACCGTATTTCGTCGCATCGTGTCCAGCGGCCGATATGTTGTGAGGGCTCATTTATTATTTCAATATGTGAGGGTAAGCTGAGATTTACATTTTTCCTTGGGCTTTGTACTGAAGCTAGTACTCTCTTTCAGTTGCACTTAGGCTTCTTGTGACCGGTTGTTCACTGGATCAGTACTTGTGGCGTGTTATTTGTGATTTTTCATCAATTGCGATAGCGCCTAGCGTGTACTGAGATTCGAATACCGAGCTATTTTCTGATACTTGTGTGCGTGTGTGAGTGCGCAGCGGAAGCATGTGGGCTGATAACCCACTGGTCGAGAGGATTGCTTCTTCTCGATGTGCCTTCGTCTTGGCTTCCTATGCCTCGATGTCGTTTGTTGCCGTGCTGTTGCTGATAATTTTTCTGGTGTTGGCATCGACATTTGTGAGTGTTGGGAAATTGTCGGCATTCTTGCTGATCGAGTACCCTCTGCTCCTCTGTTTCCTTCTCTTAGGTGTTGTGTTCTCGAGACGTGCTCATAGTCCTTGAGATGCGTCCCTTAATATTGTTGTTTTCTCGTTGTCGTGGGTCTTTTCTTGGTGAGCTGCTCGATGTATGACTCATTCCCTATAGTCGTGTGATCAGTTACTTTTGTGCCTTGATGTGACCCAGCTTGTAGTTGTGTTCCGTGGTTCTGTGTGCTGTACGGAGCCAGAATCCTACGAGTGCTTCTGTTGTTCTTATTTTTGTAAGTGCTGTTTCTCTATGATTTTGTCTATCTATCATTAGCACTTTGTGGACCAACTCTCATCGGTTAGCTTTGCTATACTCCTTGTTCCTGGTAGAGTTAGCTTGTGACTCGATCAGATATAATGTCTGAGTGAGGATTGACTTGATTGTGCTCGTGGTCCGGTGCTGTCGTGTTGCTGTTGTTCTCCTTGAATTTATCGTTGGTGTCCTGTGTGCCAGGTGTTCCCTGTTACCTTTGGCACTAGAGCCGATGATGTGGTCGAGCTGTCAACTGAGAGGACTATGTTCCCTTGTTTAAGCTGCTGCTTGCTGTGCCTATCGTTTCATTTTCCTCGGTATCTATTGTTGTGACAGTCGTGTCTCTTTTCCTGTGAGACGTAAGTGACGTTGTCTTGTTTCAGAGGTGTCGAACTTCTGTTCACTTGTGTCGTGCTCAGTCCTGAGCGTGTGTCGTGATTATGGTCTGACTGTGTTCCTCTGAGCTGTGTTTCTCATGATTCATACCGTTTCGTAGTTGTGTTGTCGGGTTGTTCTTCCCTACTTCTCCTTTGTTAGTCCTTAAATTTTGAGGATGAAATTTCTTAAAGGAGGGGAGGATGTATTTGGCGCCCCTAGGGGTTTAAAAACCTCCAAGTGAACCCCCATTCATGCTAGTTAGTTTATTTTCTATCATTTCTAGCATATACTACACTGCGTGGATCTAATCTGGGTTTTCTTTTGTTGGTTACACGTTGTCTTGCAGGTCAGCAGTCATCCAGCACGAGGCCCACTCTTTCTGGCCGACCGAAAAGAGTGGAGGTTGAAGTCCTACGATTTGGAAGAAGGTGGAGTGGAGCGGTCGATCATCGTTTGTCCACGATGTTGAGTGGCTATCTCTCGGCCGCTCATCTTCGTCCTGCGGCCGTCCCAGAACCGTCCTACTACCAGCGTTCTTCATCCCGTGTTTCATTCCAGCGCTGGTAGATGGCTAATAGAGAGCCGCACTTCCTCCAGGTGGTCCATCGTCGGCCGCTCATCATCCCAGTGCTAGGAGAAGGTGAGTGTCTCCCCCTTTCTCAAGGCACGGCGCGTCCATCGTGTCTGGGGCCTTGGGTGGCGATCACACAGGTTCTGTTTTCACTCCCTCCCCTTTTGCTTTCATTGATTTTTTTTTGTGCTTCCCTAGTCGGGAGGAGTAAAAGGGTGATCTCATTCTACTGCCGACACTTTAGGGAAAAGTCATTTTTTCGATCAACAGACTTTTTGGAGATCACGGTGGGACACCTAGTGCCCATCGTGTTGGTGTTTGCTGACCCCCCCCATTTTTTTTGCATTTGTTAGTCTCTGTTCTTGTCAAGTTGTCACAGGTTGCTGGCTGGTGTTTCACGGTTCTATTCCCTGGAGGTTGCACGGTCCTGTAAGGGCCGCCTGATAGTTCGTGCAGACTGAGGTCGACCGCCCTTCATCGTCCCCAGCCACATTCGCCCTGCGACCCTGCGGCCTCCTGCGGCCAACCAGCGCCCACTCTTCCATTCTGCGGCCGCTAGTCGGCCGCCTATCTTCCTGGCATAGGTACGTGCCCCTGTTTGCATTATTCTATCTGTGGTTGTGCCAGGATCGCTCTAGGTCTTGCCCGACTTGTAACAAGCTGCCCACCTAGGTACGTTCACCAATGGCTTAGTTATTTGTTTAATATTGCCAGCTTGTTTCACATTTGTTCTGCGTTTGTTGCCGCCCCTTGCTGTTGGACGGTTCAACACAAACCGCCTATCCCCCCTGGATGGTCTTCAAGAGACCGCATATGTGTGATACAGTGCACCCGTGCCTTAATTAGATTGCCATGTTGCATTCGTTCCATGCTGCTTGGTGTTGATCTCTCCTGAGTTGATTTATTGTTGCATGATTGGCATATTCATTTATTCATACATGTTTGATCATTGCTTGCTAGATTTAGGCTAGACTTTTGCATGCACTCCGGTGATCATAGGATCATACTATTCCATCAGTAGTTGCATTCCTACCGAAGCAGGGTTTCCTCTCGTCTCCATATTCCTTGGAGTGACCATGGAGGTGAGTTTGAAAACTCACACTTTGAAAAATTTTATAGGTAAAATGGAATTATTCATAGGTTCTCTTCTCCAAGAACTCCAGACCAGAATGGAGTAGTTGAAAGGAGGAATAGAACTTTGGTAGAAATGGCTAGGACAGTGCTCTAACATCCCTATAAAGAAGAAGAAATTTAACCTGCTTGCCATGGTATCTCGACTGGCATATATGCCTCTGGTGTGAGGCCAAAAGCTGCTCTCCGTCCTCACGAGAGGACATGAACGGGGAGATATGGCCGGGATAGCCCGCAACTCTTTTCGGGGTCCGGCCTCGACTCCTCAAAATTCGACGGCAACTACTGATGACCCCGGGAGTGGGGGCAATGAAAAGATATCGGTATTTGAAAGATTGAGCTTTCCCTATCAAGCCAAGAGGGTAGTCTGGGAGCGAAGGAAGAGGATGCAAGTTTTCACTTGCAACATGGCAGGCATAACCAGTAGATATGGGGCCTTGCCCGAAGACCCGGAAGAATTGGCCAAGCTAGCCGAAAGGCCCGGGCTAATAACAAGAAGAGGCAAAGCTACGGGAGAAATGCTCAAAATAGCCAAAGAAAAGCAAGTTATCACCACTTCAACGGTCAGCATGGTGACTTCTGAAGAAGAAAGGATTGCTTTGCCGATCTCGTCCGAGGGCTTTCCAGATAAGGCGCTCGAGAGCACTCCTACTGTGGCAGCCCTATACCCAGCTGTCTTAATGATGCTGCAGAACTATCAGCAAGAGATTGAAGCTCTGAGAAAGCAACTAAATGAAAGAACTGATCTAGCGCCTACTCCTTGGCCACAGGGTATGCATGCCGAGTCATCCCGGGCAGCTTTTGACCCGGATGATACTGCCCCTCCAGCTGCTCCTCCTGCACCACCGTCTGCACATTTCCATCTGGAATTTACAGACCCAGCCTTTTTAAACAAATTAATGGTGGAACAACAAATTGAAATGAAGTTGGCCGAGAGGGCAGATGGTGATCTCGGCTCTTTTGATGCCTACAAGGTGCCGTACTCGCCACAATATGCTACAAAGAGGCTTCCACTCAGCATCAATAATCCACCCAAGTTTGAAAGGTTCAACGAGCTCGGCTCTCCCAAGGAGCATATTGCTCACTATATGACAATGATGGGCGATCTGGCAGTAGATGAAGCCTACTTATTAAAATTCTTCGGGTCCTCATTAACAGGCCTAGCCTTTGAATGGTATTCATGGCTGCCCGTCGGCTCCATAAATAACTGGGCGGCAATGCAATGGAAGTTTCAAGAACGATTCCACGTTACTGAGAGGGAGGTCACAATGGCCGAGCTCTATTCCTCCAGGCAGAGACATGACGAGACAGCTCTGGAGTACATTAAAAGATGGCGGGATCTCAGTATGAGATGCAAGCGTCTGCCACACCCCGAGGTGTTCGGAACCCTGTACAGGGTGAACCGTCACGTTCTCCAACTCTGAGATGGTACTAGTGCGTCGAGTGTGTTTCGAGGATTGAGAAAATAATTTTTCTCAATTTTTCATATTTTTTAGATTTTCTAGATTTTATATAAATACCACTCATTTTTCTTCCGTTTTCTTCTTCTTTTTCTCTTCTTCTTCCGGTTGGAGAACCCCACCCCCCATTTGACCGTTGCACCCCCTCTACCACGATCGCGGGCGCGGCTTCCTCCCTCTTCGGCTGTAGATGGTAAGCCAAGGTGGGCGTGATGGTCACATCGGTGGCAAGGCGTGCGCGACGGTGGTGATTTCGTAGTGTGGGGCATGGTGTTCGTGCTTGAACGTGGATTCGAGATTGGCGGTGATCCAGTGGTGTTCGGACTTCTCCGAGGTATGGGGACGGATCCTTACCCTCTTCCCCGCTTTCCCCATGATTTCTAGGCCGAGGAGAGGTCGAGAGGGACATTTTTGAGCCGGGAGGGTGAAAATGCATATTATGGGGTATGGGGTTGAGCGTCGAATCTCTCGTTTATCGAGATTTTAGACCGATCTATGGGCTTAGAATCATTGTAGGAGGGTTGGAAATGAAATCCCATTTGTTTACCCATCATTAGGGGATGATCGGGGCATGGATGAGATTTTTTTGCCTTTCTCGTCAGTTCCGCGCTCGGTGTAGGGTTGCAGTCCTACCAGGGACCGCTAGGCCCCTTTGGCAGCCCATAGGGGGCTGCCAAGCAATGTTTGAATTTTGGTTGGGATTAGAGGTCCACCTGGGACCGCTAGGCCAGGGTCACAATCTTGCGATAGACTACTACCCCTAAATTAACGGTCGACTACCGACCATTTCTCTCGTCTAGTCAAGGCACCCTTGGGGTGGGTATTTTTGACCGTTGGGAGTAATGTGTTGGGTTGTGGTCAGAGCATGACCATTTTCTATTGTCTTGTGATCAGTAGGTGACCGCATGGTGGGGGAAGCGGTCCACCAGTAGACCGCTAGGCAACCCCGTGGCTTGGCCGCTTGCAGCCGTGGCACGGCCGCCTGGCTAAGCTTGGCGGTCTCCATGAGACCGCTAGGCCCGTTTTGCTATTCAGGGAGGGCCGCCAAGCTGAGGGGAAGTCCTAGGTGGACTGCCACTCTGTTTCCTTTCGATCAGTGATTCTCAGGAGTTGAGTCTTACCTCCAGTGATCGGTCCACTAGTCGTAGCGTTCCTGTGCAGGCGGGTGTGGACCCACTTGGGAGTGGTGGAGAGCGTGACCCCGAGAGACGGTTGTTAGGCTAGTTACCATAGGGTCCCTTCGCGCAGGCTGAGTCTGAGCTTTGGGAAAGAACCAGCTAGAGGGCCTGACCTCGGGCGTATGGTCTGTGTATACACACATGGTTGGGGGCGTCACATCCGCACTGACGAGGGCGACCCCAACTAGTCTTTGTTCATGGTACTTATTGTGTGTCTCAGTCTCTGCCTCGGGCGTGTAGGGAGACACTTGGGCATGGTGTAAGATATCAGGGGATGCATGTGGTCTTACTTCTAGTGGGTAGTACTCCTATCTTCTGGTGGGTACGATTTGCTTCTTTATCAGACCGTGATTGGTTTATTCGGAACGATTAGTTGTAGTGAGCTTTTCCATTTATTTGTTGTTGATTGTTGCTTCTACCGTACTCCTACTAGGTAGTGTTACTTTCTGTGTACGTGTGTACTTTGTGGCCTTATTTCTCTTGTTGCGAGGTGGGGGTCCATGGGATCCCTACTGAGCCTATGAAATGAGACTCACCCCTGTGTTTTTAGATGATGCGGGTTCATCTAGAGGCACATCCAAGGTTCCTCGTGGTTTGTACGGTCAGGGTTAGTGACCAGTTGGTAGAGCGGGGGTATGCCCCACGTACCTGTACTTTTTTTTCTGTTGACTGTACTTATTTTAGACGTGAGACACACTAGACCTTGTAGCTTTTAGTGAGTAGTTATTTATTTCCTTGCTTTATTATTTAGATTATTGTGTTAGTTCTATAGTTATTTTAGCTTCTTGTTTATCCACACACCATCCTTTAACCCTTCTGAGTCTTTAGACTCATGTGTGGCGGGCTAAGGTTCGAGCCGCGCCGATTTCTTTCCGGTACTCGAATCTTGGGTCATTACCATTGGTATTAGAGCAAGGTTGTGGAGGTATATAAGAACCTAAAATGATTACAGTGGTCCAGAAGGTCTATGAATGTCCTGTACAGTCGGTGACTGGCTTAGGGCGCCGTGTGTTTTATTGATTCCATTCGTTGTTTTCTTGCTGCCATGGAGTTATGGAACATAGGAGGAGGGCTCGCTCCCAACAGGGGGAGTTAGGTGAGGGCTAGGAGGAGCAGAGTAGAGCGTCGCTTCTAGGAGACACGGCTAGAGAGGTGTGTGTTCCTAGTGCGGATGAGTTCATTCGGGGCATGTATCAGTATGTTCTTCAGTAACAGGGGGTGAAGCTGGTGCGGGCTCATCGTCTCGGGGTGCCTGTGGTTGGGTACTGAAGGAGTTTTTGTAGTTCCAACCTCCCCTTTACAACGGGTAGCCAGATCTAGAGGTAGCCAAAGAGTGGTTAGATGACTTGGAGAGGATATTTAGTTCTATAGAGTGTGCTAAGGAAGAGAAGGTGGTGTTGGCTATCCATCGGTTACAGGGGTTAGCCCAGACCTGGTGGACGATAGAGTGGGGGGCAGCATTTCAGTCTCGTCCCCTTCAACAGATTACGTGACAGGAGTTCATCATGTCTTTCGAGCGTACTTTTTGTCTATCCTTTATCAGATCACAGAAGATGCGCGAGTTCTTAGAGTTGGTCCAAGAGGACATGGCAGTGATGCAGTATCGATCCAGGTTCATTGAGTTGGGCTGTTATGCGCCTCACATTATCACGGATGAGGAGTTGAAGACTGAGCAATTTATCAGGGGTTTGAGGCCAGAGCTGAGGCATTCCCTAATTGCGTCAGGTGTGGCAAACTTGGATATAGCTTGCAGAGCAACGGTGGCATTGGAGAGAGATTTGCAGAGGACTCGAGGGTAGGGCAGTGTCAGCCAGACTCAAACGGGTCCCAGTCAGCCGACGATTGTGCAACAACAGATTACCATCCAGCCTTTAGTAGGTGGTTCAGGGGCATCTCCGTCCATGGCATCATTAACAGATTCGTCATCTTTTGGTTTGAAGCTAAAGAAGCTGTTTAGGGATGCTGGTTTCGAAAGGAGGCGCCGGGATCATAGAGAGCAGGGGCAATAGTCAGTGAGTAGTGTTCAACAGCCCACACCCTACCAGCGTCAGGGCTCTGTGAGTGGTTCTCACAGTGGGCATCCTCGGTGCGATGATTCTCATCTAGACAGGCAGTGTTTGGTGCCCGTGATCTACTTTAGGTGTGATCAGCAGGGGCACATGGAACATGACTATCCCTAGAGACCACGTCAGTCGCACGAGTTTTCGTAGCAGCAATAGTTTTAGCCCCAGTGATTACCACCACTATAGCAGTCGTACCAGTAGTAGGGTCAGTTTCCTCAGTTGTCATGGTTAGCTACTGTAGGGAGGCAAAGATCCCGAGGCAGAGTTACGCATATGACCAAAGCGGAGGCTGAGGCATCGCAGTTAATGGAAGGTACTCTTTTTGATGTGACACAGACTACGGATGCAAAGGTACCGATCGAGCGAGCCTCGGACCTAGACTTGCAAGCACACTTTCAGGTTGGCGGACTCGATGTTGGCGGACCGATATCGCAGTACAACCCTTTCCCGTGGTGGCTAAGTGATGGTCGCGTTGGGTTAAGGTTCGTCGTCTTGCATCATGTGTCCGGATTGGTTGGCCTCTTTCGTGTGCCATGAAGTTCGTGCGAGACGAATCCTGTGTTGGCAAGGTGGTTGCCAGCGAGAAGCGTTGCCCATTCCCTGACCTGTAAGGGTGTTGGCGCTGCTCCAGAAGGATGAGTGCCAGTTGGACGGTGTTTGTGAGAATTTGTAGCTGGTGTTGTGATCTTCGATGTGTTGAGGATTGGAGACTGTGGAGTTGCGGAGGATTGTCGGGATGGAAGATCCTGAGTTGTCATTGTGGTGACTGTGCACGTGGATCTGAGTGCGCAGCGGAGGATTGTAGCGTTGGATGCTACGGGCAGATTTTTGAGGATGTGTTGAGCGTTAGAGGATTGGTTCCTCGGTGTGACATTATCTCAAGTTGTGTGAGACGTGTTGTTGCCGTGCCGTCACTTAAGGCATTGTGGTTTGTGGCACTGGCTGGATTGAGAATTGGGGAAATGTACTAGCGAGGTTGTCGCATGAGTACCCAATTTTTGTGTTGGAAGCTGTGTCCTTCGGCGAGATTGTGTTTTGGAGAAGTGATCTCTGATAAGATTATGGGTCCCGGTTGGTTGTCGTGACCAGCTGGTGAGGTTGGCTGAGTGATCGACCATGGTGAGAAGTGTATTATCTGGGGACCCGTGTGCATTGGTCATGGCGTTATTGACCTGCTTGCTGTGGTAGCAGATGACACTTGTTGGTTTTTGAGAAGTGTGCTGTGGATTGTAAGAGGTTGTGTCCCGAGGCTCTGTGGTGAGAGCGAAATCGGGATTGGCAGGCATCCTTTTGGAACGTTTTGAGACGAAGGGTTTGATGAGACAGGACAAAGGACGATGTCGGTGTGCGAAGGTCTCTGATGAGGCGTTGGATATGGTGATCCCTAGTCTGTGTCCAGTAGGGGAGGATTTCCCAGTGTGTTATATCAAGTGACGTGCAGACCGAGGGGAGATCCTGTCATGTGATTTCGCCGTGCTCCCCTGAGAGGGTAGAGTTGGCGTGAGGCTCGAGATCGGTTGCGGTGTCCGAGCGAGCTTTGGCTCGAGTCATGGTGTTGGTCTATGGAAGAGTCAGCGTATGGCCTGTCGTGATTTGGCGCGTGCTTGTTGGGCCGATGGAGGTTTCCCGTTGACGTGTATCTGGTGACCCGTCGATGGTCTTTCACAGACAGAAGATGCTGATTGTTGGGGCTTGAGAGTGGCGAGAGCTGTGTGCCTGCGAGGCCTTGGGTGGCCAATTATGAGATGTACTTTTCTCGGATTGGATCTGGGGTTTGTTAGAAGTTGTCTTCTGGCAGAGTTGGTCCGATGCTGTTGTCAGTGTCCGGCTTGCCGGGTGTGAGCTGGTGGAAGCTCAGCGTTGGTTGCCCTTGGTGCAGGGTGTGAGATCGGTCAGCGGGTTGTGGAGAACATCAATTCGCAAACCCCAAAGTTAAGGCCAAAAATGCAAGCTTTATACACTCAAACCAACTCATTTATTCATATTTCAAGTTCTAACATAAATAAACATCATGGAAATGACAAAAAAAAATAATTCACTCTGTCCTCCACTGGGCATCCCCGCGGAGATGTATCTCTCTCAGCACTCTAATGTAAGCCTGGCACGTCTTTGCAACCTCCGCAGGAAGGACGCGCACCCTGCTAATCTCCCACATGATCTGGGCACCCCTGACCGCCTGCTCGTCCTCCTCTGTGCCAATCCTCCTCGCCTGTAGTGCGGGAAGGTTGGGTAGTGGTGGTAGTATGGTCCTGGATAGTCCAACCTGTAGGTAGCACCGGTGCGGGCTGTACATCGTCAGTATAGTATCGCTCACGAGCCTCAAATCCAAGCCTCACCCTCTAGGTAGTCTGACTGTAGTGTCGTGAAGGAAGTCGGGGCCCATTACAAACCTATCCAGGGGCAAGCTGCTAAGGTACAGGCACCACTCATCCCTGGTCTTCATATCTGATGTCCTGCAGTCCACCTCTGGAGAAAACCTAATGGCGCCACCTATGAAGAAGAGGGGATGGCTGCCAAAGATCCGACTGGCTGAAGTGATATCCTCCTTCTGAATGAATTTCATCTTGACGCCCATCCAGCACTCTAGGAGTATCATGGAGCCAAAGAGTGGACCACCTAGAGCTATTGAGGTAAGGCCCTCATACAAATAGGCAAGGACGACCTGAGAGATGGAAAGACCCTACCACAGGCCACTGATGGTACTAAGGATAGGAATCTCTAGCACATGGTCGGCAGAAGGGAACAACATGGCCCCGCACAGGTAAATAGACGCGGCCTTAGCTATGGCCTCATCCCATCCACATCTATTCCTACAATGTGCAACTACCCACTGGTTAAGAGGAAGAAGATGGATCTGGCGTGGGCCTATGATGGTGCGGACATCCTTGCTATCTCGTATAAACTGTCCTAAGATGAGAGCTAGATCTATAGAGGCAATAGTGTGACATACTAGGTCCTCCTCACCCGTCTTTGGTAGGGACACACAAGTAATTAATCGACATTACACGACGTGTAGCATTACTCGAGCTATGCAGACATCACTGTGGCTTGGAGATAGCTTGGAGTCCTAGTTATGAGATATGATTTCATCATTATTTTTATTCTAGATTCCTTTTTGTAGGCCATTTGAGGGCCATTTAGTTAAATGGGTCATTAAGAGTCTAGGTCGAGAGAATTGGGTCATTTAGAGTGCATAAGGCCCAAGCCTTCCTTCTCCTGGTATTGGGATAGGGGCACCCAAGGCCCATCTAGGACTAGGGGGTGCCATGGCCCAAAGCCCACCCCAACCCTAAGAGTAAATGCTAGGGAACAACATTTATTTGGGGTTTTAAATGCTAGGGGGGATTTGAAATGTTTGCTCTCGATGAAATCTCGAGGTGGGAAACTTGTTTTCCACACGCCTCTCTCTCTCACGAGGCTTCAGATATAAATAGTAGACTCGTTCGTGTCGTTGATGATGATGAACTTTGAAGATTTGAGACAGAGAAAGAGACAAAGAAAAAGAAGAAAAAGACAGAGAAAGAGATCGTGAGATTAGAAGAAAGCCAAGCTCGAGAAGAGAGAAGAAGAGTGAGTGAGATCGAGAGAAGAATTTGAAGCTCCTAAAGATCTGCTCTACTGATCTTTGGATCAGATCCAAGCCAGTCTGTTCCTGCGAGAGCAGTACTACATCGGGTTTCATTTCCAGCTTTCTGGTGTTGTAGTTTTTATGTTTTCTGTTGAATTCTTGTTCTAAGCTGTGTATCAGCGGAGGCTAAGCTGTATTGCCCAGTGGTTAAGCTGTTTGTCAGTGGTTGGCTTAAGCTGTAATGCCCAGCGGTTGAAGCTGTGAATCAGTGGATTGTTGGCAAGCTGTGAGGCCTAGTCGTTTAAGATGTGTATTAGCGGAAACCACACTCTTGTTGGAGTGTGGGGTGGATGTCGGTCAGTAGACTGAACCACCTAAAAATCACTTGTGTCGTATGATTGAATGTTCTTCTATGTTGAATTGTTCCTAATCATCTAAATTGCTTCCGCTTGTATGTTTTCCATTAGTTGATTAGGTCGTGCATATCTGCAGTCTAAGTGTTTGTCCTTTGAGCCAACCTTTCTAGCTCCATACATTTCAAATTAGACGAAAAAGTTTTAAAAGATCCATTCACCCCCCTCTGGATCTACATTTAATTCAATCTCCACATCTAACAGTCCTGGCAGAGATTGTTCAAGACAAGCGTGAGGTTCGATGGATGACTGATCGGTGGGGGATACTAGTCGACCGCCTGGCCTGATGGCTGCTAAGCCAGGTGAAGGATAAATTAGTGGAGGCAAATCGACTGATGCGTGGAGTGGCATTGTGCCTAGGCGGGGCATTGCTCTTCCCTACGACAGGATATGTACTGAGGGGAGAGCACGTGGGGCCACTCACTCTCCTATGGATGGGGCGCTCCCTCTCCCAGGTGGTGCTTGCTCACTTGTAGTGTGAGCTCACTTAGATGAGTTTAGGGGGGAGCATCATGGGGAGCCTCTACCTACTATAGGTGTGGATGGAGGTCCATCTGAGCTTTGACTTCGATGACACGGTGACTACATCTTCCCGAATCTTCGAGAAGAGCGCGCTCTACCTAGGTAGGGCCATCTTTGGCCCTGAAGATTAGGTGATATGTAAGACTGCATTCTAGAAGGCCAGAGACGACTGGAGAGACTATTTAAACTTCCTGCCTGAGGATCAGTTTGTGTTCGTGCCGATGATGTACCAGCACGAGGAATTCAAGATACATGGGACACAGGAGTAGGAATTGTAGCATGCAACTTTGACGACAGACTCACTCGGGCAAGCTCACTCGCGTAGCACACACTAGTGCCTGTGGGCAACTCGGTGATGGTGGAGAGGGTCCGGGGTGGGACCTCGCTGTTCCGGGGCATGGCTACCTTGAGGTTGAACCCCTAAGGGTCTGGAATGCCCAATTAGATGGGCGGCCAACACGCTGAGGCCGTGGGATGAAGGGCCTCTCTCACAACTCACCCTGCGGTGGTCACTCAATCGATTGGCCTTTTGGAGCGAGCACTCCCTCACCACCGTCGGAGCTAGGACACAATACTAATTAAGCAAGGAATCCCAACAAATAAGAGTGACTAGAGGCTCACCTGATTGGCGTGAAGATGCCGATCCTAGCTGGAGACGAGGGCGAGCGAGGAGGCAAGGGGACGCACCCACTTGCCACGTCGGTGTAGCTTTGACCTGAGAATTTAGAATAGTACACCAATACACCTCTCGCAGGAGGGGGATCTCAGGGTGGGGGTTAACTTGAATTACACTCAAAACTACCTCCATGTAGGGAGGGGCTTTAAGCCGGCCAAGTGGGGTGGGGAAAACTAAGTTAGAATGGCCGAACAAAGAAGATGTCGGTACTTCTAGCCCTCAAGAACATGGGACAAACTGTCACTGTCGGTGCCACTATAGACTCTCCCGAACTCCATCGGTGATGAAACCAGCGAAAAAATCTCTTGGGTTGGCCCGAGAGGACATCTGAATTTTGGGGGAATTTCTGGTTGGCGGCGATGGTCGGGGCAGAGTCGTGAGCCGGGACTCTACTTTCTGGTTCTGACAGCTTCTGCACCACAGTAGCAAGAAGATGAGACTACCACGGATGCTCCTGGACTCTGATTCAGGCGAGGTCAGAACCTATGGATTCGTGGATGACTCCTCTTTGAACAGAGACCCACGACGATGCCAGAGGATGTCATAGCAGACAGTGAGGATCAGAACAGTGATCGGGTGTCTGTTCAGTCCCGGAGGGAATAGAACAGCGCACCTAGGGGAGAAAATTGAGAACTCTCTGCTCCGGATACCGAATGGGGTGCTACTTCTTGGTGCTTGAAGTAGACTCGTCGTAGAAGGTCTCAGCCAAGGTCCCCTTCCAGAACGTTAGGATGTTTGTCGTGGGATCCTCTACAACTCTCCTCTGAATGACTGTCAGGAAGAAGTGGTGCAGTCTGGCGTTAATGGATCTTTCGGGCAGCCACAAACTCAGACAGGGATGAGACCACCTCCGTTGCGAAGAGGACAGGGAGACTCTTCTGATGATATATGACACGCCTCCTGAAGCTTCAAGATGATGCCATGGCAGCCTCTTCAAGTCGCTGGTACTCTGCTACCTGCGAACTGGGAAGTGTAGGTTGAAGATGAGAGGTGGGAAATGAGGTAAATGGGAGGGGAAAGGGGCTGGATGGGTGTGGTTGTGGGTGCCCAGGACCTCCCACGTCTGACAAGTCTGATAGTCACCACATGCCCGATAGGTCCACATATGGTTGTCTCGGCTCAGACTTTCCCCACCCTATTTTTGGTGGGGAACTTCATCTTCTAGTGATAGGTAGAGGGCACCGCCTTAGTTCGGCTGAGGATGCCTCGGCCGAAGATGGCATTATAAGCTGTCATTTCCTTGATCATGATGAAGTTCGCCATAATCGTGATGGTTTTGGGTGGGGTGCCGAAGGTGACTGGTAGGCTTTGGGGTCCCTCAGGGTAGGTGGCCTGGCCGTTGAACCCACAAAGGGGGGTCTAAATCGGGCGGAGTCTAGATGGATTTTCACCCATCTTAAGGAAATATTCATAAGAAAGTATATCAGGGGCGCTACCATTGTCAACTAAGATCCTATCTACGTTATAATGGTTTATTGTGGTCGATACAACGAGAGTGTCATCGTGTGGGGTAGTTAACCCTTCAAGATGCTGGTTGGAGAACACCAGGTCCTATTGTTCGCTTACCTGCGGGGTTTTGGGGGGCTCAGAAACCCGACTTGCCCGCTCAACGTGACGCTTTCTTCCTCAGCTGCTATCTCCGCCTGATGCCGTACTACCAGCAATGACGTTGATGTGGACTCCCCAGGGGAGATTGTCAATTTCCTTGAGGGCAGCTGCGTCCTTCTTGTGCTTGGTCACATATTGGGATAAGTTCCCCTATCGGACAAGACGTTCGATCTCATCTTGGAGCTGATGGCAATCACCGGTATGATACCTGTGGTCGCTGTGGAACAGACAATGCTTGCAGCCATTATGGTGCTTTGCCTTCATAAGCTCGGGGTAGTGGAGGAGGCCCGAGCCCTTGATATCTTCATAAATTTCATAGACGGGGGCGGTCAAAGGAGTATACCGCTAGTATTTTTGAGAGGGCTCCTCGTGGTCTCTGTCCCGGTTCCTCCTCTTACCCAGGCCAGAGCCAGAGCCTTGCTCGAAAGATTGTTTCTTGTCCCCCTCCCGTCCCGAGCCTATCGTGCTGTGGCAAGCGTGGAGGACTTCCTTGCACTCTGCGTAACGCAGGGTTAGGGTCACTAACTCGGCAAGGGTGGTAGGGGGATGAAGCACTAGCTCGCACCGGAGGTTCTCGTCACGGGTGCCTCCGATCAGTGCGGTGATGGCCGAGGCAACATCCAGGCGGGGGATACACAGGGCCTCTGATTTAAACCGGTGAATGTAGGCCCGGAGCCTCTCCCCTAATTCTTGTTTGAGGGCCAATAGCCCCGCTACTTGTCACGTCCTGAGCCGTTATTTACAGCGAAAGACTCGCTCGGGGAGACGCGAACAGCCGACATGGTAAGCCTCTCGCAAGCAAGCATGATCAGAGCGCGAAACAATCACACATAAGATGTAATTGCACAAGTATTTACTCAAATTCAACATTGAAGTTCCAGATAAAACAGTAAGCAATTAATATTTTATTAATCAGGTTTACTAAAATAGCAGAAATAAATTACTTTTTTAATTAACAATTTAAATTAACAGATTAACTTAATAGAGTCCAGTCCAAATAAAGACAAGTACAGTCCAACAGAATAGAGAACGTACACTGAAGTCAGAGGAAACCCGACGCAGGCAACGCTGGCAACTACGAACTGACACACCACACCCACGAACCGCAAGGAAGAAGAACGACCACACCTAAAAAGCAGGGGTGAGTCTCGTGTCATTGGCTCAGTAGGGGTCACGCAGATCCCCACTGGAAACAACGTAGCAACACATAAGATAACTACACTAAACAGTAAAGCAGAAAGAACAGAAAGAGCAGGAGTTACAATAGTGCTAAACTACAATAGTAAAGCTGTAAAAATAGGAGTAAGAACAGCTACAAGAAAGAGTAAAGTCATACCGAACAAAACCACGGCTGCCAAACGAACCTTGGCTCTCTAAGCTACTACAAATAGCAACAGAAAGGCGAACCCCGATCTCACAAAGTCGCGCGTTGCCGATCCATCGACAAAGCAATAGCTCCAAAGCGAAGGCCTACCAAAGCAGACAAAAGCCCTAAAAAAGACCTACACTGTCATGAAACACTAACATATACACAACTAGATCATCGTGTACGCTACACTAAGCTGAACTTGGGCAAAGCCAAGAACAAACTATCTAGAAAAGTCACGAAAACACAAGTCATCGCGTCAAGTGATAGAAGAACCTTCTCACTAGAAGAACAGCCAGATGCGTCCACTGACGTCTTACACTGCGCCACAAGCATCTCCCACACACCTAGAACGACGGTAGCTGAGATACTCATGAAACCAAGTACAAGGAACAATAGTAACGAGTGACTAGTCAGGGTCACGCCTATCGGCACTCGTCCAAATGCCCCTAACCACGTGTGTACACACAAGCTCAATGCCTTGAGCCAGGCCTCTAGCTAGTTTTCTCCGCCAGTAGTACGCTACTGCAAGGCAAGGGAGCCTATAGAAACTAGCTTAAAATTCGTCTATCGGGAACTCACCCTGCCACCACTTCCAGGTGAGCCGACAAACAGGAAAGTGTCGTCAGGCTATGACTAGTGGAGGCTTACAAGACACAGAGACTCCGAAACACCAGTGTCAAAGTATGGACAGGCTAAGCATGCACTATCGCACGTACCACAAAGCACCAAGCATAAGACATAAGGCAGCATACCAAACTGCTACCAGACTCAGGACAACAACTAGACCTGCTGACACAACGATCCTTGAGTCTTACGACTCGGGGTCAAGATCGTCGCACACAAAAGCTGTAACATGTCACCGATCAGCCTAATCCCTAAGTCAAAGTCACAATAAAATACCAATAAAGGAAAAAACATCTGCATAATATGAATCTCAATTAATATTGTAAACTTCATTTGGATGAAATAAAAGTATCATTTTCCCTTTCATTTCTATCCTTAGAAATTAAATTGTACATGCTCTGATCGACTCGCTTGTTTACGACTCGCTCGCGTCCCGATATTTCACGTCGGGGCGTGACATCTTCTCCAGCATTGGCTCCTACTGCTCTTCCCTCTCCTCAACTTCTGGTGAGGCTCCTTCAATGAATGAAGGCCTTTTGTTTCCACTGTGTCTTTGGGGGATTCCTTGCATGGACAATTAGACTTTGTGGTTGATACATCTTCTGCAAGATGTTAGTGGTTCTTAGACATCGCGTCTCCCCAAACTGTCACATCTGTGCCAGAAGAGTAGTGGAGTAAGTGGCCCCATGACCTGCGTAGGCTTTGATGTTGGCATCCTAGCTTTAGTTAAGGAGGGGCCCTCCCTATGATCTTCAAGGGATGCTTTCTTCGGCTATAAATAGGGGTGTTCAAGGGCACCCTAAGCCGTGGAAGTCGTGGTGGTCTCATGCCCTGGGGGAGCTTCTTATGTGCAGGAGGATGTCGCACCAAGCATCAAAGTCTTCATCAAGAGAGAGCGAGGAGTCTTCTAAGCATCCTCACCTTCACGAGGGCCGTTGCCTGGTGCGAGCTCGTCTATGACCTCACTGAGCCCCCAAGCAAGAGAGGAGTCCGTGGCGTTTCGGAGAAAATATTACTTGGCGGGATGGTAGGCTACCTTAGACAAAATTCACCTGTTGTATGACCTAAAGGGGGTGACTAGTCTTGCCCTCGACATGTTTAGGCCTGCGCTTGATGATTAGGCTCTGCTTGTACTCCCCTCTCTTTTTTGCAATGAATGGTTCACCACTGTTACCCTCTTTCTTGTTCATGCATTTGCCACACCTGTGTTTTCTTCTTCTTTTCGTGGCTGAGTGCATGGTGTTGCAAGAGTTTTGAGGGGACGAGGGTGCTAAACTTGGGCTAGTTGACCTTAGTCTCTATTGACATTCGTTGGCTCCAAGTGTGTCGACTAGATGGAACCTTGGCTAACTTGGCTCTAGTGAGCGGCGCATGGCCCATAGTCAGGTTGTTGACTGGATGGAACCTGGGCTGGCCTATTACTGTCGAGCGGTGTGTAGTTGTTGGCGCCTAAAATATTACCAGGTTTAATCATGTGCCTGAAGAAGTCAACTGAAGTCAAAGACAGGTCCACTCGGATCGTTGAAGTCCCAGGTCACCTCATAAGAAGTACCAGTGACTTCACATCTCATCATCTCGGGGTAAAACATCTACTGCAGCTCACTAAGGCTGAATAACGGTCAGAGTCGATGAACCCGGTAAAGAAGCAATCGTGCCAGATTTATATCCACGCCATCATCTGATCAAGGACGAGAATGTACCAGGTGATCCTCCACCTGATAAAGAACCCCTCCCGAGATGATGAAATCGGCCTTAGAAGGGGGTGCCCGAAGTACGCCAGAGCTTGACGTCTCCCCTATCGTCTTATCCCGTCCCTCAATCTGGTCACCGAACACACACCCCCGTGAGCAACCCGGCGCGCGCGAACAAAAGGATGGCATGCCCGGTGGGATGTCTCCCGCCTTCCTTTTTTTTTACTAAAGAGAAAGTCTGTGCCAGCCCTGAAATCCTGGCGCCTTTTTCCTGTCCTTGTAGGAGAGGCAGTGATGCGGGATGAGCGCGAGCATAGGAATGGCGACGGCGGCGTCCGGTGCGAACTTGTGAATACAGCCTTATGGCACTACGCTCCACGCAGGGAGGGGATCACGGGGATGAGTTTGATCAATACAAAACTACCCTCACGCAGGAGGGGGGAGCATGGGGAAGGGGAAGATGGGCCTGCTGCCCTACGTCTGTCCTGCTAGACAGACCTGGCTTGACTCAGATGGTACGCCGCACACAGGGATCAGAATAGGCCTCCGCTGACACTCAGACGAAGCTGGTGAAGTGTAGAAGAGCTCCTGGAAGTTTGGCATCGTTATGATGTCGCGAGGGGGTGGGGCCGGTCGCCGACGACGAGCTGCACGATTCTGTCCTGCAGGTCTGGTCTGCACAGTCGGCGTGCAGAGGGTGGTACGCTCTCCACCGAACTCTGATTGAGGTGGGACCTGTGTGTTTTGAAAGATAACAGGAATACCTACGTTCCGGTCAAATTTGGCGGGCGTCAGAGCTCAGGGCTGGCCACAGTCACCTCTGGACTAAGGCTCTAGTTTCTGGGTGAATAACCAGACACAGCCAGATTGATCACCTTGGTACGGGCAGCACCAAACACAGATCGTGACGAAACCACCTGGAGTGGTTTCAGGACGTCAGGATCTCCGACTTTGGTGACGATGACTCGGGCTGAAAATCAGCGGAGGAAGGCGTGCCAGGGCCAACGAGCCTGCTGCATGTTCTGGACGGACTGGGTCGCACCAGTCTGGCACAGTCTTGAGAGAATGGCCACCACGGGCGGTGCTGACGTCGAAAAGGGGCGGGACCACCTCTGGGTCGACGGCGACTCCACGAGGAAGAACTATTCTGAAGAGAGATCAGGATGATTCTCACTGTAGACGATGGTGCAGCCACTTCCAAATGATCCTCAGGTTCAGGTACGAATCTGATGCAGCTGCACAGAAATGGACGATGCAATCAGTGCCAAAGTTGAAACGGAGCGGGGCTTCTTCTGGAATGAAGGTGACTCGAAGCAACGCAACTTATCTGAAGAGTGTTGATGCTGGTTCATGTTTTCTGGGGGCGTGGCAGAGCCTGCAATCGGGACCTTAGGTTCAGTTCGAATCTGCAAGCAGCAGGGTCGATGTAGCTCCAACGCAAGGCCGAGGAAGACGATGAGGCGGACTCCGGGCGGCTGAGAGCGAGCTTGAGTATCACTCGGGGGATACCAAAATGACAAATGATCGACTTCCAAATGAAACTCCATACGACTGACTCAGTGATCCTGGCGGTGGCTTCGGCTTCAATCCACTTGGTAAAGTAGTCGATGGTGACGATGATGAATTTCTTCTGGGCCTGAGCCATAGGAAATGGCCCCAGGATGTCGATCCCCCACCGAGTGAAGGGATATGGCTCGGTCAGGGTGACAAGCTCTGAGGCAAGCTGATGGACCAGATGATCGAAACGCTATCATCAATCACACTTTTGAATGTAGGCTAAGCAGTCACGCTGGAGAGTGGGCCACCAAGAACCTTGCCGCAGCAAGACCCTGGCGAGCGATCTTCCTCCTTGATGCACGCTATAGATACCTTCATGGGACTCTTAAATTGCTTGGCTGCTTCATCGGTATCGAGGCATTTGAGGAGAGGGCCGGAGAAAGACCTTCGATATAAGGCTCCATCCAAGATGTCAAGCTTGATACTTTAGTCTCTGAGCTTCTCGAGGGTCGGGGGGCTCTTGAGAATCTTGGAGCCAGGATATATAGGGGGTCCGCTAGTCACTTGGTGATGGCTGATCAATAGTCATGAGCTTCGCTTCTATGCTCGGTCACTCTAGCTCTTTGAGGAAGACCGATCGAGTACCTTATAGGCCAACAGAGGAGGCCAATCGAGAGAGGGCGTCTGCCTGGGAGTTCTCCTCCTGAGCTATCTGGATGACCTGAAAACTCTCGAATAGTGGGGCTATTCCTCTTACCAATTAAAGGTATTTGATCATCGGTGCTTCTCGAGCTTCATAATCACCGTTGACCTAGAAGACGATGAGCGGGGAGTCCGTAGGGATCCTGACTCGCTTGGCCCCCAATCGTCGTGCCATCTTGGCTCCCGAGATGAGAGCCTCATACTCAGAGACGTTGTTGTATGCCTGGAAGTTGAACTTCAAGGTGTACTGTAACTCTGCTCCTTCTGGAGACCTGAGGAGGACATCGGCGCCACTGCCGACTGAGTTGGAGGACTCGTCAACAAAAAGGTCCCAGGTGGGCCCGAGCATCGGTGGAGGGGCCTCCCCGGTTGGGATGGTGCTCTCCGTAATGAAGTCTGCGAGTGCCTGTCCCTTGATGGCCGAACGGGGGCGATAAGAGATGTCATAAGTCCCGAGCATTAGGGCCCACTTGACGAGGTGACCCGTAGCTTCAGGGTGAGCAAGGATCTTCTTTAGAGGCTCGTTGGTCAGCACGATGATGGAGTGCCCTTGGAAGTAAGGCCGGAGGTGCTTGGCCGAGGTCACCAACTCTAGCACGAGTTTCTTGGTTGTGGGGTACCTTCTTTCGACCTCATTAAGCACCTTGCAGGTGTACTATACCGGCCTTTACACTCCCACATCGTCTCAGACCAAGACCAAGCTCACTGTTGAAGGAGTTGATAAGAGGTAAGTCCATGCATGCTGTCAGGACTTCTTTCAAAAGTCCATGCATATTTGCATTAAGGTTGAGCCAAGTCCGTGGACAGGATATCTTGTGCATGCCTTCATTTTAAGCATATCAAGTCTAAGTCCGTACATAGTCCATGCAAGTGTTGCACGTCTTACCTTCTAAGTCCGTGCAAGTGTTGCACGTCTTATCTTCTAAGTCCGTGCATAGTCCGTGCAAGCGCTGCACGCCATACATTAGTCAGAGGATGTTCGGTCTTCTGTGCAGGAAGTCCGCGCACGTCCGAACATGTTTTGTTTAAGTCTGAGCATGTTCATGGTATTGAGTCCGTGCATGAATAGTTACATCCAAGTCCATATGCATCTTCAAGTTTGTGCATGAACAGTGCATGTCTGTTGGGCAACAAAGTCTATGCATAGATAAGTCCGTGCATGTCTTGGCATGAGGTCTAAGTCCGTGCACGATGTTCGGTCCAAGTCCGTGCACATATCACCAAGTCCGTGCACGTACTGTAGCAAGGTCCACCTGCATTTTTAAGTCCATGCACGTTGTTCATCTAAGTCCATGAAGGATCTTTTGTTGATCATAAAGTCCATGCACGTACTGTAGCAAGGTCCATGCATATTCATGTTTCGTTGTATGTGGCAACCCGGATCCCGGATACCGAATATACCCAGTAGGACTACCAAGTATACCCGATATCACTTGGAACCCGCGAGGCCTCCCAAGAGCGGTAAAGCTCCGAAGGGAAAAAGGATTGTCATGTAGTATATTGAAGCCACAGAGATATGACAGTAAGTAATTGAATTTCATTAGATCGATTTGCTAAAGTAGTAGAAATAAAATTACTTTTTAATTAACAGTTTTAAGTTAACAATTATATACCAGAGTCCAGTCCCAGAAATTAAAGGCAAGTACAGTTGATAGAAAGGAAAGACGTACACTGAGGTCGGGGGAAGCCCGACGTAGGTACCAGCTGGCCTCTACAATCTCGTACACTAGGAACTGCGGAAGCAGAATGACGCCACCCACCTGAAAAGTAGGGGTGAGTCTCATGTCACTGGCTTAGTAGGGATCACGCGGATCCCCATTGGAAAACACACAGTAACATGGACAAGTAAAACAGCAGGTATTAAAGCAGGAAAACTACATTGGAAAGTTGTAAAAGAAAAGGAAGTAGGAGTAGGGAGCAGGTAAGGACGAGAGGAATAACTCGTACCAAACAAAGGGCTAACGAACTAACCTCAGCACCCGAAGCTACTCCTAACAGCAACAGAAGGGTGAACTCTGAACTGGCGAAGTCAGAAGTTGCCGATCCATCGGAGCTGCAAAAATAGGAAAGAATGCCTAGACAGACACAGACCCAACACGACTAGAACGTCGTGCTCACAACACCGTATTCCTTCTCCTCCAGTAGTGTGCGACTCCTTCTTCTCCTGCTCCAAGGCATCAGCACAAGGCAACAGGCGCAGCAAGCAAGGAGATTCTTGTGTGTAGGTGACTTGTAAATCTACTCATACACGCCGGGGGTATGTCACTTGCACTCCCCTCACACGGTGTTTAGCCATGACACGCAAGTCTATCCCTACCACACGTGCGGCATTATGACAACAACAAATACACCCTTATTTCAGGGTTTCCCACGTATGGTTGTCGTACGCAAGCGCCATGACGTCGCACCTCCCACCGTGACAAGGCCATACCTAACTACTCGACACGAGCCGTGTTTGATCCTTGCCCAGTCGCTAGCCTGTGCCTTCTCTGGTCACCCAGTCTAGTCCTCCCTCGACAAATTGGGCTTTGCCCCCGCCTCGAGGAGAGCCTCTGTAAAACATGTGGATATTCGCCTTACCATACATTGACTCGGGGACTGACCTCCTTGTCGGAATTGTCTCGCGGCTTGCACCCGTTGTACTTCGACCACTACGGCCCATCTATAAAGCGCACATGGCTCTCATAAATTATATCATCACCTGAATGAATGTTCTCGCATCCATGTTCAGGTCCCAGCCTTCTCCCGTACCACTTGGTGCAGGTGTCCAGTACCCCTGACCCCAGCAAACACCTCCCGGTTAAACGCAAACCCATAGCTGTGAAGTGCCCCTTGCTCTCCACCCATGGCTCCAGATATATACAGACTTATCTTCATCATAGAACGAAGGTGATCAGATTCAATCTGATGTAAATAAACACTGACTGCTTGCAATCTGTGGGGAAAGACGTCCAGTGCATGATTCCCGACATTCGCCTACGCACTCGCACCTGTAGAACCTCCCTTCCATCTACGTGTCGCCTGCCTCCTCAGCCCACGTGCCGCATCCTGATGACGCTTCCCGGCCAACCCTTGATTCCTCAGGTGATTGTCGAGAAATCGTCTGGTACGCCAGCAACCCAACCTCGTTTCCCTAACCCGAAAGCCTCTCGTACCACTCAGTCCTCCCTCGACTCTCCGTAAAAGGTGAGTGCACGGTACCGCCCTGAGAAGGATACGGCCGTAGGAGGGGGTGCTCAAAGTACGCCAGAGTCTGGCGTCTCCCCTATCATCTTATCCCGTCCCTCAGTCTGATCACCGAAAACACACCAGTGCGCCCGGGGAGTGACCGATTCTCGAGGGCATTCCCACACCCGAAGAGTCAATGGGCCCCGCGGTCCCAACGCGCGCCAACAAAAGGATGGCACTCCTGGTGGGACCTCTCCTACCTTCCTTCTTTTTGCTGAAGAGAAAGCCAGTGCCAGTCCTAAAGTCTTGGTGCCCTTTTCCTATCCTTGCAGGAGAGGCAGAGGAGAGCACTTGTTTACACTTTCCAACAGCTTCCAGTTCGCGTTTTAATCGCTTGACCGCACTCGACGACCGCCAACGGCCATCACCTCTGTAGCATCCGGTACTCCAGCAACTATGGCGGCCGTTACCTACGGTCCCATCGTTATTGCCACCCATGCGCAAGTGGGTTACTTGGCGGTGCTGATTGCCTTCGACAGTTTTGCCCCAGTTGTCAGATCCGCCTACTTTTTGGGTGTAGTCCCTGTGGCTACTCCGCAGCTGCCCTCAGTTCCCGTGCTTGCCGGCACAACCGATGCGTCGTGCCAGTTCCCAGCTTCAACAACTTGCTCGAGTGTTAGGCTCGGGTCTTTCATTACCGGCCCCCGGAGGGGTCCTGAATCAGCTCCTGCCCAGGCAAGCGTCAGCCCCTGGGTCCAATCTTGACCGACTCCCAGCGTGGGCCTCACGCCCCGAGTCCAGGTCTCCACTACAGTCCTTCACTCAGGCCTTCAACCCCGAGCTCCAGTTAAGCTAGCATCTGGTATGGGTCTCTACCCTAGGATGCCTGGCTTCCCAGCATCCCACTCAGGCGCTTAGTCTCGAGCTCCAGTCGAGCCAGCTCCACGCACGATTCTCCTGACCCGGGGTCAAGGCTCCCCAGCACTCCGTTTGGGCCTATCGGCCTGAACCTCTGAAGGGCCATCATCCAACCCAGGTTTTCAACACCTGGTTCGAGGCTCCCCAGCATCCAGACCGGGTGCACAACCCCGGGATCTCTCAAGGTCGATCCCCGGCCTATTCTCTCCGCGTTAGGCACTCGGCCTCTCAGCCCCATTACGGGACTCTATCCCCTACCCCTCAGTGGCACCGACTCCTGGCACAAGTCTTCCCCTATGGGACGTGACGACCCTGTTGTTGAATGTGGGTCCTCTATCCCACTCTCCTATCTCCCCAGCGCTAGGTACAAGCTCGCAGCCTTGGGTCGTCAGTACTCTGGCACCCCCAGCTATATCGGTTCTCGGTGCAAGGGTGTCATCTCGAGCGTCGGCAACATTTTTATTAGCCCAGGTGAAAGCTTACACCCGAGTCACCCGGTTGTCGGCTTCCGCCACAGACTTCATGTCTTGGGGGTCGACCCCAATATTCCCAGCTGATGATCTTGTGCCACCAGTAGCCACAGGCCGGGTCTTCTCGGTCTACCACCTCGGAGCGGGGTCTTCCTCTACTCCCCAGAAGAAGCATCGCCATGGCCGCAAAGGCAGGCAATTCACCGCTGCGACCAGCAACTCCAACAAGACCATCCTTGTCGGTGATCTACGGATTCGCCTCAATGGGGGCGAACCAATCATAGCCCAGGAATGGATCATCCCTACGGTTCCCACCGCTAACTGCTTCAGCCTCTTCCAACAAATGAGTGAGGACAAAGCGGAACTCAGAGAGGCAAGTGCCCCGACAACAGCCCGAAGACACCCTCACCAGCCTGATGCACTAGCTCCCCCATCTCATCGGAGAAACAGCAACGAGGGAGATCAGCAATCCGACTTGAGAAGGATCTGGGTTACCCCAGAGGAAGCTCAAGCCATTCGAAGGGCGCACCTTAGGAATCCCCTTCGAGCGCTTAGATGTGGTGCCAAGCAAGATGCGGCTGACTATACAACCGCGTCGCCTGGTGATGCTCAGTCATCCAGCGCCTCTCATCCGGATAAGCGGAGGCAGAGATGGGCTCATTTTGGGCCTCACCAGCACTCAGCCCTGAGTTCTCCTCAGATTGATACCTCAATGGAGACTCTCCCACAACGTACCTCGATCTTTGATAGGCTGGGGGCACCCGTCCGCTCCAAGAGGTGCTCCCAGAAGAAGCGAACAGTCTGGTTCCTTAATGATGCGGCCAGGGTGTTCACGTGTTACGCCATCGGGCACCAACCTGAGACTCCATCTGATGATCTAGACCAGCACATAGCTCTGCTCAGGAGGCCTCGTCACCCGACTCAGCTGCTGGCTCCGGTCAGCCATGTCGACACTTCCGCCGGACTTCAGACATCATCACGAGCGGAGGAAGCTCCTGTTGAGGACTGTGTTGTCCCATCAATGCGGAGCCGATCAATAATGCTCCCCTAGACAATGAGGTCCAAGAGGTGACTCTCGAGACTCTTATGAAGGAGAACTAGCACTTGAACACCCTCCAACAAGACCTCCTTCAGGAATGTGACCTCAACCCTCAGCCACCTACCAGGCCTTCAGCCGAAGCACCAGTCCCGCCAGGTGGGAAAAATGGTGCCAACGCCTCAGCCACGGCCATCCGAACCCCTACAATAACTGGGTTCGGCATGCCCCTGGCCGAAGCCCAACTACGGCCTCCCAACACACCGGTGCTAGAGAATCTCATGGCACAATGTCAAATGATCGACTGGATCGTCGAGACCAAGCTCGCCCAGTTCGGAGAAGGGATCGCAACCATAGATCTTTATAGTGTCCCCTACATGCTGCACCACAAGTTAAAGAAGCTCCCCCCGGAGTATGCCAAGCCGCCGAAGCTGCAAAAGTTCGACGGGCGGGGGTCTTCGCATGAACACTTGGCCTATTATATTACGGCCATGGGTGAGCTCGCGTTAGATGAATCATATCTCCTTTCCTATTTCACCACTTCACTAATGGGGATGGCCTTCCAATGGTATTCTCGCCTGAAGTCTAACTCAGTCATCGACTGGGCGGATCTCCAGAAGAAGTTCCTCGACCATTTCCAAATGGCCGAGCGAAAGATCTCCCTAGCCAAGCTCTACTCTCTTCGGCAAAAGAAGGGCGAGAGCGCCCTCGAGTTTATCAAGAAATGGCGAGACCTCAGCATGAGGTGTGTTAACCCGCCAGCCCAAGAACATGCCATTACTATATGTCACCAAGGCTTGGCAGCTGAGGTCAGCGAAAAGCTCCTCGGCACCAACATCAGGGGCTTCGACCGGCTCAATTCGGCAGTCACCAAACTAGAGAGGTTCTTTGCTGACAACCTAAGCTACACTTCGGCGAAGGGTAAACAGACATGAGAATGCCAGCCCGGCAAAGAGGTGAACATCATTGAGTTCACCCCCACCGCCAAAGCCAACAAGGAGGCCAGAATGAGTGGTCCGGACAAGAAGCCAACAGACAAACCGGTTGCTCCTTCCTTCTCGGAGCGCATGAAGACACCCTTCTCCTTCAAAAAGGAACACACGAAGATGCTCTTCGACCTCTGCATGAACCAAAAGATTATCAAGTTGCACGAAGTCTACAAGTTGGACGAGGCCCAGAAGATCGATGATCCCAGCTATTGCCCATATCACCGCATGTCGGGTCATCCAATTAAACATTGCTACGTCTTCAAGACTCAGGCACAGAAGCTGATCCGAGATGGCCTCATCCATATGAAGAGTGGCCTCATCGATCCCCCACAGCCACATACGTGGTCCATGCCAGCTAAGGCGTCCCGCGTGGTTCACTACTCAGCCAACATGATCCACATGATGGCTGCATTTTCTCTCTCTGATGTCGAAACAGAGGAGCCCAGTACCAACCAGGGCGAGCATTTTCTCTAGTATCCGGGGTGGAGGCCCTGGCATGATCACAGACCTCTCTCCTTCCCCAAGGAGAGGACCCAGCTACTCTTCGATGTTCTCATCAAGAGGGGGCAAATCTTGCCCTGTAACCCATCGATAGACTACACTCATTGGGACTTCAGTCACCCCCAGTACTGCCCTTTTCACGCCAGGATCTGCCACACGATCGAGTCCTGCGAGGAAGTTTAGTACCTCATCCAGGAACAGATCTAGTGGGAGCAGATTGATGCTGAGGGGAATTCCATGGCACTTGTGAGACTTTGACAAGCCATCGAAGAAACCCTGAGTGTCACTAGAGATGCACCAGAGCAGCTAGATCCACCTCAAGAGAATGGGCATGGGCTGCCTTACCAGCATACTCTAGAATGGCTTGAGTTTTGGACCGATAATCGGGAAGCTCTCAAGTGGTTACGAAGGTGCAGGGAGTAGGATGCCAATCAGGAGACAGAGCTGAGGAACTTCTTAGTCAATGTCATCCACCCTCCTGTCACCCCAGCCTCTCCCGACTCCCTGACACCACCAGCCAGCCAGCCGGCCCCTGCCACCCCGGCTGTGCAATGGCGACCCTGGCAAGAGCTAGAGTCTCTCCCTTTCTCTAGAGAAGACACTACCAGGCTCCTTCGAGTACTTCTCGGCCAAGAGAATGTTCTGGTGGGTGAGGCGACAATGGGATCTCCAAGTTCCTCTCACTCCTCCCCTACCTTACCCCCATCTCTAACACCCGGAGATAGCAAGGGAAAGTAGAAGCAGAGCGAGGTCGCACCTCGACCACACTAGGTTCCTTCAGCAAGCGAGCTATCGGGCCCTCCTCACCTGCCCCACAGCCCTGCCCAAATGGCAGGAAAGACATCTTCAAAGTCTTCAGCTACACTAGTCCATAAGTCGGGGCCACCACCACACAGCCCAACCGACACACAGAACCAGGGTAGTTGCCAGGGGCAACGATATTCTTAGATGACATCGGTTGCCACCCGACCCTGCTCCCAGCTAGATCGAAAGGACAAGTCTAAGGAGTAGGATGTCAAGCATGCTCCCCAGGCCGCTTCTCAACAAAAGGCTCTACCACCGCGGGTAAGGCATCAAACCGTGCATACGTCTCCGGACGTCTGTCCCAGTGTACCAGCTCATCAGGAGAAACCTCCCTCTCCACCGCGATTAAGGCATCAAACCGCGCACATGCCCTCAGACGCTAGCACCAGTCTACCAACTCCTCGCGGACCTTTTTCGCCACTGTGGCTAAGGTAACAAACTATGTACATGTCTTCAGACACCAGTTCTAGCATTCCAGCTTACCAGGACCTACCACGTGAGGTCGTCGAGTAGGCGATCAACGCCACCTTCCAGATACAACAAGCGGAAGGTGCCTGGATTGATATCCAAGCAAAGAAAAGCTGTCGGCCTCACTCTGCTAAGGCATCAACTCAAAGATATCCCCACGGGGATCTGTTAGCTCTAGTTCCAGTGCCTCCTCCTCCTACTTCCCTGGAGGCGGCCATCGCCAAGAAACATGAGAGGAATAGAAGGAAGAACCTCAAGAGGCGGCTCAAGAAGCAAGCCGAGCAGGCGGCCGCCTTGCAATCTCCAATAGAGCTGACGCCTCTCCAGATGCTACAACGGCTCAACGACAGCCAGGAGGAATGCATCCCTCCTCGTCCTAACGGTCCTATCCCACTTGATAGTTACATCCCATGGGAAGAAATGTAGAAACTGGCACACCTCAGAAATTGGGTCCACAAGATGATCCAGAAAGTCAAGAATGGCGAAAGGCTCCTCATCCCAAAAGAGCTCTCCTTGTTCTATAAGGACAAAGAGATCACGATGGACCAGCTAGAACAAATGCTTCATAGCTGCACCTGCAACATGGTGGCCATCCCACCCCCAGACAACATCAACGCCTCCCGGTGAGGCAAGCTAGTAGCCTCCCGAACCAGACAAAGGACCACCGCCCCGCCGGGGCTACAGCTAATTCCAAAACACATAGGCCGTGGCCGGGGTCATGGCCGTGGATGCGGTAGGGCTCACGGGAGGATCCCTAAGTCACCTCTCCACCCGTCTACCTTTGACCCGAAGCGAATCATCCTCTTTCAAGGAGAACAACCCACCACTATCCCATCGGTGGAAGTTGGGGGGGGGCAGCATCTTCTATCCGGATGGCTCGGAGGAGATCGTTTCCACCACCCAAGTCCCTACGCCAGCTTTGACCTCTCCTACAGAACAAGCAGGGCCATCCGGTAAGGACGGGCCGACCCTCCAACTGTTCTCAGAAGAGCCATCATTGGCGCCCCTGTTCCAAGAGTCCACGGGCGACCAGAGTCAGCCAGATTCTAATGGCAAAGGCAAGGCAGTGCAACTCCTCAATGAGGAGCAGTGCGGCAGTCCACGAAGAACTCAGTCCGACGTACTACCATCACTGGAGGATGCTCAAGCTCAAGCCGACCGGAAGGTCCTCCACCAGATGAAGTGCTTCCCTGCCAGCATCACAATCTGGGAAGCCATTGCTTGGAGTAAAGAGTTGAGGGAAACCCTTATTAAGATACTCCAAGAGCCAGAAGTTTATGAGGCATACGTGGCAGAAATTAAAGCCACCGCATATGAGGCCTTCACTGCCGCTGTCACTTTCATTGAGAGAGACCTGCTGCTCTCCCCTCCATGCCATAATCGCCCTCTTTACATGAAGGGAAAAATCAACGGGCATGAAGTGAACCGAATCCTAGTGGACGCCGGTGCGGCTGTCAACATCATGCCCCTGAAAACATTCAAGACTCTATATCTGACCCCTTACCTGCACAGACTTTGTTCAGTCCAAAAGTGAGGAATGCACAGACTATGTATGCATGGACTTGGTTTGAAAAACCTGCACGGACTTTGTTCAGTCCAAAAGTGAGGAATGCACAGACTATGTATGCATGGACTTGGTTTGAACAAAACGTGCATGGACTTTGTGTGCATGGACATGATTTTAGAAGAAACATGCACGGACTTTATGAGACAAAGTGCATGGACTTTGTTCTGAACAAAAAGTGCACGGATTTTACCTAAAAGAGTCGTGCACGGACTTGGTTAGCACAATGTGCTTGGACTTTGAAGGAACATTATGCACAGACTTGGAAGGAACATTGTGTACGGACTTAATATGCACGGACTTGTTGAAAGAAGAACATGCACGGACTACATATGCTCAAATGGAAATATGCACAGACTTCACTATAAGAACCGTGCACGGACTTGTTAAAGGAACACATGCACAGACTTTATTGGAAAAGTGTGCAATGGATTTAAAATGCCGTGAATCAAACGAAGTGCATGGACTATATGTGCATGGACTTAGAATGCAGTGAGGCACACAAAGTGCACAGACTATATGTGCATGGACTTAGATTGCAATCAGCTTGAAGCAAACGAAGTGCACGGACTATGTAGAGTAGACGAACAATAAGCATGGACACATAGTGTGCAAATGTTTGATGAACGAGTAAACAAGAACATACATGGACTTTGGAACTCAAACTACGCATGAGCAAATATGCACAGTGTTTTATTGCATAAAGGATTTATTGCAAAGATAGATCAGAAATAGAAACAATGAGAAGTACAGTAATTAAATGGATGTTAGAAAACTAATCAACCAAATATTGACAAGTAGTGTTGGACATCATCAAAACCGTAGGAATGCAACATCTATGTGATCACTATGAACACTGAGGTCGACCTTGGGTCAGAAAGTGCATTGACCTAAATGAAGATCACCAACATGTGCACAGACCTGTTAAACTGGGAACAGGAAAGTGCACCGACCTTAGTTAACCTAAAGCAAAACATGCATCGACCTTGGTTAAGCAAGAGCGAAACATGCATCGACCGTAGTTAAGGTGTGAAACATGATGTGCATAAGTGACTATATAATGATTCTGACTTAACTAAAATAATACAACAGAAATAAAAGCACAAAAATGCAAGCAACCATAAGAACATCATAATTTTTATACTGGTTCAGTCAGTCCTCTTTGGCTTCCCTATGTCCAGTCCCTTACAACTTGTCTGGGGTTTGTTGACACCCATTTTTAGCCTACAAGTTAAGTCTTTCTCTCATTCCATTTATGATATTCTGAATTGGCCATTGCTTCTGAGCTCTTCTTTGATCCATTATGAGCCTCTTTCATTAATTTTTCTAGCCCATTAAACCCTGGAAGATCAATTTTCATGAATTTTCATGTTTTGGCTAACCTTGCCTGATTGCAGTCAGTCGACTGACTACGTTCTTTAGGTCACGTTCAGCCGACTGACCGCGTTCTTAGAGAGCTCTGGTCCAAAACACATCTCTTGCGGCCGAGTGCACCTTAGAGTCCTTGTTTAGGGTTTCTATCTTGAGGTTTTCATTCCAGATCACTTCCTATCTATCTCAGAGAGGTTATCCAACAATATTTTTCTCATCAAATTATCTCTTTTGGACTCTTAATTCTTGTGATTATCCTTCAAATCCAAAGTAGGGTTCCTCGACTCCTATAAAATGACCCTCATGACCTGGGGCTCCAGAGGATGACGATTCTGAATCTGGAGTAAGGCCATGCTACACCAGATACTCTCTGCTTTGACCCCAATCTGCCAGGGAAGTGTCAAGCCCTCATTATCCTTCTAGGGTTTTCTCTGTGGTCTCTGTGGTCTTCTTTGTTCTATTGTTCCTATTGCATAACCATTCACTTCATCACATATATATTACTTTGTCTTTACTATCTCGTTTGTGGCATTGCACTACACATACACACACCCACTTTTGTTCCTTAAAAAGGGGTTAAAAACCCAACACCCAGGTATTATTCCCTTCCTCTTTCATGCCTATGCTAATTGAGGGATAGAGACTACACTTTCATAGTTCCAATGGGTTCTTATCATTATTCTCTTTGTTTCACAGGTCCAGACATATGGTAAAGCATGACGCCCTTGTTCTTTGGCCAGTTGAAAAGTGAGGAAGAGCTAAACTTCAAGTCTCCCACACCCTTGTTCGAACACGGTGGTCCCAATAATCGCGTTCATAAAGTCGCGGCCTGTACAAAGACCACGTTCATCAGCCAAACCTAATTCAATTTCTTTCTGGCTGACCCTTCTTTCCAAGGCAAGTAATACGACCCCAATAGGTTTTTCCTTACTGATTTAGTATTATTAATCCTTGGTGGCGATCACAATCATCTTTTCTTCATCTTTTCATCGCATATTTATCACATCATCCAGTGGGGTGTATGTAGACACGTAAATTTTGGCATTACCGTGAGAAAATCCCATGTTATATTACGATGCCCCAAAGCGGCTCGCATAATTAAGTCATTTGATTGATCTCTGATTTTTGTCTGACAGTCTCGTCTCACGTAAATCGAATTATTAATTCCTTATAATGAATAAAACAACCAAGTCATGTTGATGGGCTTTGTTAATGGGCTTCCGGCTATTCCCTTTCCCGCATAAAAATATAAAAAATGTGTGCGTTAATGGGCTTGGCCCATCCCTTGTTCACATAATAAATCAATAAATGAAAATGTGTGTTAATGGGCTTGGCCCATTCCTATCCTAAAATAAATAGATGAGTGATCCTAATGGGCTTGGCCCATCTTATCCTACCAAGATGTGTGGGCTTGGCCCATGTGTGTGAACAAGAATATTAAATACTCTCTTAACTCACTCCCCCCTCTATTGGATCTTGTCCCCCTACACCATTTAATACACCCCCTATAAATAATCCTATTTTCTCTCTCCCGGGGGGCTTTTTTTCGGTTGGACTCTCCCTCTCACCTCCCACGCACTCCCTCTCTCTCTGTCTTCCTCTCTCTCCTTCCCACGGAGGGATCTCTCTCTCCCTCTCCATTTCTCTCCTTCTTGCCGACGCAGAAGCCCCCGCGAACACCCCGCCTCCCGCTCTCCGACCACCGCACCCCTCTCCTTCTCTTGCCACCGCGCCCACGCCGTCGACCACCGTCGACCCCCCGCCGGTGTCCCCTCCTCGCTTCGGCCATCCCCCACACCTCCTCCGCACCACCCGCGACCCCCCTCGTCGCACCACCCGGCCACCTCCCTCTCTCCCGCGCACCTCCCTCCGCATCACCTCCAACCACCACCCGCCTCCGGCGTCCCACAAACACGCACTCCCCTGCCGTCAACCCTGTGCCTACCTCCTCTCTCCCTCTCCCCTGCGACAACCCGGCCCTGCTGCCGCCCCCCGTTTCCACCTGCATCGCCAGATGACCACCCCTACCGCCCACCGTCTCCTCTCCACTCCCTGCTCTCTCTCTCCCTGCACCCAGCTTGCACACCCTGCACCCTCACCGCAGCCACCTCCCAACCCCCTCCGTGCTTACCCAAACACCGCCACCGGCCACCCTCCGACCACCGCGGTGCCCCGTCGTCGACCATCCCCTGCCACCCCCTCCGTTCCCACCTGCACCGTGGCCACGCCACCCCCGCCTGCACACCTGCTAATGGCCCACGCCTCCCCTCCGTCGACCTCACGGCCGCCACCTCTGGCAGTCACCTCTCACCATCGCCGACCGCGAGAACACCCCCCGTCCCTCTCTTTCTCACCCTCCCACGCACCCTCTCTCTCTCCCTCTCAAGCCCACACGGGCGCCGCACTGACCGGCCTCCCACTCCCCCGCCGGCCACCTCACTCCGCCTCCCTCACACCCACGTCGCCCACGACCCCACGCCCGCGCCGCCGGTGACCCCTCCCACTACTAACCTCCTCACCCTCTCCCCACTTCCCTCCGTCGACCCCGGCCGCACCACCTCGGAGCCCTCCTCCCTGCTAACCCCAACCGACGCCAGCCCGTCGACCACCAACTCCCCCACGCACTGCCAACACCTGCACCGCCACCCCCCGTCCCTCTCCTTCCCTCTCTCTTAGCCCGTCGCAGACACCCCACACTTACGCTCCACCTTCCTCTGGCACCAGCCTCCCCCCCCACGCCACCGTCTTCCCCCACAGCCACGGCGGCCTCCCTCCGGCAGCACCCGCCGTCCACCACAGTCGCCGCCGACCACCGCACGCCTCCCCCACCAACACCCGTGAACCGTCCGTGTCCACCGCTCCTCTCACCCTCCACACCGGCCGTATCTTCCCTTCCCCTTGCAGACCAACTGACGCCGACCTTCACCTCCTCACCATCCCGATTGCCACCTGTGCACCCCTCTCCGACGCCGCACCGACACCGCCCTCCCACTGCCACCATCGCCCTCCCATCCGCACACACGCGACCACGCCGCCGTGAGCCCTCAGCCACCGGACGACCCACCGCCGGCACCCCCTCCGTCTGCACCTCCACGGACACCCCCTCTTCCCCTCTGCTACCCAGTTAGCCACCTCCGGCGAGACACCCCCTGTCGGCCGACATCCCCACGCCTGCCGCGACCTTCCTCACCCCCCGCCTCCCTTTCCTGCTGACACACGCACGCGCCTCATCGCCTCCCCCTCTGCTAAGCGCTCCACCCAGCCAGCCACCTCCGGCGAGACCCCCCCCAGTGCACTGACCTCCCACGAATCCCCTACCACCTGCCGTCACCCTCCACCGGCAACCATCGCGAGCCTTCACTCTCCCCCTCTCTTCCTAACCGCACTCACACAGACCTCCTTAGCTCTCTCTCTCTCTAAACCCACATCCATACCACCGCCGACCGTCACCGTCGTCCACCCTCCCCATCCTCCCCCTGCATTTCCCCTCGCCGGCGAACTCCAGTGGTTGACACGTGACCTCGTGAGTGTCTCGATTATCCCGTGAGAATCGAGACTCTGATTTTAGACACTTGGAGGTATCATTTTACCTCAATTTGCATGTCCATGTGATTCGAGGGCTTTGGTGATCCCTCGTGTTCTATGTTTATTTGTTATGCGGAATTGAGAATCCGACGTGCGGCCTAAGGGCCGAGGACTTGCGTTTTATCATGGTTTGCCGTGAGGTGCAGTGATCTTGACCTGAGTTGTGTGACTCAAGGATCGCTGTGTGTAGGTCTAGTTGTCTATCTGGAGTCTGGCAGTAGTTTTTGTGTACTGCCTTGTGCTTCGTAGCATATGCAACAGGCATGTGCTTATCCTATCTGTACTTTGATGTTTCTATTTTGAGTCTTTGTGTCTAGTGAGCCTCCACTAGTCGTAGCCTGGCGACACTTCGTGTCAGCCCACCTGGGATTGGTGGCGGGATAGTTCCTGGCTGAGATGGTTCGTAGGTAGGCTGCTGTAGGCCCCTTTGTCTAGCCGTTAGAGTCCGATAGGAGGGGAAAACTAGCTAGAGGCCTAGCTCAAGACATTGGGCTTGTGTGTGCACACGTGGTCAGGGGCTTTGGACCAGCGCCAATGGGCGTGACCCTGACTAGTCACTCATTATTGCTGTTCCTTGGTTCCTTGTTCAGTGTCTCAGTTACCACATTCGAGGCAAGTGGGAGACGCTTGAGGCATAGTGTAACATGTTAGTGGATGCATCTGGCTTTTCTTCTAGTGAGGAGCTACTTCTATCACAGGACACTGAGTCTTGTGATTCTCATGATTTGTGTGGTTTCTCATGCAGCGTGAGCTCCTTCACGTGGTGCTTCAGATAGTCTGTGTTTGGCTTCACCCATGGTCAGTGTAGAGTACACGACGGTGAGATCATGTATGTGTTAGTGCTTTTAGACCGTGTGGTCTTGCGTCGGGCTTTGGCCTTTGAGGACAAGCCTGCGTGTCTGTGTATCAATTAGTGATTCCTGATTATGTGTCTGGGGATCCATGTTCTTTCCGATTAGGAGTAGTTTAGAGGACCAAGATTTTATCGACTGTCGTGTTTCTATTTAGTACGACTTTTCCTCTTCACTTTTGCTGTTGTTACTCCTACTCCTATTATTACTATTGTTACCGCTTTGGTTCGTGGTGGGGATCTACGGGACCCCTATTGAGCCAGTGACACGAGGCTCACCCCTGACTTTTCCAGTGTGGCTGCTCTTCTTCCCCGTGGGTCGAGGTGCAGTACGTGATTTTTAGTGCCAGCTTTGCCAGTGTCAGGCTTCCCCCGACTCGAGTGTACATTTCCATTTTTGTTGTACTATACTTTTGTTGGACTAGACTCCACTAGCTACTATAGTTTAATTTGTTTAATTGGAAATGTAATTTTATCTCTACTAATTTAGCAATCCTGATCATATCCCATTTCTTAAATCTCATTAATTACAAAAAATAATTTTTATTTTATGTGAGATCGAGATTATCACGTACAAATCGTATAATTACCTTCGTAAAAGTTTACAAAAATGGTGTGTGTGATATAAGTATAAACAAGTAGGTGCTTATCAGTGGGCGAGCGAGGAAGCGTGGGTTCTCCCGCACGCTGCGCCGATGTAGCTTTGACATGTAATTAGTTACTTACATCACTACACCTCTCACAGGAGGGGTGGACAAGGGGTGGGGGAATGATTGATTACACACAAACACTACCTCCCATAGGGAGGGCGGTTAAGCCAGCTAGGCGGTGTAGGGAATTAAGCGAGATTCAACTCTGTCCCGAATTCAGATCCGCGGGGATAGCAAGCCGGATACAGAGCTGCTACAAACACTTCTGGGCGTTGTAGTCAATGGGGCTGGTAGCCAATCATCTGGGGATGTGGTAGCAATAGGGAAGAGGGGTCCGGGGCCGTCCGGGGATGAGGAGGGACCGCTGCAAGGCCGAACTCCTGAACCGCTCTGGTGCAGTCTAAACTAGGTCAACTAGACAGGGAGTCGATGTCAACGCAATCACGAGCTCCTCCCTGTTGACGACAGAACCAATGCCAAACTAGTCTGGACTAGTTCAGGAATGCTCAGTACAATTTGTGGGCTGATCGGAGGCCATGGGAAGCCGGGGCAGCTCTAAGAGTCGGGGTGGACTGGTGCGATCTTGACTGTCCCAGAACTGCAGGCGCCAAAAGATAACCTCACCCCAGACACCTCCGAGCTCCGATGAAGGCGTAGCTGGTATCAACACGACCGTGGGAGAGTCCTATTCATCTGGAGACCAATGGGACCCCCAGATGAGGTCGGAGTAGAGTGCTATAGGGGAATAAGTGGAAAGGTGGCCGACCAGGTTTTGGCAGTCATTATCAGCGCGGGCTGGGGAAGATGACCGGAATGGGGTGCTCCGGTGTGCGAACGACTTCCCCCTTCCTGGGATGTGAATAGGACTTGACCAGGTTGTCTCCCTCCAAAAATGGCACCAAGAATCTCCCTGGACTGGTCGTGGAAGCTTCTACAATTTGCTTCTGGCTGTCTGCCGGAGGTGGAGTGCGCAGTCCGGCGAGAGTAGCTCCTCCGGGCAGCTCCAAGGTCAGAAGACGGCGATACCACTTTCGTTGCGAAGTTGATAGGAAGACGATTCCACCGGTATATATTGTGCTCCCTGGAACCTCACAGTGAAGTCGTGGCTGGCTCTGCAACTGACGGAAGCTCTACAGATTCTTAACCTGAGCACAGGTTGCTGGAGGTGGCTATGTGGACATGGAGGGGTGGGCGATGGGCACCTGGAGAGGGGATGGGGTTGCTATGGGAGATGGCTGAGAGATGGGGGAGGATGGTGGGGAGGCTGGGAGGGGGACTAGGGAGGAGCTGGGTAAAGCCGTCTCTCTCGGGTAGCCTCGTCACCACTCCCTGGTGGGACCACACGCGTGTCGGAAGGCTACGACTAGTGAAGGGTCTCTGAAGGAATAGACTCTCTAACCAACGGAAACAACGTCTGAACCGGACAAGGTATAAGGACCGCTCCTCGTACCAACACCGACTCACGGTGACACAAGCCGAGAACACCACCTCTCGGGACCCCACGGCACCCTAACGCCTGGCCCCTACACGATGTCCAGCATCAGTTGGATCACAAGTCAGCATGTGGATCGAGGTCCACTCACCCGGGATTTGAATCGACAAGAAACGAACTTCGGTCGGGCATAATCTAGGTGGCGGTCCACTCTGGACCGTCCCAGGGTAGAAACGGTCGAACGATAGACCGCAAGGTGAAGAGAGCCGGTCACCCATAGGCTGCCACTCAGAGAGGAGAAACGGTCTCCTGAAGACCGTTTGAAACAAAAACGGTCCACCTTGGGCTGCTTAAGGAGTGAAACGGTCCCCCCTGGGACCGCCACGCCACGGACTGCACAAGAAGGTAAATGGTCACCTGATGACCGTTGGGGACTGAAACGGTCTCCCTTGGGACCACCAGACGGGGTTAAAACGGTCACCCCATGACCGCCAAGCCCAAAACTGTTCAACGGTCAAAACGCAACGGTCAGAAATGTCTCGGGAGTCACGCTGGATCCACCAGGGAAACGGTCGACTGCTTGGCCGCCGCAGAGAGTAGCGGTTAGTTGATCGACCGCATACCTTGCCGACACTCCCTGGTCGGCTAGCGGTCACCCTGAGGGCCGCCAATGCTAAAAACGGTTCCTGTTAGGACCATTTTCTTCCCAGAAAATCGAGAAGAGTGGGAACGGTCCCAAAATGCCATTCCACGCCCCATTCACCCCCAAGTGAAGGGGAAAAAAGGAGAAAACTCGTCCCCATGTCTCAAAGCATCGTTTGATGCCAACAAACCACGAAATAACGTGATAGAATGCTAGATCCGACGCTCGATCCCCAAAGTATGGTTTACCCTTCCCGGTGAGAAATAACCCTCTCTCGACCTCCCATTGGCCTAGAAATCGCGGGGAAGGTAAACAATGAGCTAAGGATCCGTCACCCAACCTCAAGGTAGCTCGAAACGCGATGGATCGCCGCCGATCTTCAAAAAAATCGCTTTGAAGCCCTCGAGCTCCCACGACCTTCCACGAACCACACGCCGACGCTATCGCCTCGGCACCGCCGTCGCCGCCACGCCGTCGCCTCACCGCCGTCTGCAGCCGGAGGGGGCACCGCCACGGTCATTGCCGGAGGAAGAAGAGGAAGAGGGGCCGGCCGGTTCTCACGGGAGGTAGAGAGGAGGAAGAAGAAGAAAGAAGAAGAATAAAAAGGAAAAGGAAATGACTATTTATAGGAAATTTAATTTTTTTAAAAAATATCCTTGAACATCGGATCAATATCTAACACATAAAATTCTACGGGCATCGACAACGGCCCGAGCTCTGCTTGAATGGTATTCACCCCATGGCACGCTCTTGTGGAATTGTCATAAGCTGCTATGGTTGTTGGAGTTGGCCTCAGCATATCTTCAGAGATATTACAGGCGTACAGAGTGCTGAGTGGGTAGACATTTATGGAGGCCCCTATGTCAACCAAATCCACATCTATAGCTACCTTATTCAAGGTGATGGAGATACATAGCTGCATTTGGCAGGATTTCAGGGGTGCCAACTTTGACTCTGAAAAAGAAATGGCTGGCCCTTTTGTGATTGTGGCCAAAGCCGATGGCAAACTGTCTACTACCATGTCCTCACTGACCATGACCTTCTGAAGAAAGGCCTTTAAAGCGTCCTGGTGTAGTGTGGATCGCTTAATCAACTTCAGAATTGAAATCTTGGCAGGCGTCTAGTCCAAGTGCTGCAATAAATCATACCTTGTGCTAGGTAGGGGGTCTATTTTTTCCTATTCAATTGCTGCTATTGGAAACTGAGGGTTGGGTGCAAGTGAACCCATAGAAGGATAACTTCTCTGATATAAATACCCGCTCCGTAGGGCAAGGTTCTGTGCCAGCATGGTATTGGACGGACTCAATAGAGGTGAGTTAATGGGTCCTTTGGGGTGAATAAGGGGTGTAGAAGTAGGAGTGATGATGGTGGAAGCAGGTTTGACAGGCCCTGGCAGGAGGATGATAGGCGATGGGGTAAGTGTGGGGGTGACAATGAGGGACGTGACGGGTCATGGTGTGAGGATTGGCAAAGCGGTGAGGGATGTGATAGGCAAGATGAGGGGTTTGGGAGGAATGGTGGGTGCGGTGGAGGTCACCGTGGCGAGTCGAATGACAGTGGGGATAGAAGACAAAGGGGGGTTATTATAGGTGTGGTGGAGGGCCAAAAGGTGGGCTGGAGTCTCGTCATCATAGGACCACCCGGCGTTGGGAGCTGGGCGGTGGACAATGTTCACTTGGGCCGGTGCCGGTGGCTGCGGTTGTGGAGCGGGCGGGTGGTTCGGTAGCAGATTCTGATGAATCCCAAGTTCTTGTGTGTGCTATTGTTGTTGCTGAGGTTGGGGTTGCTGTGGCTGCTGCTTCTGCACCGGCTACTGCGGCCTTGGCGCTTGTCTCCTTCTTTCTTTAATATCTTCAATCAACTTGTGCATTTGTGCCCAGTCAATTCTCTAGCCTTCATGCAAATCATAAACAAGATCATGGAACTGGTAGCACCTCTCAATAGTGTGCCCGGGCTGCCGATGATATATGCAATATCTGGACTAATCGGTGGCCAGATTCCAATTTGGGCGTTCCGAAGGAAGCTGGAGATCACCAGTGTACATAAGTGCTGAGAAAATATGCGGGAGAGTTTCAGGAAGGGGAGGGTAATAGCTTTCCTTTGGCTATATAGTGGCTGCGATTTCCATTCGTAGAAGCTGACCCTTGAGCTTAATCTTTTCATCTATTGCAGGAAGAAGAGGAGGGCGACGCCACCATTTGGATGAGGCAGAGAAAGATCAGGAGGATGCCATCAACATGGGATATCTTTCGATCTGATCCCGTTCTTGAGCGTAATAGCTGAACCTTCTGCTGTGGACGGCTCCTGCGGTCTTACCCGACTTCCACTCCGCGAACCAAACTCTCCAGTGCACCCTACCACTTCAATGAATAGGCTTCAATGTAGATTTGAGGAGGACCTTTTCTTCCCTCATTTCTACTCTTCTACTAGGCCATAGATTAATTTCTTTGGGCAAAACATTTGTATTCTTGCAGGTAAACAAAGAAAAACCATGGCCACAAGGTGGAGAGGAGAGGGCTTTGTAAGATCCTTCAGTGCTTGATGTCTGCAGGTGTGATTGGAGCTTGAACCTGAAGGAACACATCTTGGATCCTCAAGGAGGATCACCGACTGCTCCAACCAACTTTGGATTGAAATCTCTCCGATGGTGCTTCAAGGAAAACATTCCCTGGCCATTCAAGAAAAAGGGGGAAACATTCTTTATCTCTTGTTCATCTCTTTATCATGTCCTTCTTGGGTTATTGATTACTGTGGGCATTTATTGTATATCCTTTGTGTTTGTTAAACCTTGAATATCTTTGTATGTTTGGATAGAGCTGCGTCTCCATGTTGTGTTAGTGTCCGGGGTGTGTTCCCTAATGTGTGTGTGTGTTGCAACGGCAGCGTGTTGGGGCTTGTCCCCGTGTGTGTATTACTGCGGAAGTAGCGTGTGTGGTTGGGGTTCATCCCTGTGTTGCTACATCAGTAGCGTGGAGTGAAGCCTCACTCGGTTGGGTGAGGGGTGGACATAGGGAGCCCGTTGTGGTCCTGAACCACCTTAAAATCCTTGTGTCATATGTGATTGGCTATGCGATTCTCCTTGTCTTCTATCTCCATTCACAGGATCACTATATAGGCTTTTAATTCACTTCACTATCACACACTACTACCTCTGCTATCCGTCGTTGGCTTGGATTGAATTGTTATTAGCATTGTTAAGCCGTGTGGGATCGGAATGATCGAGAGAACCTTTCTATCTCACTTGTGTTTAGGGTAATTAACATAGTTAATCTTGTTTCCGTCGTGTTTAGCTTAGAAAGTTTTTAAAATTCGCCATCTCGACAACGGGACAATTCAACCCCTCTTCTTGTCCGCCATCTCTCTGGGCCAACAATTGGTATCAGAGCCTCGTCTCAGATTTTTTAGTCGACCTTGCGGTCTTAGAGTAAAGATCTTCTTATGATAGCTAGTGTGAATTCTGTTCCTGTCTTTATTGGTTTTGACTATTCTCTATGGAAAGGAAAATTCTGTGTTTGGATTTGTGGCCATAGTTCGGAGTGGGAAGTTACTTTTCGTTCCCGACCACTTCGTCAGATCACCTGGACAGAGTTCGTGACTACCTTCGAACGCACTTACAGTCTGGCCTGTCTTCGTATGGATAAGATGCACCAATTCCTAGATTTGGTTCAAGGTGAAATGACCGTGCTGTAGTACCGGAACAAGTTCACTGAGTTGGGTCTGTATACACCGCATATTATTGCTGATGAAGCCTTAAAGACCGAGCAATTTCTCCGTGGTTTAAAAGTTGAATTGAGAGTGCCGCTGCTTGCTACCCGTGTGAATGTCATGGACGATGCATATCATGCAGCAGTTGCGGTTGAGCTTGATTTGGCAAGATCTGCAGGATTTTCTCAGTCTAGTGTTGCTCAGTCGGTTGTGCCATTCCAACAGTCTTTTCAGCCGTCAGCGCCTGGAGTTCCGTCTGTCGCGCCTACTTCTAGTGGCCCTTCGAGGTGGATGTTTAGAAAGTCCAAGAAGTGATTTAACCGTCAAGCATCTTCGGGTTTCATGCAGTAGCAATCGGCGTCTTCTGATTCTGTCTAACAGTCCGTTCTTCCTTTTCAGCAGTGCCTAGATTTTCACGTGAGTCAGCTGAGACCATGTCTGAGGTGTGGTGGTAGTCATCCTAGTGTACCGTGTTCCTTACCGGTAGTCTGTTATCGCTGTGATCAGTCGGGTCATGTTGTCCAAGATTGCCCAATGAAGTCCGTTCCGGTGTAGTTCTCACAGGTTACCCAGCCGCAGCAGTCTCAATTTCATCTTCCTGCACGACCTCTGCCTCAGCCATCCTATTTGCAAGTTCCAGCTTCTTCCTAGCAATCTTCTGCAGTCTCTAGCCAGAAGTCGAGGAGCTAGATTACTCACATCACTCGTGCAGAAGCCATCGCGTCTAACCTCGTAGAATGTACGATTTTGATTTTTGGTCGTTCAGCCCGCATTCTACTCAATTCAAGTGCTACCCATTCATTTATTTTTGAGGATTTTCTTTCTCATCTCGAGGAGCCAGTAATTGAGTCTCCCTGTGAATTACTTGTTGAGTTACCATCCGGAGATTTCATGTCCACTCCATTTTGCTTGGAAGATTCTCCTGTTTTCGTCAGTGACAGGCAGTTGCTAGTAAAGTTGTATGCACTGCAGTTGGCCGATTACAATGCGATTCTAGGCATGGACTGGTTAAAGCGGTATGGCGCCGTGGTTGACCGCAGATCCAAGAAAGTCTACTTTCAACCATGCAGAAAATTAACTTTCTATTTTCAAGGTACATGACTCTATTTTTTTCTCGCCTTCTGTAGTTAGGTGTAGTTCTCTTTCAGTTTACTCCATGTTCTTCCTTGTAAATTTTGAGGATGAAATTCCTTTAAGGAGGGGGGGACTGTAATGCCCGTGTCTTGTGGATCCTTAGTGGTCTGGGTCTAAATTTTATCCAGACTCACCCATTTCTACCAAAGCGTGCCATAGCTGCAAGATAGGGCGCACAAAAAGGGTCAGAACACCAGCAAATCAACATGTATAACACAACAAAGTAAAGGCACATGAAGTGTCAAAATACAACCACAACAGCCCGAAACAGGGGTCTCACGAGCCCTACGCCCTCGTCTTTGCCTCCGACGCACGCCCCGTGGGGGGCATTTGTTGTACCCAGACTATTTTCCAACAAAAGGACAAGAAATAAGGGCTCAGGCATTTCTCCGAACACCTTCCAGGCATGGGCTACCTAGCCCTTTCTACAATCTTGTGGGTCCCTATAAGGTCCCCAACCAGCTTGTCGTGACACGCGGTGACACAAGCAACTGTCCGGGGTCCACCCCGGTCACTCGTATACAGGTTTTGCCCGTATCCTGCATCGCCGCCCGGACCAACCTGAGGGCGCCCCGATGTTAAGCCACGCCACGTGACACCCAGTGAAAGGGCCGAGGGCCCACCCTGAGACACTTCTCTCAACCCTCCAAGGTCAAATGGAGATTTGACATAGTCAACCACAGGCTTTGGAGGCCCATCACACGCGTATACGGCTCGCATGGGTGTGTTCGACATTCTGTCGAACACCTTGTGGGCACGTGTATTCCAGCCTGTCTACACCAATCCATAGGCTACCCCATGGTTCCAGCCCCTCAATTGGGTCCCACAACGACCCCAGGGCCAACCCCGACACTCAGACACGTGGCAATAAGCCACTTAACTCTAGCTCTCGGGCCAACCTGAGGCTACCCTGCCAACCCGCCTTGCAACACGGCATGCAGCTCGGGGCATGACTCACGTCCCCAAGAATGCCTCCTCTTAGCTCCCACGAGCTCCTATCTTCAACCCAAGGCCCTCCGTGCGGCCCCTCAATCATTTACCCTAGTCGTTCGGCACCCCGAGGTGTGTGGGGCATTTACCCGAACACCTTGCGAGCGAGTACAACGACTCAAGGAACAACAGCCCCCATGGTCCTGTCCCAGTCTCTCGAAACTTTATGTCTATCAAAGGACACCCCTAGAAGGCCAAACAAGACCCCCAGGGGCCATCCCTCAGGGTTACGGCAAGCCCCAGGACCGGTTCGCCCCAGGGGCAGTCGCGCTCCCCAGGGGCAGTCGCGCTCCCCAGGGAGGGTGAACCCCCTGGGGGCCGTTCCCTCCCTCCAGTTTGGCGGTCCCACGACCCCACTCAACCGTAGTTCGTCTAGCCTATGGTCCTACGACATGATTCGTGTGCCGTACCAGTTTGAGGAGTCAACACACAAGAGCACGGAGTGACAGTACGACGGGTTCATCCTCGAGTCAATGCGCACAAGTCTCCACAAGCTCCCACGTGTCCTCCTAGTCACAACATCCTTTTCTTCTTAGTTAATTTAGGGAGAATAGGCTTAAAAAAATGGATTTTCGTTCAAAACCCACGGAGTTGGAAGACCCAAAAGAATCCATGGTCAATGTCACTCTCTGCAATCACATCATCCCTCCATCTCAAAGGCAATCTCAACTAGAAGAGGTGGTCAATTCCCAAGTTCCCCTGTGGAGTATGACATCCGCCAACATCTGGACAGGACACCGACCAAAGTCTCCATTTTGGAGCTCATCAGGAAATCTCCCTCACATCAGCCTACTCTGCTACACTTCCTCCAAAAGATCACGGTCAATGAAGACCTTCCGACAAGTGGTGTAACTGATGCCATCATGGCCCTCACCCAGGGGCCGTCCATATCATTCTCAGACAAAGATCTTGGTCCACCTGAAAGTAGGTCACTCTCGTTATGCCTCAGTGTCACCCTCAACGGAGTCAGGGTTGATTCCACCCTGATTGACATGGGAGCATCAATCAATGTTTATCCTATGAAGACCATCCAAAAGATTGGTCTACAAGAAAAGAACTTAGAGGAAGTATGTACCACCTTCTCAGCCTATGACAACTCAAAGCGGTGCGTAAAAGGTAAAGAGACATTGCAGCTCATCCTAGGTCCCGTGGTCATGTCTTCAGACTTCTTTGTCCTCGATGCTGATTTCGCATACAAGGCCATTCTAGAGCGGCCGTGGATCGAGCAAACCCTAGGGATTCCATCAATGGCCCATCAATGTTTCAAATTTCCTTAACAATGGTAGGGTGATCAAAATAAAGAGTGTCCCACTAGTGGAAACGCTCAATGCCATCACTTCTGAATAGATCCCCTTCATGACCATTCCAGACAAGGGCAAGAAACTGGTTCTCTCTATAACTGGGGCCATAGGGCCGTCCGTCCAATGTCCGTCAAGTCCTCCTACTCTTCCTCAGCCAATCACTCATTCTAACATCCTATTCGACAAAGGATGGAAAATCATGGCCAGGATGGGCTTCACTAGGCGTAGAGGTCTGGGCCAGCATGAGCAAGGTCCCACTCACAAGACAAGGCTAAAAATCTCCAAAGGTCACACAGGTCTAGGTTACTCAACTGAAAAGGCATCCAAGGCCATCGAAGCCAGAGGCCTAGTTTATGATTACTTTGGCAAAGGCCCAATATAGCCAGGAACTCGACAGGAGCTGAGAGAAAGTCTTAAAATTTTCCAAGAAGAGATTCCCCCATATCCCCTACTCAAAGAAGACTTCAGGCTTCTTTACATGTTCCACCTAGATAAACCCCCCGATGATGCCTCTTCGATAGGTACATTTCTTGTTCTAGACAGGCCTGCTCCTTTCTGCTTCATTCCCTTTCAATTTCATCCACCATTCCACCCACTTCTCACTCATCTGTGTTGGTCTATGAAGACTAGGTGCGATGGTGCAAACACGGATTCAGAGGGGGGGTGAATGAATCCCCTTTTTAAAATTTTCACCCAATTAAGAACTATACTCCACACACAATACAGAGAGAAATAAAAGAAAAAAATTAAATAAGAAAAAGAAAAGGAGGATCTTCCTAACCAAGTGTAGAGGCAGAAATCTGATTTCTACGTCACGCATTACCTTCTCTATTTATCGAATGGGAAAGTCATCTCACACCCGTGGAGGCCTGCAAGCACCAGAGAACATGAGACGTCAGAAGGAGTCCCGAGTGTTACCCCAAGGGACAACCCTCCGATGCTTAAGTCAGCAACGAAAAAATAAAGTATAGAGAAGAGCAAGTGAGGGAGAGGGAGAGAGGGATATCACTGTAAAAGACTAAGGAGCCATGGAGATCTTCCAGACGAGTGCTCACCGGTCCCAGCGCTCACTCGGTGAGTGCTCTCTGGGTGGTAAGGTCACCGGAAGGAACTTTTCTCAGAGTGTGGGCTGTCGCTCCCTTCTTCTCTCTATGTAGCGGGCTAGTAGCTCTATCCTCTTGCGTAGTAGTTTGTCAGAATGAACTACCGTGTCTCTCTTCTCTGTCAATCCCCCTTTTATAGAGGATTGTCCTAGAGGTAGGAGTCTCATCCCTTGATAGGGAAGGGCGTAAGAAGTGGAGTAACGTTTTTCCCCTATATTGGCGGGAGTTTTTCGTTGGAGGATGATTACCTCGACATCGGCCGGTCCCAGGGTGAGTCTTAAGGCGCTCATGGGGCGTGCTCACCCGTTATGGGGTCCGGGCCGAAGTCACAGGGGGCAACGATCGGTCTTCGGAGAGTCCTCCGGCGATAACGGCGCCTGGGCTGTAGCGGTTATCCGCTGTAGAATCCAATGTTATCTTGGGCCGGGCCGCACCTTAGTGGGCCTCGCGTGTTAGGGACCTCCTGGGTACACCATTCTGGAGTGGGCCTGCGATTATTGGGCTGTAATTGGGCACAACCAGATTTACCCTCCTCACTTCCCCCCTACTCTCAGTCACCGAGCACTCTGCAGGGGGCCGAGAGTCGATCAAGAGAGGGTTTTCTGGAGTCCTCCTCCTCATGCTGTGGGTGATGGAGGTTCTGGTGACTTGCTGGCGCGTAAGGCGCCTCTGATGGAAAAGACGCTACGTTAGTAATCATGTCTTGCGTCCTATTTTATTTGAGAGCGCGGGCTCTGAATGGTCGCCTGTCGTTGGTAATCGTACCGCCACAGCGATAGGTGCCTGTTAGCCTGCCGTACGACCTGGAAACGTCGGTCTGTCATGGGTGGTTATAAGGATGGTAGTGGAGCTTGCCCTAGAGACCAGATCTTTGCCTCACTGGTTGCCGGGCTCCACCATAGGCGTCCTCTTCCTTTGCCCAGTGAGGATCTTCTCTTTCCTTACATCTTCAATCTTCTGTAGCCATGTCTCCCCGTAGAAAAACCCTTCGTGTCAGTCCTTCCTCTTCTGTGGAAGAGGGGGCCCCTAGTCGCGGGGGGGCTGTGGGCACTTCTGGTGCCCACGCTAGTCATCCCCCTTCTCCACCATTAGTGGCCTAAAGGGTGATCCGAGGACTACGAGAGGTCTTCCAGATACCGCCCAATCTGGACATCATTTTCCCAATTGTCGATGATGACGTAATGAGTCTCCCCCTGGGTGGGTTGATGATCCCAGTATCATACTTCTAGGCGAGCTTTCGCCTGGAAAGTTGTCTCCCAACTTTTATTACATCCTCTGTGGCTTTGTGTATGCCTGTCGGAGAGAGTCGGTGGAGCCTAATGTCCATCTCTTCTGGCAATTATACTTTATCCAGCGTCGCCCGGCTGATACGGCTTATGCCTACTTCATGGCCCGGTCCAGTCGAAACTTCATTCGAGTCTCTACTTCTACGGCCAACCTCAAGGGTTGGTTGCAACGCTACGTACACATTGTAGAGTCTAGGGATTATGACCACTCTGGCAGTTGGAGGTTCAGGGGCACTCCTCCTATCTGGGCCAATAGGAAACCTCCAATTAATGCCAAGGAGTGCAAGAAGATGAATGCCATCCTTCGATACCCCCGCGTCGATGCAGACTTCATGCTGACTCCAAAGTTACTCCTGGAGCTGGGGTTGAGTCCTCCGTTGTCGCAGGGTACTGGTCTTGGTTCTCCGTTAGGTTGTACCAGTGGCGATATGTGCTTAACTAGCTTTGCTCTATTTTTAGGGGCGTCGAAGGTCTCACCGTGGAGCTACGAGATTGTCAGGCTACCGCGGTATGCTCCCCACCCTGTGGATCACATCGTTTCAGGGTTGGTCAGGTGACCGTTGTTGCGCCTCAGGTCGAGGCCCCATTTGCTCTGGGGAGACTTCATCATCAGGTTTGTGCCGATGTTCCCCTGGTAAGTTCAGCTACTTCCGAAGGGGAGACCGGTGTCGAAGAAGGGGAATCCACCATGGTTGGGGGTAGCTTCCCCCCACTGTCCGTAGATGAGTTCGTGGCGCTGGACAGCCAGCGGCGCTCTGGGAAGAGAGGTAGGGCCTCCACTCCACCTCTGGGTCGAGTCCCGCCACCGTCGTTCGAGTTGCCTTTGTGGCTTCGTCGCCACCGCCGATCAGGGAATCGGCCACTCCTCTCCCCGCCCCTACTTCCGTAGAGTGAAGATGTGACATGGGCAAGGCCCCCGCGATGGCGGACGCTGGCCATCTTCCTCCTCCGGAGCTCCCTCCGCGTCGCCAACCTTCGCTGCCTGAAGAGGCGATGTCAGGGCTGGTGAGGATCACGACGGTTGTCGATGTCATGGGGAGAAGCATTTGGTGGTATGAGCGCCTGGGTGAGCCTGGCCCCTAGACTAAGAAAGAGCTGACAGCCCTAGCTGCGAGGGGTGTCTGCTCATTCATTGGTGCCCTCGGCCTGTGGAGGCACCACTTCAGAGGCATCGCTCGAGAACTGGAGGCCAGCCAAGCCGTTCAGGTGGAGCTCTCAGCCAACTATGAGGTGCTTGAAGATCGCCTGAAGGCGTTGGAGGTCGCTAAGACTAGGATCCACAATCAGCTGGTCTGGGAGGGATTGGTCCTCTACGGGATGGAACCAGACCGAGACTTCTTCCAGCTCCAGGCTGACACGGCCAAAGCCCATGTGATCAAGCTGGGGGTACAGGTCCAGGCTTTAGAGGCTCAAGTCAACAAGGTCGAGGAAGAACTTGCCGGGCTGCATTCATCAATGGCTACAATCGATGAGGAGGTAGTGGAGAGCTTCCGTGCTTCTCCTACCTACCAAGACGAGATGACCATGATGGCCTTGGAGATCTTTGGTCCTGCTTGCGATCGAGGATTCTGGGAGGGCTGGAGTGCTACTGTCATGGCTACAGCCGAGCACCTTGGCCTTACGGTACCACCTCTTCCTCCATCGTCGGCACCCTATAGCCCAGAAGTCGGTGATGGTGAGGAGGAGATGGGTGGTGAAGAGGCCAGGGTCAAGGAGTTGGAGCCGGGGCCAAGCACTGGCAAGCGGGCACCCGCTGTCCCCCCAGGGGCAGAAGGTAGTGCAGGGGAGTCAGCTGAAGATTTACCTCCGTCCAGTCAGTCTGTTGCCTCACGTGAGCCTAGAGAGTCTGGGGCATGTGATAATGCCGCTAAGGCGAACCCTTAGGAGGGCGCCTCTTGTTTTTTTTCTTTCTTTCTTTTGTGTGGGCGACTGCCCTTCCTCTGTAAGCTTTTTGTCTTGAAAATAGAAACCTTTCCTTCGCTTTGCAAATTTTGTGTACTTTCCTCCCTTCCGAATGGTTTTGAGATTCTATGGGGATACAAAGCGACGACATTGAAGGTGGCTCTAAAAAGGCGCGACTTTCAGGATCTGTCGCTTTGGTTTCTGTGGATTGTTAGCTAGATTTTCTTTTCTTGTCAAACCGAGCAGACCGGGAGGGTTTTCCAGCCCAGAGAACCCGATCTCATCACTGCGGTAGTGGCGCGGCAACCACGCGACCGTCCGTCAGTACGCAGTCAATACCAGACTACTTAACCCCATGGATGGTTCAATCTAGACCGTCCTAGACTACGCATGGTACACCCTCTACTGTGTAATTCCCGTGAACAGTAAGGTTGTAAAAACTATAGCGGCCCATGTCTACCCATTCATCCCCAATGAACGGCCCATCGTCCGACCGCTCATGAGACTCTTCGTCCCTCCGAGCGATTGGACCCTAACCGCCTGAACTCGCGAGTGGCCTGTTCCTAGCCGTGTAACCCTTAGAACCCCCTTGGCATTGGTGGTTTGGTGGCTACTCCCAAGCCGTACAACTTTGTGAGTGGCCCATCTCCAATCGCATATCCTTTAGGACCCCTAGTAGCGTTAGTGTTTGAACGGCTACTCCCAAGCCGTGCAGACCTTTGAGTAGCCCTTTCATAGCCGCGCTAGCCTTGTAGAACTGGTTTAGGGATGGCGTTGAGCGGCTAGGCCATAGCCATGTAGGACCATTGAGCAGACTGTCATTCGACCATTCGGTAGACCCTCATCCTTCGAGCGGCTAGTTCCAAGCCGCGTGAGTCCCTTCAGCGGACCATGTTGAACCGTGCATTTCTGGCGTGAGATGAATGGGCGATCCCGATCCGTACTACCTCATTGAATGGCATGTTCTATGACCATTCTGTGGACTCTCGTCTCATTTAAGTGGTCAATTCTCGGCCGTCTAACCCGTTGAACGAGTTTCCTTTATCCGTTTCAGTTTTAGAACCCTGCATGGAATTGTGTTTGAGTGGCCCTTTCTGAGCCGTGTATCCCCCTTGAGCGGATTGTCAGCCGATCGCTCAGTCTCTGAGTGGTCTTGATCAAATCATTTTATTCCTACAGAGTTTAAATTGTTGCATATTCTTGTTTATATGCATTTAATTTTAATAATATCACCATATTTAAGGTATTTTGTGAAAATTGACATATTTTGAATCTCAATAGAGTTACTTTCACTTTCATTGTGATGTAACCACTAGTTGTAGCCCGGCGACCTCGAGTGTCAGCCCACCCAGGAGAGGTGGCAGGGTAGTCTCGTGATACGGTTTTTAAGCTAGTTACTGTGGGCCCCCGGCTCTTTACCATAGCGTCCTACGGGAGGGGGAACTAGCTAGAGACCTAGCTCTAGGCAGGAGTCAGTGTGTGCACACGTAGTCAGAGGCCTGGACTAACACTGATGAGTGTTACTCTAACTAGTACTCGGTTCTGGTACTATTATGTCTCTCGCTTGTTATGTTTCTCTGACTTGCGAGTTGCTTGAGACGCAGTGTAAGCCGTCAGTGGATGCATCTGGTCTCTACTTTCTAGTGGGTTCACCTTTGGCCGGGGAGGTGGGGGAGGGGAGAGAAGTGGGGTGACCATACCCCATTGGCTTGTTCACCCAGAGGGAATCCTTTGTTGGCCTTTGCCCGAAGCTACAGATCTTTCACCCCGCTGGGAGGCAGGCTTGACCCCGTTGGCAGCGGATATTTCACCCCGTTGGGAGAAGAAGCTGCCATATTTCACCCCGCTGGGAGCAGAGGTTCTTGACCCCGCTGGCTGTGGATATTCACCCCAGACTGGTGCAGGCCCAAAAAGACACCCTATTGCTGTTTGGCTTCAGGCAGGTGGGCTTGTCTGCTGCTGATCTCTTAATTTGTAGACAAAAATTACTGCCAACAAATGCCCCCCACGGAACGTTCGTCGAAGCCGGGGGCGAAGGCGGACGATCTGTGCTCTGACATTTTTTATTTCTCCTGAGTCTTCATGACATGGGGAGATCGTTGCAGGATTGCACCTCACTGCTTCGTTGCTTTCTAGAAAGCTGAAAGTTGTTGCCGGCTTGTCTCAGTGAGACCCACCAGTCTAGAAGTAATATAGGAGTACATCGGCGAGGTGCTTTGACCTGAAGTTGATGACGACCAACCCTTAGGGTTATACTGGCCAAAGCTAATGTATATTATCCCCTAGGATGTATTGACCTAAAACTAGATGCTAGCCAATCTTTGGGGTTGCATTAACCAAAGTTGATGCGGACCAGCCCTCAGGACATATTGATCCAAAATTGATGTAGGCCTGCCTCGGAGAGGCTTGTTGGCCTATAATTAATGTAGACCTGCCTCGGCGAGACTTGTTGGCTCAAAGTTGTTGTAGGCCTGCTTCTGAGAGACATGTAGGCCTAGAGTTAACGTAGGCCTGCCTCGGCGAGGCTTGTTGGCCTAGAGTTGATGCGGACTTGCCTCGGTGAGGCTTGATGCCCGAAGTTGATAGAGGCCTGTCTCGAGGAGGCACATCCGTCTGAGTCGTCGTTGATTGGCTGTTACGTCATGATAGCCGGAGACTGACATTGGCTGACCCTTGAGGGCGCGTTGGCCAAAAGTCGTTGTGTCGGCTGACCACTGAGGTGTGTCACCGAACATGTTGATGTGTCGGCTGACCACTGAGGTGTGTAGCCGCTGAGGCATGTCACCGAATGTTGAAGCTGGCTAATCGTTGACTTGTGATAGCCAGAGTTGATGTAGACCAGCCCTTAGGGCGGATTGGTCTGAGTTGATGTCGGCGGTGCACGGGCTGAGGCAGATACCATCCAGCACAAACTCGAGTGTGGTGCCACCCTTGCTAGGGGCATCATAACTTGTACATCAAAATTCTGTACATTTCATTTTGCTTCGAAAGGACACTCACTAGATTCTGTCTCCTTTCTTTGTTTTAACTTCAGCGGGTGAGGCATCATAGCTGCTTTGGAGTTTCCCGGCCCATGGGATGGAACATGCGACCCATGCACTATTCAATTTGGTTTACGCGGACCAGTTCACCCCCCTTAGCCAATCCACGTAAACCCCTTGTAACCCTTCAACTTCCCCTATAAAAACTCCTTAGGAGCTCAAGGGGTATGGCATCCAGCATCAAGCATCCAGAACATCAAATGTCAAGCATTGGCATCACCAGCTTCCCTCTGAGGCTTCGAGCGGCTCCAAGCAATGAGCTAAGGAGAATTGTATGTGGGTGACTTGTTCGTCAGCCTAATATGCCGGGGGTATGTCGTTTGCACTGCCCTCACGCCATATGTAGCCGTCACATACAAGTCCACACCCACCGTATGTGAGACGTTGTGACAGGGGTGAGCGTCCCCTCATGCCAGGATTTCCCCTCACGTGTTCGCTGGTGGCAACCGCACATGTGCCATGACGTCATTCTCTCTCTCAGTTACGAGGCCATGTTCGACCGCTTGACTTGAGTCATGGTCGGCCCTCGCCCAGACATCAGATCGTCGCATCCCTCCAATCATCTAGTCACAAACCCCCGTTTGGCATCACAGCCCTAGCCCACGCCACGGGAGGGGTCCTCTGTCAAACACATACGTGTTCACCTATCGCGCATCGACCCGGGGACCGACTGTCACGTCAGAATTGTCCTGTGTCATGCACCAGTTATACCTTGGCCACTACGGCCTACCTATAAAGAAATGTACACCTCAGTATAGCACTGCCAATTGGACGAATGTCCTCGCATCCACGTTCAGGCCCTCAGTCTTCCCTTTGTGTCACTTAGTGTGAACCTCCAACACTCTCCGACCCCAGTCAACACTACCCAGTGAAAAGGTGAACCTATAGCTACAAAGTGCCCTTGGCTCTCCATCTAGGACCTCAGGAATATACGGACTCCTCTTCAGCATGGAACGAAGGCCTTCGCACCGACTACTTGCGGTCCATGGGGAAAGACGTCCTGTACACGACTCCCCACAGTCGCCTGCGCACTTATACCCATGGAACCATCCTTCCCTCCACGTGTCCCTCACCCCTTGAGTCCACGTGTCGCGCCCTGGCAGCGCATCCCTAGTTAAATATTCGGTTCCACGGGTGATTGTCGAGAAATTGACTGGCACGCCCGGATCACAACCATGTTTTCCCTCCAACCTGGAAACCTCCCGTGTCACTCGGTCTCCCCTCGACTCTCTGAAAAGGTGAGTGCACGGTGCCGCTCTGAGAAAGATACGATCATAAGAGGGAGTGCCCGACACGTGTCTCGTTTCGGCACCTCTCCCGTAGCTGTATCCTACCCCTCACTTCGGTCACCGCACACACGTTCGCCGCGCCGGCAGGCACCGAACCCCGGTTCCCCACGTGCGAAACACCGAGGTAGTGGATACTTGTTCTTCACAGTTGCAGTGACCCAAAATTTTTATAATTTATTTCTAGATTTATGGGGATGACCTCCAGCGCTCCCTGGACCTACTGGTAAGTTTTAGCCTTAACTCTAAAAATGCAATATTTATGCTTAAAAGAGACTGACATGATTCTAAATGCAGCATGCCGAGGGAGCCCAGCGTCAAGCACCAGATGCACCTTCCTCCTCCTCACAGCCATCGACAGGTCGGGCTGAGCGGGATGTAGACTTTACACGAGCGGTAGCATGAGCCGAGGAGGTTGAGGCTGCTCTTGCTGAGAGGGTAAGCAATCCACTCTTCCTCCTTTTGATTTTGTGATTAAGACTGCAAGAATGATTTATGAGATGAATGCATATGTAGGCGAGGGAGTTGGCAGCTGCACTGGGTGAGGCTACCCGACAGAGGGAGGAGGCCGAGCGCTTCCGTGCGGAGGCAGCAGAGGTAGCACGCCACTGTGTAGAGATGGCGCAATCCCGTGGTGGGATGGTAGAGGTGGAGCGACTCTGTGCCGAGGCGGCAGAGTTGAGGGGCAGCCTGGAGCAGTCTCGACTGCAGGTAGCTAAGTTGAGAGGCGCATTGGGGGTGTACCAGTAGATGAGTCAGAGATCGGGATAGAATAGGACCCATAGCGGTGCGCCCAGCCACGCCTACAGAAGCTACTTCACTAGCTTCTCTGGTCTGCGGAGGAATGAGGACGAGGAGCGACGTCGATGATGGCGTGAGGAGGGGAGCTCAGCCATGGACCCGTCGGGGAAGAGGCACGAGGGGACTGGTGATAGCGGGGGTCCTGATGAGGGGCAGACTTGATGTACTGCATGAGACACATGTATTCTTGACATAAGTGCTATGACATGACTTGTTTTGACTTATAAAAGATGAATGTGTATATGCTGACATTGACTGACTTATCATGACAATGAATCCTATGACTGATGCGGGAGAGTGAGAGAGAGAGACTCGAGTAGAACGACTTAAAGAATCACTAACTTATAGCAGTAGAGAGGGAGACGGTCACGTAATAGGCCGCTACCAGGACCTGACGGTCTCATGATAGACTGTTAAAGGTCAACCGGCCAAAATCTCAAAGAAGGATAGAAATGGTCCTCATTTGACCGAAAAACTTGAAACGACGGTCTCCTTTTGACCATTTTCATTGATAAATAGCCTCAACGAGACCGTTTAGGCCATCAGAGAGACGAAGTGTGTAGAAGGGGAGAGAAACGGCCCTGTGATGACCGCCATGAAGTTTTGTGGTTGCCTGATAGACCGCAACTTCAGAAACTCTGTTAGCTTTAATCGGGACTCTTTTGAAGAGTCCCAATCTAAGGGCAAAGAGTCCTAGTCCGTCTTAAAGCTCATCCTAACCCGATTTGGGGCTATCCTACCTCAATCCTAGACGGAATAGGCTAAGAATCTAGGCTCTATAAGTAGGGGGCACCCTAAACTCGCAACTTACACCAAACCCCTCTTTTAGGAGCTTCTTCTTCTTGAAGGCGAGCTACTTCGTCCTGAAGTGGCGCCACTTGTCCTTCTAGCACGGCAACCTCCTCAGCACTCTGAGACCATGTCGCCTCCAGTAGAGGTAGTTCAGCCTCAATAGCATTCAACTCTGCCCGTAGCTCATCCATCCGGCTACATAAAAGTTATGCACAGGTAGATAAAGTTTCCAGCTGGCTCCTGTGCCGTTGAAGATCAGAATTCAGCATCTCTAGCCCTGATCGGCAATCAGCTCTCTGCAATTTAAGGCCCGTCAGCTTATCTTTTGCAGTGTGCTCCAGAAAATCCTGGTGATTCACAAATTTTAGCAATAATAGCACCCGCTGGGTCCATATCTCTAATGGGCAACCCAGTGCTTGCAGGCTAATGGTCAACCGCTCAGCCACTTCTTTCAATTGCTGATAAGTTAGTGTTGGCTGAGATTCCACTACTCGGCGCAGCATTTCCAAATTCTGTCAAATAAAGTCCTCTAATGATGTGAAAATAAGAAAAGCTACCAGAGTTTCATCAAAGGTAACTTCACTGTCGATGGCCACCCATAAGCCAATGTCTGTCTCAGAAGAGGAGGATGGAATGGCCGTCGATGTTGATGAAACAAGCACTTCAGCAGCTTGCTCTTGAGCTATCGTCTCTTCTACCGCCAGACTCTCAGAAACTATTTCCTTTGGAAGTACTGGTAGTGGCAGAGGCTTTGATTCTGTTCCTTGCACAGATGGAGTTGGGAGCTCAGGCGCGATGGTCAGTACCACTGTTGGAACAAAAGCAGAACCTCTAGATGGGTCCACTTTGGCTCTTAACTCCGAGGCTTGCACTAAAGTAGAACTCTCCCCTAATGAGCTTAGCGCTAGTGATGGTACTTCAGCTGCCGATTGTATCCTTACTGGCATAGGATGAAGTACAACAACTGCCTCTGGAGGAGCCATGGTTGCAGGAGGTGGTACGTCTGAAGCCTCCGGTGAAATAATGGTGTCCGAAGTCGGTGTTAACAAATGATCAGTACCACCAGGTTCCTGGAATACAATTCCAATAAGCACCTGGGGTGACAAAATAAATGAAAGACTATGCTACTCGGAAAAAGGAGGAGGTCAAAACTTACCCTGATCATGGAATCCATCTCCTCAAAAGCCTGTATAGAGGATGATAATTCCACAGTTGAGGTAATAAAGGGAGGGATTATCTCCTCTTCCATGTCAATGCCGGTGAATTCCTCTTGCAAAGTTCCCTCAGATGATGGCACTAGCAACTTCGGATGGCTAAATATCGAAGAACCACTCAGCAATGTAGGAGGCATCACTACCCCTTCGCTGATAGTCTCATAGGCTTCCTCCTCACCTTCAAAAGAACCATAGTCTACTTCTTCATCAGAAGAGGAAGCAGAACTACTGGAAGAAATATCTATACTAGGCTCAGGCTGGAGGAAAGACTCACGACAACGAGAAAATGACAATCTCGAGGAGTGCATCTCAAGAACCAAGGTAACGTCCTGAGAGCACAACACCCAAGAAAGAAAAGTAGAGCAAAGGGTACTCAATCAGCAGGAAAGTCGACAGATTCCCTAATACTCACAAATGTCGATGCCAACACCAGAATGACTCTAGCACGACACGGTAAAAGACAACGTCAAGGCACAGGAAGCCAAGACAAAGTCACATCGAGAAAGGTAATTCTCTCGACCTGTGGGTTATCAACCCACACGCTTCCGCTGCGCACTCATACAACGCACATAGGCATCAAAAATATCTCAGTATCCGCATCTCAATACACATTCGGCACCATCGCAATTCATAAAAATCGTAAATAGCACGCCACGAGTACTGATCCAACAAAAAATCGATCACAAGAAGCCAAAGTGCAAAGAAAGAGAGCACCAGCATCAACACAAAGCACAAGGAAAAATGCCAATCTCAACTTACCTTCACGTCCTGAAATAATTATCGAGCCTTCACAACACATCGGCCGATGGACATAGCACGACAAACATGGTACACAACAGCTCTTAACACCATAACGAAGTCTAAAGCCAAGTAACCGTAAGACAAGGAGAAGATCAGACTCAGAATAAATACTGTCCACACTTAAGCAGACACAGGACAAAGGCATTATTACTAAGACAGCAATTCCAAGGCTTACCTCGAAAGAGACTCCACCAAACGGGAACGAGAAGCATCAAGCTCACCAACTGAAGCTCACCAGGAAGGAAAATCCTAGGTCGCCTGAGCATCTTTTCAATCAAGAAATCTAATCGAGCACTTCAACAGAAGCGAAATGCATCAGGAGCTACGCAGACTCAAGTTGGGATGACCAAAACAACGTAAGAATGTGTACGGCCATCACACCAATGCTAAAAGTCACCAGCCACCTGAACAAATGACTGGAAAATCTCTAACAAAGTACTACAGACTCAAACCTTTCGGCGAACTCTGCCAAGTGCAACATGATCGAGAAAGACATCATGACGAAAAGGAAGCACCTCGTCACATCCTGATGAGAGCAAAATCCATCTCGCACAGTGCTAATCCACCATGCACAAGATGACACACAGAAATGAAGCGATTATAAATCGCAAACCTAACGCCAGCGAATGACTGTACTGGACTTTCAGGACTCTGGAAACTGTATATCTCAGATTCCCATGTACTTCACACAACCTGGCTCTGATACCAACTGTGATGACCTGGATCCCGGATATACCCGATAGGACTACTGAGCAGACTCGATACCGCTTGGAACCCGTGAAGCCTCCCAAGAGCTGTAAAGCTCCGAAGGGAAAAAAGATTGTCGTGTAGTACATTGAAGTCACAGAGATATAACGATAAGCAATTAAATTTCATTAGATCGATTTACTAAAGTAGAAAGAAGAAGAGGAAAAAAAAGTAGAGAAAAAAAAAAGAAGACATGGAAAAGAAAGAAGGAGAAGAAAAAAAATTAAAGAAAAAAAAAGAAGAAGAAAGAAAATTACAAAAGTCATTAGGGGGCACTGATTCTTCAAGTCCTATCGGAATGAGAAGCTTCCCCTCCAGCCTAGATCACTGCATCTCAGCCGAATGACCAAACAACTACATCCAATGTAGCAAAAATCCTTATTCTCAGCTTAATGTTGTTTCAACCAGTCCCACTGATGCATAAAACCAGTGGCCCAGACCTTCCGTCTGGTTCCATGAATAAAAAGACCCTTGTTTTGGCACTAACCCCTTGTCAATGAGCAAACTACAGCGGTCTCCGACACCCTGTCAGCATCGATGAACAAACCAGTGGCCCGGACCTTCCGTCTGGTTCCATGAACAAAAAGACCCTTGCTTTGGCACTAACCCCGTGTCGATGAACAAACCACGTCGGTCCCTGACTCCCTATCGGCATCGAAGAACAAACCAGTGGCCCAGACCTTACGTCTGAAGCCATGAATAAAAAGACCCTTGCTTTAGCACTAACCCCGTGCCGATGAACAAATCACGTCGGTCCCCGACTCCCTGTCAGCATCGATGAACAAACCAGTTGCCCAAACCTTCCGTCTGGAACCATGAATAAAAAAGACCCTTGCTTTGGCACTAACCCCGTGTCGATGAACAAACCACATCGGTCCCCGATTCCCTGTCAGCACCGATGAACAAGCCACTGGCCTGAACCTTACATCTGAAGCCATTAACAAAAGACCTTTGCTTTGGCACTAACCCTGTGCCAATGAATAAACCACCACCAATATTGCAATCTCCAGTCCCACTGGTGAATTAACCTTCGGCTCTGACCTTCCATCTAAGTCGATGAGTAAAAACTCCTTTGCTTCGGCTCGGACCTTCCATCCAAGTCGATGAACTAAAGAACTCCTTTACTTCGGCTTGGACCTTTCGTCCAAGCTGATGAACAAAGAGAAACCTCCTTTGCTTTGGCTCAGACCCTCCGTCTAAGTCGATGAATAAAAAGAACCCTTTTGCTTCGGCTCGGACCTTCCGTCCAAGTCGATGAACAAAAAGAACCCCCTTGCTTTGACTCAGACCCTCCGTCCAAGTCATTAAACAAAAAGAACTCCTTTGCTTCGGCTCGGACCTTCCATCCAAGTCGATGAACAAAAGGAAGCCTCCTTTGCTTCGGCTCAGACCTTCCATCCAAGTCGATGAATAAAAGAACTCCTCATTGGCTCCGGCGTGGACCTTTTGTCCGAGTCGATAAATAAAAAGACCCCTGGCCCACGTGCGCAAGCGGTGGAGTGGTTCCCTCATCCCTTCGCTAAAGGGGTGAGCACTCTCCCACAAATTAGCACCAGACCAGCATGTCACTAGCCCGAAAGAGCAGATGGAAAGTTGTTGATACCCGTTTTATGACCAATGAGTTTAGGTCATCTCCTTACTTTATTTCTATGATGTCCTAGGTTATTCATAGGTTATTGGGCCATTTCTGGTCATTTTTGGGCTTATTTTATGGGCTCTCTCCCTAGTTGGGCCTAAGTTCCTTCTATTTCTCATCATTTTAGCTTATTGGGCCTAGATGAGGGCTAATAATGATCATTTTGTGGATTTACACTGAGATTTATCTGACCTTTATCTCTTTTGCCATGTTTATTAGCCTAACGGTCTATCGCGTGACCGCTAATGGGCATTGGCGGTCCTTTGCTCGATCGCTAGGCAGGTAGAGAGTCCCGTTAGGTTTCTTCTGCCGTATCTCTTTGTGGACAACTGGACCTAGCGGTCTATCGGTCGACCATTTTCCATGCCTTGTGGTCTATCGCAAGACCATTAGGGGAGATAGAGAGTCCTGCTCTGCCTGATCTTCCTCTCTCTGTCTGTGGGTGAACTAGAGTCCGTAGTTCGATGTTTTCTCTCTGAGTACTGATCCACAGAAGCTTCTGTTTGTTTCTGTGGACTCTTAAGAGTATTATCCTTGAGATTTATCAAGGTTCAGCCTTATTTTCGTGCTATTATCCCTCCAACTCGACCCAAGGTTTTGGGGGTCTATAAATAGAACCCTTGACTTCATGGGTTGAGGAGAAGATTTCTAGAGTTCGCGTCAAGGTGGTGCTACATTCTGGAGCGAGTGCCAACCAGGGAGAGCTTGTGTCTGCGTCCTTGTGTCCTCTGGTCCAGGTCTATAGAGTTCATTACACGAGGCCCAACTCTTCTGGCCGGCCAGGAGGGGTGAAGATTCAAGTTCCACATCATAGTTTTCTAGGTGCACTTAGCGGCTGTCGATAGACTGTTTCTGTTCCTTTGCGGTCTATTGGGTGACCATTTCTTCTCGCCTTGCGGTCTCCTCGGGACCGTTTTTCACGTCTGCACCTGGTTTTCTCTCCCGCGGGCGAGTGTGCTTCACTCGGCTTCTTTCCAAGGTACGTAGTATAGTTTTGCTGTAATATTTACTTTGGTGGCGATCACATCTTTTCTCTTTAGATATTTGTCATTATATTTCTTCGTCTCTTTCGTTTCTCTTACTTTCTTTTAGTTGCTCCACACCCATGGTGTGTGTTTATTTTATTCCTTTCTTTGCTCCACGCCCACGGCGTGTGTTTAGTTCCTCTTTATCTTGCACTGCTAAGATGGCATGCCCACATGCTTCATGCTTGATGTTGTTGGTTGCTTGAGTTAGCACATATCACCTATTCACACCTCCATCTCTCTCACACACTACATCATACCCACTTTCATAATATCTACAATTGGATGCAGAGTTATCATCTAAGTCTACTATGTAGACATTGTTTATTCTTTGGCCTATGAATTTTATTGATTCTGAGTTGAAATGTAAAGTTTTCGTTTACTATGTGTTAGTAGTCTGCAGATCTTTGTCACTTTGTCTCAGTGTGTGGTCTCGTGCGTGCTGTGTTGGCACAGCACGAGATGCTTTTGCTCTCGTCAGGAGGTGATGGGATGCTTTCTTTTTCGTCATGATGTCTATCTCGATTGTAGTGCACTATTCGAGAGTTTTTTCATAATCTGTTCAGGTAGCTGGTGACTCTGTAGGGTTGGTGTGGTGGCCATGCACATTCTTATGTTGTTTTGGTCGTCCAAGCTTGAGTCTGTTTAGCTCCTGAGATATTTTTGTCTCTGTTGATGTGGTTAGATGCCTCGATCGAGAAGATGCTCAAGCAAACCTAGGATTTTCCCTTCTGGGTGAGCTATTGGTAGTGAGCTTGATCCTTCTCATCCGGTGTGGTGGAGTCTTTTCGAGGTAAGCTTTGGAAATGCTGTCTTAGTGAAGCCTTTGTCATGTGTCTACTTAAGTGTGGACTGTGTTAATTCTGAGCCTGATCTACTCTTTGTTGGCAGTTGCTTGGCTTTGGACCTAATTTGTGTGTTAAGAGCTATTGTGCATTGTGTTCATCGTGTCGTGTCTGATGGCCGATGTGTTGTGAAGGTTCAGTAATTATTTCTAGGACATAAAGGCAAACTGAGGATAGCATTCTGATGTGTTGTGTGCTGAAGCTGGTACTCTCTTGGGTTGCGCTTAGGCAATTTATTTTCCATGGTTAGCAGGATTAGTACTCGTAGCATGTTATATTGTAGTTTCATGAATTACGATGGCACCGGGTATGTGTTGAGATGCGGATGCCGAGGTATGCTTGTTGCCTGTGTGTGTAGTATGAGTGCACAGCGGAAGCGTGTGGGCTGACAACCCACAGGTCAAGGATCGTTAATTGTGAGATTCTAGCCGGTTGAGAGAATTGCTCTTCTTGATGCGACTTCATCTTGGCTTCCTGTGCCTTGATGTTGTTTATTATTGTGCCTTGGTTATTGGAAGCTTTGCGATGTTGGCACTGGTGTCACAGAGTGTTGGGGAATCTGTTGGCTTATTAGCTGGTTGAGTACCCTTCGCTCCTCTATAACTTTTCTTGGGTGTTGTATGCTTGGGGCATGATCGTTGTCCTTGAGATACATTTCCCAAGGTTGTCATTATCGTTGTTGTGGGTCTTTCTTAGTAAGCTACTTGATGCATGACTAGTTCCTTGTAGACGTGCTCAGCTATTATTGTGCCTTGATGCGACCCAGCTTGCGGTTGTGTTCCGTGGTTCGACATTCAGTAACTGAGCTGGGATCCTGCAAGTGCTGTTGTTGTTGTTATTATTTTGCTGTTATTCCCCTGAATCTGTCTTGGCACTATGTGGACAGTGATCTTGTTAGTTAGCTTTGCTGTACTCCCCTTTTCCTGGTAGAGTTAGCTTGTGACTCCATAAGATGCGTGCCTCACCCCAGATGCTCGCACTCCAACGCTTGTTGATCTTAGAAAAGACACCCCCTCAAATCCTTCTACACCGCCTCGAAGGAAATTCTGACCCGATCTGCCACCCCCCTAGCACGCTCCATGACCAAAACTTCAACTTCGTTGAACAGCTCTCTCACTTCCTCAACCCCCAACCTACTACGCCCTCAAACCGCCTCCCCCTCCTGCTGAACATATCCCCCCACCATCAATGCCATCACCCAATAGCCGCAGCATGTCGTCTAGGGAAGCGTCCTGGACTAGAGCGAGAGGAAACCCAACATCTTGCTCCCTAAACGAAACAAGCGGTGGGCCCTCCAGAGAAGTAGGCTCGCGAAGAAGTAGAGCTCCCTCTGACTGGCAGGCCTCCCCACCAACAGAGACAATGACCTCAGAGAGCTCCAGACAACCCTCCTGAAGGTAGCCAGACTCCTGGAATGGGAGGGAGAGGGCCACCAAGCCTTGGGGCAAGGGGGAGACATCAGCCAGGACCTCCGCAGAGTCCCTCATAGCCAACATAGGGAGAATAGGATGATTGCCCCTCTCCAGGGGCCTTGAGGAGAGAAGCCTCAGAGAGTGCTCCCCCCACTGTAATCTGGCCGAAGGAGAAGAGCCCTCCAGTCGGGGCAGATCACCGTCAGCCGACGAAGGGGCGGCCAGCAACCCCAAGCGATGAAGCGCCAACGGAGAGACGTCGAGAAGCAGCCTCTAAGCACCTTCTGCGATCGGGCGGGGACGACACCAAGGAAGGTAAACTCGGGGATCGGAATCGGATCAGTCCATCCAAAACCGGTTCAGATCGGTGGCATCGGCCAATCCTAACCGATCCTGAAGCGATTCAGCGCCGATCCTGGAAGGCTGGAACCGAACGCATAGAGGTTAGTTGCTTATGCATTAAATTTTTCAGGGAGTTTTGTATAAATATAATATTCTAATATTTCACTTCCCTCTTTAACCTATTCTCTCCGTGTTTACTTTTCCACTTTTACCTTTGCAAGATAACAAAGGCGGAGGTGACGGGGGAGGAGGCGGCAGTCGACGGCGGCTGTGGGTGGCGATGGTGGCGGCATCATGTCCTCGTCCTCTTCTTCTTCCGAGGGAGGCCGATCACGACGAGGAGGATGCGGAGGACAAGGCGGAGAAAGAGGATGCAGGACCAGCGGCGACGATAAGTATTTTGACTATTTTCAGTATCTTCTTCTTCTTCTTCTTCTTCGTCGTCGATCTTTTGCTTCTCCCCATCAGTCCAGATCGGCCATGGGGATTGCCCGGAACTGGGTGGAATCGGGCGATCCAACCCGAGTCAAGCCGATCCCGACCGATCCCCATGCTCCTAGTGAAGGATCGGGAAAGGTTGGCTCGGGATCGGGTCAGACCGCCCGAAATCCGATCGGATCGGGCGATCCGATCCGATCTGATGCAACAAAAAGAGATGCATACAACCCCTTTGTTGATGCATCTGGACTCCTTCACTTCCTCTACCTTGAACTCGTTCCACAAGTCATAATGCCCCCAACTCTCCCCTCGGCCAAGGATGCTAACCCTCTAGTCAATCTCGCTCCCCCAATCTCTCTCATGATGTTCTCATCATCCTCCTCACATTTAGATCTTTGTAAGCGCATGTCCACCTTGCATCTTCTGACTAGGTCTTTCACCACCCTTCTCTTCTCCCTCCCACAGATCCCCCTCACATTCTATGACACGATCTTCATTGAGAAGAGGATTTCCCCCTGTGCACCCTCCTTTCCCACTTCACCCTCATTCTTTTTATCACTCCTAATCTCAGATTTCCCCCCTTAGTCTCCCTTGCTATGGAGATGAGCCACCTTTTTTGGGCCTTTCTGAGCACACCTTTAATGTCCTTTTCGAGGCATGAGAAGGACACCCCCACCTTGTCCACTAGCTTCTGGACTTGCATTTCCATCAACCTCTCCACTACCCCAATAAGCTCCTTAACCTCCTCCCTCCATAGCCCTTGACCTCTAGATGACCATCACTGTCTTCTCGGGGTATCCCGTGAGCAACTTGCCTCACTCTGTTCAAGCCTCCCTGATGGATCCCCTGTTGCCTCGGCCTGAAGGTCTTCCTCTGGGAGGTCATCGAGGAGATCATCTTCCTAGAAGTCAACCTGGGAAGGCAAGCAATTGTTGTTGAGGGCGACGAGATCCACAAGTGGAGAGAGTCGACTCTCGTGTCCTAGCTCCTCACCTATAGCACCTGAACTTTCCATATGTAGTTGGATATCCTCCCCACTGCTTATCGTACTGGAGTCCATGGAGGGACCATCGGCCCCTTGTCAACCATTCCAGCCACCACTGCACAGAGAAGGCTCCCTGGAGACGGCTGTCGAAGGTCTTTGTCGGTGTAGGGGAAGGAGATCGCCTCTCTCCTGTCACTGGCAAACCATCCTGGCAACCTCCTGTCGGAGGGGTGCTCACCTGAAGTGTCAGTTGCCTGTTCATAGAGTTGTTGCCACATACTAGAGTTGGGGGAAGAGGCCCTCGACCCATCGGCGTTGCACAGAGCGGAGGGGCTGGTGTCTCGCCCTGCAACAGATGACTCAACCGGCTTGGTGATTTTGGGCGGGGAGGATAAAGCGGACCGGACCTCCATGCATGATACGACCATGACACCCAATAATGGGTAAGTTACGGGTCACAACTGTATCGGGCGGGAAGCTGGGTGAGACCAAGTCCGATGGATTTAGCAAGATTTCACTTGGGTTTGGACAAGGCTCTAACGGGTTTTTGGGTCTATCTGGTCCGGCCCGGATCGTTTTACCTACCCACCTGCTACAGTTTGAATGCAAATTCAAAAGCATTGTTCCTCCATCTTCCTTGATTCTGATACAGACATTCAATCCAAAGTTTGATTATATAGATATGTTTTTGTGGGCTAACAACTCTATTTTGTAGGAATTCTAGTGTTCGGTCGACCAATGGACTTGGTTCGATCGACCAAAATTTCTAGCGTGCAGAAGTTTATAAATTTAGAAAGTTCGGTCAACCTAAATATAGACTTCGGTCGACCTAAATTTCCAGTGCTGAAAGTTTTAGAAAGTTTCAGAGTTCTCTTCCGACCGAAGAATTTATTCGACTGAACCCTTTGAAGCCACCGATTTTGACTTTGTTTTCACAAACGTGTTCAAGTCTCTTTTGTGGACTTTTCAGTCCTCTAGCCCCCAAATTCTCCAGGAAACGTGGATCTATGTCTGGGGATGTTTCTTGACCAACTCAAGGCTTATAAAAACACCTTTTAGGGCAAAGAAACTCGAATAACAAAAGGAATCAAGGGGATGCTGCCAAGGGGAGAAAGAGAGTTGCTGCAAGCACTGCATGAACAGTGATTTGTCCAAGGATTCTTCATCCATCTCCAACCTTTTCAAGTTCCATCTGAAGCCAATCAACCTTAAATCACGTGAAGAAGCAAGTCTTGCTCAAGATCTACATCAAATACTCAGGGGGAGCCTAAATCAGAAGTTTTTCTTCTATGTTTCATCTACTTTTGTGTTTTGAGCTTCAAGTCTGTGTTCCTTGTAATCTACAAACATTCGTGTGTGTGTGGATCGACTTAGATCCATGGTTGTGTCTGTTGTCTTGTTCAGATCCATGTGTGTGCATGGATCTCATTAGATCTACATATGTCTGTGGATCTATCCAGATTCGGGTCTTCTTGTGTGCAGAGTGTTGCATCTGTTGCAGCGTGTGTGTGTGTATGTGTTGTTGATCCGTTCGTCAGATCGTGTTGGAGACTCCGTCTCCGTGTGTGCAGGCGTCGCCCTGCGTGTGTGTTTGGATAGTGTCTCCGTGTTGGGGATTTATCCCCGTGCTGGTTTCCAGCAGTGAAGTCTCACCGGGTTTTGGTGAGGGGTGGATGTAGGTTGACATCGTTGCATCCGAACCACCTTAAAATTTCTTATGCCTTGTTGTTTGAGCTGTGTGGTTTGATCCATTTCTCCTACCTCCTTTCTGCGTGATTATTCATGCATATTGTTCTTCTGCGTTTGTCTCTACAGATCTAGCATAAATCGATCTTTTCCATTAGTAGATCTTTGGTAAATTGAAAGGTGTTTTTTGAATTGACAATGCCAGTCTTGTCAGGATGATAGCATCTTACGTGAGTAAAATCCTTGGATTCATACCTCTGTCTAGTACCGAAGAACTATCGTAGCGATAGTTTGTGATAGATCTAATCAGAGATTTATTAAATCTGTATTTCTAATTGCTACTTTATCACATATGTTTTAAATCGGGTCAAGTTTTCTTAAAATTTGTAATCACCCAATTCACCTCTCTCTCATGCGAATGTATGCATGGTTATATATATAATTGTGCCTCTACGATACATGCGAAATAATTGCTTCGGGGTCTGATAAAGAAAAAAAATATCATATAAATTGGGAATCGGATCTCGGGGTGTTACAGGTTCTTAGCTTCCAGCTCGTCGGGCCAAGTGTTCACTCGGTGTTGGGTATATTTTCCTGCCTTAGATTGTACTTCTATTGGACTAGACTCTGTTGTAGAAAACTATTTATTTCTGTTAATTATTGAATTATATTACTTTTTTGTTATTTCTATGTACACCACTACTACCCTTTTAGCCCTTCTGAGCCTTCTGGTTAGTGGGTAGCGGGCCAAGATTCGAGTGGTATCGGGTCATTCACAGTATTCAGATCTTGGGTTGTTAAAATCTTCCTTGCCACCCAGGCCTGAGCAAGCCACACCTTCACCTTCGCCTTTGCCTCCACCTACACCTAAACCTCTCATCGCCACCATCCTTCCCCTAGTACCTATCAAGCCTATTACGTGCATTTGCTCTCCATCCACTTCCATCCCACGGAGCGGGTGTGTGCTACCTTTGGTGCCCCTCGGGTATAGTCCCCAAGGTGAAAAAGAGCCGAGTACGGATAATTCGGTGCCGATTATGTGCTTCAAGCTTCAAGGTTTTATCTATCGGATGCCAATCTGTGTCCTGACTTTTGACTATTTTGGGAATGATGAGCTTGAACTCCCGAAGGCAATTGTTAAGAAGAGTTCTCTCACGCTAATGCCAGTTTCTTCTTAAGCGAGACCGGTGGCAATCTCTTTGCCCACCGGAGGATTCACCATTGATGCCGTTATTTCCTCTCGCTTTGTTGCCATTCAGTTTACTACCCAAGACGGGTTCTCTGCCCGAATGATGCTAACTCGTATGGCTGCCAAACCTGTTACGGATTCCTTGTTCAAGGGGCAATTTGCCATATCTTCCATGCTGTTGAAGGACATTCTACACCTTTTATGCAATCTCCCTCGGTTTATTAGTATGCCGGCCACGTCAACGCCACGTATCACTCTCCCTCAATTCCATCCTTCTCTTCTATCAAGGGAGCTGTGCTTCATGGTTGATTACTAAGTGGAGTTGCCTAATCTCATGAGGCTTGTACAAAGAGACAGGACCCCATGGTTTAATGATGTTCATCCCAAGGGGTCGCCTGTTCAAGAATGTCCATCTATTGTTAGCACTGGGTGTCAATGGACAACCACCGCAATGAAGCTACATGTTCACAACTGGGCTAGGCCATCTGCTAGGTGGGCCTGTTATCTAAGAAGACATTACAAGATAAGAAGTCTGAAGGTTCGAGACCGTGTCCGATGGGTCCGTGTTCAAGAGATCTCTGCCAAGAAGAGTCGACGGCGCATGTTCAAAATCTGTAAGCTGTGCACTCAGGGGACCCCTTCTCCTGCTTCAAAAAAAAAAAAAACATAAGGAAAACATTGAGTCATATAAACTTGATGATGATGTATTCTGCTGCCATCATTGAGATGGACGTCATCTTTAATTAATTAATTACCCTTTCCGACAACCAGCCTTGTCGAGGGACGGACGTCAGCTGGTCACGCAATTTGCCACCTACATATGTCTACTAGTAAGTAGTAACTGAAACGTACGTACGTGGCCATGTTCAAGAGCAGCTAATTGAAAGTACGTACATTGGAGTCTCGGGACTATATGCCAATCCACTCATTTTGAGAAAAAAAAAAGAATATTATCTCGAAATTAAGTTGCTTGTGTAGTTTTTGATTTGTAAGTAAAAGGTCTAACTTGAAGCTGCTTATATAAGGGAGAAAAAGGTGAAATTTGTTTAAAGAGGTTTTAATTATCAACGTGAATTGAGTTATAACATTTTTTATCTTATAAGTTTATCACATAACATAATATATATCATAGGTATCGGCGGATGTTACGATAATGGCTGTTGTAAAGGTTAGAAAATGATTCTTATATCACGTATCACCTTCTCTATTTATTTGTTGGAGAAGTCGTCTCGTGTCCGTGGAGACCTGTAAACATCAAGAGGCAAGGACGTCAGAAGGAGTCTCGGGTGTTACCCCAGGGGACAACCCTTCGATACTTAAGTCAGCAACGTATTAATGAAAGGCAGAGGAGAGCGAATAAGAGAGAAGAAAAAAAGTAGTAGTAGAAGGTCGAGGAGCCGAGTTGATCCTCCTGACGAGTGCTCGTCGCCCCCAACGCTCACTCGGTGAGTGCTCGCTGGGTGGTAAGATCGTCAGAGGGTGCCTTCCTTATCGTGTAGACTGACGTCGCTCTCTTCTTTCCTTACTTGAGTAGCTCTATTCTCTTGAGTAGCAGTATAGCGGAATGAACCACCGTGTTCTTTTTCTCTCCTCTATCGATCTCCCTTTTATATGGGGTTATCCTGGAGTGAGGGACCTCATCCCTTGATAGGGAAGGGCGTCCGTAGTAGAGTAACGTTTCTCCTCTATAGTGGTAAAAGTTTCCCATTGGAGGGTGATTACCCCGGCGTTAGCTGGTCTAGGGGTGAGTTTTACGACGCCCATGGGCCGTGCTCACCCGTTATGGGGTCAAGGTCGACGTTATGGGGGCAACGGTCGATCACCGGAGAGTCCTCCGACGATAACTGTGCTTGGATCGTAACGCCGACGCACTGTAGAATCCGATGCTCTTCGGGGCTGGGCCTCCCTTTGGTGGGCTGCGCACGTGCACCCGCCCCTTGGGTGTACTCATCATGAGCAACCTGGCGTGGGCCTGTCATTATTGGGCCGTTCCTGGGCCAAACCAGATTTACCCTCGTAGCGACCCAGGATCCGAGTACCAGAAAGGAACCGACCTGACTCGAATCTCGGCTCGTCACCCACGAGCCCGAAGACTCAGAAAGGTTAAAGGATAGGTGTGGTGTACATAGAAATAGGAAATAAAGCAAGACAATAGATATGATAACAAAAAAAAATAACTAACTACAGTAAAGTCTAGTCCAACAAAAGTACAGTCTAAAGCAGTAAAATGTACCACATGCCAAGTGAACAATCGGCCCGACGAATTGGCAACTAAGAACCTCCACGCAATGTCCTCGAACCTCGAGGAAGAACCGCCGCACCTGAAAATCAGGGGTGAACCTCCTATCACTGGCTCAGTAGGAGTCCCGCGGAACCCCAAACGAAAATAACGATGACAAGGAAAGTAATAACTACGAAAGTAGGAAAGTAACTACGGTGGCTGGTAAAATCTCGGCTCTAACACTACTCCTACTGTACCCGAAAATACGACTCGATCTCCCGTCGGGGACAACCAAGTCACGCACCCGACATCCCGATTCCACGATCGGGGGACCACCAGACATGAACCGCCCTAGTCACACTACTAGAAAAACGTCATGACACCTCAGTCGCGGAGGCCTGCCCTCGCAGAAGGGCGCAAGCCGAAACCACATGGTCTGGAAACACAGTTACGACCTCGCTGCCGTGAACCAAACGATGTTTAGGGAAAAAAACCTCGGTGACGCTCACTGGAACCCTAAACCTCGACTACGGGAACGCTCCCAAAATAACACATGAAGTCCCGTCTCGCAGACGAGGAACAGAAACCCGGGACACTACAACTCACATCACGTGATGGGAGTACCACCCACCAGAAGAACAGACTGGATGCGTCCCCTGACGTCTTACACCGCACCCTCCTGTCTCGCTACGATGCCCTAGGCGGAGACAAAGATACTAAAGTCACCAGGAACTCACAACGAGGACTAGTTGGGGTCACGCTCGTCAGCGCGTGTCCTCTGCCCCCAACTATGTGTGTACACACAGACCATCTGTTTTAGGTCAGGTCCTCTAGCTAGTCCCCCACCCCCCGACTCTGGCTGCAAAGGTAAGGGGCTCTACAGTAGCCAGCCTAAAAATCGTCTCACTCGGGTAAGTCACTCCACCACTCCCGAGTGGGTCAGCACACGCGTGCCGTAAGAAGGCTGCATCTAGTGGAGGGTCACTGACATGAATACAGAAAATCACGCATGCACCTATTTCGAGAAACACTGAGTAACAAGTGGCTCGAGGCCACCAGACTCTGGACAGCCCACTAGACCTACTAAACTCAACGGTCCTTGAGTCGCGAGACCCAGGGTCAAGACCGTTGCACGTGATAGCACTACGCCGTCAATCTAGCCTAACCCCTAGGTCCGAAATCACGAAGCGATGACTCACGAGGTAGTTCACAACCGCCACGACTCCTCCTCAATAGGGGAATGCAAGAGACCTCAAGTCACGAGCTAGGGAAATGGACTCGCAGTCCAAGGTCGCATACATGGCCCAGACGAAAACTCAGAACACACTCATGGGGTCACTCGGACCCAAAGACTCACGAACACGCTAATCAAGATGATGCGGCCCCGTCGGACACCCCTAAAAAGACAAACACAGGTCCCACGGTGTCCGGGACATTCACGAGGCCGAAGGTCATGATGGGGTGCTAGGTTCGGATTCAGAGGGGGGGGGGTGAATGAATCCCCTTATAAAATATTTGCCCAATTCAAAACTGAACCAATAAAATCTTGTGGAATCAAACACTATGGTTTAGTAATGTGGTCATTCTAATAGATTCCACACTCAAACACTTAATCAGTTAGTCTAATGTGAATCAATCGAACACTTAGCGTGCCCAACCAGTCAGTATGCTTCGACACTTAGCAAGAATCAAACTATGAAAGATGGAAGCACACAGTAGATCAGGATTGTTAATGAAGTTGAGCCTAATCATACATCTAACGAATGATGGATAGACATTAAATCACAATGATCACGATGTTTTAGGTGGTTCGGTCCTTCAGACCTACCTCCACCCCACACTCAAACCAGAGTGTGACTTACTGCTGCCAAACAGCTTGAACCGCTGCGCCTCACAGCTTACGTCCGCTGAGCATTACAGCTTGACTTACAACCGCTGAGCATCACAGCTTGCTGACCCGCTGAGCATCACAGCTTATTGTCCGAGGTACATACCTCACCCACTGAGCATTACAGCTTGGCTCCGCTGACACACAGCTTGAAACAAAAGTTTAAATGAAAATAAAGAATGGAAAATCACAGCGACTGAAAGCTGGAAGAAATAGTAAAATAAATGTGGCTCTCGCAGGAGCTGACTGGATTGGATTTGATCCAAAATCCAGTGGAGATAGATCTTCTGCTAAGACTTTACTTCCTCCCCTTGAGCTCTCTCTCTCTCACTTTGACATTAATCCTTTTAATATTGCCTTCATGTTGATACGAAGATACCTATTGGGCAAGTGTGCTCATACCTATCTTTCTTAACTTTTCAGGAAATACAGATGAGTCGGATTTAGATTTTGCAAGTAGTGGGTCCGAGAGTGATTGAAGGTCAAAAGGATTGAGAGAAGCCTTAGTTGTCAAGCGTCTAGTCTAGTCTTCTTGTAATTTTTTATTTTTATTGAGTCTATAATGTAAGAAGGTCAAGAGTCATGGATCATGTATACTTGCCATTATTATTATGAAATAAAGTGGAAATTTTGAGAAATTACTAGTGCAATTACTTTTATGTGATTGTCTTGTGCTCTAATTACATGCTTACGAGAGACTTACCATGTCGACTGTTCACATTCCCGATATTCCTTCCGTTGTATTGAAAACTCGGGACGTGATAATTAAAGTGGTGTCAGAGCATAGGACTAGAAGTCCTAGGAAAAAAATATCATGTCATAGGTTAAGTCCAAGGTTTAGGGACCCATACCTATGAAACGAGGAAAGAAATTCCCAACCATGAGAGAAATTGGGTAGAATCTGGGATGAGATAGTAATTAGAAACTTTCTCAAGGATTAATCCCACCAACTCTATTAAAATTAACAACTCTATTACTCTTCTCAGGTGCCTTATTCTCATCATGGCTCATCGTGTTGATTGGGATGGAATGCAATAAACTGTTGCGGGACTCACCCAAGTGTTGCAAAATATAGCCCAAGCCGACGTAGGGGGCAAGAGCTGGCGATCTGCACCGCAATTTCTAGAGTTTAAACCCTCTGCGATTTACGAGTTCCTCTTACCCGGATGAGGTAGAAAATTGGATAGACAAAATGAATCGTATATTCGAGGTCATGCAGTGTACTAACCAAGAGAAGGTTCGTCTCGCCACGTTCCAGTTGAACAAAGATGCTTGTACTTGGTGGAAGTCTATATTTGCACCATATGCAGACGCGCCACATACTTTGAATGGATTCCTTGACCTTTTCTGAGCCAAGTACTTCTCCGAGCATGTTAAGGAGAGGAAGATGTCTGAATTCGCATCACTACATCAAGGTATGATGATGGTGGCAGAATATGAGCTACAGTTCTCTCGCCTGGCACCCTATGCTCAGCATCTAGTGAGCACTGATCTTTTAAAAGCAAATCGCTTTATGGACGGGCTGCGACCCATCTTCATATAGCAACTTGGCCCGTAAAATATTTGGACCTATGCAGAGATGGTCCAATGGGCACACCTATGTGAAAGGACCTTGGAAAAGGTCGATAAGCTCAAGGGCAAAGTAGAGGAGCCAAGCCGGAAGTCTGAACGACAGGAGAACAAGCAGGAAAAGTTCAGCATCACCTATAGTTCTCGGGATATCAAGAAGAGATCTCGGAATGGGAACGGTAAGGAGGATCGTCGGAACAAACTCTTCTCTGCTTTCTTTTCTCTCACGGACTCCCTCTACTCTCATCGACTCTCCTTTTACTTCTGCTCTGACTTCTCTCTGCTGCCCTCTCTCTTCTTCACACTCAAACTCTCATCTTCTCTCTGCTCTCTAATTCTAATCTTATGCCTTCGTCATCTTTCTCTCGAGCGAGCAACTTCCTTTTTATAGGCCGGTAGCACACAGTAGGCGCGTGCTCTCCACGCTTCCCTCCAAAAACCTGATCCAGATCAGAGGGAATAGAGCCATGTGTCTTCATCTTGTCACTTCATCAAGTTTGGGATTAAGTGCTTTCGATCGATTCCACAAGCGAATCCCCTTCTGTGCACGGACTTCATTGTATGTATGCATGTGAACCTGCTCAAATACATGGAAACAAGCACGATAGTTTAAAGACTATAGAAAGTATGCACGGACTTGTTTAAAGTCTATAGAGAGTATGCACAGACTTCTTTAAAGTCTATAGAGAGTATGCACAGACTTGCATTTAGGAGGAAATCATGCACGAGTTTTATTAAAAAGAGCATGGATTTAGTCTTAATAGAATAAGACATGCACAGATAATGCACAGACTTATATGCACGGACTTATGTTCGTATATGATCAAGGTGCACGGACATGACTTAAACGTGCACGGACTTCGTTTTGGTCGAAGGAAGAAAAAGTGCACGGATTTAACATGCTCAGACTTTAACTCAAAATAATGTGCACGGACTTTACAAAAATGTGCACGGACTTAAGTGAACATGCACGGACTTGATAGATGTAGAAGTGCATAATGTGCATGGACTTGGACTTGAAGAAGTGCACAACGTGCACAGACTTCATTTGTGCACGGATGCACAATGTGCACGGACTATATGTTCAATTCAACGAATGAGCACGGACTTGTCTTGAACGTGCATGGACTTAGAGTTAACAAAGCACAATGGCATGCATGGACTTGTAACAGAAGAACAACGTGCACGAACTCAGTTTTTCCACTAAGTCCAAAACATGCATGGACTCAAGGACATGCACAGACTTTGCATAAGCTAAACCTTCACGGAGTTAATAGAGTGTGTACCGACATGCACGGACTTGGAGAGTAAAATGTGCACGATTGCACGGACCATGCACGGACTTGAAGAGTAAGTTGTGAAGCAACTGTACGAACCATGCACGGACTTAGAGGGTTAGTCGTGCAGCAAGTGCACAGACCATGCACGGACTTGGAGGGTTAGTCGTGAAGCAAGTGCATGGACCATGCACGGACTTGATATAAACATGTGCATGGACTTTAAGTGTATAGGCAAAACATGTTCAGACTTTAATATGCACGGGACTGTACATGGTCGGACTTGGTGAAAATGTGCAAGGACTTAATTCAATGAAGTGTGCACGGACTTGGTGTGGCCAAACCAAAAGGTGCTCGGACTTAATAATCAAATCGCATACGATTCCACCACCATGTTTTTTTTTGCTCTTCTCTTAGTCCGTCGGGGATCAGAACGAACGGGGTTGTTGACATCATGATTTGTCGACTCGACCCGACTCAGGTCGACTCGGGCGTGCCGTATCGAATCAGGGAAGAACTATGTCAGGTCGACTCGAGTCAAGTCGGATAGAGACATAAGGAAAGATAGTGTATTTTTTAGAAACTCGAGTGTACGTACCAGATCAGGGAAGAATCGATTCGGTACGAATTATCCCACGTAAAAAGATTTGATTTCCAAATGCTGCTCCGCTTCTTCATTCGTTGTTGTTGTTATATATCATCATCATCATTAAGGGGGTAGGTAGCTGCTTGCTTTTCTTCAACAACGACGAAGCATGTACCATGTTATTACAGTACACCGTGTGTTGAAGTCTCAGCAGAAGAAGGACCACCATCCGCAACGATGCCTGGTTTCAAGGCCGCTCCATTTGGTGATACCCCATCATCTGGAAGAGGAGACCCATTTCCTATGCTTCTTCCTCTGCTGCTGCTTCCTTCCCAACTGGATGGATCATTACCGGCGGCCAAGGCAGCTACCTTCGAAACTACCTTGTCGCGCTGAAGCTCCTCCATCGCCAGCGGAGAGAACTGAGAATCCAAGGACCTTGCCGCTGCTAACCATGCGAGAACGATCACCAGCAGAATTCCCCCTAGATATGGAGTTGAATTTGCAAGGGACCCAAATGTCAAAATCATAAATTGTTGGATCAGGGCACCTCCAGACTTCCCCAAGGGATTGCAGACAACATCAATGGCTGCTTTGCCTTTAACCAACATGTAAAGAAAGAAACAAAGAAAGAAAGAAAAAATGAAACGGGCGCTGTCACACACGGTCTGATTCAAAAATTCCCCATTCAAGCTAGCTACGTACGTACGTACATCCCCCAATCACCGTATAGCACACCCCACCGCCGATCATGTACGTACATTTCATCTCCTACATCCACCATGATGGCATTGATCGTCGGATAGCCCACCACCATCCATCTGCTATACGCAGGAGCGATCCTGCTCGATCGGCAGGGTTCATTTCCCCATGCATGCAAATATTTAAGCTACTCCCGTTGATAATAACATTGAAGGTGGAACGGTACCGTACTGACCTTGGTCTCTTCATCTAATGGGATGTATGCCATCTCCTTGCAAGGGTCAAATAGGCTGTACTTTGCACTCTTACTGAAGATATTCTGCGAGGCACCCACGTAGACGGCCGCAAGGAGTGGAGTCACGCCAAATTGCCCAAGCAAGGGCGTCAGCGGTTCACCAAACAAAATCAGCGAGAAAAACCCAACTCCTGTCAGCAGCAACACCGTGGGGGTAATCATCGCTGCCACCCCCCATCCGTATTTACTGAGTATCACTCTGCTCAGAAGCATCATCAGCTCGATTTTGACTTGCGTTTGTAGTTTCCTCGTTGAATGAGATACTACCCAGGGTGCTTTTGCCTTGACTGGGCGGTCATCTGGCTGCTAACAGACCTAATTTGCTAAAAAGGCGTACCCATGCTGGGTCTTCTGGGTCTTCTGCTGATAAGACCTTCGATCCCCTGCTCTGAAGGGCCAGAGATATTTTATCACCTCAGGAGGGCTTCTCATTCAGGTGGCGGACCTCCAGATTCATCCTTGCCCTTGGTCGGACGACGAATGTTGTTTATGCGGCATGATAGAATCGATGCCGGTTCATTGGGCAGGCCTGATGACACTGCATGTTTGTTGTGAATTCTTCTCGGTTCTCCTGAGGTGAAGTCCCAGGTATCCATGTCAGGTGACCTGAGGCTCTGGCAGCTTGAGAAGATCCTTATGTATTAGCTTTCTTCGGCTTCTGTGCTTCAACGGGCCGTATCATTCTTCTTGTTTAGGCATGGTCACCATTGAACATTTTTTTGAGTGCCAACATTGTCATACAGCAGTTTATTTTAATTCTGCATTGTTTTAGCTGCTGTAGTTTTTATTTGGGGTTGATCTATTCACCCCCCCTCTAGATCTGATCATTTTCTCATCCATCATATTGGAGTCGCCAGTGTCGAGCCGCTTGTAGAAGGTGTGTCGGGAGTTGTTCCCTGCTCTTCCGTCATGCACCGCATGACGCGATGGGTTGCTGGGAGTCCCAAGTTGGCCCGGATGCTGAAGATAAATGGCTCAACGCCATGTGTCTGAGGGTCGGGGGTGGCCCCAACTTGCTGGAGGTTTGCCCTAGGATACGGCTAGGGTGTTCGGGCCATAGCTTGGCCTCCAGCTTGCTGTAGAGTGACTGGAACATGTGCGCCCACCAGGTGCTTGGGAAAATTCCCGATATGTGAGCACATGCCATATAGGCGTTGTAGGGGCCCTCGAGGTTCGTAGTTGGCTGAGAAAAGTCTTCCTTGGACTTTTGAGGGCTAGAGGGAAACATTTTTAGGGAGGCCCCCAGCCCCATTGCTGGGTGTCATGTGTCGTGACTTGAGGTCAGGGCGCCCCCAAGTTGGCCCGGGCAGCTTGATTGGTGGTGGGTAAACCTGCAAATTGGGTGATCGGGGGTGGCCCGATCGATTGTTGATGTCACTATAGGTCACGGCTACCCTTGGTTAGGCTCGGTATGACGTAGGAGGGGCTAGGTATATAATGCCTTAAAGGTGTTTGGGAAAATTCCTGAGCCCTTATTTCTGATTATTTTTGCTGGGAAAATGTCTGGGTAGAACAATGGCCATCTACCTTGAAGATCAAGAGAAGACAACATTCACATGCCCCTATGGAACCTTTACTTTCAGGAGAATGCCATTTGAACTATGCAACACCCCTGCCACCTTTCAGAGATGCATGGGGCAATGTTCTCTAACACCACACTTTTAAATTTATTTTGTTAGGGAAACATCCTCTTAGTCACCCGTGGAAACTTACAAACTAATACTAGGAAAACGACATCAGAAGGAGCCTTGAGTGCTATCCCAAGGGATAACTCTCCGATCCTTAAGTGAACACTTTGCTAGACAGAGGATAAGGAGGGGTAGAGGAGAAGGAGAGAGAGCTAGAAGGTAGTTAAGCAAGCCTGGAGAGGCGATCGTTCCTCCGCAGTGGTGCTCGCTGTATCCAGCGGGCGCTCGGAGAGTATTTGCTGGGTGGCAGGAGTGCTCGGAGGCTGACCGGGGCTCTGCTTCATAGAATCACTTCTCTGGGAGTGACAGGTCGGAGTCTCTCTCACCGCGTCTGTTGATTCATTTGCAATATTCTCTCTGTCTGTCCCTATGTGTCTCCGTCCTCTTGGAGGAAGGTGCATTTATATGGGTTGTCTCGGTGGCGAGGGCCTATCTATTAGTAGGGAAGGACGCAAGTCGGGCGGTAATGTCTCTCCGAGATCACGGAGAGTTTTCTGTTGAGGGTCTTTTCCTCTTGCATCGGGCAGTTCTCTGGCGAGTCTTACGGTACCTGCAAGACGCGCTCGCCTTTAGTGGAGTTGAGGTCGGCGTCGTGGGAGGTAATGTTCGATCACCGGTGGGTTATCTGGCGTCTGTTGCACCTGGGCTAACTGATGCCTTTTGTGCGCTAGAGAATCTAAGGACCATCCGTCCTGAGTTATCCGTCGTGGGCCACGACTGTCCGAGGCCCGTTATACACTTCGTAAATCTTGGGCCAACACAGACATGGAATAATAGACTTTATATGAGTCTAGTTAATTTTACCGTCCTCTGATGTCATTGTTATTGAAGTCACCTATAAAACATCCTTTCGCATGCATGGTTGATATGTATGTCTAATACACGGCATGGCCGGTAAGAAGGATACATTAATTGTGTCAGGCGTCAGACACTGCAGTACATTTATTTTTTGTTACCCATATTTTTCTCCAATTAGAGATGCCACTGCAGTACGTTCCACATTTAAAGGGGCGTGGCATAATGCCACTGTTCTCAGTCATCATCCATCGGATCTAAAAAAAGTGATGGCAAATAAAATCGAACTCGATCGAGTTGAGTGCTTACACGATCAGCCACCGTTTAATCAAACTCAAAATATCATCTGACGGCGCGCAATTAAGGAAGACCAAATTTTAAGTTTTATTTTCGCCAAGCAAGAGGAAATTAATTAAAGCTGCACTGAACTCAAGTTTCATCTCCCATTCATTCTTAACCGTCTAAGTTTCAAATTGCAATGTTGATAGATTAATTAGGGAGAGTGGCGTGTACGTATATACACATGGTCTGGGCGGGGGACCCTAGGCAGCTAGCTACTTTCCTCCTTCCCTCTGGTCAATCTGACGTTACTAATCTTATTAAATACGTGCATGATCCTCACTTCCCCCTTGTCACCCATAAAATTCCCAGAGTCCAGATCTGAAAACTCCCTTCTGGTCAAAATTCATTCTCAGACAGATCAAACCCTTCCCTACCTGTCCTGTGATCCGAGCCATAAATAACCTTCAAGTTGCAGAGGTTTTCATTTCTAGTCCTACCATTGGACAGACCTGAAGTTCCCATGTGTTAAAGCTTTTCGAGTCCTCTTCGGAACGGTGCTAGTGTCGTCTCGATCTGACTCTGGATCTGGGCGTGGTGGCCATTTTTGCCAGAGCACGTAGGTCTGTCCCGAGACAGGCTAGTAGAAGGAGGACACAAGTTAAATCCTTACAAAATATCTCAGAGCAGATCTAGCAGCCTCCGCTCCTGGGGGTCGACCAGGGACCCTCCGCCAGTGTCCCAGTGAACCTCTGCCTTCAGAAGACTCCCGGAGACCAATGACCCTTTGGACACCCGTGCTCGCTGTCCTGTCGACCAGCAACTTCAGATCCTGAGCCACCACCCGCAACCACCCGGTACCCCGCCAGTACGCTGCCCGTCAACCCAGGATCGGCACTCCCAGACCACTATTGTGGCCTTTTACCTCCCTACTGTAGTGGGCCATACTATCCATGTTGTAATTAATTTACTTATTGTATTGAGAGTGACGATTTTTGGCCAGGAAAGTCTTCCCCAAGCCCTGAGCATGGAGGTATGTCTCCGCTTCTCCCTTGTCGCTTGCTTATTTAGTTTATGTTGAATGCCGCACTTGCATGAGATATGATTCCTAACTTGCTGCAAATTCCATCACCGCTATGAGAGAGCATTCATGTGACCCATCCCGTGACCCAATCTGGCACGGAAGAGTGTAGAGCACCCTTGACTTAACGCCGGTTTCTCAACCATGTGGATCCACGCGCTTCTATTGCTAGGGACGAGTCATGAGTTGCACTTCTTGTTGAGGACATTTCTCCTCTTCTGGAGCTCCTTGGAGTCACACCGAGGTGTTCTTATTGTTCGTGTCTTGCTGGTTGCGTCTGTCCCTGGCGAGTCGAATCAACATAGCAAGTCCAAGTTTGCAATGTCCGTCCGAGTCACACCCGTCCCGCATCAGACGTAATCCACCCTTCCATAAATGCCATTTGATATACCAGAAAATCATGACATTTAAGCACGCAAGTATGTAAAGTATGTCTAATATATGCATGTGACTGAAAAGATGATAAAAATTTATTTCTATTCACAAGTATGTAAAAGTATGTGTAATATGTGGCATGAGATTAAGTATGTATGCAACAAATGCAAAAATAGAAACTGTTATTTGCAAAAAGTTGCAACAGTGTGTATGCAAGACTTATATGCAAAATTTACTCATCTAATTTGCAAATTCCTCTTTATCACAACCAAAATCAATAGAAGGTAAAAGCAAGATTAAAGTGGGTCAGTCAGACCGCCAGTGCGATGGGTTAGAGAGCCCAACCGTCGCACATGGGGCCCACGACCCTTTAAAAGGGGTGGGGAAACCTCACCCTCCCCCTTCTTACATCATTTCAAAAATTGAAACTTCCCCCCAAACTCCTTCGTTTTCTTCCCTTCTCTGCTCCCTCGCCGGCTGTGACCGTTGCCTCCCGCATTCACCACTGTCTGCTATTGCTCAGGGTGAGGAAGCCGTGGCCGTGGTTCCCCCTCCATCATCATCATCATCTTCTTCTTCTTCTTCATCTCTTCCTCCCTTCCTCTTCCTCTTCTTTGTTCTTCCTTCTTTTTCAGATGGTGGGGACGATGACCATGGGGCCACGCCCCCTTTTTCCCTCCTCCTTTTCTCCTTCTCCTATTCTCTTCTTCTCTTCACCGCTCTCTTCTTCCTGCTCTTTCTCTTCTCCCCTTCTCTTTTCCATGCGTGCTAAGGCTACCGGTGCCACCGGTTGAGGGGTTCTATGAAGGGAGCCTCTGGGTAAAAGGGCTACGAGAGCTACCAGATAAAGGTACAGGGGCACCCATCAGATATGGAGAGGTAGCCATCGAATATGGGAAGGGGCGCGCCAAATATGGGCTAATAGGGAAGTAGCCGCCAGATATAAGACCTAGGGAGGTAGCCACCAGATATAAGCCCAAAGGGAGGCACTACCGGATGTGGCCCAGGGTAGCCATCGGATAAGGGTGTGGGTAGGCGCCGCCGGATAAGGGTAAGCGAGTGCGCTGGATATAGGACCAAGGAAGCCACCGGATATCAATTGTGGGAGGGCTGCCAGATATGGGCGTTGAGACCCACTGGATATCAACCACAGGGGGATGCCAGATATCGCTCATGGCCATGGGATAAGAAGTCCAGGGGGCAACCAGAAAAGGACACTAGGCACCCTCTGATATCAACTGCAGGGGCCGTTGGTTATGTACTTCAGTAGCTGCTGGATAGTCCACAAGGGCGAAGGACTACTCGGTGTTGCTGCTTCTGTGTGCACCGCTACTTTTGGGGTCATCTTGCAACTTGGTGTGGATGTGTACCGTCTTTTCTCCCTTGGGCTTCCGGCCTAGGAGAAACTCTGCCAAAATTTTGCCAGAAATATTATCGCACCATTTATTTAATTTCTGCACGTCGTCTTCTTGTATGCTGCTTCATATATACAGTTTCATTGTTCTGATGGTTAGTTAATGGTACCTTTGTAGGAAAATGGCCTCCCCTAGTGCTCCTTCTTCTCAAGCCGCTATCGGAGCTGAGGCTGCTGCCCCGACTTCTCCTCCTGCAGTGAGATGGCTCAATGTAGAAGACCTGAACAAGAAGCACTCAAAAATAGCCATGGTGCTTGAGTCGTCTGACTCTGAGACAGACACTATGGAGTTTGAACGGCTTGCCCGAACTGAGGAAGGGTATGTCTGTGACGGACCACATCCTCATTCCTATGGTCATGCCCGATCCATGGGCAATGTCCAATCTCATGGCCCCTCGATTCAAATGCGAGCCACTACTCCTTCGAGGACGTCTCCTCCCGACGATGAGAAGGTCTCCCAGATCCTGCAAGCATTAGATCATCTCACCTCTCAACAAATCTAGGCCCTTAAGGCCGCTGTTGAGGGTGCACCTCATCCTTCTCATCCTCCTTATACTCCCATTCGGGTGACCCATCACTCGCCTCCTTCTTCTACGCATATTCCTATTCGGGTGGCCCATCACCCGCCTCTTTCTATTCCCCCTTATTCACGGCCACAAGGCTCATTCACTCCTCGCAACCTGGCCTAACTGGGTCCTTCTTTGGGTCAACTCATCAACGCACCGCGGCCTTCTTATGCGGCCCCTCCTTCAAGGCCATCGTGTCATCCCTCCATTGCTCGAGTTACACCCCTCCAATAGGTTCTCATTGATAAAGTCGCTTCGTTGGAGGAACAACTTAAGAAGGTTGCGAGCACACGGCTCGCTCCTCCTTCTCCTTCTCCAATCAATCCCCTTTATGACATTCTAAATGACATTACGAAGATGGAGAAAGATCGGAAGGATAAGAGAGATGATTACGGCATCAACAACGCAAGTGAGCAAGAGCCGACAGATTTCAATGATCAAGTGGACGTCGTCCGCCCTCCACCCATCCACATCACTCACTCCTATGGCCCTCCGCCTCCACTTATGCATATACACTTACACTCATAAAATCATCCACAATGCCATTACATTCCACCACCCACATATACGCCTCCACTACGGCGTCCACTTGAGCCTGCTAATGAAGGGCCAGCAATTGAAGAATTCAAGACGGCACATGATGAAGCTCCGCAAGCACCCCTTCCGAGTTTTCTTCGCTTTCCACTTCTTCCGCTACCACTAGTTGAACCCCCTACTCAGGATGATGCTACCGTTCCCAATCCAACCCCCACCTTTGAGACTTATTGGTGTTATGACGATGGGTCGATACTCCAATCACCCTCATTGGCACACCAAGACATGTCTCCTACCCTAAACACCACTTGCCCCATTCGGCATTTCCTTCGCACTAAACCTCCACCACCTTCACCAGCCCCCACAACACCGGCTTCCGCCGACCCCTCCTCTAAACCTCCACCAATTACACCTTCACCAGCCTCCACTCCACCGGTCTCTGCCAAGCCCACCACTAAACCCTCTCCAATCAACCTCCCACTGCCGCCACCTCGGCCATCCATTACCCTTTTAACCCCTGACCCAACTACACCTACTTCACCACCTACCCCTTTACCCAAACCCATGGCAGATCCCGAGCAGGGTCCATCCCTCTTTGCACCCGAGACAATCCCTTCTGCTTCTGGGCAAGGGGAGAAGCTCGACGTGTCTCCTCCAACACCTTCCATTTTTTGACGATTTCTTTTCTTTTAGCCCTGCATGCATCATGTCATCTTTGAGCATTCATGATTCACAAATTGCCCCAACTTTTCTCCAACTGGTGATCAATCATGCTTAAAATCTTGAATAAGAAATTTCATTCCACTCTGAATTTGAAGGTCTGCTCAGAGTTGGCTACTCGATCTTGTTGGTCAGTATGACCTTTGCTTGGAATTCTTCTATCTCATTTCAATTCAACTTCAAGCTTTCCTTCCTTGATCCACTCATTAATTGTGAACCGCATGATGGCGTCGACAGCTCTGCCGGGCTCGCGTCTATTCCATTAACTGAGTGAAGCCCACAGTTGCTACGTGCTGGGGTGCCTCTTTTATGCAAGAGGTTGATCATATTCCTTTTCATTTTTTCTTATCTGTCATTCCAAGCAAGGATTATCCATGCAAACTTGGCCTTGTGGTTGGCTCGGAGTTTTCTGAGTTGTTCCTATCACTTGTCGGCAGAGATGTGTGCCTTTTTTATCTTGATGTCCATTGATCAGTCTGCTTCACTACATCTCCACTTCATCTCTGCTTTGCCAACACTTTGTGTCATCTCCGCCTCGCTTCCGTTTCATCTCCGCTTGCTCCCCTACAAAGCGGACATCAAGGAGGCACATCTGTAGGCACTTGTTTTTGACCCACAAGCTGAGCCTCTGTCTTATTCTCTTAAGTTGATTCCCCAATTGACCCTCAATTGGTTGACTTTTGGGTCTATTTGTGAAGTATTTCTGTCTATTTTGAGCCTTTGAATTCAACTTCAGTGCCCTGGATATCAGCCTGAGGCCTTGGCTAGTTCTAAATTAACACGGCGTATATTCCCACCGCGTTCTTCATCATCGCGCTCATTACTTAGGGCGCGTTCTTGCAAAGGCTTTGACTCTTTGACCAGTCTTATTTGACCAGTCTTATTTGACCAGTCAATATTGATCGCGGTGTATTGTGGGAGCACATTAATATGAACGTGATGCTTACCATGGGTGCATTCTGAGTTGGAAACCTTGTCTGACCGAACTTGCTATTTCTGATCTTTAAACCCATTCTGAGAAGGTTTCAGAGCTCTAATCGAACAAGGAAAGTTCCTAATCCTTCTAGGAGTCTTTCTCCCTCATTAATCGACAGGATTGCTCAATTTTGGGCCACAAATCCTTGGATCTTTTCTATGGTTTCAAAGTTCTCCATCTTCTATAAAATCCACCCTTGGCCATTGATCAAGGGGGATGCAACTCTGGAGAACCGACCACAGGAGAGAGGGCGAGGCCATGCTTCACTGAGGATGTTTAATCCCTCACCCTCTTGTCATCTAAGGGAGTATTTAGGGCCTTTTTCTATTATTTTCTATTTTCCCCCCTTTGTCTTCTTAATTCATTCTAATCCTTGCATGGCATCGCATCTTCTCTTAAAACAACTCTTTTAAGTAGGTGATGCAGATTTTGGATGAAGCTTGAATCTCCACTTAATCTTCACTTGAATGGCTTCAAAAGGATCTTGAAGAACTTGGAGATGGATGAAGAATCCCTGGTTGGAGTACTATTCACGTAGTGCTTGAAGAAGCCCTCTTTCACCCTTGGTAGCCTCCTTTGATGTCTCTTGAGTGATTAGTGTTTCTTTGACCTAAGAGATGTTTTTATAAGTCTTGGGTTGGTCAAGGGACATGCCAAAACACAGATTTATAAATCCAGGCATGTCTGGTGGCTTTGGAACCCATAAGTCCTAAAGAGAAGGCTTGAACATGTTGAAGAGAACAAAGTGAACAATAGCTGCCTCGAAGGGTTCGGTCGACCGAATGTCTGGTCGATTGACTGAACTCTGCAAGCTACAGGCCAGTTCCAATCTGGGAGGATCGGTCGACCGATCATGTCCATTGGTCGACCGAACTCTGTAGTTCTATAGAGTTTCTGCTTGCTGAAATTTTTGGTTGACCGAACCAACTCCATTGGTCGACCAAAATCTGGAAAACCTGCAAAATAGATTTGTTAGCCCAATAGAACCTATCCATATTACAAAAGCTTTGTGTCCATATTTTATTCCATTCATTTTGGGTTTGATTTAGCTCAGTTTGTGCATTTTGAATACTTTAATCATTTAGCATTTCCCATGATGAAACTCGACCTTATTTTGATATTTGAATCTCACTTTTGCATTTATGCACGACACGTGATGGAAAACAAGTCTAGGGTTTTGTTATCATCAAAATTACTTGGAGAGACTCAACAGTTATATGATCTGCACAATCCTCTAACTAATTTTCTTCAATTCCTTCTTGGCTATCTTCCTCCAAAACGTAGACCCCTAAACCATCGTCTAGTGGAGATCCCTCTACTTCTTCTGCCCTAGGGGAATGGGAGTCGATACGAAATCGGAGACCTAACATAACTGAGTGCACTTTTCCACCAGTTGGCTGATGTAGCGTGTGGGAACATATCAAACCCTAGTTTTCTTGGAGGGATGAGGGATGGATACACTAGACTTACTTGAACCTAGACTCGACTCTACATTACTATGTACAAGGGGAAAGTGGGAGAGGGGACTCAAGGTGGAAAATGTCGGCCCTTGGCCGAGGGATCCAGACTTCAAGTAGGAGGTTTCTTCAATAGTGAACTCACATGCCCACCTTTGGAGATTGGCCTTTTTTTGTGGTCATGGATGAATGTGAAAATAACATGCATCGACTGCTCCATGACCAGATAGGTGAGGAGTGGAGGAAAATAAGGGTAAAATAGAATTGGAATGAAGCAGACAGTAGCCCGCCTGTCTAATGCTAAGAACACGCCTTCGAGTGAGGCGTCGTCGAGAGTTTCATCCAAGTGGAACAAAGAGAGGATCTGAAAGTCCTCTTCAAGTGGTTGATTTTGAGGAGTTTCTTTTTTGTTGATCTCATGGCTTTCACTCGGCTCAAGCCGAGTCCCTGGCTGTATTGGGCCCTTGACAAAATGATTATAAAGCTTGCCCCTAGCTTGGGTGGTTTTAGAGCTCTGTTCAACTGAATACCCTAATCCAGTCCAACCTTTGGAGACCTTGAGCCTTGTCCTCTAAGTGGGACCCTATTCATGCTGACCTAAACCTTTACCCATCACGAAACTCATTCTTGCCATTATCTCCCATCCTTTTCCTAATGGGATATTGGAGTGACTGATTGGTTAGGGAAGGATGGAGTGACCTATTTGACAAAGGGCTACTGGCCCCACAGTGCCAATATGGAGAGGACAAGTTTCTTTCCCTTGTCTGGGATAGTCATGAAAGGAATTTGTTCGGACGTGATGGCATTGAGGGTTTCCACCAATGGGATGCTCTTGATTTTCATCACTCTCCCATTATAGAGGAACTTGAAGCATTGATGGGCAGTTGATGGGATTCCCAAGGTTTGTTCAACCCAAGGTCGCCCTAAGATGGCTTTGTACGCTGGGTCAACATCAAGGACAAAGAAGTCTGAGGACATGAGCATGGGACCTAGGCCAAGCTATAAGGTTACCTTGCCCTTAGAACACCTTCTTGCGTTGTCGTATGCAAAGATGGTGGTGCACAACGCCTTCAAATTCTCTTCCGGCAACCCAATCTTTACGATGGTTTTCACGGGGCGCACGTTAATTGAAGCTCCCGTATCAATCAAGGTGGAATCGACTCTGACACTGTTGAGAGTGATGATGAGGCATAACAGGAGTGACCTACTCTCAGGTGGAGCTAGGTCTTTATTAGAGAAGGAGATAGAAGGACCCTGGGTGATGGCTAGGATGGCATCGGACATGCCACTGGCTGGGAGATCCACATTAATAGTTATCTTTTGTAGGAATTGGAACAAGGTGGATTGATGGGAGGGAGACCTCTTAATGAGCTCCAAGATGGAAACCTTAGTTGGGGTCCTATCCAAATGTTGAAGAATGTCATACTCTGCCAGGGGAGTTTGGGAGTTGACCCCTTCCTCAGGCTAGGGTTGCCTTTGGGATGGAGGGATGATACAGTTGTGGAGAGTGACATTGACGGTAGCTTTCTTTGGGACTTCTAGTTCCAGAGGTTTCGAGTAAATAAGTTTCAAGGGAGGGGACCTGAATATGAATGACAGGGAAGCTGATTCTTCAACAGGAGCATTAGGAATGGGAGGAGAGGCTAGCCTAGGTTGTGGAGGATTCAATAAAACAAGAGGGTGTTCTTGCCCAGTCATGATGTTCTTGGGGGTGGCTGACTCTTAGAATGCAGATTGTGGAGGTGTTATCAATGTGAGAGGGCCTTGATGAGGCATTGATGATTGAACGGGAGGAGTGATTAATGTCCAAGGCTGGGACCCCTACGTGAACATGTTGACATCAGCCCATGGTTCCTCAACCTCTACTTCAAAATGATCATGACATTTGGGAAAACCTTCAATGCCCCACATTTGTGCTGTTTTAAGAACATATGGCTATAACCCTATGATGGTGTTCACTATCTCATGCTGTTTGGAGCTCGACGGATCCTTGCTTGGCTGAGGAGTAGGCAAGGGATTGTGAATAATGCCCAAGTCCCTATTACGTTTCTTGAGGTTGGCTATGGCAAGCTTAATGTCAGCCCAATTGATTCTACCCTCATCATTCATGTCATACAACCAATCCTTAAATTGGAAGCAGTTGTAGATATCATGCCCGGGAGTGTAGTGGTATGGACAATACTTGGAAGTATCAACAATGGGGTGAACCCAATCCTTTTGAGGAGGTATCTGAATGGCCTGGGAAGATATGAGAGTGAACAAAATGTCACCCAAAGATTTGGGTAATGGAGGGTATGAGGCTCGTCTAGGACCAGCTCGAGTGTAACTTTGGGGTAGAGGAACGTTAGAGTACGGCCTCGGACCTACATGACCTTGATTGGGACCAGCCTAATTGGATTGCGAAGTTTGGCGGTTATTGGGCCTAAAAGGTGGGCCAAAGGCATTGACTTGCACATTCAATGTAACTCCTTCCATGGTGGGAATGACTGGAGCTTTCCTGCCTCTAGTGCGGGTCTCAAAGAAGGGTGTCAGGGTGGCATCCTTCATTTGAGCTTGGACGATCTAAGCTCGATTGTATAGTTATGAGAAGGTGTGGAGCTCACTAAGCATTAGAATGGCCTTAAGCTGTGGGGTGGCATTCTTCACCAGCATGTTGACCACTTGGGATTCGGGGATGGTGACTTCCATCTGGGAAGCCATAATTCTCCAACGATTAGCAAATTGAATGAAGTCCTTGTCGAGCTTCAATTTCCCCCCCTCCACATTGGCCGCCCCTCCCTTCTCCTTCCCACAACTAGCGCGCCCCTTCTCCACACCAACCCTAGCCACCCACTCCAGCACCCCACGCCCCTACCCTCTCTCCCTCTGCAACCCACATCCGCCACCCTCTGCTCCGTGCATCCTCAGCAGTCCCAGAGCCACTCCATCGACACTACGTCTCCCCGTGGAGTAAGAAGCTCTGCTCTACTACTCTCTGTTACAAGCCTGTAGTAGAGACTCAGTTGGCAGACCTTCCAACGGCATCCACAGTGAGATTTGGCTCAAGGCGTCTTCAGAAGAGTCATCCACCTTCGAGTCAACCATGCTCCAGAAGTGGTCCCACCTCCGTTCGTCAACGGCATCAACTGCTACAGGCGTTTCCGTGCAATTGCACCTGGACTACATCTGTTCCTGGGTGCCGCTTGGCAACGCTGACACTAACTGCCCCTGTGCGAATCGGCCAGAGCTCCCTTCACGAGAGTTCTTCTCTTTGAAGCTCTGATGAACCAGAGGTGGTCCCGCCTTATTTTGACAATGCCTCCGCCCGGGCATCCATTCTCCCTTAGTCACGCCAAATCCGGAGCCCTCTATTCACCCAGGACAGACTGCTGCCAAGTCAGCCCCGACACTCCCTCTTCCACTCAGTTTCAGGTCGAGCAGTCTTCTGAAAAGTTGCGTCTTTCGACGATACGAAACCAACGCAAGTGGTTTCATCCCGTTCTAACGTCAGCACCAAAAATTCCACTAGGGCTGTTGTCGGCCTATCCTACTGTTCACCCAGGAACCTGATGCCGACCGTCTAGGTGACCCCGATCGGTGAGATGATCTGATGGCTGCCAACTTTTGAGGGTTTGAAGTACCCCCTATCTACTACGCCCACGAGTTGGTCCCGTCACTTTTGGAGTTCCACAGCAAGCGTGCCGGCCGACGCACCACGACTGCGCCATCTAGTCCTGCGCGACAGAACTGCATAGGCCTACAGCTGCGACCACCGCCTCCTTCCAGCGACATCGGCTCGATGTCGAACCTTCAGGCATCCTTCGACATCCCTCAGGCTTCAACCAGGCATTGGCAGCACCTCGATCGGACGTCCGAGCTAGGCGTACGGTCGTTGTTTGGTTTCCCCTCCCCTCGATCCCCCCTCCTGTGCGAGGGTAGTGCATGTAACGGTTTCCCATCCCCGTGATCCCCTCCCTGCGTGGAGTGCAGTCATTATATTAGCAGGGATCATCGCCGAGCTTCCTCGACGCAGCGTGTCCGCCGGGTGCGCACGCTCCCCGGCTCGCCCTCGTCTCCAACCGGAGCCAGTCCTTCGGACGGGCTAGGTACGTGCGGCTGCCACTCCAATTTGCTTGCTTAGTATTAGTTCCAACTATAGCACCCGTGAGAAGAGTGCCCAATCCAAACTTCTACTTTTTTTAGGTCGTGTAAGAGGTAGGGGATGGAATCTTCTCCTCGCTAGGAACCCGCCGGTACCACATGCATCGTGATTCGACGCCAATTTTCTCGATTTTTGTGCAATCTTCCATGCTAGTGTTAATTAGCCTTAAATTCATGAAATTGACTCCATGGCCATCATTTTTAAGTTTTAATGGCATGTGTAGTTGTAAAATGTTGGTATAGCAGGGTGGTTTGTTAGAAAAACTAGTTTCCCCATGAGTCCCGTTGATTTCGATCAACCGGGAGGGGGTTCGATTTCGAACTCTAGATTTTGGCAACCCAGACGGTGTAACGCACCACCCCTGGTGCGTTATGGCCCCCTGACACCCAAGCACTACCGCGTCACCTTAAGTATAATGGATAGTCCCTGATCCGTTACTTGACCATTGACCAACCCTTTGATCGTTGTCTGAGAGAGGCAGTTAGTCTGACAGCCCAGCCCTGGTCCGTCGAGGTTGCATAATGCGCCATCCTTGGTGCGTTACATTCTGTTCGAAAACTATAGATTTTAGGTGTTCGGGTGCCTTTAACGGACCTGACCCTGTGCGTTAGAGTCGTGTAGCACACCTGCCCTGGTGCATTACATTTTATGTGTAAAACTGTGGATTTCCTGGCATTCTGGCAAGTGTAACGGCCCATAGGAGGTGCGTTACATGAGTGTAACACTCCATGATTGGTGCGTTACAGTCTGTGTGGTTGTTCGTGTTTGTGAATTGTTCGGGTGAGTGTAACGGACCAAGGGAGGCACGTCACAAGCAAGGTAACGCCCCTACCCTGATCCGTCACACCTTGTAATGGGGTGATCTTAGTCTGTTACGTTTCCTGGCATTCTAAAAGATGGAAGTTTAGTTTCTAATGCATTCCATTGTGCATGTATGCCATGTTTAAGCTATTTTATAAAACTGGGGCAGTATTTTAGATCCTGATAGAGTAGCTTCCTCTTTTCTCGTGATGGAGTCACTAGTCGTAGCCCTAGGCTTTCAGTGTCAACCCACCTGGGAAACGTGGAAGGGCGTTCCCATTTAACGGTTTTTAAGCTAGTTACCATGGGCCCCTACCTGACCGTAGCGTCCTATGGGGGGGGAACTACCTGGAGGCCTGGCTCTAGGCAAGAGTCAGTGTGTGCACACGTAGTCGGAGGCTTAGGACTGACACTGACGAGTGTCACTCTAACTAGTTCTCGGTTTGGTACTGGTACTGATACGCCTCTCGCTTGTCGTGTCAGTCTGACTCGCGAGTTGCTTGAGATACAGTGTAAGCAATCAGTGGATGCGTCTGATCTCTCACTTCTAGTGGTCTCTTCTTTTTCCTATCACCGGGGCAGTTGAGGTTTTCTTCTATGGGTAGATATAGCTCCCGACGCTATAATTTATATTTAATTGGCATATAGATTAGCTGTTGAACTGCTTAGATAGGTTTTAAGGTTATTTTTCAAAAAACAATAATAAGAAAATCAAATTTTATAAATATTTTCGCCCACCAACCCTCTCTCTCCTCACTCGTCGATCTCTCTCTCTCCCCATCGCGCTCTCTCTCTCTCTCTCTCTCATTCTCACGTTCTCTCTCCTCCACTCCCATTTGCTTGGTTCGCTATCCAAACGGACGCCGATCGACACGTGGGAGGTACCGACGGAAAGGGCTCGACGCGAGGATCGCGCCGGTAGCCTTCTCCCCTCGGATTGTAGAGTGTGGAGACGCGTGCGAGCTAGAAGATGGTGTGGCCCTCGTTGCCCATTCGGCACTGATTTGCGGTCTTCGCCGTGCAAAAGGTAGGGGATCAGACTCCTCATCTCGCCAAGAATCCATTGACGCCCTCTGCGTCGCCATCCATCGCCATTTGTCTCGTTTTCTGTGTAATTCTTCTTTTGGGAGATTTTGGAATTTATTCTCAGTTTGCGTGCCTCTCTCATTTTTTGGTCCAGACGGCTGCTGATCGGAGCCGGAGAGGTACCATTAGATTGGTCGCGTCGCGAAGATCGCGCTGACGCCCACCACTCCTCGATTCGCGGATCGTGGACTCGAGCTGGGCTGGGAGACGTCGCGTCGCCCCCTCGCCGGTTCGCCATCCATTCATCGTTTTCATCGAATCCCAGGTAGGGGGATGGATACCTCATCAGGCTAGGAGACCGCCGGTATCACTTGTGCCGTGATCCGACGCCCGTTGCCTCGTATTCCGTGCATGATCTTATTTAGTTTAATTATTAATCTTTTAGACGTTAAATTAACTTTTAATTATTAAAATTAATTTCATGGGCATCGTATTTCATTTCTAGTGGCATGCTTAGGCCTGTATAGTTGGTAGGAGTTGGTAGGTATAAAAGGTTTTGTAATCCGTCACGTCCCCCTTCGATTTCAATCGATCGGGCGGGGTTTCTGATTCCGACCTCCGGAGTCACGAAACCCAGGTGATATAACCCGCCTTCCCCAGTGCGTTATGTCCCTTTAATGCATCCCTTCCAGTACGTTATGTGAATAGTGTCTGAGTTTTCCTGTGGATTTTAATATTCGGGTGGCTTTAACGCACCTCAGGTAGTGCGTTATAGTCCTTTGTAATGAGTTAAAGGTCCATTGCCTTTAACGGCCGTTCCCCGTGCGTTGTGTATTGTATGACACCCTGTAGAGGTGCGTTATATCTCGTGTTTTCTGTGGAGTTTAAATGTTTTGGAAGGCATAACGGCTCACGAGAGGCACGTTATGTACATCATAATGCCCCCTCCGCGATCTGTTATATTCCTTGTCTATTGTGTTTCGTGGCTGGTGACTTTAACGCGCCCGTTCCCTGACTTGACCGCAGGTTGCTCTTCATTGAGAATTTCACCATCATCTTCACTCATCCAAGGGACAAAACCAGATTTGCTCTGGGCAGAGCGAACTATCACTCAACTGCTAGGTGAACCCGGTAGTAAAGGAAAGCCGTTGCAAGACTAGAGACAAAGACACTGGCAGTTCTAGATCAAGTCATTAGGCAACTGTCGCAGTCAAGGAAAAGACCACGCCCAGCCACCTGAACCGACCAATCCAGAAACCACCGACACACAGACACTGTCCTAGAACACAAACCTAAGATAGACCAACACGTGAACAGACACAGAACAAAATAATGGCCATCACGGCCAACAAAACTACTGTAACGCACCTCCATAGGCGTGTTACCTGCTCTGACGCACCAGGGTAGGGGCGTCAGGGCAAACATGACTAAAACTAAAACTCGGACCACATAACGCACCAAGCCAGGCGCGCTAGACCACCTAACGCACCAAGAGAGGGGCGTCAGGGCCAGCGGGCCTAAAAGCCTAACACGAACCATGTAACGCACCAGGCTAGGGGCGTTACACAATGTGTTGCACAAGGAGAGGTCCGTCAGGGCTAATCGACTGGCCTGATCTTCGAGGTAGACACGATCATCGAGGGGCTGATAGCCATAGTCCTCGAAAACCACCAGAACGTAATGCACCACCATAGGGGCGTTACAGCCATGTGATGGTCCTATGCTGGTCCATCACACTAACCCTGCCTCGAAAACGTGAAATGACCAACGGTTGTGGTGGTCTATCATGGGACCGTCACACAAGTGACGGTCTCTGGTACGATCGTTACACAAAATCGTCGAGCAAAATAGGGGAACGATCGAATCGGCCCGTTCCACGTCCCATTCACACCGAAGCATAGGGGAAACAAAGCCACACGATGATACAACACTCCTAGGGGCTAAAAACACCACATGCAAGCGTTAAATCGCGAGATCGGGGCGATTCCGATGAATTGACCCTAGATGAGTCACCAGGGTTCTCGGACTCCTACCGGCCCCAAATGACAACCAAGCGACACGAAACTTACGGGAATGGGATCCTGACATCTCAGCTGTCGTTTTGACACTAATTACGCTAAGAATGGTTGCCATTTTTCAGTGAACCCTACAAACCCCAAAAATTATGGTTTTCACTAAACCGGCCCGATCTCCCCCGATCGAGCACCAAACCGCGCACAGGAGTAGGGAAAACATGCAGAACAAAGTGGCGATCCGTCTCCCTACCTCCACCGAAGAAATCGAGCACTGAGGTGACTAAAGTGCGTCGAAAATCACAACGCGAATCGAACCGCCAGCTTTGAATCCACCGTTCGGGATCGCGCCAAAATCGCAACGATTCTCGCTCCACCATGCGTCTCAGCAGCTCCCCGACATCGTCACCTCGCCCACAGTCGCCTCCATTTACAGTCGGAGCCGAGAGGGTGAGAGAACGAGAGTGAATGGGAGAGAGAGTGAGAGATGGCATGAGAGAAGAGAGAGAGAGGATTAACAACAATAACATCTTTCCAATCATTCCATATTGACAGCTGTCACGCGGGTTTTTGGGATCTGGTGACCGGACTGAGGGAAGGGATAAAGTGATGATGAGGAACACGGGAGTGTGACATATCTCAGGTATCTCTCTTTATAGTCGTATCCCACTCAAGGTGGTACCAGGCACTCACCTTTTATGGAGAGTCGAGAGGGAATCGAATAGCACGGGGGATTCTCGGGATCAGGGAAACAAAGTTGGGGTATGGGTGTGCCAGTTGTTTTCTTGACAACCACTTATAGAACCAAAGGTTGACTAGGAAGCGTCCCTAGGATGCGGCACGTGGGCTTGGGAGATCAGGCGACACGTGGAGAGAAGGAAGGTTCCATAGGTGTGAGTGCGCAAGTGATTGTGAGGAGTCATGTACTGGACCTCTTCCTCACCAACCGCAAGTAGTCAGTGCTTATTTACATCAGATTGAATTCGAACACCTTTGTTCCATGTTGAAGAGGAGTATGTATATAACTGAAGCCATGGGTAGAGGGCCGGGGGCATTCCATAGCTATAGGCACGCGTTTGACTAGGAGGTGTAGCTTGCTGGAGTTGGGGGTACTGGACATACACTGAGTGGTGTGGAAGAGGACTAGGGCCCAAATACGGGCATAGAGACTTGCATTCAGATAGTAACATATTTTCTGAGAGCCGTGTAGGCTTTACAAGTGGGTCGGCAAGGCCGAATTACAACTGGTGTTAGCCACGGGATAATTCCAGCACGTGGGTCGGCCCCTGGGTCATTGCATGATAAGGCGGGCATCCATGTGTTTTTACAGAGGCCCTCCTCTAGGCGAGGGGCATGCCCAATTTGCTAGGGGAGAACCAGACTGTCGACCAGAGGATATACTGGCTGACAACTAGGCCGGGGTCAGACGCAGCTCGAGATGAGCAATCGGGTCTGGGTCCCCAAGGAGGCGAGCATCTCCATACTATGAAATCATGGCTGGTCCTGGGGATAACATCTTTGGGCTAGGAGCCAGGTTCGAATCGGAGGTCGGGACGATCGGCGGCCAACTCGAGATGAGCAATGGACATGCGGTTCCGTGACGGAGGTAGGTGTAGCGCCAAGGCCATCATATACGGGTATTCCTAGGATAAGGGTGTATTTGTCATTGTCATAACACCTTGTGTATAGCGGGGATGGACTTGCATGAAGTGGCTATACGCCGTATGAGGGGAGTACGAGTGACATACCCTCAGCATATGTAAGCCATTTTACAAGCCAACAGTGCACACTAAGCTCCTTGTGTCCGTCCTTACTTGCTGGAGGCAAGTATGTCTGTGTTTGAGTGCTCTAGCCCATATATGATTGCATTGCCCCACCCCTTGAGCCTCTAAGGGGTTTTATAGGGGAAGATGAAGGGTCAGGGAAGGGTTTAGGCAGACCAAGTTGAGGGCCCCACACCTGGTCCCCACATGATGCCCAACATCAGTCAGACCACAGGTCAGCACGTGGATCGAGGTCTACTCACTCGGGACTTGAATCGACACGAAAAACCACCGGCTAGGCCTCAGACGATGAACGGTCCATCATTGGCCACACGGGACAAGGGCGGTCAGAATCCCGCCACACAAGACATGGGCGGTCCCATCTGGGCCGCTCATGCGCGACGATGAACGGCCAGACAGTGGCCACTCAGGAGATATGCGGCTAGACCTCAGTCGCTCACTCCCAACACTGTGTAATGGTAAGAGAACAGGTGCGGTAGGGATCTAGCCGCACAAGAAAAGGGCGGCTAGGACCTCGCCGCACAAGGCAGGTGCGGTCAAACTCTGGCTGCACGAGCTACCAACGGGTCCAAGAGACGTACGGCCAGACCCAGGCTGCACAAGTGGAGGTACGGCCAGTCCCTTGTCACAAACCCCAACACTATGTAACGGTAACGAGTAACAGTCGGAAACTCACGGGACGAGTGGTCGGTCGTGGACCGCTTAAAGGATGTGCGGTTACTGCCAGGCCACACAAACTTTACTGCGCGCCGAGCCAAGTGGCGTCGGGCAATGTGCGGTCATTCCCTGGCCGCACGAAGGGTCATGCGGCCTGCCTCTGGCCGCACACCCTGGAGCACTGTATAACAGTCGCAAACAACGGTCGAAATCGAGAGATGTGCGGTCAGCTTGGGGCCGCACGAAGGGACATGTGGTCCCACGATAGATCGCTCAACTCCGCTGCGCGCCGAGCCCGACTCACAGCGCGTCGAGCCGATGGGCGGCCAAGCCAGGGCCGCACAAGGGATGTGCGGTCTCTGGTATGACCACACATCGCTCACCGATGCGAAAATGGCGAACCTCGCTGGAATCGCCCATTCCGGCCCCATACTAGCTCCATAGAGGGGGAAATGAAGGGAAAAGAACCCCCAAGCCCCCTAGCATGATTTTACGCCCCCAAAATGCAGAATCGCGGCTTAAAACGACAGATCGGACGAGCTCTCCCCGATGCATGCTCAACCCTTCCCGAAGCGAAAATGACCCCACTCGACCTCGCCTCGGCCTACAAACCGCGGGAATGGAAAGGCGATGAGCTAGGGATCGTCACCCTACCTCCGGTTCGCGATGAGACGTCGATCCGAGCTCGATCCCACGAAGAACGCCGTTGAAAACCTCGCCTTCCTGCGCTTCCCATGCTTGCCGCACGTCCACGCGATCGCCTCGTCGTCGCCCACGTCATCGCGCCGTCGCCCCGCCACCGTCTGTAGCCGGTACGAAGCTCCACTACGATCGAATGGGTGAGAGAGAGGGAGGGGAACGCACGTAGGAGGAAGAGGAAGAAGAATAAGAAATGAAAATGAAAAAAGAAAACGACATATTTATAGAAAATCCTAAAATTTAGAAATGTCGTGTGTCTGCTTAAGTGTGGACAATGTTTATTCTGAGCCTGATCCGCTCCTTGTTTTACGATTACTTGGTTTTGGACTCCGTCATGGTGTTAAGAGCTGTGGTGTACTATATTCGTCGTGTCGTATCTAGCGGCTGATGCGTTGTGAAGGCTCGATAATTATTTCAGGATGTAATGGTAAGCTGAGATTAGTATTTCTTCTTTGGACTTTGTGCTGAAGCTGGTGCTATTCTCTTTTGTACTTAGGCTAATTGCGATCGGTTGTTCGCTGGATCAGTACTTGTGGCGTGCTATTTACGATTTTCATGAATTACGATGGCGCCGTGCATGTGCTGAATGCGGATACCGAGATATTTTCTGATGCCTGTGTGTGTTGTATGAGTGCGCAGCGAAAGCGTGTGGGCTGATTACCCATGGGCCGAGGATCGTTGTTGTGAGATTCTCGCCGGTCGAGAGGTTTGTCTTTCTCGATGTAACTTCGTCTTGGCTTCATGTGTCTTGGTATTGTCTGTTGCCGTGCTGTTGCTGGAGTTATTCCGGCGTTGGCATTGACATTTGTGAGTACCGGGGAATCTGTCGGCATTCCTACTGATTGAATACTCTCTGCTCTGCATTTCTTCTCTTGGGTGTTGTGCTCTCAGAACGTGATCGTGATCCTTGAGATGCGTTCCCTGAGATTATCGTTTCCTTGCTGTCATGGGTCCTTTCATTGGTGAACTGCTCGATGCGTGACTAGTCCCTTGTAGTCGTGCGTTCAGCCGTTGTTGTGCCTTAATGTGAACTAGCTTGCAGTTGTGTTTCGTGGTTCTGTGTCCCGTACGGAGCCGGTATCCTGCAAGTGTTGCCAATGTTGTCATTTTAACACTGTTTCTCTATGATTTCGTGTGTCTGTCTTGGCACTATGTGGACCAGGTCTTGTCGGTTAGCTTTACTGTACTCTTCTTTCCTGGAAAAGTTAGGTTGCGACTCGATCAGATGTCATATCTGAGTGATGACTGACTTGATTGTGTTGTGGTCCAGTGCTGTTGTCATTGATGTCCTGTGTGCCAGGTGTTCCCTGTCGTCTTGGGCACTGGAGTTGATGATGTCGAGCTATCAGCTGTGAGGACTATGTTTCCTTGTTTAAGTTGATGCTTGTCGTATCTATTGTTCTATTTTCTCTATGTCTATTGTCGTGGCGTGTGTCGTGTCTCCTTTCCTATGAGACGTAAGCGACGTTGTCCTGTTTCGGAGATGGCAAACTTGTGTTCACTTGTGTCTTGCTCGGTCCTGAGTGTGTGCTTGTGATTATAGTCGGACCGTGTTCCTCTGAGCTGTGTTCTTGTGATTCGTGTTATTTTCGAGTTGTATCTTGGGGTTTGTTCTTCCCTGCTTCTCCTTTGCTAGCTCCTTAAATTTCGAGGATGAAATTTCTTGAATGAGGGGAGGCTGTAAGTTAAGTCAGAAGCATGATATTTTAGCTCCGTTGGACATGGGGACTGCTCTTTGCTTAGTTATGGATGAAGTAACAAAATAATTACATGAGGATATTCATTGGTGTATGTTATTTGCAAATGACATTGTCTTAATTGATGAGAGTATTGATACTTTAAATGTTAAATTAGAGCGTTGGAGAGTTGCTTTGGAGTCTAAAGGCTTTAAAATTAGTAAGAGCAAGTCAGAGTTTATGCATTGTAATTTTAATAATGGGAGAGTGGTACAGGAAGACATGATTCTAATTGATGGACATAACATTCCAAAGAGTGGTAGCTCTTGATACTTAGAGTCTATCGTACACGAGAATTGAGAGATTTCTGACAACGTTACACATAGGATTAAGGCAGGCTGGTTAAGATGGAGAAGCGCATCAAGAGTCCTCTGTGATCGTCGTATGCCTGTGAAACTTAAAAGGAGGTTTTATAGAACGACTGTGAGACCTACTTTGTTATATGGTACAGAGTGTTGGTGTAAGACCTGTATTTTAGCGGATTCTTAGTGGTTCAGATCTAGATTTTATTTCGTGAATTTTGACTTTTTCAGATTTTTAGGCTTCGATTAGGCATTTAAATGAATTAGTTAAAGAATTATTGAAATTTAATGGGCATATTTATAATTTTAGTTCTTTGAGGGGTTAAATTACAATTTAAAGAATTTTTACAAAAAAAAATAAGAAAATCATTTTTTTTATCAAAACCACCGCCGCCCCACTCTCTTCCCTTACTCACTCTCGATCACTCTCTCTCTTCCCTCTCTCCCTTACACGTTCTTTCTCCTCCTCTCTCTTTCTCTCCCGGTTTCGGTCCGTTCGGCCTCGGATCGCGACGAGAGGGGTACCATTGGAACCGGCTCGATGCGAGGGATGCCTACATGCTGACCTCGTGTCGATCTGCGGAGTGTGGAGGTGCGTTTGAGCGAGAGGACGACGTGACCCCTGTCGTCCGATCTGCACTGATTCGCGGTCTTCATCGCGCAATAGGTAGCGGGATGGGTTCCTCGTCTCACCAGGAACCTATTGACGCCACATGCACCGCCATCCATCGTCATTTTCATCGATTTCTATGCAAATCTCATATTAATATATTTTAGCCTAATTTCTTGAAAATCACTCTTCTCTCTCGATTTCGGTCCAGACGACCGTTGATTGAGGCAAGGGAGGTACCATTGGAAACGTCGTGTCGTGTAGTTCGCGGTGATGCCCTTCTTCCCTCGATTCGCGGAGCGTGGAGGCGAGTCAGGCCGAGAGGAGCCGCGACGTCCCTTCATTCGCATATGCCTCGAACGACGTTCCTGTCACGCAAGAGGTAGGGGGATGGACTGTTGGGAGACCGGAGATCAAACTAGAGGGGGAGGGGGTGAATAGGATGATCTGTTGACCGATTAAAACAATCAAACGGACCGCTATGCTTAACAGAACTCATACAAATCCACAATCGATTGGACTATGCCGCACTAGGGCAGGCGCGCTATAGAACTATAACGCACGGGAGCAGAGGTGTTAAAGTCAATAGGCTCACAACACTAAAGACAAGGGCTATAACGCACCAAGTGCGGGCCGTTATAGTAACATAATGCGCCACCGATGGCCCGTTATGCTCACCAGAATGATCAGAATTCACAGTTAAATAGGGGATATAACGCACCTAACCACGGGCGTTATATAGATGTAACGCGTAGGGACAGGGGCGTTAAAGGCTACAGACCTTCAACACAACAAACAGGGGCTACAACATGCCAGACCAGGGGCGTTAAAGCCGCCCGAACTCAAAAATCCACAGAAAATGCACTGTTCATGCATGGCATAATGCACCCATACTAGGGCGTTAATGGACAATAACAGACCTAGAGGAGTCCGTCACGATTGGATATAACGCATCTCTATAGGCACGCCAAATCACTATAACGATCTGGGGCAGGCGTGTTATGTCACCTGGATTTCGAGACTCCGGGGTTCATAATCGAAACCCCCTCCCGATCGACCGAAATCGATGGGGGACGCGGGGAAACACGATTCTAACTATCCTACCATGCCATACCATCATTCAACACCTAAGCATGCCACTAGAATTAAAAGACGATGCCCATGGTGTTGGTTTCAAGCATTATGGACTAAAAATCTACTAAACGAGAACATGCACGAAAAATGAGGTAAAGGGCGTCGGACCACATTGCATGTGGTACCGGCGGTGTCCTATGGAGGCAAGGAATCCATCCCCTTACCTGGACTATGACGAAATCGACGATTCGATGCCGATCCGGCGAGAGGGCGACATGGCGCCTCTAGGCCTGACTCGGCTCCACGCTCTGCAGATCGAGGGAAGGTGGGCGTCAACGCGATCCTCGTGACGCGACCAATCCAACGGCACCTCCCTTGCTTCGATCAGTGACAGGCTGGACCAAAAATTGAGAGAGGAACGTAAATTGAGAAATTAGCCTAAAATCATCAAAAAAAAATTTACACAAAAAATGATGAAAATGGCGACAGATGGCGATGCATGTGGCATCAATGGATTCCTGGCGAGATGAGGAGTCTGTTCCCTTACCTCTTGCGCGGTGAAGACTGCGAATCGGTGCAGATCGGGCGACAGGGGCCACGCCGTCCTTTTACTCGCACGTGTCTCCACGCTCCACGATCCGAGGGATGAAGGGTACCAGCGTGATCCTCGCGTCGAGCCCGTCCTGTCGGTACCTCCCACGCATCGACCGGGGTCCGTTTGGACTGCGAACCGAGTGAAAGGGGGAGAGAGGAGAGAGAATGTGTGAGGGAGAGAGAGAGGAGAGAGAGAGATTGAGAGAGTGAGGAGAGAGAGGGAGTGGCGTGAGATTTTTATAAAGACAAACCAAACTGTACCAACCGAGAACTAGTCAGAGTAACACTCGTCAGTGTCAGCTCTCGCCTCTGACCACGTATGCACACACCTACCCCTACCTAGGGTCAGGCCTCCAGCTAGATTTCCCTCCTCGTAGAGCACTACGGTCGAGTCGAGGGCCCACGGTACTAGCTTAAACCATTTGATGGGTCTGCCCCTCCACCTCTCCCAGGTGGGTCAATGATCCGGGAAGTCTAGGGCTATGTCTAGTGATTCCATCACATGGAAAGTCCAAGCACTCCATTGGGATTCTAGGAGTGAGCCAATAATCATAAAATAGCACGAATATAACATAGACGTAGCATAGAATGCAATAGACGGGAATTATACATGCTTTCCCTAACTTACCAAACTAGCAGAGTGTAACGGACTAGGTTGGGGGCGTTATGTGACTATAACGCGCCTCACCTAGGCTGTTATGCTCACCCATGCACCTGATACAACTCAGATATGTAGACCATGACGCACCACCTCTGGGGCGTCATGCAATGTATGACGCGCCCCAGCCTGCGCGTTATGCTCACCAGAGAATCATCAAAACTACACTGACCATGGCGCGCCATGACAGGTGCGCCATGTGACTATAACGCACCAGGGGTGGTCCGTTAAAGTCACATGAATGCTGGAAACTCAGAAAACTCCATAGTTTACCACATCATATAACGCACCACTATAGGGGCGTTATACTGGCCATGGTCGACTGAGACTAGCCCATCATGCCCCACAACCTATAGACCTACAGAAAACCACGGTTACATGATGGCCCACGAGCGGTCCACCATGCAATGCATAACGCACCCCCTAGGGTCCGTTAAGTGTATAACAGCCTCTGGTAGGTGCGTTATACCCTCTGAGAAACGAGAGAGACGAGTTCGAAACTGAACTCCCCTCCAGTCAAGTCGGATCGGCGTGAAACAAAAGAAAATGGGTAGAAAGAATTGAATAACAAGTTTTCTACAACTACAACATGCATCAGAACGCTAAAACAATAGCCCTAACCAATTTTACAAGGATTTTTAACCTAAAAATCCCTAAAATGGACCTTGCACAGGAAATGATGCAAACACCTACACATGGGTATGCATGTGGTACCAAAATGATCCTAGCGAAGTAAGGAGTCCACCCCCCTATCTCGATCGCGACGAAAACCTCAAAAAATGTGCATGCGGGCGACGAAGCTCCGGTACACCTCACAAATCGACCAGATCCCACACCCATCGAACCGCGGAAAGGAAGGCACTGGCGCTATCCTCGCGATGAGCCGGTTCCAATGGTACCTCCTGCGCCTCGATCCGGGGTCGACACGGCCCAGAACGGATGAGAATGGGGGCAGAGGAGAGAGAGTGAGAGAGGGTGAGAGAAACGAGGGAGAGAGAGAATCGAGTGGAGAGAGAGAGTGTTCATACAATTTTGTCTATTTTATCTTGAGGACATATATGTAATCTGTTTGCTAAGTGTGCAGGTTACGGGTGTTGAAGTTTCCTTGCTCTTTATCTCTTTCACTCTGCTATTGTCCACATCTTTCATTTTGTTCCTCTCTCGTTCGATCTTATCCCTTGATCTATGTTGGAGCTCCTATCCCTTCTCAGCTTTTGCCTACTTCGCTTCATATCTCCATGAGAGGATATTACCTCATGATTTTGAACCTGACAATTCTGCTTCATATGATCTTGGGCTTTGATTGAGGAACGTATCTGTCATGTATGTCATTTGTCATGTGTCATCACACGTATTGTTGTTGTCCCCCATGGTTATTATCCCACGTGTTGTCCTTTGTCCCTCTGTGTCCCTTCATGTCATGCTGTCCCACACGTGTTGTGTTGTCCCACCATGTCCTTGTCCCACTGCGTGTGTTGTCCCATCGCGTGCATGTTGTCTTGTCCCATCATGTTTGTCAATCCTACACATGCTTGTTGTTTGTTCATGTGATATCTCGCATATGTGGTTGTATTTCAACCATCTTCGTTATGTCATGTTCCACTATGTTTCGTTTAGTTTCGTTGTTATGTTGATATGTTGATGTGGTTGTCTTATATTGAAAACCCCATAAAAATTAGAAAATCTAAAAAAATATTGTTTCACTTGGTAGGTAAGTCAGGTATGACTTTCTATCCCTGCTCATTGTTGCATTATTATATGGTATCTACGTTATTATAGCCTCTCAAGGACCGACTGATTGTCCATGTGTTCTAGGATCTGATGTTCCCCTTTGACAAAAATGATGATGATCTTGGAGCATACGGTTAATCGTTGGATAGGCCGTTAGGTTGAGTTGGGTGGGAGACGATAGACTCTGTCTCGCACGCCGTGGTTGTAAGAAGACTCTTGATCTCGTCTTGCTTGGCCTAGCAATATTATCCTTGAGTATTACTATTTTATCTTTCTCTGCATTCATTTTAATGATTAAATTATTTTAGCCCGACATGCATCATGTCATTTTTGAGCTCACGTCTCGAAATTCTCTAAAGGTTTCTCCTCAGCAATGGTTAATTACACTTCAATTCTCTTGGATAAGAGATCCTTATTCCACTCTGAATTTGAATGATTTCTCTGATCTACCTACTTGGTCTGGCTTGCCAGTGTGATTCCTGTCTAGATTTTACCTCAATCTTATCTTCCTTTTTCCAGCTCTTACGCTGTGTTCTTTCCGATCCCCTCATTGTCCGTGGATTGTGTCCGCAATGAGGCTGGTCGTGTTTTCTTTTTCTCTTGCTAGTTTAGTTCTCCAGACATGTCTCACCCTTGTCATCATTCATTGTGGCTAATTCGGCATTGTCTGGAAGATTCCTATCGCTTGAGAGTTGTGACGGGTGTCTTTTGTGTTGATGCCCGCTTACTTGGAAAGTAGTCGAAGCAGCTTATTCTAGCAAGTGTGGGGGTCATGTTAATGGCTAGACTTTAGCGAAGAAAATCCTTAGGTAGGGTTATTATTGACCCACTCTAGAGGAAGATTACTCCCTCTATGTCTAAAGGTGTCTTAAGTGCCAACTCCACGTCGATAAGATTCATGCTCCTGCTTCATCACTCCATCCTCTCTTTGTTCCTTGGCCATTCTCCATGTGGGCTTTTGACATTGTAGGCCTGCTAGGTGATCCCAATTCTCAGTCTAAGTAAAAAAATTTCATCCTTACGGCCACTGAGTACTTCACCAAGTGGGCCAAAGCTGAAGCGTATGCGGAGATCAAAGCTACCACAGTTTGCCATTTCATCATGAGGAACATCATCTCACAGTTCGGAGTGCCGAGCAGCATCGCCACCGACAACAGGCCTCAGTTCGTGTCACAAGAGCTCCAGGATCTCTGTAAGAAGTTCAATATTGCATTGCACCATTCATCTCCATATTACCCCCAAGGCAACGGTCAAGCCAAAGCCCCTAATAAAACCCTTCTTAAAATCATAAAGAAAATGTGTGAATCTTACAAATTTTCTGATTGGCCTGAAAGATTGGTGAAAGCTCTATAGGCTTACCGCACCTGCATCCGTACTCATACGGGGCAAACCCCCTATGCTCTCACTTACGGGATGAAGGCGGTGCTCCCATATGAGATTTTAATCCCTTCCCTAAGGGTGCAGCTCGATAAGGAACTTAATCTTGACGAACGTCAGGAGACGTTGCTAGTCCAATAGGAACTCTTGGATGAGAAGGGGCTAAATGCTGCCGATCATGTTTCCGTTTATCAAAAGAGAATCTCACGTTATTTTCCAAAGAAGGTAATTTAACGTAAATTCAAAGTGGGTGACATGGTTTTGAAACGCGAGTTCATTAGGTCTGGAGATCCTAGGTCCAAACTGTAACCTAATTGGGAAGGGTCGTTCATCATTAGAGAGGCTTATTCAGAGAACGCGTATCGTCTGGTTGACACAGAAGGTGAGGAGCTGTCTCACGCATGGAACGGGTTGTACCTTAAGAGTTTTTACCCTTAGAGTCAGGCTGATGACGGCCCGGTGGCGAGATATCCCTCTCCTTGATCATCAAGGAAGATCTCAAGCACGTCATTCACACACTACACGGCAACTCTGGTCAGGTTTCCCTCCTTTGTGTGACACTGTCTCTCCTCTGGTCATATCTAGGGGAAGTGAAGGTCCCTACTTTTCTCTCTTCAGTCAGGTGTAGGGGCAAGGGGTGAATAAGGGGGAGATGACCAACCTAGACACCCCAACGAGAGGAGGTCTCAAACAGGAGCAATCTGTTATGACATGATCCCACAAAATTATACAAAAAAATAAAAAAATAAAAAAGGAGCCAAAGTTCAAGGCAAAAGCCAAATGTCTAAATAAGAAAAATTAAAAATTTTACAAATATCTCACCCCACCCCTTCTCTCTCCTTACTCTCGAAACTCTCTCTCTCTCCATCCCACGTTCTCTCTCCTCCAACCCCCATTTCCTCGGTTCGTGGTCCAAACGGATCCCGGTCGACGCGTGGGAGGTACCGACGGGACGGGCTCGATGCAAGGATCGCGCCAGTACCCTTCTTCCCTCGGATCATGGAGCGTGGAGACACGTGCAAGCTAGAAGATGATGTGGCCCCCATCGCCCGATCGACACCGATTCGCGGTCTTCGCCGCGCAAAAGGTAGGGGATCAGACTCCTTATCTCGCCAGGAATCCGTTGACACCCTCTGTGTCACCATCCATTGCCATCTTCCTCGATTTCTATGCATTTCTTCTTTTGGGAGATTTTGGGATTTATTCTCGATTTGTGTGCCTCTCTCATTTCTTGGTCCAGACGGCTGCTGAGCGAAGCCGGAGAGGTACCGTTGGATTGGTCGCGTCACAAGGATCGCATTGATGCCCACCATTCCTCGATTCGCGGAGCGTGGACTCGAGCTGGGTCGGGAGGCGCCGTTTCTCCCTCTCACTGGTTCGCCGTCGTATCGTCATTTTTGTCGTCGCCCAGGTAGGGGGATGGATACCTTATCTCGCTAGGACACCGCTGGTACCACTTGCGTCGTGGTCTGACGCCCGTTGCCTCGTATTTCATGCATGTTCCTGTTTAGTGCATTTTAATTCATTTTTAGCATTTTTATGTTGAAATCAATCCCATGGGCATCGTATTTCATTTCTAGTGGCATGCTTAGGCTTGTATGATCGATATGGGTTGGTAGGTTTAATAGGTTTTGTAATCCGCCGCGTCCCCCGTCGATTTCGATCGATCGGGAGGGGTTTTCGATTCTGAACTCCGGAGTCACGAAACCCAGGTGACATAACGCGCCTGCCCCGGTGCATTATGGTCACTTAACGCACCCCTATAGATGCGTTAAGTCATTCGTGTCCGAGTTTCCTATGGATTTTCATGTTCGGGTGGCTTTAACGGGCCTGCCTTGGTGCAATATAGTCCTTTGTGTTGAGTTAAAGGTCCGTTGCCTTTAACACCCCTGTCCCCATGCGTTATGTTCAATATGACGCCCCTGTTGAGGTGCATTATTTGCTGTGGTTTCCTGTGGAGTTTAGTCGTTCTGGAAGGCATAACGGCTCATGGGAGGTGTGTTATGTTCATTATAATGCCCCACCCTTGGTCCGTTATACCCCTCGTCCATTACGTTGTGTGCGTGTCGACTTTAACGCCCATGTGCCAGTGCGTTATAGTCCTATGGCGCACCTGCCTTGGTGCATTATAGTCTGGTTTATTTGTGGATTTCCTGAGTTCTGTGATGCATAGCAGTTCTTCCCTGGTCCATTATAGTTTGTAACGGGGCAGTGCCAGTCTGTTGTTCAGACTCGGCTGTACGTGGGGGCTCTACGGTAACCAGCCTAACGACTGTCTCTCTCAGGTAAGCCGCACCACCACTCCCAGGTGGGCCAACACACGCGTGCGGTGGGAAAGTTACGACTAGTGGGGGCTCACAGAACGTGGACACAGAAAATCACGCATGCACCCATCTCGAGTAACGTGAAGGAACAAGTGGCTCATAGCCACTAGACTCTGGACAGCCCTCTAGACCTATTGAAATTCAATGGTCCTTGAGTCACACGACTCGGGTCAGGACCGTCGCACGTGACGGCACAGTGCCGTCAATCTGGCCTAATCTCTAGGTCTGAAACCACGGTGACTCAATCCTCAAGGCAGCTCACAAGCCACTAAATTAATTCCCTATCCAAAGGACGCACGAAAAATCTCTAGCCCCAGGCTGGTTAACTGAAGTCACAGTTTAAGGCCACACACATGGCCCACTCAGAAAAACACTTACCGGGAAGCCAATGACGTGCGGGAACAACCCACCGCACACATGCCGATACGCGGTGACTCGTTCTAGCGTGAACATGAAAGCCCAGAACACGTGGGGTCACCCGGGCCCTTAAAACCCATGGGTAAACTAATCGAGGTAACAAGGTACCTCTGGACACCCAAAAACACGATCACGGTCCCCACGGGGTGTTCAGGACACTCACGGGGCCACAGGTCGGTCATTGGATCTCAACCGGATTGACTGGGGTCAAAAATAGCCCAAACTCTACATTTCGGTCGACCAACTCATGGGGGTCGGTCGACCAACCAGTTCGGTCGACCGGACTGGGCAGAATGCCCAGTTCGCAGATAATGCAGTTCGGTCGACCGGACTGCCCGATCGGTCGACCGAAAATGGCGAAGCCCCAAATCAAACTTCACCGTTCGGTGCTGATCCACGCCCAATCACCCCCTGGTGATGGGAAAAACATGGGAAAACCATTCCCCAGCCTCTGGACCACTAAGAGGCGGGATTAAAACCCCAAAAACGTGGTTAAAATAGAAGATCTGTCGCTCACCCCAAAATCGATCATTTTAACCCCCGACGTGAAATAAACCCGCTTGGCTCACCACGGCCTACCAAAACCACGGGAATGGAAGTTCGTGGTCATGTTCGTGGATGGCATCCTTGTGTATTCGCGGTCTGCTGAGGAGCATGAGTATCATTTGAGGGTTATGTTGCAAACCTTGCGTGATCACCCGTTGTATGCCAAGATCAGCAAGTGCGAGTTCTGGCTTCGGGAGGTGCACTTTCTGGAACACGTGATTTCTGGTGATGGTGTTTCCGTGGACTCGGCCAAGGTCGAGACTGTGGTGCAGTGGCTGAGGCCGAGTACTGTCACGGAGATTCGGAGCTTCTTGGGGCTTTGAGGCTACTATAGGAGATTTATTCAGCATTTTGCTCGTATTGCGGCCCCGATGCTTGGCATACTGGTTGGGGACATTTGTGGTCCCGCATGGGGAGGATGGTCTACTGAGAGCAGAGTTACTATGGCCAGCGTGTCTGTTGGCAGAGGGGAGACAGTTGGTCTTGGCTCCAGCTGCATTGGCCAATGTGTATCAGGGGCTGGGAGTCCTGGCGGTGCACCCGATGCCTAGAGAGAGGAGCTTGTTTTACCGATTCACTACCTGAGTGTGTGTGCTAGATTGTTATTTTTGGGGTTGGTAGCTCGGGGGACCGTGGCGAACCCGACGGCACCTCTACTTTTCAGCTTCACTGGGCAGCCTGACGGAGACATTGAGGCACAGTTAGAGGGGGCTAGGAGAGCCCTTTGTTACCTACTCGGCAGGGCGAGGAGGGACTGCCATTTGACAGCGCCACGAGAGATTCCAGCCTATTCCTGGAGGGCTTGGGTGGAGGGGCAGCTGGTGCCCACCCACATTAGAGGTAGCCAGAGGCCAGACTGTAGACAGAGTGGTTAATGAGTACCCGACCGATGGTACTGGTGGTTCACCGGTCTGCGACGAGTTCCCTAGAGTTGTGCTACCCATTCCAGTTTACCCAGAACTTCAGCTACGACTAGGGGATCCCGCCGGACTGGGAGTTTCCTTTGACAAGCTGACAGTATAGAGGGAAGGACACCCACCTACTGGCAGCAGTGTGGTGGGACTTCTACTACCGTCGGGAGTCGGAGCAATTTTCGATGCCAGGACAGGGATGACGAGGATAGTTTGACGTCCATTATGCCAGGTGGTGGTTCGAGCATAGCCACCTATATCGACAAAAGACTTTCACGATTAGGAAGGCGAAGGAGAGTCATTTGCTGAGGGAGGATCTGCCTCCTATTCTGCTAGACGACAGGTACTTGAGGACCCGAGTCGCTCTAATTAATCAGGAGATCGAGCGACTTGCGGAGCAGTGGCCTCGGGGCAGCCAGGGCCCGTCTTCAAGGAGTCGAGGCAACGGCGGGGTGCTGAAGCCCCTGAGGCATGTACCGACTGTGGCAGCGACGACTGGGGTGAAGGTGCCTCGACCGAGGGCATCGAGGAGCTGGTGGACCCAGTTCCTGGCCGACTGTGACTTCCGGAGCAGAGGCTCGTTGGACCGGGCACTCTCTGGTGGGAGCTTTGCTGACACGACAGCCGATGACTAGAGGCAGCACATCGGCCATGCGATCGGGTCAGTCGGGCCTGTGGAGTTCGTGTCCTAGATCGAGTGTGCCCACACTCTAAGGGACATTCGGGAGGCTATCACGAAGGTATCTCAGGCACTGACGTTGAGACTGGAGCAGCTAGTGCCCTTGCCGTCGACCCCCTTCGGGGCTTCAGGTAAGGCTTTCTTTCCAATCTGTCCCCCTTTTACTTTGTTGCTTTGCGGGTGTGTAGCTGGGGCATTGTATAATGCTATGTTTGTTGACAATTTGCCCAGGATTTCTTTTATGGACGTTTAAAATAATTGTTTTAATCGAATGTGTTCTATCTATGTGTGAATCAATTTAAAGATTACATCTCCAGAATTATATGCCCATGCTCGAGTACGAACCTCGCACGAGGGGCCTTGGACTGTGATGAATCCGAATATAACAAGTGCCAAAAGGATTGTTAACCCCATTCACCCTTAAATGACTAATCTAAGTACTTTAAAATTTAATTAATGGTGTCCCCTGAAGCTTTCATTGCAGTAATCCCCAAATCATTCTCTTCATGGTTTCAATCTAGGCTGAAATATATCAATCTCTTCATGGTTTCAATCTACGCTGAAATATGCCTTGAATTAACCAGATTTCATTTGGATTTGTTCCCCAGGCATAAAAGTGCATTTTACCTCCAAAACCATTGAGTCGGCACCACCCGTGCCAACCCAGCCTCACTAAAACCTTCGGCACCCCCTGAAGGCCCCAAATCGCTTTTGGTCAATGGCTCTCCGTGCCGAATCACTTTGGGTTGGCACCACCCGTGCCGACCCACTCAGCTCCCACAAATCAATGGGCACCGATCCAGTACCTTGCTTCGCCGACCCAGCCACTTCGCCGACCCAGCACCCCACCTCCATGACCCAGCACCCCACTTCGTTGATCCAGCACTTTGCTTTGCCGACCCAGCCACTCCGCCGACCCAGCACCCCACTCCACCGATCTAGCACCTCACTCTACAGACCCAGTCACTCCGTCGACCCACTCTCTCGCTATGTCGACCCATTCCCCATGCCAGTTCATTCCTTCTCAATCGGGCCAACCTCATGCCAACCAAGGGCCCACTCTACCCTTCTAATAATCATCAAATAAAGAAAAACTTTGAAAGCTTACCCTTTGGTCCGATTTTGAATAAACAACAAGAAAATAATAATGGAATTAATGTCTCGGTGCTTGTTTCTTCCTTCCGTATATCTACTTATGCGCATACCCATATATACATACGTATACCATCTGCCTCAACATACGTCTACCTATCCGGATCCCCGGTATATCAAATGGTGATATGTGAAAAGTCAGATTACATCCGACTGAATGCTCTCACTATGCGTGATGGTGGTCTTTGGACCTATGTTCTCCGTCACGTACTGAGGTATCAGGCTAATAAGAACAATTATTTTTGCATGCTTGGATGTATGTAGCATCATTTCTCAATTTCGCATAAATGCGTGTACATACCTACCCAGCCCTGGTGGTTCTTTATCTTGGCAATTAATCAAGGGTCTTCCTCCTTCCTTGCAGAATGTAATTGGTGTCATAGTCTTTATGGTATGACGGACTGTCAGTCCCGATACAGACCTCACTTTCGTCTGATCAAGTCAGATCAAGCGCACAATAAATTATCACCTAGTGACTGGCACACGTACATAATAAACTTAATAATTACTGGGATCTAAAAGTAAGCCATTGTAGTATAAAATAACTTAAACATGACAGATATGCAACATATAATCCATTAGGAAATGAATTTACCGCTTTCAGAATAGCAGAGGATGTAACGCGTCTATTAGGGGCCGCCACAATGTGTGACGGTCTAAGGTAGGTGCGCTACAAGACTGTGACGCGCCTCCTTAGGACCATTACACTGACCCGAACTAATGAGAAAAACCACAGTTTTAACAGGACTGTAACGCACCTGTAGTGGCGCACTACAAGTCTGTGACGCGCCACCCCAGGGCCGTTACGCTTACCCGAACAAGTGAAAAATTCATAGTTTTAACAAGCATGTAATGCACCTATATGGGCGCGCTACAAGGCTATGACGGTCGCACGATAGGCCATCACGCCAACCACCCTATCTAAGCTAAATAGGGTCAAAAGGGCTGTAACGGACTAAGGGTCATCCGTTACACTACACGTGACGTGCCTATTGAGGTTCGCCACGGTACAGTAACACACCCGGTGAGGGGCGTCACAAGTGTGATGGCCACTGGAATGATCGTCACACCGTTTGGATTGCGAACGGGTTCTGTTTGAAACCGAAACACCCCCCGGTCAACCGAAATCAACGGGGATCGCTACAAAACCTGTTTCCCTTCTATCATACACATCCATAACAACATTTAATAGCTAGAAAACATAAAAATAATGTCCATGGTGGATTAAAACATAAATTACGATGTTCATGGAGGAAAAATCAAAATATTGACAATGGGCATGCTAGAGAGCATAGATCGGCATGCATGTGTGAGGGAACGATCCTAGGACGAGTGGGAATCCACCCCCCTACTTGGATCAAGCCGGAATGGCCATTTCACCCGCATGCAAGCATCGGGTCGCTGCCACCCCTCTCGCTCCATCCTACCTTCACACTTCCCGGATCGTGTCGAGGTAGACGCCAACGCGTTCCTCGCGACGAGCCGGTTCCAACGGCGCCTCCCACGCCTCAGTCCGTCACTATTTGCACCAAACCCGAGGGAAGAGGGAGAGAGATGCGCATGGGAGAGAGAGAGCACGAGAGAGAGAGTGAGATGGAGAGAGAGAGTGTGTCGAGAGAAATGAGAGGGTTGGGGGGAAATTGGGTAAAAAATTTTAGTTATATTATTATTATTTGTTAAAAAACCAACTTTTCACACTTTAACCCCAAATTCTTCTCAAATTAAATAAATACCTAAAATATTTACATAAATACTTTAACTCTATCAATTAAATGCCAGAAAATAACCTAAAAATCTACAAAAAGAGGTAAAATCACAGAACAAAAATCCCGATCCGAATCACTGAGGATCCGCTAAGGGCACGGACCTTACAGTCCCTCCCTCCTAATAAAAATTTTAACCCCAAAATTTAAAAGGAAGAATAAGGAGGAAACTGAAAGAGCAGACCGCCTATATGCACTGACTATGCACAGACTTGGCACGGACATGAACATATACAGACCTCCTATATGCACTGACTTATGCACTGACTTACAGCACCAAATGCAGCAGGCAAACACTTATACACAGGGCCAGATGCACGAACCCAGAATAGACAGTGGTAATAATGCTAGTAATACATCAAGTAGGGATAATGCATCAATGCCATTCACCATTCATGTCAAGCAAACATAACCAAAGCAAACATTCCCCATTCATCTCAAGCAAACATTCACCATTCATCTCAAGGAAACATGCAATCTTATGTGGTGACTTAGAGAGTAGCTATCATCAAAATCACACCATCATCAAAGCCCAAGGGGCACAACAAGTATTAACGTCCCTCTCATCGTAATGGCACACTAAGGCCATGGTCATTGAAGGCTTAAAGGACCTTAGTACACTGACCCTTGATGAGCTAATAGGGCCACTGATGACTTACGAGCTGAATATAAAAAGGAATGAGGAAGATGTCAAGAAAAAGAAGCCAATCACAAGCATGGCCTTAAAGACCAACCTCCAAGGTTCAGATGAAAGTGAAGGTGGATCTACTTTAAATAGTGAGGATGAAGAGTGGTGGCCATGATAACGCGAAGGGCCAGAAAATTCATTAAGAGATCCAAAAGAGCAGGAGCTCATTTCAGAAGAGGACCAAAGAAGATGATAGCTAGGAAGGGAGAAAGCACACATGTGTGGAGAGTGCCCCAAACTTCAGAAAAAATTCAAGAAAGGAAAGTTCAAGAAAACCAAGGCAATTGTTGCAACATGGAGTGATGAAGATGACGTCGATGACCAATCGGAAGATGAGTTGGATGAGCTTGTCCAAACCTTGTGTCTAATGGCAAATGATGAAGACTCCAATGAGGTACATTCTAAAACTGAGGATCTCTCATGTGAACAATGGAAAATTGCATATGAAGCTTTGTATGAAAAATGTAAAAGTTAAAGACTGAAAATAGAATGTTAAAGAAAAAGGCTGACCAAAGCATGCTCACTGAATCTTAATGTGTGAAGTGTGTTGAGTTAACCTCCAAGCTTGAGACATTGTCTTATGAGAATGAATTGTTTAATTCTAAAGTCATTTTGTTTGAAGAAGATCTAGCATGTTTAAAAGAAGAATAACAAAATGATGAAAAATCTATGAAAGTTATTGAGGAAGTGAATGCTAGAGTACAAGGCTTGGAAAAGGATAAAATGAAACTTGAAAAAGGTAATGAGCTTCTAAGAGGTGAGGTGCACGATCTAAAAAGAACACTAGCAAAAATTGTCAAAGGGAAGCAAACGTTAGACACCATGTTAGGAATGAGAGTGAATTACAGAAAGGAAGGGTTAGGATATGAGCCATGTAACAAGAAAGCGTTTGAAAATAAGATTCATACATCCTATGTGGATGTGAATGCCAACAACTACCAACACAAAGCACGAGAGACAGAGCTCAGAGGAACAATGTCAGATCATTATCACGAGGACATGCTCGAGAGTGAGCATGACACAAGTGAACACAAGTCCGACACCTCCGAAACAAGGTAACATCGTTTACGTCTCACAGGAAAAGAGACACAACTGCTAGAACAACAGACTTCTAGGAAATGAAATGACAAAGGCGACAGGCACACAAAGCATCAGCTCACGTAAGGAAACATAGTCCTCTCAACTGACAGCCTAACAATATCATCGGTTCCAGTGCCAAAGGCGACAAGGAACATCTGGCACACAAGACACCAAATGACAAATTCACAGAAAGAATGACAGCAAAACAATAGCACTGGACCACGAGCAGAATCGAGTCAATCCTCAGCCAGATAACATGTCTGACCGAGCCGCAAGCTAATCTCACCAGGAAAGGAGACAGAAACACAAATTCATACAGAAACAACACGACAGCACCTGCAGGATTTTGGCTCTAAACGACACACAAAACCGCAGGATGCATTGCAAGTAGGGTCACATCAAGGCATAACAGCAGCTGATCACTGGACTACAAGGAACAAGTCACGCGTCAGACTACTCATCAAGGAAGACCCACGACACAAAAAAGTGACACAAACGACAATCTCAGGGAATGCGTCTCAAGGACTGCAGCAATGCCTAGAGAGCACACTAGGCACTAGAAAAGATGCAAAGTAGAGGGTACTCAATCAGCAGAAATGCTGACAAATTGCCCAACACACGCAAATGCCAATGCCAACACTAGAAAACTACTGGGAATAGCACGGCAACAAACGACATCAAGGCACTGGAAGCCAAGTCGGAGTCACATTAAGAAGAAGCAAAACCTCTCGACCAGCGAGAATCTCACCATAACGATCCTCGACCAGTGGGTAGCCAACCCACACACTTCCGCTACGCACTCTTAACAACGCACATAGGCATCAGGAAAGACTTCGGCAATCGCATCTCAACATACATACGGTGGCACTGCAACTCATCGGAATCACAATTAACACGCCATGAATACTGATCCAGCGAGCGGCTGAACACAAGGAACCTAAGTGCAATAAAGGAGAGTACCAGCTTCAGCACAAAGCATAAGGTAAAATGCTAATCTCAGCTTACCTTTACGTCCTGAAATGACAAACGAGCCTTCTCAACACATCGACCGCTGGACACGGCACAACGAACATGGTACGCTACAGCTCTCAACACCATACCGGAGTCCAAAGCTAAGCAACCAGTAAGCAAGGAGTAGATCCGACTCAAAATAAAGCTATCCACACTTAAGCAGACACAGGACAAAAGCATCACTAAGACAGCAATTCCAAGGCAAGCCTCAAAAAAGATTCCATCAAACGGGATGAGAAACAATAAGCTCAGCAACAAAAGCTCACCAGGAAGGGCCTCTCTCCTTCTTCTCTTTCTTCCCCATCCTCATTTTCACAAGATTTTTTCTCTCTCCTCCTCTCCATTCCTCCCACGGCGCCGAGTGATCCCTGGGGTGTGGCGGCGTCCTTCGAGCTGGTGAGGGAGAGTTCTTGTCCTTCGGGATTCAAATCCCTCTTTCCGGACCCCGGGAGGCTTCTAGTAGGGCTTTCCCTCGGAGCTATTCCCCTGGGTGTTCCGTTTTGGCCTCGGTGTGACACCTACGGCCTGTTTTAGGGACCGTTCCCTTTATGGACGCGTTCCCGCTTCTTTCTGGCAATCTCATAGGCTGGGAAGACTCTGTCAAAATTTTGTCAGAAATTTTATTTTCATCAACTATTTTCTGACCTTGTTTATTCTCTTTGGTGTGACTTTTGTAGAAAAAATGGCATCTGTTTCTTCTTCTTCTGCATCCCGTGCCGTGGTGACATGGGAGAACGTCAATTCCTTGGACCAGTGCCATGAACAACTTGCTGTGATCACAGAATCTTTAGACTCGGAGACCGACATAGTAGACACTAGCCGCCTTCTCATCGTAGGCGGCGATGCCTTCAAGTATGACTGCGGGGCTGATATCAGATGGGATCATCCCAAGGATAAGCACCTGATGTCCTTCGTCAGGCGATTCAACCTCCAGGGGAAGAGGATTTGTTCCTCATCCGTAGAGCTGAGCAGGAGTTGCTCGTTAAGAGAGACAGCCTGACAGATTTTGTAGTGCGGGGGAGGCCTATTTATCTGCCTGGTGAACCCCGAAAATGGAGTGCTATGCTGGGACTCCAAGAATTGGCTCCAGAGAATGGGCTGCTGACCAAGGCACCTGAGTTCGTGCCCGCCCGCTGGAATGAGACTATGAGTCACGTTGACTAGGAGAAGCCTATATTTGGTTTGTTTCTCGCCCCATTGAAATGGGGATGTATAGAAGAATCTTTCTTGCTGGACTGCCTGGCGGTCCGCTTCAAGCATCAGATTTCTGTAGGGTGGTTTGCCGAGTTGAAGGCCACCGATGCCCACGCATTCAGACTTGGAGTAGTGGAGTTCATGGACTATGTGTTGCAACATTGCGCTCCTATCTTGGTCAAGGCCGGCATATATCGTAGCGTGTGCGCCTCGAGGTACCGCCACCCCATCTCCAGGGGCCTATGCTGTGGCATGATCGAAGTATTCTGCCCCGAGTACAATACTTTCTACACTTCAGAGGAAGAAACCTCTTTAGACCTGTGAAGTCTTTCATAGCTCAGTGGCTTGTCGATCGATGGAGAGCCATATGAAGAAGTTTGCTGGCCGGACTGGCTGAAGGATCAGACCGATGGTGAAGGCTGTACCTGATAGGCTTCGCTTATCGCTATTTGATGAAGGCATATCGTACACTTTGTTGTTCGTCGTACGATACGAGGGAGGCACGCAAGCTTGGGGAGAGGGTCAGTGCATGTCCACGTTCAAGCTAGTATAGAGTCATTGCACATTTGTCACGAGCACATTAAAGTCGATGCACGTTATGTTTTGTACATGTAAAAGTCAGTGCAGGTTTTTCTCATTTGTGCGCACTGAAATCTATGCACTTTTGCATTAGGGAGAACAACGTCTGTGCATTTATTGGTTTTACTTAATGTGAGGACCGTACACATTCTACATCTGATTCATAAACGTCTGTGTACTTCTCTGCTTGACTAAACTTTAAGTCATTGGTTTGTCTTCAAGTCGATGCACATGATAGATCAAGGCTGCTTTAAGTCTTACGTTAGAATAAACCCTGATCTATCAACTATTTGATGAAATGTCCTGTAACTTGTTAGCAGAAACTTAAAGTCACATGATATCATGACATACGCACATGATCCAAGGAGGAGTCACGTCTGGAGAGTCTGTCACGTGGACTCCAGTGGTACTTCAGTAAAATACTTTTCTAGAAAAGATTTTGGCTGGAGTATTCCTTCCACAGGCCTCCTGGGCGAATCTTGTGGGGACTACAGGACCAAAGATGGAATCCTATCATGTGGAGCCATCTAACGGAGGGAGCATCATCATTTTCATCAAATTACCTCTGACACCCCTGTTCTATAAAAAGATCGCCTAATCCTTCGATGAGACGTGTGGAAGGCTACAGAGATAAGCAGAGAGAAAAAGAGAGCAGGAGAGACTGACCAAAAAGGAGTAGAGATCAGAGCAAAAGAAAAGAGACTGAGAGAGCAGTGGATTTTTGAAGAGAGAGCCAGCTCGGTAAAAGAGAGATCGTGAGAGAGTGTAGTAGTAAGATTGAAGGAGAAGAAAGAGGAAGAGGAAGAAGAGTAGAGTGAGCAGCAGCAAGTGACAAACAAAAGAAGAAGAAGAAGAGGAAGAGAGAATTTGAGAGATTGTGAGTTTGTGAGAAAGAGGAAGAGGAAGAAAGAGAGACAGCTCGAGGAGAGGAAAGTGAAGCTGCCTGAAGATCTGTTCAATAGGTCTTTGGATCAGATCCAAGCTAGTCTACTCCTGCGAGAGCTACATTTATTTTACGATTACTTCCAGCTTTCAGTTGCTGAGTTTACCATTTCCATTTTCTTTTTAAACTCCTATTCTAAGTTATGTATCAGTAGATGGCTAAGCTGTAAGGCCCAGTGCAAGCTGTTAGTCAGTGGATGGCATAAGCTGTAAGGCCCAGCACAAGGTGTTAGTCAGTGGATTGTAGGCAAGCTGTGAGGCCTAGTCGTTTAAGCTGTGTATCAGCGAAAGTTACACTCTGGTTTGAGTGTGAGGTGGATGTAGGTCTGGAGGACTGAACCACCTAAAAATTCTCTGTGTGATGTGGTTTGATTATTCACTTGATTTTGCTAGTTGTATGCTTAGGCTTGATCATATAAGTCTGATATTGTTGTATTGGTTTCGAAACCCTCTTTTTGAGATCCATTTGGCTTGCCCTTTTACACCTTTACCCTTAGGGTTTCTCTACATGTTTCGGTATTATTTTGGAAGGTTTTAAGAGGGGCATCTATGTCTTTTATGTCTTGTTTCTTTTGGTATATGTAGCCTGCGATCCCCATTCGTAGAACATATATATCTTGGGCTCAAAGTATTCTATCCTTGCTGGAAAAGGAGGAAGGGTGTTCCACATCTGCTGGAGGAGGAAGAAGAGGTCGCTGAAGACATCATCCACGTGTTGCCACTTCGATCTACAGGCTGGGTGTCTGATCATCGCAAGCTTCCTTCAAGGCTGGCTACTTCCTACTCCCAGATTCAACAATCCCAGTGCTCCCTACAATCCTTCTACGGTTTTCATTGAAGATTTGAAGGGGGATTCTTAATCATTCACTTTCATATTTCTATGTGAGCATAGATTACAAATTTGAATTGGGCTTTGTAATTTCCTACATTTTTCTTTCATAGACGGTTTCAGAGCATTGTCTCCGTGTGCATGTCTTCTCGTCATCATACGAGAACACGCGTGTGTGTTAGGTCGTTGTGCCCATGTGTGATTGCTGTGATCATTTTGCTACTGTCGTGTACCGGTTTTAGTGGAATCATCTCGGGTTGAGAGGGGTGGACGTAGGATTGCACTCGGGTGCGTCCAAACCACCTAAAAATCTCTTGTGCTGTGGTTTGCCATCTGTGGAATTCTTGTTCTACTCTATCTGTTCATTTTACGAGTGTGATACGGTGAGCTGAGAGCTTTATTAATCTGTCCATTCATTACGTTCTGTCTGAGTGATTCATCAAGTTGCGCTAGAGAGTTGTGAGAGGTTGCTTGGTTTTTATCATACTTAATTCTCTTGTTCAGCTATTTAGAATTCCTGTGTCGTTTCTGCATTAAGGTTAAGAAAGGGGGTGCAATCTATTTACCCCCCCTCTCGATTGCTTTCCTAACCTGGCCAACAGTCCTCCCCACAAATAGCATCCAAAAACCAATATGAAGTAGCAACAAGTGAACAACAACAGTGAACCTCAGGATGCGTACCTGAGACATAATGGCGATCGTAGAAAGACAACAATATGAGCAGAGATGGTTGCAGAGAGACCGCAATAAATAGCGATGGTCACAAAAAGACCGCAGTATGACAGAGACGGCCCTTAGAGGATCGCAACCAACTAGGGGATAGAAAACAACAAAGATTGAAATGGGAAATCCAAGGAAACAATAGGGAAGACTGAGGAAAACAACAAAAAGCAAGTCAAACAGCATCCAACACGATTGGCACTAGGGGTCCTACCGTGATCACCAAAAACTAGTATGTAGATTGGTGAATGTGCCACTCTCAAAATAGGCAATCGAATAATCTCTAAAGCATGTAGATATATCACCTCAGCAATGACTAAGAAAATGATTCAACTTGTGGGCTAAAAACGGGTGTCAACAAGGGGTGGACGTTGATTGCTGAAAGTAATAGAGCCACCTAAAAATCTTCGTGCTGTGTTCTTGATTTCCATATCTTCTACCTCGTTCTCAATCTGGACTCGGTATATCAAAAGGTGATTCACTTTGCTTGAGGAAGTCCTTGGGCTAGTACTCCATCTCGTACCAGTCCTGGCATATTGTTTCGCTGTAGGTGCACCTAATGTGCTTGTGAGTGTGTCTGATTGATAGTATGAACTAGACTTGTTATTCAGTTTTCTAGTTTGTCTTCATCGAAATTGATCTTGGCGTGAATTTCCTTAAGCTAGTCAATTTTAAAGGGGCTGATCTATTCACCCCCCCTCTAGATCCACATTGCCATTCTCATCATACATTTCTCTCAATGTCCCACTTGCACTAAAGTCAATCATCCACATGCTTGATCCCCATCTGCCCTAGGTGATGCTCAAAAATACTTTGAGTCAATGACTTAGTTAGTGGATATGTAATGTTATCCCTGGAAGACACTCTATCAATTGCAACATCTCTTCTAGCAATGATCTTTCTGATTACGTGGTAACACTGTAGAATATGCTTCGATTTCTAATGAGACCTCAGCTCCTTTGCTTGCGTAATCGCCCCGTTATTATCACATAATAAGGGGACCGGATCAGAGATGCTCGGGACAACTCCAACCTCTTCGATGAATTTCTTCATCTAGACTGCTTCTTTAGCCACCTCAGCAGCGGCAATGTAGTTAGCTTTAGTAATAGAATCAGCAGTGGTGTCTTGTTTGGAACTTTTCTAACTCACTTCCCCACCATTCAGGGTAAACACATACCCCAAAGTTGACTTGTTGTCATCTTTATCGGACTGAAAACTCGAGTTAGTATAAGCTCAAAGTTTCAAGTCCTCTCCTCCATAAATTAGAAACATATCCTCAGTCTTTCATAAGTACTTTAGGATATACTTCACAGCTATCCAATGTTGCTCACCTAGATCTGTCCGAAACCTGCTCGTAACACTTAGAACATATGCAACATCAGGCCTTGTACACGACATGGCATACATGATGGACCCCATGGCAGAAGCATAAGGTACTCTGCTCATGCGCCCCCTCTCTTCAAGAGTTTTAGGGGACATTTCCTTTGAGAGGTAGACTCCATGTCTCATCGGTATGAGACCTCTCTTGGAGTTTTCCATGCCAAACCTTTTGGCAATGGAATCTATGTACATTGATTGTGATAAGCCTAGCATCCTATTTGATCTATCTCTATAGATCCTGATCCTCAATATATAGGATGCTTCTCCCAAATCCTTCATGGAGAAGTGCTTAGACATGCAGGTTTTAACAGATAACAACATACCTACATCATTCCCAATGAGTAGTATTTCATCGACATATAGCACCAAGAAGGTAATTAGCGGCTCATCGCGGATCTCCATTAGTATCTTGTCCGGTGGAGCCGTCAGGGGCATGTAATGGCGATAGTTGCCCCTCTCTTTCTCGAGGCCGTCGCGGCGGTCTCCATCACGCCGCTCCCACTTATTTCAACCCTCTTGTGGGGGGTCGACAGATCTCTTGCGGTCGGACCAATTTGCTCCGGCCGCGTGGCCCAAGGTCACCGTGTTCTCCTCACAGTGCGCATGTTTCTGCGCTAGGGCGAGGAGGTTGGGGAGAGTAGTCCGGGCCTCAACCCTGAGGGCGCGTCGAAGAATGTGGTCCCGCGTCCCCTGGGTGAGCGCCGTGGTAGCGATGCCGATGTCGAGGCGTGGGATCCGTAGGACCTCCGAGCGGAAGCGAGAGACGAAATCCCACAGCGTCTCCTCCTTACCCTACTTGAGTGCGAGCAGGGTCACCGTAAACTTGGCCACCTTTCGGCAGTCAACAAAGTTCTCCTTAAACAGCTTCTTGAGCTGTTGGAAGGAGGTAACGGTCCCGGCCGACAGGGATTCGAACCACGCTTGGGCGTTCTCCCGTAGGGTCGTAACGAACACCAGGCACTTCACAGTGTCTGAGGCTCGGTGGAACACCAAGTGAGACTCGAAACTGTGCATATGATCGGTCGGGTCGGTGGTGCCGTCGTAGGAGGTGAACGATGGCAGTTGAAGCTTTGGCGGGATGGGGACCTTCATTATTTCCCTGGAGAAAGGAGCATGAAAATCCGGATCGTCGTCGACTAGGCCGTGATTCTTGGCAGCCAAGAGGACGTCATCCAGATACCGGACTTTGTCCTCTATCTCTTCAAAACATTGGAGTCGGTGGTCCATCTTCGGATTGGAGTGGAGTGGGCTGCGCACCCTTGGCGCGGGCACGCTATGGGATCGATGACTCCTAGTCGTCGAGGCGCGGGACGCGTCTCGTACCGAATGGGGGTTTCCCCCAGCCTGACATCCCTCATCCTCGCGTCATTTGGACGCGTCGCGCAGGTGGTTGGCCCGTTGGTCCCGCAGCTCCTGGTAGAGCTCTGCTAGGGCTCGGATCTACTGACGCAGTTCATCTAGGTCACCGGGGGTGACCTCCTATCGGGAGTGGGCGGAAGAAGCTTCTTGCGACTCCCGCCAGGAGCTGGGTCCCTGATGGGACTTACGTCCCCGATTGCTAGTGTTGCGGAGACTTCCATGGGACGCCATAGCCTTTTGCTCGAGATACCCACAGACAGCGCCAAGGAGTGTAGAGGCAGGAAAATGATTCCTAGGTCACGTACCACCTTCTCTATTTATTTGTTGGGGAAGTCATCTCGCGCCAGTGGAAGCTTGCAAATTACCAGGAAACTGAAGCGGCGTCAGAAGGAGTCCCGGGTGTTACCCCAGGGGACAACCCTCCGATGCTTAAGTCAGTAATAGAGTAACAGAGTTCTATGGCTGACTCGTGGAAGGTGGGTGAGGGGTATATGTGGCGGAAGGATTCATGGAGGGTGAGTAGGTGGCGGGAGGCTGACTCATGGAGGGTGTATAAGGGGTAAGTGTGGGTGATGAGGTATATGTGGACGCGGAATGTGGAGAGGATTCAGGGTCTAGGAAACCTTGAAATTGTTGGCGAATAAAGTAGGCTTGACTATATAATTATTGCCAGGAGGTAATATCGTTTAGGGCCAAGACAAAATAGTACTCAGGCGTTACATTAGAAATGAGCATCTTGATTTACTCTTACTCCAAAATACGCCTCGGGACTTGCACAGCAAGGCGACGCCAGCGGTCGATAATGGCATAGAAATCCTCATCGGGCTCATCTTCTCACAGGTTAGATCCACCATACAATACTTGGGCCCAACCTGATCCTGGTATTGTTGAATAAATTTCTCTTAAACAACTCAGAAATTCACAATCTGCCCTTGCGGTAATGAAAAGAACCAATTACGAGCTAGGCCTTCCAATGACAGACCAAATAGATAAGCCATCAAGCATTGGTCATGTCGAAACTGGGCCTACTCATAAACGAACTCCTTCAAGTACACATAGGGGTCGTCGGCTCCACCATAGTAGCGATATGCAGGAATTTGAGGAGGAGGTGGAAGCCAGAGATCTTGGAATGTGAATGGAACACTTAAGGAGGGCTTGAGATCAATTCGACGTTGAAGTTCATCAAGCTGGTGTTGGACTTGAGCAATCATCTCCTGGGTAGGGAAAGATCGAGAGTAATGCGGGCCAGCTTGAGCAAGGGTTTGTGAATTTAAACCAAGATTATAATAATGGGCTGGATAAGAGGATCTAGGCTGAGAAAAAGAAAGGAGGCCCATTCCGGGAGTAGAGGAATATGTGGGCTTGGAAAGAACATGGGCATGAGGACCAATTGGACCAGCAACATGAGGAGAAGAAGAATGAGACCCATTGAGATGAGGTTGGATATTAGAAATTGGTCTAGTAGCATGGGAAAGAGAAGGCCCATTAAGATGGCTTACAATAAGTTTTTGACTCTGGGCTGGGTCCATTTGGCGAATGATAGATGATAGATGGGCCATAAGATGGACTTGTCCCTGAGATGGGTCAAGGGAACCACAAGAAGATGGGCCCACGTGGAAAGAAGAGTCTACGCGGGAGTAGGGAGATTGGGAAGGAGAAGGGTACAAAGAATGGAAATGGCGCTCCATGAGAGAAGACTGAGACTTACTACAGGATCAATCAAGGGAAATACAACCATGGAAGCAAGGGCGTGAAGGGTTGAAGAGGAGAGGGCTGACTCACTAATACACAGGACCAATGCAAAATTGATCTAGGACAATGGAACCAGACAATGAACATGACAAAAGGACTAAACTAAATGGGCCTATCAACAAAAGCCTATATGGATGAGGAGGAGAAGTTGTGGACTTCGTGTCATGCTATCTCACGTGTCAGCAAGTTAAGGCAGAACACTAAAAGCCTGCCAGTAAGCTACATCCTCTAGATATTCTCAAGTGAAAGTGGGAGGATATCAGTATGGACTTCATAATGGGTCTGTCTAAATCTAAATGAGGACATGATAGAATATGGGTCGTCATAGACCGATTGACCAAGTCGGCACATTTCTTACCAAGCAAGAGCCGATGGTTAGTTGATGTTCTTGCTGCCTTGTACATCAATGAAATAGTCAGACTACATAGAGTACCTATTTTAATCGTGTCTGACCGAGACCCGTGTTTTACTTCTCATTTCTGGAAGGGTCTACAACATTTGTTGGGGATAAGATTCAACTTTAGTAAAGCCTTTCATCCTCAAACGGATGGTCAGACCAAGAGAACAAATCAAGTGGTAGACGACATGCTCAGAGCTTGTATCATCGATTTTGGTGGAAGCTGACATGATCACTTACTCCTGGTCGAGTTTGCATACAACAATAGTTACCAAGCAAGTATACAGATGGCACCTTTCGAAGCATTATACGGAAGGAGTTGTCAATCACCCTTATGTTGGGACGAGGTTGGCGAAAAATAACTTCTAGGCCCAGATATGGTAAGGGATACTACCGAGAAGATTCAGCTCATCAAAGAAAGACTCCAAATGGCTCAGTCTAGACAAAAGGTTTATGCTAATACGAGAAGGAGAGATCTTAAATTCCAAGTAGGAGATCATGTCTTTCTTAAGATTTCTCCAGGGTGAGGAATTAGAATATTTAGTGTTAAGGGTAAGCTAACACCAATGTATATCAGACATTTTGAGGTGTTGGAAAGAATTGGTGAGGTTGCTTACCGCATCACCTTACCTCCTTAGTTGTCCGAGGTTCATAATGCGTTCCACATTTTGATGTTGAAGAAATATGTACGTGATCCATCACAAGTCATAGATCATGGAGACCCAGTGATATAAAAAGATCTCACTTATGAACAAAAGCCCATGAAGATCCTTAATCACAAGGTACGTGCATTAAGGAATAAGATAATTCCCATGATCAAGGTTTAATGGAGCAAATGCTCAGAACAAGAAGTCACATGGGAGACTGAAGAATCCATGAAGAAGAGATTTTCAGACTTATTTTGAATGGTATGTACTCTACACCCTCCACGTCTATACACGATTGAATTTGGGGACCAAATTTTTTTAAGTGGGGGAGGGTGTAGCAACCCTAATAAATTATGAAAATGATAGCTCTTAAATAACATTAAAACCAAAAAATTAACCAGGGCCCGAACCATATACATAACACTACATGGGTCTTACCCTTCAACCCAAATAAGCCAAGGAAAGGGCGCCTCTATATAGGGCGCCAATTCATCAAATAGAGCCCATCTGAATGGGCGCTATTCTCCAGGACTGCGCCCCTTCTCTCTCTATCTTTTTTTGTTGGTCAATTCTTATTTATCCCACTACCGTGACAAAAGCCCGTCTTCTCCCCCCTTGACATTTCACCCCACCAATTAATTCTAAGAGCATTTAATGCTCCCCCTTCCCCTTTTTTGCTATGTTCACACTTAGAATACCCATCTCCCCTCCCCACTACACCTTTGTTCCCGTACCCTACCTTCCCATCCCCTCCACCACATCTCTCCACTCCCTTCTTATATTGCACGCCCGAACAAGGCCCCCTTATCAAGCCATCCCTCTTGCATGCCTCAACCCCCCCTCACCGTCCATTCCCACTCTCTTTCCCTCCGTCTCCCAACACTCTACGTCCTCGAAAGCGAGTTTAGATCAACGTGTTTGAGATTTGGCCCGACACTGCCCCACCTAAGCAGTTTGTCAGACTCACTCGTCCTCGTTTTACATACGAAGTTAGTTGCACTCATCTCACGCACTCGGGTTACAATATTGAGATTCAACGATACGCAACAAAAATTAGTTCGACACATAGAGGGTCCACCGTCATTGTCCTACATCAATTTTGGTATCAGAGCCCATCGACGGTAGCTTGGATCGACCCATGAACACGCTCGAGACGTCTACCCAACTGTTTAAGCTCTGTAAGTAATTCTCGTAGTTTAGTGGCAGTCGAGATCCATGAAGCAAGGTCACCACCCACGATAAGACTGTCAAGGAAACTTGTATTCCCAAATTAACAGTTAAAGAAGTGGTCTACAAGGTCGATCCTGCGTAGGTAGAAGAGTATGAAGAGCAACAGCGGGATGTGATCTGTAAGCCCAACCCCACATGGGCCGAAGAGTACGAAGAACAGATGCGAGAATGATTTATGTTGCATGAAGTGTGGGATCATGATCTGTTCATTGCTTCCGAGTTAGATTTGATTGATGACACATTGTTCAAGGTCGACCCATCAGTTGCTACACCACCCGACCTAATTCTCCCTCGAGAATCATCCCATGTTGACGTAGTGTGGCAAGATTTTTATGAGGCACATGAGGAGCGACAACCCGAGATTCTTCATATGATCGTCCACCTCGATCGTGCACTCTATCCATGCGTGATCGTCCCCATCATCCTTCGACACTTCAAAACTCGAGGACGAGTTTTCTGGAACCAAAGGCGATTGACGCAGAGCGACACATGAGGTATCGAGCACTGGCTCAAGTCAGCAGATCGTATGATGACGATATTCACGTGGACGACGATCGGAGTTGCAGTTGAGTCATTTTTTATTTTATTATGTATCTTTCTTTTATTTGAGTCTAGTTAAAATAAACAAACAAAAATATGTTACTTTATTTTGGGTTATGCTTGTAGTTATTGGGCCTCATATATGGACCTACGATGAGTCCATTTGTAGGAGGTAAAATGGTCCAAATTATATGTAATTTTTAAAATTGTCGGGAGTGATATAGTTGATGCGTTCTGAGTTTTCGCATTGAGGCGTGACAGTTTTGTGGTATCAGAACCTAGGTTCATAAAGTCCCTAGGTTTCTAGTGTGTCGTTAGAACCCGTGACCTTGGCAAAAGTCTGAGGATCGAACTCAGCAAGGTGGGGTAGAGACTTGGGTTAAGTTAACTAACAAATTCTAAAATGTAATTTTGCTAGGTCATTCCTAATTAATCCCCCTACATTTTAGGACTACCTTGCAATGGCGGTGGAGTGCGCTCAATGGCGAGATATGCAGCGTACAGTGCAAGGCCTGACGCAGGCTGTACAACATGTAGCATAAGTTGCAGCACATCATGGAGCCGGTGATCTCCACTAAAACTTCTGATGCTTGAGTCCCCCACGTTTTGGTGGTTCTGCAGATTTGGATGGAGTAGAGCATTGGCTGAAGGAAATGGAGTGAATCTTTAGAGTTATGTAGTGTGGTGACCAGGATCGAGTCCTATTGGTGACATTTCAGCTGGAGTGCGATGCACGTGCTTGGTGGGAAGTCGAGGAAGCCACGCTCGATAATAGGCATACAACATGGGATGAGTTTAAGGAGCATTTTAACAGTAAGTATTTCTTAGATCATGTGTAGGAGAAGAAAGCGACAGAGTTTGCTGCTCTGAAATAGAGGAATTTATCAGTTGCTGAGTATGAGGCCCAGTTCACTAGATTATCCCGATATGCGTCGCATTTGGTATCCACCGAGAAGATGAAGGCCAAGCAATTTTTGAATGGGTTGAAGCTTCAGTATATTAACCAATTGGCACCTTTGGAGATCCATACTTATGCCTAGATAGTAAGGAAGGCCCAACTCCATGAAGATACCATGGAAATGACAAAACGAATCTGAGGGAGGAACAAGAAGGGAGAGCAAACAACTAGTTCTGGGAACTTCAAACCCACTAATGGCAAGAAGACGCCCAATGGCGGGCCGAGTTTTTCGAAGGACAAGAAGCCGAAGGAAATGATAATAAGAAGGCAGGATCGACCTCTCCATCCAAAGCAATCTCTAAGTACTGTGACCGTTCAGGTCACAATATGAAGGAGAGTTAGTGCAAGTTGGGTGCCCGCTTAAGATGTTGTAGCAAGGATCATCGAATCCCTAATTGTCCCCTTATTAATGATCAAGCAACATCTGACAAGGTACAAGGGAGTCAAAGGCGGCAGGGGAGGCTCCAAGCTCTCCAAGATGCAGAGACTGAAACCGAGGCAACCGAGGAAGGAGGTATTACCGAAGGTACCCTTACTATTCTTTCCAAGTCAGCATTTGTACTTTTCGACATTAGAGCTACTCATTCTTTTATATCTCAGAAATTTGCTAAGACTTTATCTGTGAAACAAGTATTATTGGATTCTCACCTTATGATATCAACTCCTATTGGTTCGGGGTTAGCATAAGCGCACGTTTTTACAAAATGTGTGTCTTCTATTTTTCCCACGTGAAAAATAAATTCTGTGACCAACAGCGACTCATCCCAATGCCGTTGTACCATACGGCACCATGCTGTCAAATTATCTTAGTCTGAAAGTCAAAAATCACGCTCAAAAGAACTCATGAGGCGGCTCACAACCGCCGAGTTCACTCCCTCTCTAAGGGAGACTAAGAAGCTCCCAGCACCCTGGCTAGGTCACGGAACTCATGGTCACTGGCCATACTCATGGCCCACACGAAAACCGCTTTCCGAAGAAGCTAACACTGTGCGCGGACGGCCCTCCGCACGTACATGAGTACATGGTGACTCGAACTGGCAAAACAAGGAAGCCCGAAACACACGGGGTCACCCGGACCCTCAAAACCACGCGGGCGTACTAATCGAGGCAACAGGATTTCTTCGGACACCCAGAAACACGAACTCGGTCCTCACGGGATGTCTGGGACATCCGCAGGGTAAAAGGTCGACCAATGGGTCTCAACTAGTTCGACCGGTGGCCAAAACAGGCAAAATGATTACATTTCGGTCGACCTACATAGGGGTCGATCGATCGGCTCACTGCCAGTCACCCCCTGGCCTGGGTCAGTCGACCGGCTCACTGCTAGTCACCCCCTGGCTTGGGTAGGTCGACCGAACTAGGGCAGGCTGCCCTCCGTGGCGAATGCCGATCCGATCGATCGAACTGCCCATCAGTCAACTGAATCCGGCGACGCGACTGTGAAATCCTATCTGAGGAGCCCTGTTCCACGTCCCAATCACCTCGGGTGATGGGGAAAACATGGGGGAACCATTCCCCAACCTCTAAGCTTTCGAGAGGGCGCATTTTGACTAAAAAAACTCGGTCGAATCAATAAATCCGTCGGTCACCCCAAAATCATGCATTTTGACCCTGACATGAAAGAAAACCACTCTCGGCCTCACCTCGGTCTATAAATCGCGGGAAAATGAAATCCGAGGGCCAAAGATCCATCCCCCTACCTCATACGACGATTTCCCGCGCTGAGGGCACCAACTCCACACGAAATCGGCACTTGAACCACCGTCGGCTCCGCGGGTGAAGCACGCCGCGCCAACGCCCCGTTGCTCGCTCCATCCTCGCTGCTCGCCGTCCCAGTCGCCCCCGCCTCATCCACGCCGTCCTCCATCGGCCGCCCGGAGAAGGGGTGGAGAGAACGAGAGAACGAGAGAAGAGAGAGGGAGAGAATGAGAGAATGAGGGGAGAGGGGGTGTCTAAGGGTTTATATAGGAATTATTTTTGAGATTCAAAAATCTGAAAAATAGAAAAATGGGAAAAAATCATCCCCACGATTCTTGAAAAACGCACAACGCGTCTGTTATATTTTGTAACCCGAAAACACAACGGTTCACCTTATATAGGGGTCCGAAGGCCCGATAAGTATCTTCTCTTTCGTGGACCAGTCCCTGGTTGTTTGTTTGTGAGGGGACGTCTGTCTGCCTCTAAGGGACCCTTGGGTCTCCTTCTGATTTTCGGGGGGAGTAGTGCTCGCCTCTGGGGAACCCTTGGGTTACCTCTTCGTTTCAAGAGGAGCGGTGCTCGCCTCTAGGAAATTTTTGGGTTACCTTCTCGTTCTCAAGGGGAGCGGTGCTTGCGTCTAGGAAATCCTGGGTTACCTCTCATACTCAAGGGAGCGGTGCTCGCCTCTAGGGAACCCATAGGTTACCTTCTCATTCTCAAGGGGAGCGGTGCTCGCCTCTAGGGAACCCATTGGTTACCTTCTCATTCTCAAGGGGAGCGGTGCTCGCCTCTAGGGAACCCGTAGGTTACCTTCTCATTCTCAAGGGGAGCGGCTCTAGGGAATCCGTAGGTTACCTTCTCATTTTCACGGGGAGCGGTGCTCGCCTCTAGGAAATCCTTGGGTTACCTTCTCGTTCTCGAGGGGAGCGGTGCTTGTCTCTAGGGGACCCGTAAGTTACCTCTCATTTTCAAGGGAGCGGTGCCCGCCTCTAGGAAACCCGTAGGTTATCTTCTCGTTCTCAATGGGAGTGGTGCTTGCCTCTAGGGAACCCGTAGGTTTCCTCTTAGTGATGCATAGGTAACTTACCTTAGTGGAGTACGGCTGGTGACGATTTATTGAAAAAATTTCCTAAGGTTGACGAAGTTCCACGTCTTCGGTATCTCTTCCCCCTCAGTGTCACTAGCCTGTACGCTCCTTTGCTGAGTGCTTCTGCTACCCTGTACGGGCCTTCCTAGTTTGGTGCGAGCTTTTCGACGGCCTCCCTTGGGTCAGCCACACTTGTTTGCCACACTACCAAGTCTCCGGGGAAGAAGTGTCACTCTTTGACTCGGGCGTTGTAGTATCGAGCCAATTTTTGTTGAAATGCTACGAGCTTTACTTGGGCATTGGCCCTGTCTTCCTCGAGCAAGTCCAAGTTCTCTCGCATTGCTTGGTTATTCCTGTCCTCGTCAAAGTGTCCCACCCTCAGTAAGGGGTTGGAGATCTCCACTGGTACCATTGCTTCAGCGTCGTAGGCGAGGTGAAAGGGTGTTTCTCTGGTGGCGGCTCTAGCAGTAGTCCGGTGGGCCCACAGGATGCTCGGGATCGAGTCTACCCACGAGTCTCTTGCTTGGTCCAGCCGGGTGTTGATGCCGTGAAACAACGTCCTATTAGCATTTTCCACCAACCCATTCGCCTGGGGATGTCCCACCGAAGTGTAGTGGTTCCAGATCCCAAGCTCTGAGCACTTCTCCTGAAAAGAGGTGCTCACAAACTATCTGTCGTTGTCGGTTGTTAGAACCCTTGGGATCCCGAAGTGACAGATGATGCTCCGTAATACAAACTTTCAAGTCGCCTCGCTCATGATCTTCCCTAATCATGCATATGTGCTTTTGTTTGCTGCATTCCATTTGACCAAGTTTAAGGTCTCACATCATAGTTCATGATAATTTTTTGGGGTGTTACCATCTTCAAAAAGGGGGAGAATGTTGGGTCTCATCTGGCCTTGATCAAGCAGTGTTTAGACTGCTGTGTGTTGACGGTGTTTTGACTGATTGGCAACAGTGAAGTTGACCAGGTCAATTGTAGAGTCGACTTTGGTGATTTCATCTTAACCATGATAGTATTGTGTATTTTGATGTATCTTTATTTGTCAAATCATTACCTAGATGACATTTGCATCTTCATACTGAAATATGTCATTCCATCAAACAGTTTGTTCATGAGGCTTTGCACTCATTTCATTCCTTTATAGTCCATGCGCACTATGCTCACTCAGGCTCTAAGGTCCGTGCATATAGGCTACCTAGCATATAGAAGGTCAATGCATTGTTTGCCTTATGCATGTTATCTCGGTGCAAGTTCTCACTTAACTACATATAGGTCGCTGCAAGTTTTGTTTAAGTCCAAGCACAATTTACTTAATTGCATATTAAGTCCGTGCATATGCTCACAGGGTCCGTGTATAGTTCAGCTCAGCATCTCATAAGTCTGTGCATACTTTAGCCCTTATGGATAGCAAGGTCCATGCAATCCTTGCTGCTGCACTTATACTAGATCGGTACACTTTTGCGTCTGTGCATGGTTTGATCTTTGCACTCTTAAGTCAGTGCATACGAGGTTGGCGCTTTTCACAGTCGGTACAAGCTCTGACTCTGACTGAATAAGGTCTGTGCAGAGTTAGAAGTAAAGGTTCAAGTAAGTGCATCCTTTTGCATGGCACAATTAAGGTTTGTGCAAGGTTTGACTTGTGCCTGGCAAAGTCTGTGCATGTTAGGCCTATGGCATATAAGTCCATGCATATCCTTGAACCAAGTCTGTGCACATTATGCATAATGCGTTGTCTGACGCACGATAAAGTCTGTGCTTGCTAGGTCCTATCATATAAGCTCCATGCATATTCAGCATCAAGCACATTCTAAGTCCGTGCACATTCCCCTTGTGCACACTGAAGGTCTAGGCATGTTTTGCCTTATGCATGGTCAGGTACGTGCATTTCATTATTGCACTATTTTCAAGGTTAGTGCACGCCTTATTTCTTGCACATGCAAGGTCTATGCAAATAAGACTTATGGCATATAGGGTCTGTGTATCTCTTGTATCATGTACACACAAAGTCTGTGCATCTTTCAGCCCTACAGACATATAAAGTCTGTGCATGGTTTCACGTCCAAGCATACTTTCCATATATCACGATATAGTCTGATCAAGCTCGCTCTGTGAATAGTTTAGGAGCGTGCACATGTGTTCTAGTGCTTTATCAAGTCTGTGCAAGTCTTATATTTGTCTGATTGTCTAATGCGAACTAAGTGTTCAGCTCAGAAGGGTTAGATTGTGGATGTGGGTGTACACAAGAATCTAAAATAACTGCAGTAATGAAAGTGTTGAATCTAAAACTTACATTCATTATAGAACTTAAATGCAGGAAATTAAGAGTTAATAATTAACAAAATTAAATAATTAATAGTCCAGAGTCCAAATACAGTACGATAGAAAAGAAAGTACCTCGTCAATGGCCTACCCTGATTTTGGCAGGCTCGCAACTAAGGACCACCACTGGCGTTACGCTAAGCTCTTGAACCTCCACCTGAAAGAAAAAGGGGTGAGCCTCGTCTTATCGGCTCAGTAGGGGGTCCTATGGATCCCCACCATACAACAAGAAGCAAAGACAGCAAGAATCAACGATAGTAACAACGGTTAACAAGTCAAAAGGGAGGCAAGCACAACTAAACAAACTGCAAACCACACGATACCTCAAACTCTGAGGAAACCATACTACTCGATGAATCACCCACACACACCAAATACCTCGACTACTGTAGTCGGAAGAACCCCGATCTCACTATCGGGAAAAGACTCGGTCTTAATCGGTAAAGAACCATGACACCTCTATCGTGTAGGCCTATCCTCGCTGATGGAACTTGTAGTCCAGACTACACGGTCTGGGGGTAAAGTCACGATCTCAGTAACGCAAACACCGCTTTGTCTATAGGTGAAACCACGACAACTCTGTTGGGAACTCTCAACATCTACATCAGGAAAGTCACACAAAAGTCACCCATTAAACCATGATCTCACTGTCGGGAAACCAAAACCTCGATCACCCAGAGAAGCACAACCTCACGGTCGAAAACCATAGCCCCAACTGTCTGGAGAAACCACGTCTTGAGTGACAGGAGAACTACCCACAAGAAGCAAGGCCAGATGCATCCACTGATGACTTAGTCTGTGCCTCGGGTGTCTCCCTACTCGCCCTAGGCAGAAACTGAGACACCGTACACAAATAACACAAGACAAGGGTCTAGTCAGGGTTGTGTTCGCCAGCACCGGCCCGTAGTCCCCGACCACCTATGCACACACTGACTGACTGCACCACGTCAGGCCCTCGAGCTGGTTTTCCTCGTAGCTTAGAATCGAGCCACCACAGTGGAAGGCCCTATGGAAACTAGCCCCAAACCATCTCTTCGAGTCTAGCTCTCCACCACTCCGAGGTGGGTGGAAACACGCGTGCCCAGGCAAGCTACGACTAGTGGGGGGTCACTCAACGTAAAGCTCACAACTAGAACAGAACCCATTGGAGCATCACTGGCTCACATAGATCACGCGGGGATAAACCCTCCGTAGAACTACAATAACCAAGACAACTTGGGGGCACCCGGAGGGCAGATGCTAGCCGCAGAGGGGAATAGAAAGAAGAATCTGAAGAACGAAGGAGGGAGCGTTGTTCTCCCCTGTAACACATTGTCTACCTTTAAATACATATTTCAAGTGATAGATGAATGGGATTCACTCTTGATTTATCGCTGTTTATCACGATTCTTTCTTATCGATGAGTCATTTTCTTAAGTACATGGCAAATATTCCGATATGATGTCATTAGATACACACTTTACACTTAAGCACACCATCTTGAGCTTGTGATCCTCTCCATTAGATATTCCTTCTACCAGACTAGGTGATCTTGTTTCAAGGTCTCTGTAAGTCTCCGTGAGTCTGGGATTTCCACTAGGATGCCAAGCTGGTTGTACCTTTAAAGCCCAATTTGTCTAGAAAGTACTTACACCATCGAGATTTTATGGTTTCTGAGTTCCAAACGGTCTTCATGGCTACCGCTAAGGCTTGCCTAACGGTCGTAATCCTGACCGCTTACCTTGTCAAACGGTCATCCTTTTACCGCATGTTCTCTGAGTCAAGTCCCTTTGTTCTAGTTTTGACTGGTCATAAACGGTCCCATACTAGACCGCCTGGTTCTTGAAACGGTCTAGTAAATGACCGCTTTGTTCCTGATCGTGTCTAATCGGAGGTTTGACCCTTGGGGTTGATTTTCTTGAGTTCCCAAATGATCTTAGGATTATCTGGAGTCTAAATTATGTTTAACAAGTTAAGGTTAAGTTATGAAACTTTAATGAAAATGTCGTTCTGCTATCGGAATGTCGCCGTAGCATACTGTACCTTAATTCTTCTTTGAAAACTCATGTCAACTTTGATACGTTCTATGCCTTGGTTATTTGGTCATGAAACTTATTATTTGGAATTGAATTATTGGTCAAAATTATTATCTCGTGAAAGTAGTTAGATTTATAACTTGAAGATGCAAGATTGGGCACGGATTGTGTCCAAGGGCTCCATGCTAGTCCCCTCAACGGATTGTCGAAAACGTGCTATAAATTATGGAGTACGATGATACTGACGTCACATTGTACTGGGAGTACTTTCTCTTATAAATGAGTGAAAATCACAATGCTTGTATGAAAATTACATGCTTGATAATGACTTTCTAGTACATATCCTTTATGAGGTTGTGTAAAGTACTTTCTAGATACATGCTCGTATATTCTTGTTCATGATGGCCAATTGTATATCTACATGATTAATCTTGCTATAAACTCGATCTTATCTACTTACTCCAATTTATCTCGTGACTCTGTATTCTTGAGTACTTGGTTTATATCGCTTGTTTATCACATTCTTCTGTTTACCCTGTTTTCTAGAGCTAAGACATTAATCACTTAAATATTCCCTTCATGTTGATGCCAAGATTCCTACTGGGCAAGTGTGCTCATAACTACTTTCTTAATTTTCCAAGTACAGATGAATCAGATTCAGAGTGTATAAGTAGCGAGTCCGAGAGTGATTGAAGGTTAAAAAGATCGAGAGAAGCCTTAGTTGTCAAATGTCTAGTCAAGTCTCTTCAGAAACCTTAATATCAAAATCAATATTCCAATTAAAAAGGGCCTGTTTATTAGCTTTGACATCGTACATTACAATTCCAGCTCGACAGCTTCTTGATGCAGTCAGTGTACGAGAACTTGGACCTTGTCCTGCACGTTGAACTTGAAAAATGGCTAGGTGACCCCCGCACGTAGAGAAAGCCCAGGATCCCTGTTTAGCCAGCTTAACCGATCTCGAATCCGATCTGTCGCCTGAGAATTGATTACGGTAGAATGAATCATGCCCGATCGAGCAATGGATCTCCAAAATGGTGGTTTTGACTCGAAGTTAACCACAAATCCCTCCCAGCTAGCTAGCCTCTCCGCGCAAACAAGAAACACATCGAGCACGAGAGGAAAGAGAGAGAGCAGAAAGGAAGGGTTTTGTTTCGGTGGAGAGAGAAGGCTTTAGCTAGCAAGCTCGGAATCCCAAGTGCTAAACCATCGTCTTCAATGTTTTATATGTGGTTGTCCTCTGCACATATGTAATGAAACTTAATTGGCATGCTGCAGGCCTAGCTGACATCGATCTTAATTATCTTTAATATCTAGTCCCATGTGGGTTAAGGATGAAGAAGATACATGAGGAGGCCCTAGAAAGATACCACTGAAGCCGGCCGGTGAAGGAGATCAAAGCCCAATTAAGGAGAAGTTGTTTATAATTACCAGCTGGGTTCACCGCGCAACTGTTTTCTATCACAAAACAATTAATTTGGAACTTGATGAAGGGTGATGACCTGAGCATACCGTCTTCCCTCCATCTGCTAACCCTAAACAACTCCTCTAGCTGCGCGATCATCATCAATGCAGGGCCGGAGTAAAACAAATCCGTACTTGCGTCAATGGCGGATCATCTCTCAGGTCCATATGTATATATATAACCGTCGGCTTGGAACCTTCCCACGCATAACAGTTGTCGAGGAAATTAATTTAATGCTTCGAGATAATAATATATACTCCTACTTACAGCGACAGATGCTGACACTCCCGCCGCTGAAGGGGAACTCTGAGTTGGTCCCAGCAGCTTCGAGGAAGAAGACGAGCAGACGACCTCCCGCTGGTCCCATTTGCGCCCACCCCCCCGCCTCTCTCTCTCTCTCTCTCTCTCTCTCTCAACATCCGTCCACATACATCGTTTTCTAATTAGACATCATTTGGCAACAATTAATGTTGCATTGACCGAATTTTGGAGAAATCAAGCTTGACACATTATTCAAAAAGTTTTTGATTTTTGCTTTGAAGATGAGACTCGAACAATCTCATTTGGGAATGCTACTGCCTTGCCCACAGGGTGTGAATAGATTTTAGGGGATTTTGCTTATAAACCCTCCTTAAAGTGAAAAGTCAAAAATATCGTGACAAGAAACATATTAACAATGTATCATTGATTTTAACGAAATACTTTAAAAATTTTATCGCTGGTAGGTGGCTCCGATGTTCTTTAGACCGAAGGGCATTCTTTTGTAATGGAATACCCCCTTGGGCGACCGGAATGTCGTATAAACTCGGTCGTTCTCTGATATCCATATCTGATTGTAGCCAGACGACCTGTCCATGAAGGATAGTGCCTTGTGACCAGTGATCGCATCAATCATCACTTCGGTGATGGGCACCAAAAAGTCATCCTTTGGGCATACTTTGTTCAGGTCGCAGAAGTCCACGCAGATCCTGATTTGCCCATTCTTCTTCTTCACCGGTACGATATTGGACAACCAAGTTGTGTACTGGTTCTCGGATACGAAGTCGACGTCAATAAGCTTGTCGATTTCTTTGCAAATTTGGCTGATCAGTTCAGGCCTCATCCACCGGGGGGGTTGTTTCACCAGCTCGATCTTGGGGTCAATGGCTAACATGTGCTGGGCCACGTCAGGGCTCAGGCCAGGCATCTCTTTATAATTCCAGGTGAAACAGTCCCAGAACTCTTGTAGAAGTTTTATGTACTGCTCTCATTCCCCGGGAGACAGGAGAGCACTGAGAAAGGTTGGCTTGGGGTCACCTTTCGTGCTGAGGTTAACCTCGACGAGTTCATCAACGATAGCTTGACCGGCATCTTTGATTTCTAGGGGAGCCGGGAGTAGGTCGACGAAGTCCTGGTCCTCCTCTTCTGCCTCGAGAACATCGAGTACTCCATCTAGCTCCGCCTCGTTGAGAAGCGAGGTGCTACTTGTCTCTTCCTCAGGCTTTAAGGTCGGCGCTGTCACCGGTGGCATATCCCCTGAGTCGCTTCGGCCACAATCTGACACAGGGTTTCCCCTAGGGGTGGCGGACCCTTTGGCTTGTTGGTCTTGGGAGGCACCGTCATAGATTATGTCGATTTCTGCCTCGACATGTTCCCAGCATTTGTAAGGAGTGTCCTCATGCGACGTTTCATTTACAGGCATTGAAGACTGTAGTCTATTTGGTGGAGTGAAGAGATGAATGACTTCTTCAGGTACTTCCTGGTAATCATTGTACACGGCCTCCATGGGGGCTAGGCCGACCTCCTGCCATGCTTGGGCTTGCTCCATCCTCGATCGTGAATCTTGGTCACCTTCTGATGCCCCTGGTTTGGTATAGGATTGACACAGTGTATATCCCCCTTTCTTGGGCATCCGCCACATGGGGACATGGAGGGATCACCTCGTATCTTCCCATCTTGAGCTCGCCCCTTTCGATCAGGCCCTGAGTAATGTCTTGGAAGCAACAACAGTCTTCAATAGGATGGCTCCGTATCCGATGGTAGGGACAAAAGAGAGGATCACTGTTTCTTCAGGCGTCCTGGGGCCTTTTGGACTCTGGGAGGGAAATCTTGCGGTAGTGGCAAGCCCACTCGAAGATCCTTCTAGTCTTGTCCCTCGGGAAAGAGTAGGGCCTAGCAACCGCGTTACGTGCCGGAGCCCTCATTTCTATTTTTGCCGTAGTATCAAGGGGATCACCTCACTGCTAAGCCGTCGGTTCAACCACCCTCGTCTGGTCGCCGGATCCCTGCATTCCTTTTTTATGCTCGTTCAGTCTTTTGGCCGCTGGATTGCACTTTGATGATTGCTGAATTCCCTGCCATGCTCAATTTCTTCTAGCCACCGGATCTCCACTTGGCTAGTCGTCGGATCAAAGGGGAATCACCCTTTTTGTTGGCCGCCGGGACACTCAATCCCTTTAACGCCCACATGGCCTCCGGTTCACCATCTCTATGCTGGCCGCTGGATTAGGGAAGCATCTCCCCATTCCTTGGCCGCTAGGCCATGCTGGCCGCCGTATCACCCTTCCTATGGTCCCCATGGTTGCCAGATTAGACCCAATGTTGGACCACTCTAAATAGTCAGCTTTGAGGCTACAGCATCAAGGTGTCATCCCCAATGTACTTTCACATCTTCCGTGTTTACCGGATTTTTCGATCACCCCACCGGGTCACGGGGGTTCGCCATCTACTACGGCGTGATCTCCGATGACCTCGCCATGGGAATAAATATATGAACCGCCTCAATGGCGAATAGTGCACCGTTCTTTCTAGACCCCTCAACCCATGGTTATGCTGGCGCTCCCTTGACCCTTCGTGTATATACCACGGTGTCGGAATGGGTCAAAACTCTCGGCAAAAAGCATTCGCCACCCGCTATAGGGTTTGGGTTGTCGTTCTGACACGTCTGTCTTTTACGGAGTCCGTCTCAGGTAAGGGGAGATGTTGCCAAAATTCTCTTGGGAATCCGTGATTTAATTCCGCATCATGTTTCCTCGGCTTTCCACTTGGTTTTTTACCCCTTATGGTGGTAACGGCCTCACGGTTACCTATACCGAATTATGAGAGTAGAGTATCCAATAAGGGGAATAAGTCAATAATAAATGCCACCTTCGGGCATATATGGTCCCGGCGATATACGAGTTCGCCTGAATGCGGTCATGCCAGGTTCACCTCCTGGACCCATATGAGTGCACGGCAATGCTAAATGCGGTCTCAAAATAAAGGGCAGCCACTGGTTGATAGCCCTGTGAGTGGTCACGACTATCTAGAACGCTAGCCCTCGGGTTCTCCACTCATCATAGGGCACGGGATTGCTGTTAGGCATAACCTTCATTCGAGAGATCATCTTGACATTTCGGGAACGCGTCTCTTATACCTTCTCCGATATTCTTCAGGACAGGGGAGGTGTTGCCGAAATCTTCCCTGAATATATCAAATAAACACGTGAATAAATGGTAAAGTGATGATAATATGTTTTCAATCAACCCGTACTAAGTCAAAGCAGACTTCTACCCATGGTTCAACTAATCCCAATTCCTGCAAATGATTTATTAATAAAGAAATAAACTCCTTGTGCCCTCCCCTCTTGCTCTCTCTCTTGTGGGTGTGACTCCCACCTCCTCTCTTCTTCTCTTCTCCTTGGGTGCGACACCCAAGGCATCTTCCCCGGAGTTCCTACTACTGGTGCTGATAGGAGGTGACCTCCTCGATTTCCAGCAGAGCCCGGAGTTCTCTGTGGTGGTTGTATTGCAGTATGGAGGTGACTCGGTACCTTTCTGCCCCAAGAGTGCCCTATGTGTCTGCGAATAGGATAGAAACGTGGAAACTTGGTTGGTCTACCCCCTTCCCCATCTCAGTTTGACCTAAAATTTTTACTGCATCTTCCCCCACGTCTCTCCTCAGCCCAAACCAAATTTCACACCAAAATTCCATATGTGGCTGAAATTCCCTTTAGAGCCCTTTTTCCGGCACAAACTGCACCCGTGCTAGCCTACAGGGACAGAGCCCGTCCACAAAGACCTTCTCGCCCCCCCAAACCTTCTCCAAACACCCTAAAAAATGGTACACGCTCTCCCCACATCATAGCCAACCCACCATAAAAAACTTCACATTGTTCTAAGCCCATTTGCCCCGCCTAATCTCGTCCACCATCCCTGCTACCCAATCTGTCTGCACAGTCCTACAGATGTGAGTCTCACCGTGCACCACTCCCCACACCCAAAACTTCCACCGTGAGCATCCCCGCCACTCATCCTCCATCTTCCCACGTACATCCCCCATCCACCAGAGAAAACCCAACCTTAGAATCCACCTGGAAGCCCCTGTGCCACGTTGTTCTTTCCCTATCTGTCCTGCTACCTGTAGACATGTCAGATTGCATAGGTTCATACTTTCGGCATCGCCCCGGCTACCACGGTCATCTTCTGTGACCTTCCTTCCACTGGTGTCTTTGGGACATCCCCACCTATGTCCCCACCAAGTTTCATGTTCAGAGAATGCCCAGAAGGCCGCATTCCAAGCCTCCTCGCCCGCTGGTCACCTACGCCTGCACAGACCGGCCTGCAGTCGGCCCACCACTCATGACTACACCGGAGGTTCCAGCCGGTGCCGTCGGCTTCCATCTTCTTTAAAGAGGATCGTCATCCACTAAAGAACGCCGTTAGGGATGTTTGCACCTTCCTCGGCCTCCGTGACGGGCCATCCTTACTGCTGGTTCTGGGCCATACCGGTTCGCAGTGCATTGGAGTTGCCGTACGTCATCCACTCGTGGCCCGTCACCCCACTTTGCATGTCTTCGGATTTGTTGTGTAGCCTCTTACCTCCCTGCGAGAAGTGGATAGTTTTTGGATTGTATTTTCTTAGCTTTTGTACCGGGGGTTCATGTGATTTGGTCGGGTGTCTTCCCCACACCCCGAGCATGGAGGTACGTGTACACTTCCTTGCTTGGCTTAGCTCGCTCGTTTCGTATACACTCTTGAGCCGCTACTTATGTGTTCGTTAGGATCCTAAAAGGATGTGCCACTCGGCACGGCAGTGTGGCTGGCTGCACGGCAGTATCGTGACGCTGCAGGCTGCATTAGCTACTGCGGTGTGTCATTGGACCGGGGCAGGCCAAGTCCAACCAACGACCAATAAAGGCCCAGAAAATAGAACTCGGCCTGGCCCATATTTGGGCTCGGTCTAGCCCGACCCAGCCTAATATGGCCCAACGTAACCCAAGCGGATGCTCGCGTTTAATTGTTCGTTGTTATAGGACAGGTAACAACATCATAAACTTTAAAGATAATTGGGCACCATAGTTCAGAAGTTGGAAGTTTAGACGATGCAGGATCTTTGGAATCACCCCACTTAAATTGTTTACATACACTACTTTCGTATGAAACATAAACTCACGTTCTTTTTGCCAGAGAGGCATGACAATGCAGAACGTGACTAATGCTGAATTTTCAATTGCATTTCAACGGCACAGAAGTTAATGTGGAGATGGAGTGAGCCTTCCTGTTTTGTGGTGGGACATCTTGTATCTAAATTTCATCTTCTACTGTTAAGAGTATGTCTTGGACTATAATGTCCTAGTAGGTTTAAGAACTCACTGGATCTCTCTCCCTCTCTCTCTCTCTCTCTCTCTCTCTCTCTCTCTCTCGGGTTCTCTTATGTGTGTTGGGGGGGATGAATATCCACATGGTATGAGAAGAGGTTTAATATGTATATTTGTGAAGATATATCCACGAGCACTCTCCACAAGCAACAGGACCCAATGTAGTCGTCCAAAAATAGTAGAATAGTCATATGAATGTGGAAAAATCACTCCACTGAGAATTCTTGAAATCGAATTGTCCTCATTGTGGAGTCACAAATATGCAAACCTGCTCGTCACTTGACACAAAAGGAAGTTAATGTGGAGAACAAGTTGTCAAATATTAAACTGCCTCGGGCATCTTGAGACGTTTCAAAGCAGCATTCCCATCAAAGCGTATTTCACGTACATCATGACATTATTGGCAAACATGCAGTATCCTTCTAACATATGAACTTAGGGGCAAAATCCATTCTTGTAACGGCTATGTGGGTATAAGTTAAGCATTTCTCTTCAAAGATAGTGGCTGTTCGAACCACACACTGCGAGCACTTGGATAGCGTAAGTGGTCCATATTTTATAACATTTGTTGCAATAATATTAAGTGCCGAAATGGGCAGAACCATCCACACCATCGCTGTCTCGGTAGGGGAAGAGAAAGTGATGCTTAGTTATCGTACGAATCAAATAACTCCGTCAACATTACATTTGATATAACCGCCTGCTAGAGAGGAAGTGATGTTTGGTTATTATATACATCGAATACCTCTATCAATATTAATTTTGATGTTGATATATATTCACAAAGAATTATCGGTTAAGTTGTATCAATTTCATAATACCATCAACTTAAAAGAGCGTTGTTGCTGGGCAAGAAGGGGGATGGCCGAGACTTTCGACCACCCACCTTCCCTATATTCAAATGGGGTCAATTGTACCGGGAAGGGGGCTTGTCGGCTTCAGCGGGTCCCGATCGAGTTGACATTGGGACCCGAGTGGGTTTTGGTACCCAGATCTACTTGATCTTGGGTGGCCTGGGGGCCAGTTCATTCTTCGGCCGATAGGCCACTCCAGTATTCTTCCTCTCTATTCTCCCAAGCACTCGAAAAGAGTTGCGCACTGGGACATTAGGCATAATTCGGTCGGGGATCACGTCGGCCCTCCGGCCATTGAGGTTGACCTGGATGCCTCTGATCAGGACCGACTTGTCAGTGTTGGAGATTTGGCCCCTAGGGGCGGCAGCAGCAGCATTCCTTCGGCTCCTCCTTTGATGGGAAGTCATCTTCTTGGTGGCTGAGTCCGCATTGAAACGGACGTGGTGGACAAAATAGCCCACCGTCTTGATTGCCGTACGGTCGGAAGTAGTCACTGATGGCCCGGCGGCAGCAGGATTGATGGTAGAAGCCCCCGTAGCGAGGCCATGGACTTCGACAGGCTTGGGCCCCTCGATCTTCAGCAGGTTGACGAATGCCACTCCCAGGAAATTGGGGAAGCCAACCATCAGGGGGAAGCTCCCGAACTGCACTGGGATGTCCAGGTAGCCCTCCTTGGCGTGGCTCGCGATGACCAGTGGTCTGAACAAAACAGCCATTGCAGTTGCCAAAGTATGACCCCTGTAATTGCAAGAGAAATAGTTTAGAATCACAAGAAGAGGCCGCGAGGCCCCCAATCCTGGTGAAGAGATGAAGGGAGGTTCCGTCCCACCGGGCGTGCCAGACTTGTGGATGCACTATCGGGACTCTTCTTGTTTTTGTTAGTTTATTCATCTTTTCGTTAGTCTGTTCAGTTTATTAGTGTGAGGGCGTGCCAGTCACCTAGGTGACGATTTATTCAGACTTAAAGAAGCCCGTGGTGCGCTCGATCTCACAAATCAGATGATTAAGTGTCTTGTGTCGGGACTAAGAACCTATCGTACCATAAAGATTATGACGTTAATTACATCCCCTCAGAGAGGAGAAAACCCTTGATTAATCACCGGAAAAGGGAGCCCTACGGCCTGAGATTCATACTAACGGAAGCAAGAGCCAAAACCTCAGATTGCATTTAAGCAAACCCCACATTGTGGCTTAGAGAACGCATGTTGGTCACTGGTGGACCATTTCTTGTTCGGACGGAAGTCCATGTTTGTAGTGTAAGAAACAATGACAAAACCGTATAAATGTCTGCCATGAGTACGACAAGTTTAATGCAAGTGCAGGATTAGATCCTGGTATAGGTGGGTCAAGCTGATGAACTATCGGCCCAAGATGTGCTCGGATCATGACCATATCGGGGATTCCGAGGTCCACGTCCGATACCATGGGGCCCCATTAAGCCCATACATGTGGCCCAATTAACATGAGACAACTAAAATAAAAATTATCTATTTGATCGTGTTGTTGATGCTGCTTGCCGATCCCGTCAAATTAAACTTCAAACTTTGAATCTCGAACCGACGATTCCATCAGGATGGCCGTGAAGCGGATGAAGACATCGTTGCCCACGCTCTTGGGCCTTGGAGAGCCGCCCAACTTAGAGTAGACGCCGCTGTGTGAGAGAGCCTTAGAAAGAGAGAAATAAGGAGAGATGTAGAGAGAAAAAGAAATAGAGGTGGAAAGAGGGTTAATAAGAAAAAAGTAAAAGAAGAAAATAAAAAAATGGATTAAGTTGAAATACGGTGTGTGAGAAGAGAGAGACAGAGGGGGAGAGGTAGAGAGAGAAAGAGAAAGGGAGAGAATGGAGAGGAGTGGGGGAAGAGGAGAGGCCAGTGGTGCGAAGGGGGGAGAGGTGGTGCGAAGTTAGTGTGCGTGCGTGTGTCTGTGTGTGCAGAAGAGGGAGATAGTGAAGGATGCATGTGTGATGGTGCATGTGAGAAAGTGAGCGATAGGGGGAGGGAATGGCTGCTGAGTCGATGCAGCGGTAGCCATGGGCTAATGATCACGAGGGGGAGTCGACGCAGTGGTTTGATGGTGCAGACAACAAGGAGAGGAGAGGGATAGAGAGAGCCGCGGAGGAGGCGGGGTGGAGTGTGTTATAGAGAGAAAGAGAGAGGGTGTGTGGGACGGTGGTGTGTGTGTGTGCAGTGGTGAGGAAGAGAGGGAGAGGAGAACGCAGTGGCAAAGGTGGTAGTGGGTGTGTGGTGTGGCAGAAGATAGAAAGAGAGAGGGTAGGAGGGGATGCGAAGGTGTGTTTGCATGTGTGTGGGTGTGCAGAGGTGCATGAGAAGGTGAGAGACGACAAGAAACCTAAGAGAGAGGTGAGATGAGAAGGGAGAGTAGAGGCTACGGTGCCACATGCATGTGTGAGTGGTGTGAGCAGGAGAGAGTGACAGGGGGGAGAGAATGGTGAGTGAAGGGGCCGCGGTGCGAGTGTGTGTGTATGTGTGTGTGTGTGTGTGTGCATAGTAGAGAGGAAAAGAAGGAGAGAAAGTTGAGATGAGAGAGAGCTACAGCGGGCTGGCGGTGGTGAGCAGCAGAAAGAGCGAGAGGTTGCGACAGGAGGAGAGGAGTGAGGAGAAGAGAACCGGAGGAGGGAGGAGCAGAAGAGAAGAATAGGGAGAGGGGAGAGTGCAACAAAATAGAGAGAGAGGGCGAGAGAGAGATTACAGGAGCAAGAGGTGGGGGGAGGGATGTGTTGGCCGGCACCCCTATTTAGAATAGGGGCTCTGCCAACGAGCAAAAGGAGGGGGGGGGGAGGAGACAATAGAGAGGGGAGGAGGAGAAAGAAGATGGAGAGGAAGGGGAAGTGAGAGATGAAGAGAGGGTGGGACGAGCCTCCCCCGGAGCAACCCTCAACTGCAAAGAAAAAGAAGAAGAAATCCAAGAATAAAAGAAGAGGTCTGGTTATATCTTGCAATACTCTTGCAACCCTATTTGAAATAGTCTGAATCTCTGAAGAGGAGGACGAGGAGATATGCCTCGTGCCAGCCGAAGCAAATCAAGCTGAACCCTCTACCTCTCAACATGCTACCAGGTCAGGAAGAAAGTGGGGACACCCTCCCAAAGCTAGCCGCAATATCATGTTGCGTGGTGAGCCACCATACCAGGTTCCCCAGTCTGAAGTCAAAGGGGTTGAGATTCCTCCTCCACCAGGGCTCTACCCCGAACGCATCAGCGCCAAGGAGGTTCCTTCCTTCACCGAATTTCTGGCATCTCAAGAGGGCGGACGACCACACCCGCAGCAGCAATGGAGGGTTAAGGTAGCTCCCGCCTTACCCTCAAGAGCATCTCCCCTAGCAAACAAAGACTAGGTAGGCATCCTAAGCTTCGCTAAATTTGTGCACGGAAAAGAACCAGTCGGACTGGAACAAGAAGCCCAGGCGGCGCCAGAAGGAAAAGATGAGCTACCTCCCGAGCCGGCTCCTCAGGAGCACTCTGGGGGCAAGTGTAAAAGGTTTGAAGAGCTGAGGCAGACTAACATCAGAGGCACCAGTAGAATAGTGAAGTAGCTAAAAAGAATCCCAGCACACTTCTCCGTCTAGGATATACTCTCCCTTGACGAGGAAATAAGGCAAGCCTTTATCACGGACCTATAGACCCCAGCTTACTTCGAAAGTTGTTTTGCCGAGGCAAAAACAGGGGTGGCAATGACATTCACGGAGGAGGACATGCTCTTACCAACTGTCAATCACAACAGGCCTCTCTACATGAGGGGGTAGCTGAACAAGCGACCAATAAGCAGGATACTAATTGACCTAGGGGCAGCAGTCAACTTACTCCCCTATCGGGTATATCAGAAGTATTATTTTGATGTGCACCTGATCGAAGTCAAGGATATGAGAATCACTGGCTTCAACCAGAAAGTTGAAGTCCCCATGGGCATGGCGGAGTTTGAACTCTCACTTGGCAACTTCACCATCAAAGTTTAGTTTCACATAATAAATTCTGATACGTCATACAAGGCACTGCTGGGCGGCCATGGCTACATAAAAATCAGGTGGTAACTTCTACCCTCCATCAATGCATAAAGTACCCCTGGGACAGGAAAGAAGAAAGAATGTTTGCCGACCTACACCCTTTCGAGGTGTTCAAATGTCACTTGTCAGATGCATCCCTATATCTAGAGAAGTCAAAGAAGCCCAGCCTCCCGGCTCAAGATAAAGGCAAGAAGAAACTAGAATCCGGTGAGTGGTTTCCTCCGTCGTCGCCCGGCTACACAGCTCCCCTAGAGGTGTCATTCGTATCTAAAGAAGAAGGAGACCTCCAGTCCAATAAAGTACAGTCTACAGGGAAAAAAACGTACTCAACACCGGGTGAACACCCAGCTCTGGCGAGCTGGCAACTTAGAACCTCTGCACAACTGCTACACCTACAGAGATAGGGGTGAGTCTCATCTCATTGGCTTAGTAGAGGTCCTGTGGAACCCTACCACAAAACAACGGTGGTAAAGAACAGTGCTAGCAAAAACTACAACAACAGTAGTAGGAATAACAGTAGTAATGAGAGTAGCAACAATAACACTAACGGCGGAAGGGACAACTATAACATGCACCCATAACATGGTAGCCGATGAAGCCGTGGCTCTAAAAGCTACTCTAAACGATACAGAAAGTAAACCCCCATTCTCACAGTTAGGGGGGGACTACCAGATTACTGAAACCCTGGCTATGCTGCCAGAAGGAGCATCTCATAGTCGGGGGGGGACTCACCCCCAATCTTACACTAATCGAGGTAACACGGCACCTCTGAATAACCAAAAATAAGGTCACAGTCCCCATGGGGTGTCCGGGACATCCACTGGGCCAAAGGTCGATCAAAGGGTCACAACTTGGTGGACCGGGGGCAAAAGTGGGCAGAAAACCACCATTTTGGTCGACCAAACCCCTAGGTCAGTTGACCTAATCGGGTTGGTTGCCCTGCCATGAAAGGTCGGTCGATCGACTGATCACGGTTGGTCGACCGACTACGACCAGGGCCAGCCAGCCCGTGGTGAATAGCCTATCGGTCGATCGATTCACGGAATCAGTCGACTGATTCTGTCAACGGACCTATGGAACCCCGTTTGAGGGGCCCTAAACCATGCCCCAATCACCCCAGGTCATGGGGAAAACAAGGGGGAACCATTCCCCCAGCCTCTAGACCACCAAGAGGTGCCATTTAAACCCTAAAAACATAATCAAAATGATGGATCTGATGCTCTTCCCAAAATCATGCTAAATTTTCCCTGGCGTGAAATAAACCACCCTCAGTGCCTTGGCCTACAAAATGCGGGGAAAATAAACCACATGGGCTAGGGAACCATCCACCGATGGTTACCCGCACCATGGATGATGTTTCCTCGCAAAAATGCCTCACGAAGCACCGTTGAGTCCCAAAATCCACGAATGGGAAACACCGCACCACCGGCGCATTCCTCACTCCATCCACGCAGCTCCTCACCCCACGAGCCTCACCGCCTCGCCTGCCTCTAGCTCTGACGGGTGCCTAGAGAAGAAAGGGAGAGAAAGAGAGAACCGACAGGAGAGAGGGAGAGAAATGAGAAATGAGGGAAGAGGGGGGTGAAGGGTTATATTTATAGGAAATATTTTAGAATTTTAAAAATTTGGAAAATATAAAATTAGGGAAAAATATTTTCACAATCCTCGAAAAATGCACAACGTGTCTGCAATATCCTGGAGTCCAAAAACATGTCGTTTCACCGAATTTCGGTCCCGGTCTGAACTACACAATCATCTGACGAAGTCAGATCGAGCGCACCATGAGCTTCTATGAAGCCCGAATAAATCGTCACTTTGTGACTGGCACGCCCTCGCACTAAATAGATAAATAAACACCCTAACAAACGAAGAGAATATCAAATGAATTTTTAGTGCATCCACAAGTCTGGCACGCCCGGTGGGACCAAAACCACCATTCATCTCTTCGCCAGGATTTAGCCTCATGGTCTCCTAATAAATGATGTTCGCCTGCTTTGATGAATTACAAGTGCTATTTTCACCAGCCTTACGGGGAGAAAAGTCAGACTAGGCGCAGTCATCTTTGTGGCCCTGAAGATGCTACTCTGAGGCACCTGCAGCTTTCAGGAATCGGGGAGGCCACCATAAAAAGAGAAGAGAGAAAAGAAGAAGAGAAAAAAAGAAAGAAGCAAAGAAGAGGAAGGATTGGCGAGAGAGGGTTGTATGGCCATATCTTTCGAGACCCACGCTGGATAATGATTACCACTGTGGGATTGATGCGGTGGAGTGAACCAATCATCCCCTCCCTAAGGGTTGAGCGCTCTCCTGCGTACCCACCTTGGTCTACCGTACCAAAATAAAGGAGAAGAGAAGAAAAGAAAGGACAAGAAGAAAAGTCGGCCAGCACTGCCGAACAAGAAAGTGAGAAGGTGGCCGGCACCCTGCCCGGCTCTAGGAGGGTACAAGCTCACGGTGTAATGCCCCGGCCCGTTTCTCCTTCCTGCTATCGCTATCCGTTATAAGAGCGCCCCTCGAGTGACTGGTAGAAGATCCAGCAAGCCGCGGCTATAGCTTGATAAATTCCTGCCCGCTATGGGGAATGCTTTATAGCAACAAGGTCGAGCACGGCCATGACTCCCGAAGAGAGCATGCATATACCCCTCCATGGGGAATAAAAAGAAGAAATATACCCCGCCATGGGGGCATAGGAGGCAAGAAAAGATACACCCGAATCTGGGGGCACAGGAGCAAAGAGACATACACCCCGACCTGGGGGCACAGCAAGCAACAGAGCTACACCCTAATCTAGAGATATTTGAAGAAGAGACATCCCTCGCTTGGGGGCACAGAAGCTATAGACAATACATCCCGGCTTAGGGGCATTTGAGGAAGTTACACCTCGGGTTGGGGGTGTATGAAGACAAAGAGTTCCGCCCCAGTTTAGGGGCACATGAAGAGTCCACCCCGACATAGGGGTATTTGAAGAAGAGACATCCCCCGCCTAGGGGCACAGATGCTATAGAGAATACGCCCTGATTTAGGGGCATTTGAAGAAGTTACACCCCGGTTTAGGGGCGTATGAAGACAAAGAGTTCCACCCTGGCTTAGGGATATTTGAAGAAGAGACATCCCCCGCCTGGGGGCAAAGAAGCTATAAAGAATATGCCCCAGTTTAGGGGCACATTTAAGTTGGTATCAGGACATAGGCATAAGTAAGTCCTATGAAAATGTCATGTCTAGGTTAAGTCCAAGGGTTAAGGACCCATACCTTTGAACTAGGAAGGAATTATCAAACACATGTGAGAATTGGGTAGAGCCCGGGATGAGATAGTTACTTAATTTATTTCTAGTATTAACCCCCACACAAATTCCATAGGGAATAACTAATGGTTCATTATCTCATAGACCTCATTTCCGTAATGGCTGCAAATCGTGTTAATTGGGAAGCGATGCAACAAATGGTTGTGGGTCTTACACAGGCCCTTCAAACCGTTGCTCAGGTCGGCGTGTGGGTAGGCACCGGGGATCTTCAAATCGTATGAATCCCCCGCGATTCTCTAGATCTACTAATCCAGATGAAGCTGAAAACTAGATAGATGAGATGAAGCGCATATTCAATGTCATGCAATGCTCGGGCCAGGAGAAGGTCCTATTAGCCGCATTCCAACTCAACAAAGATGCGCGCATATGGTGGAAGGTGACTTCTGCCCAACTTCAAAATGGAAAAACCACATGAGAAGAATTCCGTGGACTCTTCCATACTAAGTATTTCTCCGAGCATGTCAAAGAGAGAAAGGCGGCAAAATTTACCTCGATGAGGCAGGGCATGATGTCGGTGGCAGTGTATGAGCTCCAATTTTCAAGACTGGCACCATATGCTCCTACCTGGTTGGCATAGACTTATTAAAGGCTAACTGATTCATGGACGGATTGAGGCCCGTCTTTATAAATCAACTCGGCCCACAAAACATCTGAACTTATACGAAAATGGTTCATCGAGCCCACCTATGTGAAAGGACCTTGGAGAAGATAGAGAAATTCGGGAGAAAAGATGAAAAGTCAAGTCGAAAATAAGATAGGCAAGAGGAGGGAGAAGAAAGGTTTAGCATCACGGAAGATTATGAACCTCGTAATAACAAGAAGAGGTATTGTAACAGTAATGGTAATGGTAAAAGAAATGGCAATAGCAATGGAAATGGCAAGAATAAAAGAGTTAAAGAGGAAGGAGAAAAGCAAGTCGCGGTGGCTTGCTCCTTTTGTGAGAAGTTTGATCATTCGGTCGAGGAGTGCTGGAAGCATCTCAGTGCTTGTCTCAAATGTGGAAGCCGGGAGCATCGCGTCCCCGCATGTCCCCTCATAAAGGAACAATCCTCAAGGGATAATAATGGACGAAGGCGACAGGGCCGACTAAATGTCATCTTGGATGGTGAGGGTAAACCGAGTGAAGGTACCGTCTCGATTTATTCACATTCATCATAGCCTTAATTATTTATGCAACTAATTAACTATAAGTGAATTAATAGTCTCCATAAATTCCATGCACTGAATTTGGGGACCTAATTATTTTTAAGTGGGGGAGGCCGGGAGGGTGTGACACCCTAAATTTTTCTAAGAAGTACGCAGGGAGGTAAAGGGCTACACAATAACGTCGGGAGCACCGAACTTGGGTTGGCGGCCAGTAAGGCGGCGGGTTCCGAGCGGTTGTGGGCAGTGGCTCCGATTTTGGGAAATGCTGGCCGGCATGACAGCGAACAAGGACGTCCAAAGGGACGTCGACCTCTGGTAGGCTTATGAATGCAGAGATTCACCGGGACGATGGCAGAAGGTCCTTAGTCCACCCTCGGGAGTGGCGGTCGCTGAATCTGCACCAGCATATTTTATTAATGATTTAAACGGGATCCTCCTTCTATTGGCCTGCCTCTGGACAAACCTGCGCGACTCAGCAAAAACACCTGGTGTGACCAGATCTGACGTCAGAACGCGGTGGAATTGGCGCCGATGCGTAGCTCTTTCAGAGATATACAAACCCAGGTTGTAATAGGAGTTTTTCTGTCACTGGCTTTCCCTTGGGGGATTTTTGAACAGACTGGTTTTCTAGTCTCAGAACAGACTGGGCAGACTGTGATCTGCCTGATGTTGAGATTTGACCAAGGAGTGAATGGTGGATCTAGGTGATGAGGTTTTTATGGCTGAGAGAGGGGGCTGTGAGGAACGTGCACAAAGTTTATTGTAATTTTTTGAGGTGGTTTGAAAGGGGGGCTGTATTTTATGGCAGAGAAGGGTCGGTTCTAGACTGTAGAGGCAGAACCAGATCTATTCTGAGCAATGAATTTTACAGAGAGGTAAACATGCTCTAAAATTAGTGGAAAAATTTGTGTAGGAGGGATTTGGAGGGCAGAAGTCCAAGTCCAAATTTCAGCATGTTCGAAAATTGGAAAGGGGGTCAAATAAGTGAAGAAGTTGGCTGCTAGAACATAGATCTGCATAGGGACAGATCTGTGTTGATCGGGGAAACTAAAATAGAACGCTGAGCAAATGGACGTTTCACGGTGTGGGAAGTTTTGTGGAAAGGGGGGATTACGTGGGGAACTCACCCTCCAAATTTCAGCCTGACCAGATCTGTGGTTTGGGAGGGAAAAATTGGGCTTTAGGCTTTTGTCCAATAGGTTGCAGATCTGGACAGTAGCCCGAAGCATGGCCCGTGGCGGGTCGTCGGCGACATGAACGGCGGTGGTGATGGCGATGATGAATCCTGGTAGCCAGAAGACGAGATAGAATTTGGAATCACTCCCGAATCAAGGCTTTACACCTTGGAGAATGGATGAAGAAGATGAAGAACTAGAGAGAGAGAGAGGGGGCGCCTATGGGCTCTTGCATTTTTTCACAAAATTTCTTCATTAATTCTACATAAAATGTCACAAGAGAGATCTTATACTAAACCCTAGACCTAGGCTAATGACCTAAGATACCCTTGGTCAATGGGGTATAATGGGGACATGGGGGATAAGGGAGATTAAAATAATCCCACAAGGGGACAACAGAGGGGGCGCCCCTTGGGCTCCACACCATGGGAGGACGGGACCCCCTGGCCTTTTGGCAGTTTAGAGGAAAATTAATGGCAGAAACGTTGATGGGGAATGTTCCCCCTCCCCGGTTGGCAAATCAATATTACTGTAAGAAGCATGGTGCTCATAGTGGCACCCTCATATCACCCATATAAAAGGAAGGGGGGAAATAGGTCATATGGATGGACCCTCACCCAATCCCTCTTGGGGTGAAGAAACACAGTGATCGACCATTCAACCATCAAGAAATCAATGATAAATTGGGCACAGGGAAGTTAATTAGTCAGCATTTAGGGGTTTATTATAATCACATGAGCTATGGAGCTCACAGAGAGGGACAACATATAGGCATGGTTGTATAAGGCAAATGCTCAAACAGTTAATGGGTAGCATACATGAAGATGATTATGATATTAGGCACACAGCATCCAGATTGTGGGGGCGGCCACACTCCCTCTAGCTCATGGTCGTGAGTGGAGAGGTAGCAAGGAAGCTAATCTCAGTAGTCAACAGAGGGGCATACATATCTCTGGCGAATAGAGGAAGTCCATATTAAACACACAAGTTGCTCGGTATAATCAACCCACTTAAAAGACCTCGGGGAGGGGGATGACATTAATGTAGCCCTTGGGTAGCCCAGGGCATATTCCATGTTGATGGAGAAAACCAAACGGCAATGCACATGTAGCATAAAGAGAAGTGTGGCAGAGAAGAAGGGAAACACTAAGATACACAGAGGTACTCACACCCAAAACACCATTAGATTACAGAAGAAGAGTAAAGACAACATATACATGACCACGGTCTGACGTTGTCACTCAGAGACCGATGGTAATACATCACGACCCCTGGAGCTTACACCCAGAGGCCAAGAAAGCAAGAACCATAAAGAAAGGAGATCGAATAGGGTGATAAAGATCTTGGGCTCATATCATCGCTTGTATGCATTAGAAACCATGTCAGATTAGGGGAAAGGGGGATGGGAAATGGCCAGAGCCTGCGATGAAACCCACTTCTGTTTCGTGGAATGAAAATAGAGTATTAGAAATGGCCGCCTCCCTCTTCACTTGGGGCCTCTCTTCTCTGGAAGGATGGAAGATGATCACACTGGAGACTCTTCACTCTGGTAGGTTTACTTCTTCCCCCTAATCCTCTTCCTTTCTTCAGCGAGTAAAGCCCATTTATAGAAGAGTGACCTTCTATGGCTAGTGTTGGTTATGTATGTCCTCAAGCCAATCATAACATGTACAATCTTGTTCATAATCTTGTTCATTAATAATGACAAAGGCTTTTAATATTCATTATGTGTGATTTATTTATCATTTCATAATGAAGTCCATGAATATGCACAATGGATATTAATTATGATGAGATCATAACAATGAGATTAGTATCCTTTAAACACATATTCTTAATTGTTCCTAGTATGACCCATTGCCTAACACCTTTTGGCTTAGCCATTTCGGCCAAAGCCCACCATTAGGACATAATTTGTCTGTCCCATAGTGATTTTCAATACCCTTCTACTTTATAACTCGCTCCTCAATATCCTTGCCTTTCATAGCCTACTTCCAACACCCTTCGACTTTATAGCTTGTTTCCAATATCCTTTGGCTTTATAGCTTGCTTCCCAATACATATCGGTCTTATAGCCTATTGTCAATATCCCTTGGCTTTATAGCCTGCTTTCCAATATCCTTGACTTTCTAGCTTGCTTCCCAATATCCTTTGGCTGTCGTAGCCTGCTTCCCAATATCTGTTGGCCTTCACTGCCCGCTTCCCCAATATCATTTGGCTTTTATAGCCTATTTTCCAATATCTATTGGCCATCACGGCTGGCTTCCCCAATATCCTTTGGCTTTTATAGCCTATTTCCCAATATTTGTTGGCCTTCACAGCCTGCTTCCCCAATATCCTTTGTCTTTAACAGCCTACTTCCTAATATCTGTTGGCCTACATGGCCTACTTCTCCAATATCCTTTGGCTTTTATAGCCTGTTGCCTAATATCTGTTGGCCTGCTGGCCTACTTCCCCGATACTCGACTTACACAGACCGCTATCCTGCTCCCCTTTGGCCTACCCAACCTACTTCCTTGATGATGATTAATATAACCCGCTGTCCCTTGACCCTCACTTGGCCTTCTTAGCTTGCTTCCCCTATGTTGGCTTATATAGCTAGCTCTCTTGCTACTCTTTGGCCTGCTCGGCCTACTTTCCCGATGTTGGCTAGCCTGCTTTCCCGCTACCCTCCTTTGGCCTACTCGGCCAGCTACCCCGATGTTGGCTTTGGCAGCCTACTTTCCTATCAATCACTTGGCCTTCTTGGCCCGCTTCCCTAATGTTGGCTTGTATAGCCTACTTTTCCACTATCCTCTTTTGGCCTACTCGGCCCACTTCCCCGATATTGGCTTCTGTAGCCTATTTTCCTATTACTCATTTGTCCTTCTTGGCCTACTTCCTTGATGTTGGCTTATATAGCCTACTTTCTCGCTACCCTCTGTAACGACCTGAAAATATGGATATTAGGAAACCCGGTACCACTTGGGCCCTGAGATGCCACCCAAGAGCGGTAAGGCTGTGAAGGGTTGGAAGAAACGTTGTGGGCGTATAAGAATCTACAATTACAAGCACAACTTAATTACACAATAATATTAAGCAGATGAAAATTACAGTACCAAAGTGTTATAATTATGCATTAGTCCAGAAGTACATTAGTACAAGTCCATAACAATACAAGTAGAACAACTATGTGGGACATACCCCGGGTCAGATCTCGCTGGTTGCTAAGACTGCCCACCAAAATCGCGTGGGAAATCTGAAGACTGCTGCACTTCACCTGAAAAACAAAGGGTGAGTCTCATTTGGCACCCAGAGCTTGGTATGATAGACTAAGCTCATTCCTCACCAAACAAGGCTACACAAGAGGTAATGTAGACCAGATACTATTTACCACGAGATAAGGTAAGGACATCTTGCTAGTTCAAATTTATGTAGATAATATAGTATTTGAGTCCACAAAATCTCAAATGTGTGAGGAGTTTGTGAAACTCATGACCAATGAATTTGAAATGAGTCCAATGGGTGAGCTTCAATTCTTTCTTGGCTTACAGATAAATCAAAGCAATGAAGGTTGTTTCATTAGTCAAGCCAAATATGTGAAAGAATTACTGAAGAGGTTTGATCTGACCAACTGTAAACCATTAGGAACTCCGACGGGGACTGCCACTTCACTGGATGCAGATGAACAAGGCACACTTGTGGATGCAAAGAAGTATAGAGGTATGATCGGTTCATTACTCTATCTAACTGCATCAAGACCCGATATTCAGTTTAGTGTCTGCCTTTGTGCTAGATTTCAGTCTAGTCTTAGGGAGTCCCACTTGACTACCATCAACCGTATCTTTAGATACCTTGCTGGCACTCAAAACTTGGGACTATGGTATCCTGCATCCTGTGAACTTTCACTTATTTTATTTTCAGATGCAGACTATGCCGGTTGCAAACTGGATCACAAGAGCACTAGTGGCTATTCCCAATTCATGAGTATGTGTTTGGTTTCTTGGGCCTCCAAGAAACAGCACTCGGTTGCCCTCTCTACTACAGAGGTAGAATATGTTGCTACAGGGAGTTGTGGCACCCAACTATTGTGGATCAAACACCAACTTCAAGACTATCTAATAGATCTTAGATGTGTTCTCATCTTGTGCGATAACACAAGTGCTATAAATCTTACAAAAAATCCAGTCATGCACTCTAGGATTAAGCATATAGAAATTAGGCATCATTTCATTAGGGATGAAGTCCTTAAAAAAATATTTTGAGCTCCATTTTGTTGACTCAGAAAATCAGATTACAGATATTTTCACAAAACCCTTAAGCAATGATAGGTTTTCAACTTTAAGGAGAGAGCTAGGTTGATGCAGACCTCAATCAACTCAGGTTTGTGCTATTTACTCCTTTTGATGCACAAGACACTTGTCGTTGTTATGATGGTTACAAGCATATCTGATTTGTCTAGAGATGGTCCATTATTTGAATAAACTGTTTCATGAATGGTGGTCACATTTAGGGGAAGCTTGTGTACATTTTGATTATTTTGCATTACATGTCATACTTTTGACTACATGGTATCTTAAATGCTGAGTTGTGGAAAGTCAGGCTACGCCTGCCAGGAAACTCTCACCATGCGTGAGGAATGACCTCCGCCATGTACCATGAGTCAGAATTGCATATTAAGAATTGCATAGCTTATATTTAGTGCATAAGCATGTTTAAAGCTTCAGCATCAAATAAAGCTCTTAAGAAGAAGAAGAAGAAGAAGGAAAAAATAATACATGAAAAAAATGATGAAATGAATGAATGGTATTTCACTAACTATTTGTTTAGATGGTGTATCACAGTGACAGCTACTGCGTCAGCATGAAGGAAGATATTCGGTCCCACTGTCTGGACAAGAAAAAAAGGGGAAGACTACATTCGCAGGCCTCACTCAGTCATTCCTCATTCGTGACACCTGTGGGTGGGGGACATTTGTTAACACCTGAAATTCGCCATCAAGAGCGTCAAGCCTCGCCGAACCGAACAAGAGCAATGGAAGAAGAAAAGAAGAGTGTGTCGACACACTCATATTGGTATGTTGACTCAATAGCATGGCTTATAAGGCCATTCGAGCTGGAAGGACTCCTGATCAACGGCTGAAGTGTGTCGACACACACATGAAGATGCACACATAAAGACAAAAAAAAAGAAAAGAGATGAGGGGAGGGGTGAATCAGCGACAGAAGAAAAAGGTAGAAATATAAATAAGAAAAGAAATGGATAGAGGGGTAAATTGATGGCAGAAGAAAAAGGGAGAAAGAAAAATAAGAAAAGAAATGAAGGGAGGGGTGAATCGATGGTAGAAGAAAAAGGGAGAAAGAAAAATAAGAAAGGAAATGAGGAGGGGAGTGCATCGGTGGTAGGTAAAATGGAAGGAGAAAGAGAAGAAGGAAAAGAAGTGATCTAGTGCCACTCTCATCCGACGCCACTTCCATCCGGTGGCTCTTTAGAGCCTCATCCGGTGGCTCTTCGGAGCCTCATCCGGTGGCAACCCATCCATCGGCAACGCATCCGGTGGCCCTCCTCACCTTTTAAATGGCAGGGCTCCTCCCCTTAACCAGCAACAAAGGCCATTACCGATAGCACAAGAATTAAATGGCAGGGCCTCCCCTTAACCGGTGGCAAATGCATGAACGGTAGGCCCCTGCGAGCATTTAATGCTACAAGGCCTTAGGTGCCCAAGATGGTAGCTTCGGCACCTACCTTCGAATGACAGCTTACAAACGTAGCCAGCGGGACCTTCCCTTGTCCGGCAAGGCACCTGCCGTTGGCTGGTAGCCTCACCCCTTTAGCCGACAGCACAGTATTATTCAGTAGAAGTCATCCTATGCAACAACGACCTGGGCTTTCGATTGAAATGAAGGGAGGACCTAGCATCCATCCCTATAAAAATGAGCCCACAAGGCGAAGAAAAAAGGGCTGGAATTTGGGGGTTGGAATTTGGGGGCTAGAATTCGAAGGGGAATTCGAAGGCTGGATTCTAGAGGCACGAAGCTCTCTCTCACGGAGTCTCTAGCGCCAAGGGAAGAGGTTGGATACGAAGAAGAAGAGCTGCATAGGCAGAAGAGAAGAGAAGAAGAAAAGTAGAAGAGAGGGTGAGCTGAGAGCCTGTTTGCACCTGCGCTTGCAGAGTGAAGAAGGAGTGTCGGTTCGTGTGCTTGACCGTTTTAGACTCTCGAGGGGAGTCTATTTAGGGAGAGAGTTCTTCCTAGGGTTAAAGGAGTGCGAACTATTCTTCCTCTCGTTTTTTGTCCTCTTTGTCATCTTCTGCAAGATCTCGAAGTGGTCACTATGGTGTTCGCCCCGACGTCGCAACTTGGAATGTACCTTTACGTCGCCATCGTTTAGATCGTCGTATCTTGGGAGAAGTCTCGTCGTGGAGCCTATTGCACCGTATAAGGGCGAAACGATTCTAAAGAAAACGACATCGTGCTTCGACCCGAATTTGATCGTCTTGAACTTTAATTTCGTATTCTTTCTATTGAACCATCTGATAGAGAAATCCCTCGATTATACATCCTTGAGCTTTACTTTTTTCAACTGATCTCGCTGCATCGTCGAAGTAGGTGTTCGAACGACTGGAACCAGAGGGGGTTCGTGGGCCCGGCTCCCATCTCCCGTCTCTTCTCTCTCTCTCTCCACCGTCAAACCAGCCTCTCTCTCTGCCCGATAGGGGGAGACCCCCATCCCATCTCTCCCTCTCTCTCTCTCACCACTGGTACACCATGTGTACACTCCCATCCACTCCTTCCGGAAGGCCATCTTCGTGCCACAGAGTGGGAGCGACGATGATTGCTGGAGAGCGGCCATCCTCCCTGCTGCCAATGGGAGCGGCACTTGGGACTCGCCGGAGGTGCGTTCCTCAGCTTCGAGGACATTGCAGCCCATGATGAGAAGCTCTACGCGCTCGACAGTGATAGCAGGGTCGGCGTCTTCGACCCCGGCGGCTACCCCTCTCCAAGAAAATCTTCTCATCCTCCTCCTCAAGAGGTGGCGATGATCGGAATAAAGCCCGACCAGCGACGCTTCCACAGGAAGCACCTGGGGGTGATGGCGGACAAGCTAGTGATGTTGCTTTGGAGGTACTTTAGGCCCTGCCCCTTCAAGGACCTGGGCGGCCATTCCATCCTCTCTGGAATGGACGGATTCACAGCGCTGCACACCGAGGGGTTCCCAGAGCGCAGGAGTAACTACGTCTACTCCGTTGTGCAGACCGCCGATAGCGATGACACTAGTGGCTCCGTGCTCGAAGTCGTCTGCCGCCCCTTGCCCCATTGCCTGCCCAACATTGGAGGTGATGCCCGCAACGCACAGGGGGAGAGAGGGAGAAGAGAGAAAGAGGGGAAGGGGAGGGAGAGTGTGTGTGAGTAGGGGTAGTGTAGGGATTTCAAGACATCCAATCACCTTTTAGACACAACGTTACCAGCTAATTCTCACTCCCTTTGGTTTGCTTTTGCCAACCCCACATGCATGAATGACGCAAAGCATCTCCATCATCTCCCACTACTCATTTGACCCGGACGAACCAAAAATTATTATCAGCAAAAAGGGAGAGAATCACATGAACAGAGAACCCCACCAACAGGTTCACCCGTGCTCTTCTGCTGGTCGATATCGATCGAAAAAGTGCGATTTTGAATAAATGGATTGGAAGAGTGGAAAACCCACAAGCAACTGAACATGAACAAGCATTTCTATCAACCCCAATCTTATTTGTTATTTTGTTTTCTCATGCATTTCGTTGGGATTTAAGGACTACCCCTTCTAAAAATAGTTACAGAAAAGAATTGGAGGAGGAAGCCAACCAGAACCCATATAGGAGACAAACGGGAAGAGGGAGAGCAGGCATCACGCTACACCGGCACCCCGGAGAGCCCACAATTGCGCAGCAAACTCAACAGTCTGATGCCTTCTTTGCACTCAGAACAGCTCCCATTCGAACCTTGGAATGGGCGCGGCGGTGGCGGGAGAAGCGGCGGCAAAGGTCGAGGGGGCGGAGGTGGATGGGGGGCCTGACAAGAGATCAAATGTCTCCCAGTTCGTTGTCACCATCACTGCAGGCGGCTGATGAACCCTTTGCAGCACCTCCTGCTGCTGCTGCTGATGTTGGTAATGGTCAGGGCGGTTCTGCGGCTGCGGCGGCGGGGGTGGCTGCATTTGGGTGTTGCTGCTTGGCATGGAGTTCTTGATTCTGATCACATCCAGCGTTTCCACATACTTCTTAACTCTCAGCACCTGCAGCAGTGCCCCGAATCGAAACAGAGCAGACAAGATGCCATCGGAGGGGCGCAGTTCAATCGGGTAGGCTAGAAACCAGAAGAAGACGGAAACAAATGGGCAGCGGGGTATCACCTGCATCCTCTGCCGCAGCTTCACGTCGCCGTCGGTGATGACGGCCTCCAGTTTCAGCACCTGGTTCATCAGCTGCTCGATTAAGGATACCACGTCCCCCTCCGCCACCTTCTTGCCCTTGGCCATGATCGACTCCAGTTCTGACACCTGCACAGGTAATGGAGTTAGGGCAGGAATCAGTACGAGTGCAACCTGATTACGGGAGGAGCGCGGGCGCTGGCCGCCGACCTTGGTGGCGAGCTTGTCGACCTCGAGGCTGATCTGGGAGATGGTCTTGGCGGCCTTCTCCATCGTAGCGGCCTTCCGCATCTCCAGGCACCGCCGCGCGTGGGCGGCGGGGTCCTCCACAAGAACCACCTTAGAGCTGTCCTTGACGCCGGAGGTGTCGAGGAAGGCGGCGGACTCCCTCTCCTTCCCCTTGAACAGCAGCTTCTGGTCCTGTGGGTGCAGCCCTGTCCGGTCCGCCAGCAGCTTCTTCAGCTCCCCTGCAACATCCCCCCCGGCGGCGCCCCACCCCAAATTCACCACTCCCCGTCAGTGCCGCCGTCGCAGATGACCCACCGACGAGGGAAAAGAAAGAAGGGCTGCAGAAATGGAGTATACCGAAGGAGGCCTGGGAGCTGAGGTAGATCTCGTGGTGGGTGGCGCCGTACTTGACGCGGACGCGGATGGTGGGTGCGGGCGGGCCGGCGGCCGCGTCGGAGTCCGGGTTCCGCTTCTGGACCAACAAACCCCCAGGCCGCCGCTCCCAGTCCACGTCCTCCAGCTGCGGAGAGCCCCCGCCCTTGGGGCCAGCAGCGAAGAAGAAGCTGGCCTCCTTCGTGGGCGCGAAGGCCGGCGCCTTTGTCGACATTCGCATCATCCCCGAACCCACAACCTCCTTCGACGGCTGAGCAAAGATTTTAACGCGGTGGCGGCAAGCACCGGCACTATCGAGTCTTCTCCACCTGCTCAGATTAAACCCCCTCCTACAGCAGCCGCAGCAGCAGAGCGAGAAGAAGAGGCGGGAGAAGACGACACCGGAGAGAAACGGAGGAGCATCCCGGACCAAACCCAGGTGAGAAAGCGACCAATTTTCCCTTCTTCTCCCCTCTTGGTTTCGATCGCGTGGTCCTCCCTTGCCGCAGGAGCTTTCCACAGCCACCTGCTCCTTCGTCTTTCTCTTCTTCTGCCGAAGGAAAACACAGCAGAGGTTGAAACCTTCGATTCCTCCAGAGAAGATACCCAAGAAGATGCCCAGAAGATACCCAGCAAACAAATACCCCCAGAAGCAGAACACGAGATTCCGGCGAGATGGACGAGACCTGGGGCTTGAACCCCTGCCCAGTGTTCGGCTGCGGCGGAGGAGATTGGCGGAGCGGAGGGGGAAGATATAACGAGGGAATGCCGATCACGACAGAGGGGAAAGGCGAAGGCCGCCGTGTGAAGGAGAGGTCGGAGGAGGAGAAGAATATAAACAAGGGACGGGTGGAGATAACCCACACAACAGGGATCTTTTAAATATATATTTTAATAAAAACCCATCACTATCCTTCCTTACCTGGGGTACAACTCACTGTTGTTCTCATTTATCAATTGGTCTGCATCAAATATGGAAGGGATGCATTGGTTATCTTGGAGTTGGAGTTGGAAAGACGGTGATTAGCATGTTTTAGCTGCATGGCTTATCGAGATGGTAGAGTCGATGTCAGTTGCACCTGAATCATTCCAAATCAAGTTAGAATCTCTTTAAATTAGACTTTACTAGACTACTCTTGCAGATTTATGATGTATAGTTTGTTTCATCTTTAAAACAAATACAAATCATTACTTACCAAAAGAAAGAAAGAAAGTGATTAGAGGAGAAACTCTTCCCTATAAAAAGTCCATGAAGGTCACCCATGAGAGCCAATCTTCTTTTCTTTTCTTTACTCTTCTCCCCTCGTAGGTAGGCCCTCCCTTCTTCTTCTTCTCTTCTCTCCCTCTTTCCCTTTCTCTTCCCCATGGCAGACGCCACCTTCTCCCTCTCTTCCTTCTTCTCCTCACTGTGTCTCCCTTCTCTTCTCTCCCTTTCTCTCTATTTTTCCCATCATAAGCACTGCACTCTCATCCCCTCCTTCTTCTCACCTTCTCCTCTCTCCCTTCTCCTCCTCTCCTCCGTTTTCATCGCACCTCTCCCCTCTTTCTCTCTTCTCCTACCTCCTCTTGCTCCCTTCGCCGGAGCCCTCCGTCCCACAGCCATCACAGCCACCGTCTCTTCTCCTCCATGTTGTCTCTTTCCCCTGCACCTCCGTCGGATCCCCGCGACTGCCGTGCTCCACCTGCACCACCATAGCTCCCCCCTCTTCTGCACTCTCTTGCCTCTCCCTTTCTCCTGTGACCACTCTCTCATTGTTCTCCCCCTCTCTTTCGCTCTCTCTACGCTGCATCCCACACCGCACCGGCCTCCATTGCACCACCGTCCGCTACCGCGCCGGTCTCTTCTCTGCCCCCTCTCCCTCTGCTTCTCCCATCGCCACTGCGTCACCTTCCACCGGTGGCCCTATTTCTCTTCTTCCTCTCTCTTCTCCTCCTCCTCTCCCCTTCTCTCCTTTCTCCTCCTCTCTCCTCCATCGCACCACCGTCTCTTCCCGCCTTCGTAGCCCCAGGTCCACCGTTGTGAGCTCCCTTTTCCCCTGGGCATCTGCCTTCACCAGAGCCATGCGACCATCGCTGGCCAGGCGTCACCCTCCGCAGGCTCTCTCTCTCTTCTTTTCCCTGCATTTCCCATCCGTCGGACCTATTTCTTCTCACCGCGGCGTGCACCCTTCATCGTCTGCCTCCATCTTGTCTTCCCACTGCTCCCGCCGCCTTCGCAGCGCACCACTCCTTCCTCTCCCTCCTCTCCTGCCGTCCCACCGTCTTTCTCTCCCCCCATGCCTCCGTCTGTCTCCCTCATCTCTTCTCTCTACCCTCTGTCCCTCCATCTCTCATCTTCTCTGCCTCTCTCTCCCACACACACACACTCTCTCTCTCTCTTCACACAACAACAGACACCTCTATCTTCATGTTGGTCCACTAAAAATTTCTCTTGAAGTCTTAGTACATCTTGGTGGCACTAGGGTGAATAGCATATTTCTATCGATGTGCTTCTTCTAAAATCTTGTTCTTTAATTCCTGACAATCTGGAACATAATTTCTTTCATGGAACAACAGTCGACCATCCAGTGCTATCCTGAAGTCAGGTTGTTCACCTAACTTGCCTTTGATTTCTAATAGTACCGGGTCATCATCTTGTAACACCTTGATCTCGGAGAGTAAGTCTGGATGTAAACTCATGTGTGATAGAGTAACACCTCCCTTTTCCTCGTCTAGACTTATGTTTAACTCATAGAATTGTTCTAGCATCCTCCATTCTTGAATCATATAGCTAGCCAGGAAGGCTCTCGACTTCTGACTAAGGGCATCAGCTATGGAATTACCCTTTCCTGGATGATATTGTATGGTGCAGTTGAAGTCCTTGAGGTACTCTAGCCAACGCCTTTGTCTCATGTTCAATTCCTTTTGCGAGAATAAATATTTGAGACTTTTGTGATGGGAGTACACGGTGAATTATTCTCCATAGAAATAGTGTCTCCAAATCTTTAAGGTAAACACTACCGCGGCCAACTCTAAGTCGTGAATTGGGTAGTTCTTCTCATGCTTCTTCAACTCCCGGGAAGAGTAGGCAATAACCTTCCCTTGTTGCATTAGTACACACCCGAGGCCAATACCAGATGCATTGGTATATACCTCAAACTTCTCTCCTTCGATAGGGAGTGCTAAGACAGGGGCAGTGGTCAGATGGTCCTTTAAGGTTTGGAAACTCTCTTCGCAATCTTTGGACCAGACATACGGATTCTCCTTTCGTGTCAGCCTGGTAAGAGGAACAACGATCTTGGAGAAATCCTTTATAAATCATCGGTAATAACCAGCCAGCCCCAAGAAGCTATGGATCTCGGTAGCATTAGTGGGTCTTTCCCAATCCTTCACTACCACGACCTTTGATGGGTCAACGAAAATTCCATCTTTTGAAATCACATATCCCAAGAAAGATACCTCCTCGAGCCAGAACTCACACTTGCTTAATTTGGCATAGAGTTGATTGTCCCTCAATATTTGCAATGCAATCCTCAAGTACTTTTCATGACCTTCCTTAGACTTTGAATATATTAATATGTCATCAATGAAAATCACAACGAATTGATCCAAGTGAGGCTTGAATATACTATTCATTAACTGCATAAAGGTTGCAGGGGCATTTGTTAGTCCAAAAGGCATAACAGTAAATTTGTAATGCCCATACCTGCTCTGAAATGCGATCTTTTGAATATCCTCCTCTTTGATCTTCAGTTGGTGGTACCCCGATCTAAGATCAATCTTCGAGAAATATTTAGCTCCTGATATTTGCTCAAATAACTCATCGATCCTCAGTAGTGGGTACTTATTCTTAATGCAACTCCATCTAGCGATCGGAGAAATAGGTATGCCATAAGGTGATCATCATAATGGAACTACGTCGAATCGTACATAATATCTCTCACATGAACATAAGGATTGTTGTTCCCATCATACTTGCGGAATGTGGGGAGCTCGGATTGAGGTGGGAACCAGATGTTGTGAAAATTAGGAAGCAAAACATCTGCAAAGGATTGTGGGCCAACCGGCTTTTGAAGGAAGTCGAGTTGTTGTTGCATGGCGGCCCATTTATCTAGTAGTTCCTGCTCCCGAGATGGCGTAGGTGGAATGAAAGGAGTAGGCTCAAGTCAAGGAGCTGAGGGATAGACATAAGGAGGTGGAGGCCCATAAGAAGGATATTGGGCCGAAGGATGACCCAAATTGGAGTGGACGTGGGCCGCCCCTTGATGAGGGTGAGTGAAATCGGCTGGGCCAACAAGAACTTGTAGCACCGAAGGAATAGACCTATAGGAATCAGTCTGGGTGGATGAGGGAAGGACAATCTTCCCTTTATCAAGACCTTGATGGACTGAACTAGAGGACTTCCCCGCCTCTAGATTAGAAAAGCAAAGGATCCTAAGCTAGACCGGGGTAAGGTCAATAGGAATGGGTGAAGCCCCGGGCCCATCAACTCTAGATTGTGAGATGGAGGTAGTGGATAGAACTTGTGCAATCGTAGGAGATGCGGCACCTGACCCCTGCAAGGTCTGATAAATGGCCTGGAGTTAGGCCGGATCCAACTGGGCCATCATCTGCAAGATCTGACTGGTGGGATTGGTAGTGGGAAGGGAGGGCTGAGCGCCCTCCATAGAAATAGAGGATGGAGGAGGGGCGGGCCCTTCTCCAGATTGAAAAGGCATGACCCTAGGTGGGTCTTCTTGAAGTCCATGAGGGAGAGATTCCTCATGGGAATGGGGAAGATCATAGGGAGACATGTCGGACTCAAACAAAGGATTGAAGTAGGAAGTGAAAGAGGAATTGCCCCAAGGAGATTAACCTATGGATCGGAAGCAACACCACATGCACTTGGAATCTTGCAATGGTGCAAACAACACAAACAAGCACCAAATAAGTAACTAGACAAAATGACTCCTATGTAAATAAGAAAGGGATGAGAGGCAACCAAAGTCAACCAAGTTATGATAATGCACAAGTTTTTATTTGTTTCTCCTTTAGAACCTTAGTGATTTTAATTAAAATGCTCTCTCCAACACTAGGTTCTTAATAGGAAATGTTGGCCCGATTAGGAAAGTAATCGAGAGGGGGGGTGAATAGATTGCTCCCCCTTAGTAAACTTTAAATGCAAAAGCGACACAGGAATTCTAAATAGCTGAACATGAGAATTAAGTATGATAAAACCAAGCATGTCATTGATTGTTTCCTGAATTTTTGATGTTTAGCCACTGACAGTCCCAATAAATGCAGCGTGTCCAGGGTTGAGAATCCATGGAGAAAATGGTGGAAGAAGTGAGAGACTTGACCACGGATGGAGAGAGAAAAACCAAACAGCCCAAGGATTTCGGCCTGGTACACGGTCGCTCGATGGGCCACCCACCATTGCACACGGTCTAATGCCAGACCGTTCAAAGGTGTCGGTGCTAAATCAAAAATAAGATAAAGAATCCATTTATCCCATCGAATAGACTGGTTGACCTGGCACAAGGCTCTCAGGATAAACACGGCCCATTGATACACCGCTCAAATTTCCACACGGTCCATTGCTAAACCGTGTGCTCCATGTCAGTGTTAAATCAATAAAACTAGGATAAATAGATAATAATTTGAACAACTGATAGGTTTAGGACTCTGGGGGATAAACGGTCTAATTGTGCACCGTTCAAATTGGGTAAACGGCCCACCGATAGGCCGTGCCAATGGTTGTCGGTGGAAATTCAGAAAAACCCTATTAACCCAGAGATAAATCATAAGCGGTCTATAAAAGAACCATCCAATATCTACATGGTCCATCTTTAGATCGTGTATATTGTGGGCGATGAAAATTTCATACATTGGGATAAATAAGCTTATTTACCCCAAAGACCTAGTGAGATTCAAGGCCTATTAAGCCTGAGCTCAAAAGCAAGCCTAGCCAGGGAGGAAGGTACCCATAAAATAAGCCCAAAGGCATGCCTGAAAATGGCCCAATGAGCAATGGACAACTCGAGGCATCAAAATAGTGGTAAGAAGAATGACTCAACTCATAGGTAAAAAATGGGTGTCAACAGATGCCCCTCGTTAACGTCCACTTTGTAGAGGAGCGAGCGGAGGTGAAGCGCAAGCGAAATGGAACATGGAGATGAAGCAAAAATGAAGCGAAGCGGATTGAAAAGTGGGCATTAAGGTAAAGACACCCGTTTTCACCAATGAGCGATCAGAATCTTCTGGAAAACTCCGAACCAAACACAAGGAGTGATTGAACTAAAACGACACTAGTCTAGAGGTACTAACTAAGTAAACAGCAGAGAAAATAAACAGGCAACCTCATCAGGGGACACAATCCACAACCAATGAGGGAATCAAAATAAGCAGTAAAAAGTAAAGAGATGGACTAAAGCTCCAGACTAGGACTCTTAGTCAACCAAGCTGAGTGAATAGACAAGAGAGAACCTTCCAACTCTGAGTGGAATTGTTCTTCTTACTGAAAACTATGAACGCACAATTATCCATCACTAATGAGACACTTTCAGACAGACCATGAGTCACGAATGTCAAAGGTTGCGTATGATGCATGCTGGGCTAAAATAAAAAAAATCATTAAAATGAATGCAAAGAAAGGATAAATAGAAAATACTCGAGAAGAATATTGCTAGACCGGGATAGTCTGGGTCAGGATACTATTCGCAACCACGGCGTGCGAGATAGAACTATCATGAGAAGACAGAGAGGAAGGCGCGCGTGCCCCCCCTTTGGCCTCCTCCGAGCAACTGGAGGAGGGAGGAGGGTTGCATACCCACTCCTCAACCCCCTCCAGGCATTCAGTGGAGGGAGGGGGGGTCGTAGTGATGATAACATCACCCCCCCTTTGCGAGTTTACACTCGTAGATGACCTCGGGGTTGAGTTATGTTATGGTGGTTTGCTTTATATTGTGTTTTTTTATCTTATCGAGTGTTATTTTGTTACTTTTGTATTTAAGGGAGTCTTTGAGGGCATTTTGGTCCTTAGGTCATGTGAGGGCATTCTTGTCTTTGGGCCCTCCTTGTCCGAGCTTATAAAAGGCATGAAAAATCCTAATGTAATCTTAATTTTTGGATGAATAAAAAAAGAGCATTTTTTCTTCTTGTTGTGTGTGAGTGTAACGGGTGAGAAGCCCACAAACCCTAGCCGCCACCGCCACCGCCACCGCCGTCGCGCCGCCGTCACAGTGCCATCGCCACCACTGGCCTGCCACCATCGTCTCCGCCTCCTTTCCCCCTCCGCCGTCCTCCTCCTGCCGTCGCCACGAGTCCCGCCACCCCTCCCTCTTCTGTGCCTCCTCCCACCTCTATGAACCGCTGCCTCCCCCTCTTGCACTCTCCTTCCCACCCCGCAAGTCCGATGCCCTCCGTCCACATGCCTCTTCCCCTCCTTTCCCAACCACCACCAACGGTTGGCCCCTCCGCCTCTCCATCTCTACCACTCGTTGTCATTTCCTCACTACCCTCTCTCCCCTTCCTCCCCCCTCTTTTTCTCTCTAGCCCCACCCCCCCACTACCTGCGGATCTAGCCACAACAGTGGCCTACGCTACCTCCGGCCAGAGCCACCATCAGCCCCAGCTGTAGCAGCGGCAAGGAATGCTGCCAGCCACCACAGTAGTAGCTGCCAATGCCGTTGGTGACACCAGCAGCTGCGGCCAGAGCCGCCGACTATAGCATTGTCGTGGTTCCCCTTCACCACCGGTCACAGCTCCTATAGCAGCCGGAACTACCCCGACGATGTCGCCGCGCATCTCCTCCACCACTAACAACTATAGCAACAGTGGCCTCACTCTCGCGAGCACGACTCCTCCCGTTGGTGACCTCATTCCGTCCTTGTGACTACTCTTTATTTGGTTAGATAATCAGTTGAACTTTAATTCGTCTCCATTATAGTATCATGCTTGCTGTCCACTACCTAGTCGTGACCGTGCGCACATCTATTCGGCTATGTACCGACTATCTAGACATTACGTGTAAGACAACGCCTACTTTGCATCGGGATTTCGTCTTTATTTCTGAACGTGATAGTAATTTCATGATATAGTCTGTACTTTGATTATCACATCGTTTGAAATTCATTTCGTTCTTTTATTTAGCATTGTTCGCCGTATTTGATCGGATCTCATCACAGTAGTTTATTATCTTTATTTCCGCTCCATTAATTTTGGGCTCTCACATACTTCACAGGGTGTAGCAAACCGTGGTTGCTCAATCCGTGTGGGATCGATGTGATACTGAAAAACAGGGCAAAGGTGTGTTTTTATCTTTGTGCACTCTATTTGGCCTTCTCAAAACTAGTAGACACAAATTTTCTCTATGACAATTATGTAGTTTAATCAGCTATGTTGGGCTGCTTTTTATGATCAGGTTACTTGGAAGACCGGCGTCTAGCTTCAAACATGGACCCATATGTCGTGACTTCACTGTTGGCAGAAACAACCATTCTCTGGGAGCCAACTCTTGAATCTGAAGCTCTTGCTGCCAAGAAGTTGCAGCTGCAGGTTTGAAGATTGACAGATTGCTGGGAAGGGACTCACGCACAGGGGGATCGATGTCTACCCAAGTCACCTGATGTTGCCCTGTGTCGACTGTTTCATTGTCTGATCTCTCCCTTCTCTGCACATTTTATTAGTGTTCTTCCAGAGAAAGACTTTGTGAATGTAGATGGGTGCGTGCCATGACAAGCTCCAAACAGGTCGACTAAAATAGAAAGGAGACCTCATGGCCACGATTGGGCTATTCTTTCCCGCAACTTGAAATGTGTATGCTCCTACTATTTGTCAGGTTTGATTTTAGATTATTTATGAACATGATGAATAAATGCAGTCCTGTACCGATAGATTTCAACCCCATGGAATTGGTCACAATCCATGTAAAGATTGCATGGGTGCATCGAATCAACTTAAATAACGGTTGCTTGCAATGTAGGTACATGTTTGATGGGGCCCCTGTTGGTATAACTCAAGGGAGATCCTTTCCCTCCCCTTTGCCAAAAGGAGACACCCACAGCCAATGGTGGCAAGGGAATTGAGACTTTGCTTTAAGCTCAAGAAATCCCAGGGCAACCTCAAAAGATGAAATAAGAATCGTGACAACCCTATATAGTCGCTCACCCAGGAGTCTGTAAGAGCAAAGTAGCGGAGTCCCTTGAGAAGGCTCTTGTTGTTGATGCTTGTGTTGCCTGGCATGGCTTCCCAAGGTCCCAAATCCGCAGCATTTGGCCTCCTCGTCCTCAACCTCGCCCTGTACGTCATCTTCACCATCATCGCTGGATGGGCTATTGAATATGGCATTGAGCATACCAGGAAATCAGGTAACCTAAATGGGATCCCTTGGCCTTTGTTCATCATGTTTGGTGCAGCTAATGGACTCTTTATCTACCTCAATGTCGTTTGGTTTTTGAGCCTCTGATCGCATTTAACGGTGGAACCTGCGCCCAGGGAGGCGGCCATCTTATCTGTATATATTCTCGAGTAATGTTCTGTGTATCGAATTCGATACATAAAATTATTTTAAATTTTAAATTATTTTTTTATTCACTCAAAAAATATGAAATAATCATTTTCGTGCCTTCGACCTTGAGAGTGTTCCGGACACCGTGAGACCGATGTCCATATTTTGAGGGTGTTCCGGAGGGTCCGGGTGACCCTGTGTGTGTGTGTGTGCGCGCGGAGGGTCCCTCCCACACATCATGAGATTTTCGGATTGGTGGGTCGTGTGTATGGCCTCAGACTGCGAGCCCAGTTTACTAGCCTAGGGCTGGGGATTTTTTGCGTGTCACTGTGGTTTTGGACCTAGGGATTAGGCCAGATTGACGGCTCAGTGCTATCACATGCAACGGTCTTGACCCTGAGTCTTGTGACTCAAGGACCGTTGAGTTTAGTAGGTCTAGTAGGCTGTCCAGAGTCTGGTGGTCTCGGGTCACCTATTACTTCGTGTTACTCGCAATGGGTGTGTGAGTGATTTTCAGTGTTCACGTTTAGTGAACCCCCACTAGTCGTAGCTTTCCGGCACACACGCATGCAGACCCACTTGGGAGTGGTGGAGAGCGTGACCCGAGTTAGACAGTGAGTAGGCTGGTTACCATAGGGCCCTCGCATACCACCGAGTTCGGGCTGGTGGGCGAATTACCAATTAAAGGACAGACCTAGGGCGTATGGTCTGAGTGTGCACAGGAGGTTGAGGGTTCAGACCCACGCTGACGAGCACGACCTCAGCTAGTCCTTATTTTATGGTACTCCTGGTTACTGTGCGTGTCTGAGTCTCGCGCTCGGGGTGTTGTAGCTAGACACTTGTGACGTGGTGCAAGACGTCAGGTGACGTATCCGGTCGTTCTTTTAGCGGGCGGTGCTCCTATCACGTGACGTGAGTTGTCGTGTCCCAGGTTTTCATTTCTCATCTGCGAGACAGGGTTTCGCATGTTATTTCGGGAGCATTCCCAAAGTCGAGGTCTGGGGTTTCTAGTGAGCGTCACCGAGGGCTTTCCCTAGACGATATAGAGTTCACGACAGTAAGGTCGTGACTGTGTTTTTGGACCGCGTGGTTTCAGCTCAGGCCCTACTGTGAGGGTAGGTTTCCACGACTGGGATGTCGTGGTGTTTTCCTTTTAGTGTGGCTAGGGTGGTTCGTGTCTGGTTGCCCCCCGACCGTGAGATCGGGAGGTCGGGTGCGTGACTTGGTTGTCCCCCGACGGAAGACCGGGTCGTGTTTTCTAGCACGGTAGGAGTAGCTATAGTGCCGAGTTTTAACCTGCCACCGGTTTGCTGTTCCTGCCGTTACTGTTGTTCCTTCTGTGACTACCATAGCTTTCCTTTCCGCCGTTATTTTCGCGGTTGGGGGTCCACGAGATCCCTACTGAGCCAGTGATAGGAGGCTCACCCTTGATTTTTAGGTGTGGCGGTTCTTCCTCGAGGTACGAGGGAGCGGCATGGAGGTTCCTAGTTGTCAGCCTGCCGGGCTGAATGTTCACTTGGCGTGTGATGCATTTTACTATTTTAGACTGTACTATATGTTGTATCCCTTCCAGTCTGCTTCGTAACGACATTGGTTTCATTCCTATCCATCTCCAGATCTAGTCATAATAATTATTTTTGCCAGGTAGCGCAGATCTGCCCAGCTACAGGGGTGCAGGATAGATCAGAAGTGTAAATTCCCCATCGGTCCTTCTGATTCAGTTGCCGCCGACTTCAGGGAACGAAGAGGAGCCTCCCACCAACATCCCAGCCAGCCGTTGCTATCAGAAGATGTCCGGAAGATGACGTCCAATGTGCTGAGTTTGCTTGCTATCCAACAGGTCTGAACCGAGTTTGAACAGTGTCAAGTCGGACTAGCAGCCTGCCACCGGCCAAAAAGCTCTTCTGATTTACTACCCGTCAACCCGAGATCGGTGCTCTCGGGTCGCTGTTGTAGCCCTTTACCTCCCTGCGTGGAGTGGGCAGTAAAATTCATCGCTGTAATTATTGATTATTTACTGTACCAGGAGTACGGGTCTTGGTCGAGATCATCTTCCCCATGCCCGGAGTGTGGAGGTACGTTTCTGCTCCTCTATTAGTCACATTGCTCATTTCATATATGTGTTTATTTGTCGCTGCTTGAGCGATAGGATAACTAGCTCATTCTAATTTTATCACCGCTGCGAGAGAGAGTGAGTGTGACCCATCCCATAACTTGACCCGAGCACACAGAAGAGCCGAGTACCCTTGACTCATTGTTAGTTTCTCAACCGTGTAGATCCGCACACTTCTCTTACTAGGGACGAGTAGCGAGCGTGTGTTGAGTTGGTTGCGTCTTTACTGGTCGTGTCTTCAATTTGGTCGCATCATCACCTAGAGTCCCAGGTCCGCATCAAATTGGTCATGAGAATGCATTTCGTCTTGCATCATTAGCTTTAACCCCCTCTATTGGAACCCTGATTTTGATGACGACACTCTATGAATCATGATGAGACTGAGCTGCATAAGAACTTCTACATTGAACAATCCATTTATTTATCTAAGTGTCAAAACTCAGGTCGATGCACATATAGACACTTAGTGATTAAGGTCGATGCATGTTCAGGTCCTAGTTAAGTAAGGTCGATGCATGTTCAGGTCCTAGTTAGACAGGTCAATGCACATTCACACTTTCTTCACATAAGGTCAATGCACATTTCTGCATCAAGTATGATAGGTCAATGCACATTCTAGGTTTAAGTATGACAAGTCAGTGCACATTTTCATATCAAGTGTGTCAGGTCGATGCATGCATTCATATTCATCTATACAGATCGATGCATCCTTAGACTATGTTGTAGAATAAGGTCGATGCATGTCCTTGCATTAAGTCATTCAGGTCGATGCACATTGCATCTTGCGTAAAGCAAGGTCAATGCACATTGTGCCTTGTGCAAAGCAAGGTCGATGCACATTGTGGCTTGTGCAAAGCAAGGTTGATGCACATTGCCTCTTGTGTAAGGCAAGGTCGATGCACATTCTTATACACATTCCATAAGGCCGATGCTCATGCTTGTGTTATGCACTTTAGGTCGATGCATGGTCTAAAGGTCGATGCACGTATTATAGTATACACCATAAGGTCTATGCATATGCTCTAAGCATACAGTACTTGGTCTATGCACGTATAGAGTCTAAGGTCTACGCATCCGTAGAGTCTGTGCATATACATGTCTGTGCACATGTAGGTCTATGCATGTCTAGGGTCTATGCGTATGATGCATCCAAGTCTATGCACATGAAGAAACTAGGGTCGATGCACATGAGGGTTTTGGTTGTCACGTCTGTGCATTAAGTCCATACATAAAGCATTTGCATTATCAAACACTCCTGTGGTCTGAGCATATGATTTTTCTGATATTGTCTAAGTCTGCATTCTCATAAGCAATCATGATGATAAAGGTGTTTCACGAAATGACTCATTTCTTTTTGACTTGATTAACTCAAACACTTAATGAGCTAAGAGCTACAGTTACTCAAGTGGGCACGTGATCCAAGACCCGAGTTAAGGAAACACGTGATCTGAGGTTACTTCCTCTCCAAGAACACTCAGACACGTGGCCTCGCCTAATCTTCAATATTTGACACATGAAATTATCTTATTGATAGAGCCATTGGTTGGAATTCTCCCTCCATGCGCCAAAGCCAATGTAAGTGGGGTCCACACCATCAGACTCATGAGCATATAAAAGGTGAAGGATCTCTGAGAAGTTTACAACTGAAAGAAGAGAAGATATCCAACAAGGAAGAGATAGCAGATAGCAAAAGAGGAATTAGCAGAGAGAGGAGAAGCAGAGAGAGGAATTAGAAGAGAGAGGAGAAGCAGAGAGAGGAGAAGGAGATAGCGGAGAAGATCAAAGGCAGATAGATAATGGGCAATTGAGAGAGAAAAGTGAGGAGTAAGCTACAGATTTGGGGACAAAATTCAAAGTAGAGTATCGGTGAAGGAGAAGATGGGAGAGCTGCTCAAGTTATGATCTCTAGATCAAATCTAGGATTGTTTGCTCAGTTGTGAGTTACATTGCTCATCCTTGAGCTACATTGGATTTCTCATTAAATCTGTTCATCGTTTTTATTTTCTAAGTTTCTTTCATCTATGTTCTTCAAGATGCAAGTCAGCAGAGCAAGCTGTGACGCTCAGCGACGAGGATTAGATCCTCGAACAGCAAGCTGTGGTGCTCAACAGTTAGCAAGCTGTGAGGATCAGTAGTCCAAGTTGTTAGTCAGCAGTTGTAGGGATTCATCCCCGAAGCTATGGATCAATGGTTAAGCTGTGTATTAGCGGAAGCCACGCTTAGGTCTGAGTGTGGGGTGGATGTAGGTCTCTGGTTGAGACTGAACCAGTTAAAAATCCTGTGCATCTTATGTGATTGTTTGTCTGCGTTTCATTCTGCTAGATGCATGTTTAGGAATGTAATTCTTCGGTATTTAATTTTGAATGCAATTATAGTCTAATGATTTAAGAGCCACATCAACCTATTAGTATATCAAAAGACATGACAGGAAGGATAGGCCAGGCCTATCTGGAATGTCACCTCTTGCGTGAGGAGAACCTCTGCCAGGTACTTTACTTGGTTGATCGAGCTCTTGGATCATCAGAGTGATATTTGCTGATTTCTCTCTGAGAGTAGAACTCTGATACTTGCATTAGAGTAGCTAGAATAGTTTTATTTTTTAATTCCGTAAAAATTCCCACTAGGATCCATTCACCCCCCTCTCGATCTCAGTGGTGCTCTCCAATCCCTTAACCTATAATCAGAGCGGATCACCAATTGCACATCAATTGGTATCAGTGCGCACATCAATTTGGTATCAGAGCAGGTTTCTATGATTCTAGATCCAACAATCTACAGATCAGATCCTACATTCTTGGTGTATCCATTGTTTCTTAGTCTTTGATTTAAATCTATCTTCATGGCCAATCCTCTAAGATTTGACGGTTCCAGTTTCTATAATTGGCTCGGTAGATTTAGGGATTATGGAATGCTGTCGATTCTAATCTCTGGGTTCTTATTGCACATGATCCTTATGATATTCCAGAGGATCAATCTAATTGGAATGTAATCCAGAGACTTAAGAATGGAGACATTGTGAAAGCCCTAAAGATGATAAAGAGAGCTATAAACTTTGATGAGTTCCCTTGTTTGTCCCTGTGCAGGAATGCAAAAGAGATTCTAGACAAACTGACCGAGATCTAAACTCAAGAGGGGAACAAATGTTTCATGGCAAAGGATCACAGCAGTCATCAACCAGAGGAAACTTCATCTTAGGTAAGTTCTGAATGTAATGAACTTACATTCAATGACTGGAAAACTCCAAGAGAGGTCTCATACCGATGAGACATGGAGTTTACCTCTCTAAGGAAATGTCCCCTAAGACTCCTAAAGAGAGGGCACGCATGAGTAGGGTACCTTATGCTTCTGTCATAGAGTCCATCATGTATGTCACGTTATGTACAAGGCCTGATGTTGCATATGCTCTAAGTGTTACGAGCAGGTTTCAGGCAGATCCAGGTAAGCAACACTGGATAGCTTTGAAATGTATCCTTAAGTACTTGCGAAGGACTAAGAATATGTTTCTAGTTTATGGAGGAGAGGACTTGAAGCTTAGAGATTATGCTGACTTGAGTTTTCAGTCCGATAAAGATGACAAGCCAACTTTGGGGTATGTGTTTCCCCTGAATGGTGGGATAGCGAGTTGGAAAAGTTCCAAACAAGACATCACTGCTGATTCTACGATAAAGCTGAGTACATTACTACTGCCGAGGCGGTCAAAGAAACGGTCTGGATGAAGAAGTTCATCGAAGAGCTTGGAGTTGTTTCGAGCATCTTTAATCTAGTCCTCTTGTTATGTGATAATAGTGGGGAAATTGCACAAGTAAAGGAGATGAGGTCTCATTAGAAATTGAAGCATATTCTGTGGTGCTACCATCAGATCAGAGAGATCATAGCAAGAGGAGATGTTGTAATTGATAGAGTACCTTCCAGTGATAACATTGTAGATCCACTAACTAAGCTGTTGGCTCAAAGTGTTTTTGAGTGTCACCAAGGGCTAATGGGGATCAAGCATGTAGGTGTTTGACTTTAGTGCAAGTGAGAGATTGATAGAAATGTATACCCTACAAGCCAATCACATGTGATGTAATGGTGACATTTCTTGTAATATCTCATTCTTATTATATTAATGGTATTTATACATTGCATTTAATATGTGATAAAAATATGAATGCAATGAAGTCCTTGAACCTGTGCGATGATGACTGGATCGTAATGAGATTAGGATAATGAGATCAGTCATCCAGAGGCATGTGTTCTAAAGGTTCCCAGTTGTAAGATCTTCAAGAGGGGACATTGAAGATCAGGATAGACTGGCACACATGATACTTACTCATATGATGGGTGTGACTGTTCTCATAGTTATTAGTGTAGTGACATTAGAGTACGTGTGTGGGTGCTCATTAGTGAAATGTGTACACTGAACTGACCCGATCTTGAATCCCTAGATGGTAATCATACTAATTGTCGATCAGGATATTCTATCGTCTCAGAAGCATAATTGGATCTTAGACCTGAGTCACTAAAGATATCTTACAAGAGGGATGCTAAGTGTTTGATTATTATCTTATGCACTCCTGTTAAGTGGTTCTACACAGTTAGTTATTCGAACTTAGTGGAACTCTTACAAAGGTAATTAGTTTGACAACATGGGATCATTCACTCTCAATTTGATATATGAGAGAGAATCACGGGTCAGAATGAGCACATAATAAATTTGTCACTTACGTGACTGGCATGCCTGCGTGGTCAACTAGTCAATTAATTATCAATTAATTAATTAGTTGATCGATGAATAAATTTAAAAATAAAATAAATAAATAAAAAGAAGGCAAACACAGTCTGGCACGCCTGGTGAGACGAGTGTCACCTTTCATCTCTTTATCGAGATATGTGGGCCCTGGGACCCTCCCAAAGAATGCTGATCGTTGGTTTGTTTGTGCTTGCAGGCAAACGATGACGTCAACAGGACTAACTGTGGTCAACTTTGGCCCCGCGATCGTCACCGGCCACGCTGTGCATGGGTACCTGGCGGTGCCCACTGTCTTCGGGACATTTCTGGCTGCTGTGGGTTTCCCCAACTTTTTGGGGTTGGCCTTTGTTGATCTGCTTCAAGTGGATTCCTCGGAGCCCACCGAGGAGACTACCAAGAAGGTCGAGGCTTTGAAAACTCGATGCTGCGCGGGCTCGTTCAAGAGTCTGATTCTGGCCGCCAGCTGTCTGGTGCACCACATCACTTCTGGGGCCCACCCCAATCCTACCAAGAACTTTGGAGGATGCCAGCAGAGGGGTTTCTGAAAGAATACTGCTACTGCTACTAGACGTCTCTCTGTGTCCGGTAAGTCTATGCTGATCAGTGGAGTCTGCATCTTCCTAGATGGACGTGACGCTTGGGTGGTCCCGGATCGGGTCATCCCTGTCGTATCTATTCGCAACTCCTACCAGGCCCTCTCTGGGAGGAGAGCTGAGAGAGAAGAAATTGGCCACCATGGCCAAGAGAAGCTGGCCCCCAGGCCGAAGAAGTTCAAGCAGGTATGGGTCCCTAAAAGGAACCAACCTGCTCGCCAAGATGTACCCGTCTATTGCCACCCTGCATGTGACGGAGCAAAAGTGAGGAAAGAAAGGGGCCCAACCCCGAGGAATGAAGCGACGGTCGTGGACGCTCACCGCCGTGGAAGCTTCAGGGCCTATGCCCAACAAGCCAATGTCCCCACAGTGGGACGAAGATTCCAGCAACCTGTCGGATGAGCCCGGCTTGCTTACATCCCTCCTGTCGGAGGTCAATAGCTATCCCCGGTCCTACATCAAGGACAAGGGCAAGAAGAAATGACCAACATGATCAGGAATTACTTTAGGGGTCTAGGCAACCCCTCACTGGGACAACAACGGCTACTGCAAGCGACCGAGGCTGAAGAAGACTACTGCCCACCAATGGCAGTTGAAGAAGAAGAAGAAGAAAGAAAGATTATGTTGTCGGTTGACAACAATGGTTATGAAGATGGCTTCTATGCCGGAGCCGATGAGACCGCCCCTCGGCAGGAAGAAAGGAAAAGAATTTCTATGTTTGAAAGGTTGACCTTTTAGGAGCATGTAAAAGGAAGGTCCACTGGCAAAGAAGAAGAATGCATTTGAGGCTTAAAATGATGCTATGCGAGTTTTAAATCATATTATCAACTTTTGAGTGTTGATTCTAGGAAATAATTATAGTGATTTTGATTTTGACCTCTCTCTCACTCTCTCTCACCTATCTAATGATGCCAGCTTGTGTGAGGCTAGAATGGATACCTCCTATCTTATCCATACGATGTAAACATGTTTTACCAAAAAAAAAAATCTTCCTTATTTTCAAAGGTGAAGTGTGTGTGATCGCTTCTAACCACGTGGCCCTTCTCCCGTCAAATCCAAAACTCCTATTTAGTTTTGAAAATTCAAAATGTCATCATGATTGACCAGCTTCAAGTGATCGGCGCCCTACTTGAGATGGTTATCCGCCCCTGCCTACTAATGCAACACTTTGGTGTCGTCTGTGAGAATCGACTAGAAGCCATAGCGTCAACATCCACAAAGCAAGCCAATGTCAGCACCCCCCCCTCGCATAGTCAGGTGCATCCAGCCCACGATGCCCTTAGGCCTCCTTTGATAACCGATTAGGATAATTTACTCGGGTTTAAAGTGGTATGAGTTGTTCACCAGAAATTCCTATTTCAGTTTGATAACACATACTTTATTCTGGGTTGGATTTCCTAAAAAGTAGATCTTATTCCACATGCTTTGTTTAAGGCCCGAGAAAATTGACAGTAAATGCCCCTCCCAACCTCACTCCCCTCTGTTTAAGTAGCTATAAAATTGAGATTGCACAGGTTCCAACTCCCGCACTAGAATGTACATTAGATACACCGATGATACAAGCGACGTTAATTTATATTTGGGAAGAAATCTTCAAATAGATATATACTAGTGATAAGTAGGTTAATATCTATATATATTATTTAAATATTGGCAGTCATTAATTACACAAAGTAAATTGTTTATTAACACGATTAACATCCAAACAATACCTGGTCTTGTAACCTAAAAAAAGTGTTTACACGATTAAATTGAGAATCATAGTACGTGACATTCACGTAAAATGTTTACATTACATATGAACAGTACACATGTTTAGTACATCTGTGAAGAATTGACCCAAACAAGTACGGATCTTGGGGAAGCAAAACAGCCGTAGAGTAGGCCCAAACTTCTTGCTGGTGTCGTGGTCATGGCATTTGCTGAGGTTGCATGTTAAGTTTCACCATGTTACACACACGGTGGTGTGGATCCTCCCAAGTTTCGCTCCTACTTGTCTTCTCGGTCCTTGCCGATAGAGTCACACACCCAGGTGTCTAAACGTAGGCCTATATGAAGAACCCACACACAAGTGAGCATATACTCCTATGACCTGATGGTCATATTTAAAACTCGTCACATCTGACAATAAAGAGATGCAAATACTTCTGCCTATCAAATTTGATAAATAAAGAGATGCAAACCTAGTGGCAACCGCATTTGTCATAATAATGACATCCGCACGGAACAGCCATGCCGAGATGCCAAAAGACGTAATGGCCAGCTACGAGCTGATTACGTTTCCCCCCCCGGAGGTAATAATGTCCAATTCTTTCACGCCTGGAGGCGAACGAACGACTCGGAAAAATACGATCCCTTTCAATATCGTTTGCGACAAACGAACGGTCGAGATTGCTAGTTCGATCCTTCAACAAGTCACGGAATCTATGCATGGAACGGCTATGGTTACCGCTCTGCCAACAGCTATATCTAAGAGCCACCTTTATGGCTCAATAGTCCTATGGGTAAGCGAATCATCGGCGCGGATGAATCAGCTTGAGCGCTTCTACCACAAAGAATGGTGCGAGCTTCCACAGCAGACAAGGTCGAAGAAATACTCCCTCCCCGTACGATGGCACATTTTAGCGAACGATGCACTGACGGACCTATCCAAGCGTTTTCCGTATGGCAAGCGAAAGCAGGGAAATAAGAGCCTAACGTTCTGCGTTCTCATGGCTTTTGCAGCCAAGTTTCGTTTTGGGATAAACATCCCACGTGATTAAGAGGACGGCGTTCCGTTCTGGCGTATCCATATAGATAATTGGACGTCGGCCTTGTAAAGAATTTTATGTTTTCGGACAAGTATGGTTTTTGTTCACGAATTGTTTAACTTTTACGGTGGATCGTTATGGCTAGCACGTGGATAACGGTGAAAACACTATATTTTGAGATTTCCATACTTGCCTCCCCGGCAGTGAGTCACGTCACTTGCAAATTAATTGCTGGCAATGACGAAAGTCCATTGGCAAGAATACCTGTTTCACAACCAAGGAGCACTTAATGAACCCAGTACGATCGAAACGCTATTGCACTATCTTTTCAGCCTATGTCGCCGTTATCTGCCTTGCTATCGCAGGATGTGCATCTGGAACGAAACCAACTTCGGTGTCAACAGTAACACTTCCTCCCTCTACAACCCCCGCGAGTGCCCCCGTCGTACCCGGAACTGCTAACCCTCTGGCGGTCGCATTCAACAACGTTACGAATAAGATTTACGTGGCAAACGGCTCGGGAAATACGATTTCCGTCATTGACGGAACAACGTTCAAAGTGACAGACACTATCACTGTGCAGGAATATCCGACAGTTATTGCTGTCAATACGGCCACTAACATGATTTACGTCAGCAACCGTGAAGCAGCCTCGATATCGGTCATCGATGGAACAACGAATGCGATTGTTGCGACTTTGCCGGGCTTTGCCAGCCAGATTGCGGTAAACCCTGTTACAAACAGGGTATACGTCGTCAATCCTAATGGTGATGAAAACTACAACGAGTACGTTTTGGACGGGAGCACAAACGCCGTGCTTAGCGAGTTGCAGGTAGGCGCCAATGCTTCTGGTATCGCGGTCAACTCCAAGACTAATACCGTATATGTCACAAACACGAATACGTTCTAAAAGCGTTCTTCGTGATTTCGGCATCGATTCGGCAGAGCATTCGCTCCATTGAGGTAGGGTGATGATCCTTATGCTCTAGCATTTCATTCCTGTGACTTCTAGCCCGTCATGAGGCCGAGAAGGGCATTTTTGAGCGGGTTAGGGTAAAATCATGCTTTGGGGAGCGATCACCCGATCTAGTGATCCACCGTATTTTTGGTCGATCTGAGGTCGTAGAATCATGCTAGGGGCTATTGTGGAGCCTTCCCCTTAATTTCCCCCTCTCCTATGGAGGTATGGGGGCATGGTCGGCATTTTTAGGTTGAATTCACCGTTTCGTCGTCGGAACGTTGTGGCGGTAGTACCAGAGACCGCCACAGGGCGTAACGCACCCAGGGAGGTGCGTTATGCTTCGTTGGTTTTGAGATTGGGCTTTCGTGGGCTTGACGGTCCCATGATAGACTGCCATGTGACTCTGACGCCCTTGGGCTGGTCCGTCACAGTGTTTCCGACCGTTGGAATTTGATCGTTGGGGGTCATTGTAGCCTGACGCACCAGTGTTGGTCTGTCAGGGAATGTGACGCTCCTGGGAAGGTGCATTATGCCTTCCACCTAATGCACCTGTGCTGGTCCGTTAGGGACTGTAATGCCCCTAGGGGAGTGCGTTATAGCCAGTTTGGTCCCGTGACCTAACGCACCTGAGCTAGTCCGTTAGGTGACGTAATGCCCCTGGAGGAGCGCATTACATTCTCTGTTTTGGCTCGTGCCCTGACGCGCCTGTCTCGATCCGTCAAGTACTGTGATGCCCATGGGTAGGCACGTCACAGTGGTTTTTGCACCTAGTGCCCTGACGCACCCTTGTCGGTCCGTCAGGTTCTGTAATGCACCTGTGTAGGCGCGTTATGGTCTGTTTTACACTGGGTTCCTGACGCACCTGAGGTGGTCCGTCAGATGATCGTGGCACATCTGTACTGGTCCATCACCGCCTGTAGTGCACAAGTGTTGGTCCGCCAGGCTCTGGGCTGTTCCGCGTGGTGCGTAGTCCCGTTTCTTTTCCAACTGTGGTCACCATGCGACGGTGCTGGTACGTGGGATGGTCCCCATACTCCGCCGGGTTCGGACGTTGTTTTTCGCGGCTTGAGAGTCTACTCCTTCAGAGACACTCCACTAGCCATCGCCCTCCAGTACGCGTGTGCTGGTATCCACCTGGGAGTGGTGGGACGGCTACGCTGAGGATGGTTTTTAGACTGGTTTTCATCAAGCCCCACGTCATCGGCCAGAGTCTGACTAAGGGGAAAACCAGTTAGAGGCCAGACCTAGGACGCAAGGTCTGTGTGTGCACACGTGGTTGGGGGCAGTTGGACACACGTCGACGGGCACGACCCTAACTAGTCACTCACTTTGTGGTTACTGGTGTGTGTCTGAGTCTCGCTCCCGGGGTGGGGTAGCTAGACTATAAGAGCCAACGGATGTTGTAAAAGTAAGCTATAAAAGCCAAAGGGTATTAAGAAAGTAGGCTATAAAAGTCAAAAGATATTGAGAAAGTAGGCTATAAGAGCCAAAGGGTGTTAGGAAAGCATGTTATAATAGCCGAAGGATTTTAGGAAAGTAGGTAATAAAAGCCAAATGATATTGGAAAAGCATGCTATAATAGTTGAAGGATTTTTAGGAAAGTAGGCTATAAAAACCAAAGGATGTTAGGAAAGTAGGCTATAAAATGATAAGGGATGGATGAAGTACAGATCTTGAGGGGGTGAATAGATTAAACCTAAATTTCACACACACAACGGTGATTAAATGTGGAGAAAAATAATTCTATAGTGAGCTAAGCTTCTAAGACAATGTGAATGAATAGCTGGGAATTCAAATAACGAATGATAATTATCCATGACGAACTCCAATGATGTTGATCAACCAACATAGTATGGTACTATGTGGAGGTTTGATTCAAGAATCTCCTCACGTAAGGGTTAGTTTTCTAGATAGGCATAACTTATCCTTTCGACTAAGCCTTTTGATATACCACTAAGTTATCGATCGATAGGTAGATATAGGATGAAGAAACTATAGAGCAGATCAAGACAAGACAGACTTATATCAATTCCAGAGGAATTAGCACACACAGTTTCAGGAATCAATCAACAACTAAGTTCAATACTGGGCGGAGGTTCGATCTAAGATCTCCTCATGCAAGAGGTGACATTCCGGATAGGCTTAACCTATCTTTCCAGTCACGCCTTTCTATATACTCCTTGATTGATGACAAATTCACTTCCAAAGAATGAAATTATCAAAAACATCATGTGCCTGCAGAGAACGGTCCTAGGCATACATGTAAACGAAGCAATGAAGAATTAAGCAATCACACAGTGGGCACAACAGTTTTTAAGGTGGTTCAATCTCAATCTTGAGATCTACGTCCACCCCTCACTCAATCGAGTGAGGCTTCCGCTGACAAACAGCTTGCCAATCTGCTGATCCACAGCTTCGGGGATGAAATCCCTACAAACCGCTGAGCTTCACGGCTTGTTGAACCCGCTGAGCTTCACAGCTTGCTGTCTGAGGATCAAATCCTCGGCACTGTCTCACAGCTTGGACCGCTGATTACGCAGCTTACAATTGCTCAAAACAAACTGAAAGAAACGAAGGAAAAATAATGACAAAATAAAAAGATGTAGCTCTTTCTCTAGAGCAATTTGACTCTGGATCTGATCCAGAGGTCGAGACCAACACAGCTTCTTCTCACCCTCTCTTTTCCCTCAGCCTTCTTCACCTTCTTCCGATACTCTGTTCTCTCTCTGTGACGACCCAAGAGGTCCAGATACCGATAAATCGATATCATCGATTTACCGATACCAAGAACTCGGGGAAGTCACCCAAGAGGCTGATTAAGGACTCTTGGTCTCCCTTATCCTTGTAAACTCCCTGCTATCAAAGAACTCTCAACGGCTATGGGGATAAGCATTTGTCGGTCGGCTCGAGCATGGGTGCTAGCTCTTACCAGAGTGAGGGGAGCGTAGCTCGGGCAAGGGGGTATGAGGCAGCAGTGGGTGACCTTCCCTATTTGGACCGACGCTCAGACTTCTGAGCCAAGAGGCCGCCTAGGAAGTGCTAGGTCCTAAGTGACTTTATTGAGCTTTTCAAAGGGCAAGTGGGCTCGACAGGGCTGTCACTTGACGGAGTCGAGCCTCATTTGGTCTAGTAGGACCTTGTTTGGCCGCTCATATATGGGCTATGGAAATCCCCCTCTCCACTTGTCCCCCTCCTACTCCTGAGTCAAATTAGGCTTGTTCGAGTAGCTGTTTGGGCTGGACTGTTGTGGCTCAGGCAGGTGGAAATCCAACTTTGGCAGGGGCCACGTGAAGCGGCTGTCTTGGAAGTGTGCCCGTAATGATGGTAATCCTGATGGATTAAGGCGAGGAGGCCCCTCTTCTTGGAGATCGGAACATCGCGCCGCCTCCTGCTGAGGGTTATAAGCGTTGTGCGCTGTTTGCATTCTATACTCCCATGGTTTAAGGTTGAGCTCTCCATCGCTTCTGCCTTCAGGGTTCTCTCATGAGCAGCAAGGGTAACTCAGAGGAGCAGAGAATTGCGACAGTCTTCGCAGAGCAGGTAGAGATTACTGCAGAGGCGATTCGATAACTTCCTCTTCCTTCGGAGTCGACGGAATCATCTACCTCCAGCTCTCCTACCCTTTCCATGGCGGACCAGCGTATGGAGGCTGAGGAGCAAGGGAGTGAGTGGGCTTCGAGGATCTTGTTGGTGCCACCGGCTCCGAACCACAGTGAGTTGACCGAGGCAGAGGTGAAGCGGCTAGAGTACTGGTATAGTCTCCCTTGGAGGTACCATTTGGCGGCTTTTGCCCCTCATGAGACGAGCCTAGACTCTCGCTCCGAGTACTTCTGTTCCTTTCTTCTGTCCTGGAAGAGTAGGTTTCACCTCCCTCTCCATCCCTTCGTTGTTGAACTCCTTTGCTTCTTTCGGCTGGCTCCTATCTAGCTGATCGCCAACTCTTATCTCTTCAATTATTCATTCTGCTTCCTCTGCCGCAAGTGCGGGATCATTCCCTCGCTGGATCTTTTCCATTATTTCTTTAAGTTGAAGGAGCATCCGTAGGCGGGCAAGGGATTCTATTTTATCCAAGCGAGATAAAATAGGAGTTACGTGTCTCTATCCCAGAAGGACTCATCACACGAGGGGTGGAAGACTCAGTACTTTTGGGTGGGTACATCTTCAGTGGATGTGACTTGGAATTTCCCAACTGTGCCCAACATCCACCTGAACATTCCTTCGAAGCCAGTCGAGGTATCCCCGGAGGTGGAGCAGCATGCTTGAAGCTTGGGCAGGAGTGTTTTTAGCCTTTGATTAGGACGGGTGGCATGGTTGCTTGCCTTTCTTTGCCGCCAAAAATTCAGCTAACGAGGGAGCTTCCTGGCCACTTGCATCTTCAGAGTAAAGGCTGGGTGTGGGCGGGGCTCTAGTGCCCTTTACTTTGGGTTCGGGGATTTGGTATGGTTGCTCACCCCTGAACATAATATTATGGTTAGCCAAGGGCAAACATCCCCACTTCCTCCTAGATCTGGTGGCATGCTGGGAGGTGGAAGTTTTAGCCTGGTTTGCTTCTGCTCGTGTGAAGCAGATCTCTTCATCACCTTCTTCAGAGCTTTGGGCTAAGTTGAACAAAGTTGACAGAGTGTTGTAGGAGACGATGCTACCTTTCTTTTTATTCTTTGACTTCCTCTTTTTCTTCTTCTTCTCTGTAGGCATCTGCTCTGGTGGAGCATCTTTCGGGGCAATCGCTCCCCAAAATTCATCTTCAGCTTCTTATTCTAGCCTGAGGGACTCTAGATGTTCCCAAGGGACGTATTCTTTCAGCTGCACTGGTTGGAGCTTGGGTTGTTCATATTCATCCAACCCATTTATAATCTTTTGTGACTGTTTGACGGCTGGGCTAACTTCTTGATGTACCCGCAATGGGGCTTGCTTCTTATTATTGGTCGACACTCTGATGACCATTCGAGAGGTCATATCATGCCAAATTGTAGTAATAGCTGGTGGAGCTGGCTGAGGTGTAATGCCATGAATTCAGACCCCTAGAGTAGGGCGGGACGTTGGTCTTCTTTTTGCTTTTGCAGGTATCGTCTGCCAATTCTCCTGGTCTTTTGTTGGGGTCAACACAAAAGCTTAATAGGTGTGCTTTGTGCAAGCTTCTGCGACCTCCTCAGGCAATTGCTGATATAGTGATATCATATTCATAGTTGCCCTCAGATCGGGCATTTCATGAGGGCGTGGAGGTTTTACCTCGTGTTCGCCCATCTGTAGTTCCCCCTTTTTAATCATACTTTGAATCACGTCCTTGAAGACGTAGCAATCTTCTTTGGGGCGCCCGAGCATTTGATGGTACGGGCATAAGCAAGGATCATCATTTCTCCTAGCATCACCTGGCCTCTTCGAGTCTGGTAATGTAATCTTGTTATAGCAGGTAGCCCATTTGAACAAAACCCGAGTCTTCTCCTTAGGGAAGGAGTATAGCTTCTTCATTTTGTTCCGTAGGAAGGGGCCCTCCGGGCGTTCAGCTGGCTTGGCAAGAGGTGGATTAGCAACTCCTTTATCTTTATCTTTTTGCTCCTCGAACGCCTTGAAGTCTATAGTGTGAACTTCCTTGGGCGTAGGTCGCTTATCTGTCAGTTTGGCCTTCTGACTGGAGACAGCAGGGGCAGAAGAATATCTTGAGAGGAAAGTCTCGATTTCTGCCACCATGTTATTCCAACTCTTAAATAAGATGGAAACAATTACATTAACTCTTTCTCTCTCTCTCTACACTAGACTAACAAACCAGAAATAAAAAGAAAAGTTCTAAGGACATCGAGATGCATTCCATCACTCTTGTCCCTCCCCATCAGAGAGGATTTCACCTTCAAAATTACCTGAAAAATAACAATAAACACTTAATCAGTAAGAGATCCATAGGAATTATATTTCTTTACTAGGTATCTTTAAGTGATTAATATTTTCACAATTTGACAAGGGTATTGATGTTGGGTTTTATCCTAATATAGTGGTCCACTTGTGTTGGGCCTCACACGTCTAAACACACTGATAGGTCTAGTTAAAGGAATATAATCAGTGGGCTTAACCCATTAAGTGCCCATTAGAATCCTGTTATGGGTGGGATCCTATGTTAGGCCCAATTGGGACTGGTCCTTTGTCTATATATATATGTGTTCAACTCCCCCTTAGGTTGAGATAGTGACAAGAGATACAGAGAGGAAATCATAGGGAGATCATTTGGGTTACACATCTCTCTTCTTGGTGTTCGTGTGTGTGTATCTCCTTCCTCGTCGGCTTCCTTCTCGCATGTGGGATGACTTCTGCTTCAAATACACATCCCCTAACATGTGGTATCAGAGCCCGTGTCTGATCTTTTGGGCTTTGATCTATGTGTTTTTCCTATTTCCATGCCGTACGAAGAAGAAGAACATCCTGTAATTTTTCTTTTTTAATTTCTTTCGCCGTCGAGCGGTGACCATCATCGCGAAGGAAACCACAGTAGGAAGTCGTGGCTATGGACGGGGCTCCCTGTTCAAGGGGGGCCACATCGGGCGGTCCCTGCATAGGGGAGCCACTATGGTGGGGGGGCCCTGTGCAGGCGCACCGCCCTGTACGGTCACCTGTGCAGGGAGCCTCCAAGGTTGCCCAGCAGATCTCAGTCTATAAAAAAAATAAGGAGGATAGGAGACCACCGCGGGAGCCTCCTGCAGCAGGGACACCGTCGCAGTGGCCACCTGCGCAGGGGAGCCACATCGCATGGCCACCCGTGCTGGGGCACTACGAGCACCTGCAGGGGCACGCAAGTCTCGTGAGCACATGCAGATCCTCGCAGGACGATGCCGCCGACATCGTCTCTGATCGGCCAGGGTCCGATAGTGGCCAGGGCACCCCCTATCCCCTTTCCCTGGCAGCAGCAGTGGTGGTTGCTGTAGCTTAGGGTTTTGGGAATAGGAGGCTTTGAAGGGGGTGGAGGACAAAGAACGGTCTTTGACCCTTTTGCCCCCATTATTTTCATATTTCAGTTTTGAAATTCAAAATTATTGATCCAATAAGGTTTGTGGATCTAATTTTTGGGTATCTTATTAATGTATCTAGATTTAATTTTGGGTTTGGATTATGGATCTTTTTCATATCTGAATTTAAGTTGGTCATATAGTAAATCCTACTCACTCAAAGGCGGTAACATGTAGTCAATTACGTTTTGAACACTACCACCATTATATAGAAAGAGAATTATTACACAGCCAAGTCTAGATAGAAATTGCTAAAGAGAAAGAGGAAATGAACTAGCAGAGCAAATACAAATTTTCCTAGTATATGGAAATGAGGGAACTTTGGGAAGTCCGCGGCCCCTCTTGAAGCTCGACAGGCGGAGGACCCTCGGCGCTCAGAGATTTACCACCAGTCCCCTCAGTGATGGCCGACTCGAGCACTGACCCCATTTGTATGGGAACTTCCCTATCTGCGTGGCCTCCCGAGGCAGCCAGAGTTGGAGATCTCTTCTCCGCCGAGGCAGAGGCACCCTTGCTCCACCCTTCATTATTCGATGTCGACGAAGGAGAGTCTGAGCCATCCTCATCAGAGTTGTAGTGTCGACTAGGGGTGAAGAAGAGCTCGTCGAGCAGTCTGGTCGCCCGCCTGAAGCCTTGGGCAAAACCCTTCCACAGCCCTCGCCGATAGCCTGGATCATAACATGCGAAGGTGGCCTGCTTTAGGGCTTCATGGTACTCCTCTGAGCTCTGATATTACTCGATGGCCTCCACCCTGGCTCCTGCTACATTCTCCTCGAGCTCGGCCACCCTCGCATTGGCCTTAACCAGCCTCGCTTTGACTTCGGCCAACCCTACCTAGGCCTCGGTCAACTTTGCCTCAGCTTCGGCCCGGCCCACCTCAGCCTCCCCCTTGGCCCACTCGGCCTCTTGGACCCGACCCTCGAGCTCCTCTCGCTCGGCCGCCCACTATCCCGAGCGCTCCACGTGAGCCCGATGGTCTTCTTCCAAGAGCTTACTCTTGAGCTCAGCTGTGTACCAAGCTTGGGACAATTGCACAGCCTGTGACCGAGCATCCTCTTGGCTCGCCCAATCAAGCGCCCTGAGTGAAGCCACCTCCTACTTAAGCACCCCGAGCTCGGACGTCAACCGTTCGATCCTATGGTCGGACTCAACGTGAACCTAGGACTGAGCCCTTCCCTGATTCACTAGCCACGTCATGAAGTCAGTGATCTCAGCCCCCAGCTGAGCCATGAAAATACCTCCCTCCATGACCCTTTCGAGGAGTATGGGAGGGGAGCAATGTCGAAACTCCTCCCAAATAGATGGAGGTTCCAGATCTTGACATCGACTGTACAAGGAGGCCTAGATGGTGAACTGCCCCTGCTAAAGAGGAGGAATGCCCTCTAGAAGGGCCGGGGTCAGAGTATCCTCTATAGTCATCCTCAAGCTTGGGACGGTGATGCTCTGCTAGACTCGGGTCCGCACATCAATGCCCTCCTCCTCGCCATGCACCCCGTCGGCCTCGACTAGATCTCAGAGCTGACCTCCTCCCCCTGCACTACTACCGACTCAGAGGAAATCCCATCAACCGCTGCGGGCACCTCTGGCTCGGTCAGTGGGAGGCTCGGGTGATGGACACCCTCAGTTGGGAGCTCCTCAGTCGGGCGGGAGGTTTTCGCCTTCTTCAACCACATCTTCTTGGCGATCAGAGCCTTCATTGAAGACAACAACAGGCGCTCCCCGGCACCCTTCTGCTTGGACCCTCGGCACTCTGGGACATCATCCCGAGTAATTTGCTTGCCCTTATCCGAGGCGGAAGAAGGACCCACGGAAGCTTGAGGCACACTTGGAGTAGTCGTCTCCTCTAGTTTGATGACCTTCGGCTCTAATGGTTGCCCATCACTGCTCCTTGCTTCTACTCGGCAAAAAATAAGTCATCAGCAAAGGGCTCGACAAACCAAAATGAGATAGTACAAAAGCAGAAGCCTAAGGTCCTTACCATCGGGGGCAGCGCGCGTTGAGGGTGATCCTCAATGTTGGCAGAAGTCATCAACTCAACAGTCTTTCAGCGATTCTCCTGAAGAACCCTAATCTCCTCCACCAGCTCTGAGGAGATCACCGGCTGCTTCGGAGGGAATATCGGATGAAAGTTTGGTCGGATGGGGAAGCCACAGTTGGGAGTTCCCTTACTGGCCCCAACCCAAAAAAATTGGGTCTTCCACCCCTTGTGCGAGGAATCTCGAGAAGAGAGAGTCGCGTAACTCCTCCCCCTCCTCACCTGAAGATAGAAGAAGTCCTTCTCAGCATGGGTCTGCTCCTTCAGGTCAAAGAAGGAGTGAAAGAGATCTAACGACATAGCGAGGCCACACGAACGACAGAGGAAGATGAAGGAGAAGATGAAAGATTATGAATTGGAAACCAACTGGACAGGAGCCAGCTGGTATAATTGCAGTAGCTACACAACAAAGGGGATGAAACCCATACTTCCAGGCCAGAAGAAAAATGTAGAAAATGCCCGAACGAGTATCCAGGCTGGCCTCGTGGGATTTGGCCGGAGAAAAAAAGTATCACCATGGAAGCCTGTAGCGGACCTCAACCTCCTTCACCTCAGCCTCGCTTAACTCACTGCGTAGAGGATGGCTGGGCACCGAACCCCCTACACCTTGCTCGGGCTCCCGGACCTCAACCTTAGGATCGAGCTCTGCCATGGAGGAATGAGAAGAGTAAGAGGGAGAAGAGGGAATAGCGGAATTAGAAGATTCAGGGGGAGGAGGAAGCTGACGGATCGCCACTGCCATGATCTCTCCGCAAAAGCCTCTGCAATCCTCTGCTCCCTCAAGCCGCTCTCGCGGCACATGGACTCCCTCAGAATGCCAGTGCAATGAAGGGGAAAAGTCCTAAATGGACATGAGACGCAAGCATGCGAGATATTTACATATATATCCTAGCAACCCTGGTGGGAAACATCGAGACACTTCAAACTCCAAGAAGGGCCTCCCCGTGCCTACCCGAGGGAGTCATCATCATTATACACATTCCCCCAGGATAGCCGCATTAAATGACTCTTGTCGGCAAAAGATATCCCCCACTCGAGCCACCAATGCTACCCCATGATACACTACTCTCTGAGACCAAACTTTGGCTCGAGAGTAGGGGGGCAAGTGGAGAGGGGTAAATCTGTAGCCCAAAAAGATGCGCGGATCGGGACGGCCAAATCAGGTCCAAACTGGCCCAACCAGGCCCAATCTGACTGAACCAGGCGGATCTCCCTAAGTGATAGTCTCACGTACGGGCCCACTTATCTCGAAGCTCAAACACACTCGGACCAGACCTTCCTAGGCGGCCATCTAGCCTGGAAGACCGAGTAACAGTTGCTCAGAAGAGCCCAAGCGACACCCGAGCATAACCGTCCTACGCTGCCCACTACACTTGGGAGAAGCCCAAGCACCCCACCAGGTGGTATCCCACGCTTGGACCTCCCATGGGTGCGGTTTCCTTTGGTAGGGCGTATCTCCCGGCGTGAGTCTCGCTGAGGCTCGGAGACAGGAAGCTCAAAGGGATAGGAAGAACAAGAGTCCATTAATTCAGGAGAGCTTTCCTCCAGGACATAATGCCCCCTGGTCCCTCCAGCTACCCTACCTCCAGCCGAGAGAGTAAGCAACTATATAAACCCCAAGAAAACCCTCCAAAAAGGTAAGGTAATCCTGAGTACTCAACACCACACTCACTGGTGGAGAGCGATCTTGTGCCATTCACTTTTTTTTCTACCTCCCTTCCACCTACGCTCTATCAGCTTGCTGACTTAAGCATCGGAGGGTTTTTCCCAGGGTTTTAACCCAGGGCTCCTTTGATTCGTTTCCTATCTTGTAGATCTCTCATTGGTGGTGACCACGATAAGCGCCAACTCAGGATCGTGCGGCTCAGGATCTAGCGCAAGATCACCCCTCTAAGGGTTAAAGGGATGGTGTGGAAGTACACGAGAATCTAAAATAATTACAGAATTACACAATTTATATGAATAAGCAGGAAATTAACATTAAGCAAATTACATGGTCCACAATTCAACGACAGTCTAATAATACAATAGTAGTCCACAACTAGCACAGCAAAGAAAGAAAAGTACAATTACACGGGACATACCCCGGCTCTGGCAACTGGCAACTAACCCTGGGCACTAGAACCACGTGGAGCCTCAGACACGGTCCTCTGAAGCATCACCTCGCCTGAAATGCGAAAAAACGTAGGGAATAAGCCTCATAACAGAAGGCTCAGTAGGGATCACTCAGGCCCCTACCTCGTAAAATGAGAAACTATAACGTAAAGTAGCTAAAGGTGAGTATAACAGGAATAAATAAACGAAAAAGCCCTGCTACGTCTAACACCGGTCACACGGTATGAAAATCGAGACAAATGTCACGGTGAAAACTAAGACTCACCACTTGAAAAAGTCAGGAGCACCTCCCACTAGAAACACATCCGGATGCATCCCTTGATGACTTACACCACGTCACAGTGTCTCCCTACTCACCCCAGGTGGAAACTAAGACATACACACAAGTAACACTGGCACGGGTCTAGTCAGGGTCATGCTCGTCAGCACGCGTCTGAAGTCTCCGACCACATATGCACACACAAACTGACTGCACTACGTCAGGCCCTCTAGCTGGTTCTTCCTCCCGGCCTAGACTCGAGCCTCCACAGGAGGATGCCCACGGCAACAAGCCTAAAGCCTTCTCTCTCGGGTAGCCTCGCCACCACTCCCTGGTGGGACCACACGCGTGTTGGAAGGCTACGACTAGTGGAGGGTCACGAAAGGAGTAGACTCTCTAACCAATGGAAACAATGCCTGAACCGGACAAAGTTCAAGGACCGCTCCTCATTCTGACACCGACTCATGGTGACATAGGCCGAGAACACACCATCTCCTGGGACCCCATGACACCAACACACATGGTCCCCACATGATGCCCAGCATCAGTCGGACCACAGCTCAGCACATGGATCGAGGTCCACTCACCCAGGATTTGAATAGATAAGAAACAGACTCCGATCGAACAGAACATAGGTGGCGGTCCACTCTGGACCGTCCCAGGGTAAAAAGAGTCGAATGATAGACCGCAAGGTGAAGAGAGGTGATCACCCATAGGCCGCCACTCAGAGATAAGAAACGGTTTCCCGAGGACTATTTGAAACAAAAATAGTCCATCGCGGGGTGCTTAAGGAGTGAAATGGTCCCCCCTGGGACCGCCACGCCACAGACTGCATGAGAAGGTAAACGGTCACCTGGTGACCGTTGGGGACTGAAACGGTCTCCCTTGAGACCGCTAGGCTAGGTGAAATGGTCACCTTCATGACCGCCATTCCCAAGGACTGTTCAATGGTCAAAACGAATACTTGGGTGAGTCTAAACGATCATTAGACTGAATCTAACGGAACCATCCTCTTAAAAGAGTTATATATAGTTGCTGTGGCTGAACAAGAAATTACTCTCGGGGAGAGCCTTGGTCGAGCATATTTACAGACATATCTTTTTACCCAAAAGTCTGCAAGGCGTATGCAGAACAAACGAAGAAAGCATATACACGAAACAAGCAAAGCCAAGTGAGCAACCCAACTTCCAGCACAAGCTTTCATTGCCAGCTTTGAGAGAAACTCAAGCTCCCTTTCTCAACCAATTTATTGCTCTGTGCTCAAGCGAAGAAGAAGAAGCAAATGCGTTTCCTGCTACAATCTTCATCAACTTCTTCTCTAAGTCTTCTGCGACTCTCTGATCTTTTTTTGAAGGCTTTTTTATTGTAGTGCAAGATAGCTGCACTTTTATTCTCATATTTCTTTCTTGAACGATCTGTAATTCATTGTACACAACCTGCTTAACTAAGAGGCAAACTCTATGTAAGCCTCACTTGCAAAAGTGGTTTACTTATTGAGGGGAGAAGTCCTTGCTCGCGCGCAAGGGTACCCACAAGAGGTTGGTATCCTGGGTTTGCCTGTATCAATGAAACTAGCTGGGGCTCTAGTGAGTGAGTGCCTGTGGTGTGGCTAAACACCTGATAAAAAACAGTTAGGTTTGACTGTGCCTGAAAATCAGCTGGGGCTCCAGTGAGTGAGTGCCCGTGGTGTGGTTGAACATCTAATAAAAAACAAGTAGGTTCGGTTGTGTCTGGAAATCAGCTGGGGCTCCAGTGAGTGCATGCCCGTGATGTGGCTGAACACCTGATAAAAAACAAGTAGGTTTGGCATGTGCCTGGAAATCAACTGGGGCTCTAGTGAGAGAGCGCCTGTGGTGAGCTGAACACCTGGTCAAAAACAACGGCAACCTACAAGAGATTTGTATCCTGTAACCTACAGGAGGTTTGTATTCTGTAACCTATAGGAGGTTTGTATCCTGTGACCTGCAGGAGGTCTATATCCTTTTGTTGTACTATTCCTTGCGGGGAGATAGTGATAGTTCCAGTAGTTGCTGGGTACTGGATGTAGGACTGACTAGAGGTCAATGTCGAAGTAGTATAACTTCTTGTGTCTATTTGTGTGATTGTTGTTGTGCTCTTATTTCTATTTGCTCCACTACCGCTGCACTTACACTTCCTTTTACGTGACTGTTGATCAACCCATTGCGCTTGAGTTTCTTTCTGGATCTGTTTCAAGCGCTATAAATTCTGTCTCACATTCATTCTAAAAGTCTATCCATAATACTGTTGTAGCATTCACATTTCTAATCGCATTATTTCTACAACACTCATATTTTCACTCATAGCAATCTAAGCATTGTTTTATCACGAATAATTTTTTAATTACCCATTCACCCCCTCTGGGTCAACCATTCATCTCCCATAATTTCTTATGAGAAATTAAAGAAAAAAGTGTCATTTTAATTTTCATTTTTGACCCGGTGGCAACTCTCGAAAAAAATGGGGACAGAAGTCTTCTGCGTTGACATGCTTTCCACGTGCACTTAATGGGAAGGGAAGTCAAATTCGGCGTTTTACTGGTGCTGTTGTTACGTGGACGGTCGATGCTGCGTTCGGAGTTGGGACCTTTCACTTGGTGGGCCGGAGGAGGAAAGGGACGTGAATTTTGGTGGCGAGACCTAACAAATCTCACACGTGTTGTCTAGTCTTAAAATGGAGTTCATATCTTCTTTAAGTGGGTTTAGAATTTTCGAAATTAGAAAAATGTCCCCCCGCCCTATCTATTAAACCAAAAACTCTTAAATTCTTTTTTATTATATGAAACAGCTCGTGCCGTCTATCAACATAACATGAGGGTTGGTTAGATTAACCTAATCATGTATTAACTTAACTAAAGAAAGTAAAAAGATCATAATACCCTTATCTAACTCACACACAAAAAGAGAGAGAGAGAGAGAGAGCGATATGGGAGAATGTGCCCAAGTGGTCGCATCTGTCGCTCGACGAGGAGGGCCACTGGAGTTGCTATGTCGCGATAGTCCAGAGTGGTCACAGGGTCCGCACAACTGGAAGCTCGATAGAGAGAAGCGGAGGCAGAGGCCGTGGACAGCGAGATAGTCTGCGGTTGAACCTTTGTGGTAATGTGGTGGCCATATTGGGAGGCCGACGTCGTGGGCCATGTCGGCGCGTCTGACACTAGATGGGCATAATAGGAGGGCCTGCCGGGGCAGCTGTTGGGTTACGAGAGTGGACATTCGGGGTTACTCAGGCCAAACTCAGGGGTGCCTAGGTGCAGGTGGGTCACACGCAGGTTGCCTGTACTATGTCGGTGCTAGAGTGCTAACAATAACAGTGGGGTTGCTGTAGGAGGTGGAGGCGGGCCTGGATGACCCCAGTAGTATCCACAGCATACCTATGCAGGATGCGACGACGATTGTAGGAACTCACGGCCGTGGTTGCAAGTGGTTTAGTGTTCAACGGTGATGGTTTACAACGGGGGTGGGGGTGGTGAAGGTGGGCACACCATGGGGTTGACAAGAAGAGGAAAAGAGAGGCACCACGTCTCGCGATGGGGAGGCGCCATGAAAGGGAAAGGATGCAACCTCTGACTGGACGTCGAGTAGTCTTCCTTAGGGTTTGCTAAATAGGGACAGGAAGACTCGAATCACCCGTCCCGGACCGTCCTAATCATAGACCGTGATGACCGATTTGTGAGACGTAATCGAGACGTTTTATATATTAATTTAAAATTTTTATACTGAATGTGTTTTGTAGGTCAGTTGGTTGAGAGACCTCACGTTTGAACATGCAGATTCTCGGTTCAAAACGTACTTTGGCATCATTTTTATTCATGAAAGGCTCACCTTATTCCTACTTGAGAATTGATTCAAGAGAGGTAAGGTTGATCAAACCCTCTTTATAAGAAATTCAGGTAAGGACATACTAGTGGTTCGGGTTTATGTAGATGATATCATTTTTGGAGCTACTAATGATGTTCTATGCGATGAGTTTGCAGAAATCATGCAGGGTGAATTTGAAATGAGCTTAATGGATGAACTGACATTCTTCCTTGGCTTGCAGGTGAGACAAACATCTGAAGAAATTTTCATAAACCAAGCCAAATACACCATAGAATTATTGAGGAAATATGGAATGACAGATGCAAAATCAATGTCAACTCTGATGGCCACAACCACGAAGTTAGATAAGGATAAAAAGGGTAAAATAGTAGATCCTACTTTGTTTCGAGGTATGATCGGATCACTACTATACCTTACAGCATGTCGTCCTGACATTCAGTATAGTGTATATCTCTGTGCTCATTTTCAATCATGTCCTACAAAATCTCATATGCTGGCTACTAAACAGATTTTTTGATATTTGATTAGCACAGTAGATTCTGATTTATGGTTTCTCATCGGTAGTTCCTTTGATCTGATTGCATACACCGATGCGGATTATGCTGGATGTGTTATTGATCGTAAAAGTACTAGTGGAAACTGTCAGTTTCTTGGTGGGTGTCTAGTTTCATGGGCTTTCAAGAAACAATATTCAGTAACTCTCTCAACGGCCAAGGCTGAGTATGTAGCCATCGGAAGTTATGGAGCCCAAGTACTTTGGATCAAAAATCAATTGTTTGATCTGAGAGTGAAAGTAAAATGTGTTCCAATTTTATGTGATAATATCAGTGCAATCAATTTGTTAAAAAATCATGTCAACACTCAAGAACTAAGCACATTGACATCCGACATTATTTTCTAAGAGATCATGTAGGAAAAGGGGACTTTGAATTACAATCCATTGATACACATAACCAACTGGCGGACATTTTTACCAAACCCCTAAATCAAGAATAGTTCATAAAAATAAGAAGAGAAATTGACATGTGTAAGGGTGAAAGCATATATACCTAGGTTTGCATTAGGCTGAGTGTTGCATGTGTTGGAAGGTCTTTTGCAATAAGGGGTAGATTGCATGGTAGACAAGTATATTTTGTTTGACTATTTCTAATTCCTTATATGTTGATATACCACCATGCATGCGTGAATGTAAATATCTATTGCCCTTCCTTGATAATTTTTTAAGGCCAAATACTCCTTGATAAATAAATGTGGATCTAGTGTACTCAGGATCCGAGATATTTTCTGAGGGGGAGACTCAGAGGAATTCCTGAGGCAGAGTTTTCTCATAATTCTTCATCCTATTCACCAAGTCCAATGTTTTTCCAACAAAAGAAACAGAAGAAGAAAGAGAGAAGGATAAAAAAAAGGGAGGAGAGAAGAATGAAACCCCCATCAGGAGAGGCATAAATTGCATTGAGTGCGAGATTAAAAATTATCTGCGTTAGCTGAATATTGTCAAAAAACATTATATAAGATTGATCATCGCATAGGAACAAAAAATCCAGGCTTTTTTTTCGAAAATTAGGCGATAGTATCGATAAGCACTGCAAAATTGATTCCTTTACATCGATAACCTCCGGATTAGACGGCATTTCACCTGAAAACAACAGTAACTTCTTCACTATCTCACGTGAATATATTGCGGACTTTATGATTTTGGAAACATCTTCATTGATTTGGACGCTGAGATCATTCTCTTTAATTAATTCTGCAAACCCTAATATATTTGCTAAAGGAGTGTTAAGCTCATGTGCAATGCCGGCAGTAATCTCATGCAATACTGCCCGGCGATCCGCTTGTGCAATATTGCTCTGGAAAAGCTTTTCCCTTTCCGTGATTATTAACTTCTCAAAAAAATTGCCAATTTCATGGGCTACTTTGTCGAGAAGTAATTGTTCTTCATCAAGAAAGTGGGCGGAACTGTAAATTTCCATATTGTAATGCACCTTTATAAACCCAAGATCTTCTTCAAAAACATTTATAGCACTAACCTGACTAACCGAGCTAGCAGGAATCGCGGCTGTCAAGATGTAGTGTGATTCAAGCCAAAGTTCTATTACAGCATCATTAGGGTATTGATAGGCAGCTTTTACAATATTGCAAATACGATCAAGCGTTACATCAATTGTTCCGTCGTGTTGGAGGACGGCGCTTGTTACATCATAGAGGCAGGTCAGCTCTTTCACCCTTTCCCTTAGCTTATGCTCCACTGAAGATTTCTGCATTTTATCCATATTATACAAAGTTACTATTAAATATGAACAACGATTAATAAGATGCGACCATGGATTACTCAAGCAGTCTGCACAACTCAATATACGTTGTCATTTTGAACATAACGCGGGTAAATATTACCCGGCATGGTTATTATTTACGCTCCAACTCGATTTTTAATTAATATTAAAGACAATAATTGCCTGACTGTTAATACCTTAAAAAAAATCCAATTTGATGGCATGTTGTTTGCCTTCTGGCGCTTATAAATTATTTAGGATGTATAAAATATATGACGACCCCCAAAGAATGTTTACAGAGGTATTATATTGGAAAGAGGAATTTAAGATTTTAAGCTACGAATTTAAGATTTACACCGCGCTGCTTGCGAATCAAATGGCTGAGAGATCGAAGAGTCAATACGTGAATTTCGATCAGCTATTCGAGAGATTAGAGGATCTCATGAAGACTAATGAAAACCTAAGCAGTTTGGTAACAATATCAGATAATAAATTGGAAGGAATCAGGGAATGTGACGATCTTCAATGCGAAGCACATTTTCTTGAAGAATACATTGAGCTTAAACAGAAGGTGGAAAGCTATTTGGCAATGCCAACTATCCTTCTATGTTCAAGCACTTTAGAATCAAGCGGTTCAATATGAAATCAAATCAAGTACCATTCAAATGTTGCCATCTTTCTATGACAATACCAATGAAGATCACTACAAACATCTTGATGAATTCCTCCAGAATTGCTTCACATTCAAAATCTAAAATTTTTCTGATAATACTCTCAGATTGACTCTTTTCCCATTCTCTCTCAAAGATAAAGCCAAATATTGGTTAGGTGCCTTGGGTAGATCAGTAGATACATGGGCTGAAATGTAAAAAAAAAATTGAAGAAATTCTATCCCATAGGATGAACCAATACCATGAGGAGAGCTATAACTAGATTCATACAAAACCCTAGAGAGCAAATCCATGAGGCATGGGATTGATTAAAAGACTTACTAAGAAAATGTCCCCACCATGAATTATCAAGATGGCAAATTGTCCAAGCATTTTATGAGGGTTTGATAGAAAATTATAGACACATGGTGGATGCTTAAAGTGGGGGAGCATTTATGAGTAAGAGCGAGGACAAGGCCTGTGATTTATTTGAAATGCTTAGTGAAAATTTCATTAGTCATGCCTCGCAGTCTTCATATGAACAAATGATTGGGCCATCCAAGAGGTTAGGGCTATATGAAGTTAAGAACGTAGGGGAATTTGAGAACAAGATGGATATTAATGCCATAACTTAGAATTTAACAAAATGGATTTGTTGGCACAGAAAATGGAGAAGGTTGATTTAGTTGCCCAAAAGCTAGATTAGTTTTTATCTATGAATAAGCAGAAATCTTCTTCTTCTATTTCTGTTCCTCAAACTCAGCCATTTTCAGTTCCCGATCATGAAGAAATTTGTGCTCTTTGTTCCAGCCCGACCCATGATATCATTGATTGCCCTACGGTGGCCCAGCTTCCCCCATTCATCCAAGAACAAATCTTTGCGGTTCAGGACGTCTCCAAACCTCCTTATGATTCTTAATCCAATACCTACAATCCAGACTGGAGAAATCACCCGAATTTTTCTTGAAAAGTTCAACAAGGACCACCAATGCAAGCTAATCCCTCAAACCAAGCCATTCCGAAACAACCCTTTCAAGTGTCAAGTCAGTCTCACCAACATTTTCCCTCTCCTTGTCAACAAACTCAACATCAATACCCTCAACCTCCATTCCCTCAAGCTCAGGCCCCGTATTATCAAAATCAATTTTCTCAGGGCACATATAATCAATATCCTTCTAATTGCTTTCACCAACCCCAATATCAGTCTCCTCCTCCTCAACCCTCTCAGCTCAATTTTGATGAGAAATTTGAACAACTCCAACAATGAACAACTCCAATAACTCATCCTCACTCCACATCAATCTATTGCGATGTTGGAGAATCAAATAGGGAAAATTACTGTGAATAATATGAGGAGAGAAGTAGGCCAGTTTCCTCAATCAAAGAAACACCATATCCTGAGCAGGTGGGTGCCATCTATATACCCCTCATCTCGCTCCACATATACCTTCACAAAATCCCTCCGCCACTAGCCAAGCACTCTTGCCTCTGCAGCCGCCACTCCTATCACTACAACCTCCTCGGTCACCACCTCATACCCCTCAGCATTCACCCTGCCTGAAGTGGGCTCCTCCTCCTCCATTGTCGGAGTGTTTTACTGATATTTTCAAGGCTTTGATGGCTACTCATGGGCTGCAGCTCCCTCTGATTGTGCCTTGCCGACCCGCGGTGGGGGATATGCTTCAGTTCTGTAAATTTCATCGCCAACAGGGGCATTTAGTCAAAGATTGCCCCGAGTTTCAGGATTATGTTTATAGCTTGGAAGATCAGCAAAGGATCAATTGGGTCGCCATTCACAAAGTGGTTCTACATCTTCGTAGTAAGCAGTAATAGCAAGCGACGCCTAGGCAGCCGTCTCCGTCTCTACAAGACCAGAGGCACCCCTATGATCTCTCATGTGGCGCTGCACCCGCTTCGTTGTCTACCTCATTGCCATCTCCATCTCCACCTACCCCATTACCTTCATCACCTCCTACACTGTCTCCATCACCTCCACAAACCCAAGCCTCTACTCAGGCTAGTGCTTCCTCCACTTCCGCCGCCACTTTCACTACTTCCACTCCCAACGCCACTCGACGTGTCATATCAATACGCCGATGTTGGGCCCCACGGCCTTCAGCTTCGCCTTCATCCACTCCACCGTCTCCACCCCCAACATTACCCTCATTGTCCACATCGCCACCATCGCCTGCATCTCCATTGCCTTTATCGTCTCCACCCTCTCCTCCATCTTTCTTGCCTCCCGAGCCTGAGCAAGCTCCGCTTTCGCCTTCACCTTCACCCAAGCCAATCATCGCTGCTATCCTTCCACCGCATGAGGCCTCTACACCTTCTAAACCTTCACTCATGTCTTCCAAGCCTTCTCCACCCTTTTCTCCACCTACTTCCACCCCACAGAGCGGGTGTGCATTATCGATGGTGCCCCTCGGGTCCGATCCCCAGGATGATAATGAGCCGAGTCAGGATGATTTTGTGCCGACTGTGCATTTCAAGATTTAAGATTATATTTGCTGCATGCCATTCGAGTCCTAGTCACTGGCTATTTTGGGATTGATGTGCCTATATTTCCCATGACGGTTGTCAAGAAGTGTTCCCTTGCCTTGGTGCCAGTTTCTTCTCAAGCGAGGTCGGGGGCAATCTCATTGCTCGTCGAAGGATTCACTATAAATGCTGTTATTTCCTCTCGCTCCATTAGTGTTCAGATAACTGGCCCGGAAGGGTTCTCCACCCGTATTGTGCTAACTCATACGGCCGCCAAGCAGATTATGAGTTCTACATTCATGGGGCAATTGGCCATGTCTTCAGCATTTTCCACTCACAATTTATAAAAAGTCCCTATCTTTTGGAATAATGACAAGAAACCAAGGGGGAAGGGGGCGCCCTTGGGCCTAGCCCACTGAATTGGGCCCATTAACCAACTGAATCAACCTAATGACACTTAACTTAGGTAAATGTATACCTAACCTAGGTACTGGACTTAAATATAAGAAAGTTTACATAATTATGACTCCAAGAAAATATGAAACTTACATGACTCGGCTCAGAAAAATGTGACGGACACAATGGAGCCATGTTGACGAGCAATCAGAGCTTTGAAAAATATGAAGGGCAAGAGATACCCCCATCAACCTCATTGAAATCAACTAGACAGGGGTTAATGATGGGCCGTGGGGGCAACCATGGTGCACGTGGAAGTGCAGGAGCCCGCTGTGGTGGAGGAGCTGGAGCCTCACCTCTCTCGGCACTAGATTTCCCTTGGGCAAACCATCGAGAACTTCTTCTAGGTGCCATTCTAAACTTGAAAGTCACTGTAGAAACCCTTGAAGGGACCGATCTCTTCCCTTGGGAGTAGAAAGACATATTAGGACACACGAAAGGTGGTGGAAAGAACTTCCCCACAAGCTGGAATCCGAAGAAGAAGCCTTGAATCCACACAAGGCACTACACAGATTTTGTGTTGAGCGGCGTCAGAGAAACTGGATCTTGTGCGGATGGATGAAAGATGGAGTTCTAGGGTTTGAGAGAGGGGTTTTATAGTGTTTTGGGGTTGGAGAAATGTTGTGGAAGTGAATGGGTGTGATAGAATGAAATAAATGGGGTGAAGACCCCTTTAAAAAGGAGTTTGGACGTGGGTTCGGTCAGGCTGGCTCGCCAGTTTCGATCGACCGAAAGGTTCGATCGGTCGACCGAACTGGTCAATTTTTTTTCATTCCTCTTTCTTTTTCATTTCTACTCCTCCTTTTTGTTTCATTCTTTTCTCCTTTTTTTGTTTCATCCTTCTCCTTTTTCTTGTCTACAAAAGGGAATGGGTTTGAGTTAAGGAGTTAACAATCAAAATGGGGCATTCTGAGATAGCACTGGTTTAGAAGACCCATTGACTCTCCCCCTCAGAAAATGCTTCTAATCCTCAGGTCACTAAGTCCACATTTGTTTATGAAGGAATATTTGGTCTTTGAAGCTTTTCAAGGAGGGGCTATATATGCATAAAAATGGTCAAGCATATATGGTGGTATCATACATGAATTTAAACAAAAATACACACAAAGTATGCATGCATTTCACACAATCTACCCTTCATGCTTCTGACTTTTATGCAAGTGCAACACTCAACCTAGTGCAGACTTAGGTATGTATGCTCTCACATTTGCACATGCCGAGTTCTCTTCTGATTTTATTGAACTGATCATGGTTTTGGAGTTTTGTGAAGATGTCAGCCAATTGATTGTGTGTATCAATAAATTTTAACTCACAGCTTCTCCCCTTGCTCAGAAGCTGACGGGTTTGGCTCGAGTGCAACAAAGGGTGGACCTTGCTTGGGATCTGCCATGGGTTTGGGTAAGGGTTAGGTGGAGGGATAGGCAAAGTCGGGTTCGGGGATAAAGGGATAGTGGAAGGCCGAGGTGGTGGCAATGAGAGGTTAATTGGCTTGGAACAAGGTGCGGTGGTGGGTTCGGTGGAGGCTGATATCATGGAGGTTAATGAAGGTATAATAGGGGGTTTAGTGGGAGGTTCGGCGAGGGCCGGTGTGGTGGAGGTTAATGGTGTAGGAGTTGGGGGTGTAATAATGAAGGGTTTGACGCGTCGGAGGCGCCATATTTTAGTGGCGATGCGAGAGGTTTGAAGAGTAGGAGATGAGTCTTGATGCACCGGTGTGGGTGATTGAAGTCTTGACCCATCATCGTAACACCAATAGGTCTCAAAAATGGGAGTTGGATCAGGGATGGTGGCATCGTCCTGAGCAGGGAATTCTTCGGGTGGTGGAGGAAGAGAAAAGCAGAGGAAACTCGGAATGGGTGCTTGAAGGGGTTCTTCTGTGCCATCTTCAATTCTTCACATGCCGGTTCATGCTCTTCGTTGTCGGGCTCAAGTGTATGCCGTGGTGGAGGTGTATTAATGGGTGGTGAACTGTAATAGTGTTATGGAGGATTTTGTGGATGTAAATGCGTATGCGGAGGTAGAAGGCCGTATGAATGAGTGGCGTGGTTAGGTGGAGGGCAGATGATGTTCACTTGATCGTTGAAGCTTGTCGGCTCTTGCTCACTTGCGTTGATGCCATAATCACATCTTCTCTCCTTCCATTCTTTTTCCATCTTCATGATGTTGTTCATGAAGGCGTGGAGAGGGTTGACTTGAGGAGGAGGAGGAGGAGGCTGTGGACGCAGACTCGTGACCCTCTTTAATTGTTCCTTCAGTGAAGCAACTTTATCAAGGAGAGCTTGGAGGGGCATAACTTGAGAAGTAGAGGGTTGGCATGGTGGCCTTGAAGGAGGGGCCGCATATGATGGCCGTTGAGGGGGATTGACGGGCTGACCCGAAGAAGAACCCGGTCGGGCCGGGTTGCAAGGAATGGATGGGTCTTGGGGCCGTGAAAGAAGAGAAATAGAAGGAGGCGGGTGATGGACCACCCGGGGAGGGGTTTGTGTAGAAGGAGACGGGTGATGGGCCACACGAATAGGAGTATGAATAGAAGAGGGAGGCGGGTGATGGGCCACCCGAGCGGGAGTGTGAATAGAAGAGGGAGGCGGGTGATGGGTCACCCAAATGGGAGTGGAAGGAGGATGAGAAGAAGAAGATGCACCCTCAACAATGGCCTTAAGGTCTTGGATTTATTGAGGGGTGACATGATCTATGGCATGTAGGATTCGGGAGACCTTCTCGTCATGGGGAGGAGACGGTCCCAAGGGAAATCGTCTGATACGATGCGCACCCACGGAATTACCCTCTGTATCAGGGGAATGCTTCTTTTCATAAAGAGCATAGTAGGCGTACATTTTTACAAAATGTGTGCCCAATCCTATTTTTCCCACGTGAAAAATAAATTCCGTGATCAACAACCATTCATATGGGACCAAGAATGTTAGAACACGTTTGAGCAAATTAAAGACTATCTCCTCACCCCCCACCTAGTGTTGGGAGCACCAGTTAAGGGAAAGCCTCTGATACTCTATATAGCTGCCATGGACGCTTCCTTGGGAGCCCTATTGGCATAGATAAATGAAGAGGGTAAGGAGCAGCTGCTATAGTACCTCAGTAGGAAGCTGGTTGGTCCTGAACACTGCCATTCCCCAATAGAGAAGGTATAGTTGGCGGTCGTGTTTGCCGTAAAGAAGTTAAGACATTATCTTTGTTAATCTCAAAGTACGACCCACTCAAGTTCCTCCGCAAACAGCTTGTGATGTCAGGGAGACTAGGAAAATGGGCGTTACTCCTCATGGAGTTTGACATAATCTTTGTCTCGCAAAAGGCAATCAAAGGATAAGGAATGACAGAGTTTCTCATGGCACATCCAGTTCTAGCAGACTTCTCACTCAACACTGGACTTTCCTATGAAGAAACCCTCTTGCCTTAGCCAAGAACAGAAGATCAAATTCAGGAAGCTCTACAACAAAAAGAAGAAGATGTTTTCGTAATTGACATGCCATGTTGGGAGCTCTATTTTGATGGTGCCTCTCGAACAATCAAGAAATCTGACAGTACTACAGGCCTTACGTCAGGGATAAGTATTGTCTTTGTAACTCCTCGAGGAGGGATTCTACACAATTCCTGTGCCCTTATGAAGCCGCTGATGAATCATGAGGCAGAATATGGAGCATTAATTGTCGGGCTCCAATTACCTATGGAAATGGACATCAAATGCATCAAAGTCTATGGAGACTCGCGGCTTGTTATACGTCAGGTCATAGGCGACTACGATGTTTGCAAACAGGAGTTAATTCCTTATCATGTCACTGTAATGAGGCTTAAAGAGAATTTCTACCTATTTGAAATAGGTCACATCCTCAGAAGTAGAAATTCTCGGGCAGACGGCCTGGCCAAGTTGGCCTCCGCCATAAAGCTTCCACCCGAAGGAGAATTGGACATAACCGTCAGACACAGAAAGCTTATGCCAAGTGTCTTAGACGAAGAAGTTGCCTTTATGACTTCAGAGGTCAACGCAATTGAAGAAGGTGATCTTGCCGAGGAAGAGGGACAAGACTGGCGCCAACCAATTATCGATATAAAGAAGGGTTGCCTCCCTCCAGATCGGGCTCAAAAGGTTCAGATGCTGCGAAAAGCAACGTCATATCAGCTTATAGGAGATCAATGCATAGGCTTGTCCATGAAAAAGGCAAGTCTGTTCTCCCCCGAATTTGAAGCCATGAAATCTGGGTTCTCCTTTTCCCCTGCACACATTTAGAACATAGAGTTAGCCATTGCATCACATTTTATATTCCATAAATGAAAACAAGCAAAAAAATCAAATAGAGCAAAGATATAAAAATAACACTTCTATCTCTCGTTTCTCTGGCGCACCACAATTGGGCCGCCCGAGACTGTAGCGGTCACTGGAATGACCGCTACGCTCCCAGCAACTAGGCGTCATCCTCTTCGTTCCCCCAAGCTTTGGAAGTGGCCCAAACGGCCTACAAACTTCTTCATTGGGTCCCCAGACCCATTTCCATCCCATTCACACCACATGCATAGTTTTAAAAAAGATAAAAATTGAGTTTTTGGAGTGGTGGCCTACCTCGGACGATCGGCCTCCCTTCGCCTTCTCTGGTGTTCCTTTGACCGCGGCAACCTCTCCCTCGACGCCTGTGACTTCTCCAGGCTCTTCCACCGCCGTGGAAGGTCCTTCCCCCTCAGTTTGGGTTGCCGCCACTGCCAGTTGCCCTTCCTCCGATTGGTTCACCACCGGAGGTGCATCCTCCTGTTCCACCCGCTCGTGAAACTTCCTGATGGCCTTCCTCCTCACCATGATTCGAGGCGACAGTGTACGGTGGTCACCGGTGAGCTTGCTGGGCTAGGTCACCGGATAGGGGTGGTCACTCGATGGCTCGATTTTGGGGCATTTGGGGTTGAATGTGTGGAGTGAGAGGGGGGGAGAATGATCTGTTTATTTTTTGAAAACCCAAGAAAATTGGCGATTTATCGTAAGACCGAGACACTCCTTCTGGCGCACCTCCCTTAGACCGTTTCTCATCCGACAATCCTTCTTGGGGTATGTGAACCGACGGTCTCTAGTGGTCCAATGTTAGACCGTCAATTCGTTATGACAGTTGTACGATAGGCCGTTTATTTCATGCTTGATCATTCAATTCATTACTAATTTTGATCATTAATCATGCTTCATTGCTATGTTTCATGCCTGTTATTGATCATTATTGAATATATTTGATGATGGCTAACCTTTTCGTTGAGTAAAAAATCATGAAAATCATCATGAATGCCATCGCATTCCTCCATCTGCTCGCCAGGCAGGTAAGTCAGGTAAGTATCTCGATCCCTAATCCCTTATTACATTACTATATGGTATCTATAATATATTATCTCGAGAACCGGCTGGTCATTTATGTGTTCTAGGATCTGATGTTTCCCTTTACCAAAAATGATGATGATCTAGGTGCACATGTTTAATCGTTAGATAGGCCGTTAGGTTGGAAAGGTTGGGGGACGATGGTTCTGTCTCGCACGCCGTGGTTGCAGATGGTGTCCTGACCTTAGTTCGTCCGGTCTAGCAATACTATTCTCGAGTATCTTGCTATTTTATCTTTCTTTGCATTCGTTTTGATGATTTCTTGCACCCCTTGATTTAAAGGAGAAGATTTTGAATTTACTCTCCCTTTGTCCCCTTGGTCCAATGGTCTAAGTCCAAGGTGGACCATGGGCCAACCCTCATGGACCCTAGCAGCCAAGTGGCCTAATGGGAAAGAGGGTGGGGGACCCTGCTGGCCCCACTGGCATATTACATAGAAACCCAAAGACTTTAAAGACTAACCCTTTGGCTTATAATGCCTTACAATTTACAAACCCAATTAGCCAAGGGTATAAATATAAATAAAAAGACATAAATACAAAAATAAAATGTATGTGCTCGGAGTTGATTCCCATCAATTCTCCCCAGGTGGGAAAAACTCGACCTCGTCGAGTAAGGGGTGCGGCTGCTCGTGGGACTCATGCGGATCTGTCACTGAACCAGGAAGCGCGGAGTATGCTCCACTCTAACTATTCGTCACCTGCTCATCCCGTATATATTCGATATGCACATGCTGCTGTGGAAATGAGGCTATTGGTGGACACTCCGGGGTGGGGGTCACTCTCAAAGGGAAGGAGGCAGCTCGAAGACTCACTAGGATTCACCGTTGGGTCCCTTTATGTGCCAAGATCCGAGACATAGAATGGTAGAGCTGATCCCAAATTCCAGAAAGTCTACAACGTACTTAATAGACCCGACTTGCCTCGCACTCAAACGAGATTGACAGCGCGAGCATACAAAAGACTGACTCAACTTGATGCATGCATATACACTCGACAGACAAACTGTACGAAACAAAGACTCATACATGACTCCTACACAAACCTACTGTTAGTCCGACCCATACACATGCAATGGTGGACAAGGACAGCCGTGTTGTGCCCCTGTGGTTTTGATGATAGCAAACACTATGAGTCGTGTCTACATATATTTTGTAAGGCACACACACACTCAGAGGGTCCATGCATATTTACTCTGTACTGGGTAAGTGTTGATATTAAGCATGCATATGTCATAATTTTGTGTGCACATTAGGCCAGTGTATATGTTCAGGGTCAGTGCACCTGTTGGTGTAGTTTGTTGGTATGCTAAACTTGGTGCCTTAGCTCATATGCATTTTAGGGACTATGATGGAAATCGACATCGGGCACTAACATTTTATTTTTACATTTGTATGCATTTGATTTGCATTTATATCCTTGGGTAATTGGGTTTGCAATTGTAAGGCTTCATAAGTCAAATAGGTAGTTATTAGGATTTTATGGGTTTATGAGTAAAAGTCCAGTAGGTCCAACAAGAGGCCCCCCATTCCTTCCCTATTGATCCACCTAAGTCCTAGGGGTCCATATGGGGCTGGTCAAATGCCAAGGTGGCTTCTAGAAGGATTCTTTCCGTCTTGGACAAGTCAAGGGGACAATGGGTGAAAAATGTCCAAGATGCCTCCCCTTAAGTCAAGGGAGTGCCCCCCCATTAAAATGACATACCCACCAATGACAAGAAGAGGCCCAATGGTGGGCCGAGTTTTTCAAAGGATAAGAAATCGAAGGAAGGCGAGAAGAAGGCTGGATCGACTCCTCCATCTAAAGCAGTCTGCAAGTACTGTGACCGCCCAGGTCACAAGATGGAAGAATGTTGGCGCAAGTTGGGTGCTTGTTTGAGATGTGGCAGTAGAGACCATCGAATCCCTGAGTGTCCCCTCATAAATGAGCAGGCAATTTCTAACAAGTCGCAAGGGAGTCAAAAGTGACAGGCTAGGCTCCAAGACCTCCAAGATGCGGAGATGAAAACTGAGGCTACCGAGGAAGGAGGTATTGTCGAAGGTACCCTTACTATTCTTTCTAAGCCAGCATTTGTACTTTTTGATACGGGAGCCACTCATTCTTTTATATCTTAGAAATTTGATAAGACTTTATCTATGGAGCTAGTATTATTGGATTCTCATCACATGATATCAACTCCTATTGGTTCTGGGTTAGAGATTAAATATTGTTATCCCTCTAGTGAAGTTTTGATTAATGATTGTAATTTATCTGTTGACTTGGTATGCATGAAGATGAAAGATTATGATGTGATTCTCGGAGCAGATTGGTTAGCTATACATGGAGCTAGTGTCCATTGTAAATCAGGAGTTGTGTCTTTCCCTGGATGCCCTAGACTTTCCTTTTCTGGCTTTAAGCAATCTATGTCCGTGCCACTTATTTTGGCACTCCGAGTGGATAAGTTATTATGGAAAGGGTGTCAGTCATTCTTGGCTTTGACCTCTTTGACCGATAAGAAGGAAGTAGACTTAAAGGATATCTCGGTTGTCTGAGATTTTTCGAAGGTGTTTCTTGAAGTATTGCTAAGTCTTCCCCCTGAGAGGGAGGTAGTTTTCTCCATTGACTTAATTCCGGGTGCTTCAGCTGTTTCTAAAGCACCATATTGTATGTCCCCTACTGAGTTAAGGGAATTGAAGGAGCAGTTGCTGGACTTGTTAGAAAAAGGGTTTATTCGTCCGAGTACTTCTCCGTGGGGTGCTCCTATACTCTTCGTGAGAAAGAAGGATGGTTTGTTGAGGCTATGTATTGATTATCGCCAGTTGAACCAGCTCACCGTGAAGAACAAGTATCCATTGCCAAGGATTGATGAGCTATTTGATCAGATATTTGGAGTCCAGTATTTCTCGAATATCGATCTCAGATCGAGATATCACCAGTTGAGGATAAAAGATGAGGATATTTTTAAGATGACATTCTGTAGCAGGTATGGGCATTTTGAATTTGTTGTTATGTCATTTGGACTAACGAATGCTCCTGCAGCTTTCATGCAGCTGATGAATAGTGTGTTCCGACCCTACTTAGATCAGTGGGTTATAGTATTTATTAATGATATTATTATAAACTCCCAGAGCAAGGAGGAGCATGAAGAGCACTTGAGGATCCAAGTTGCTATCATCAAAACAAATATCACATCAAAAACTAGATGAGCATGAATTAGTCCTAGGGGACACAACATCATAGTGGTAACTCAGGCAACAATCAGCGGCTGCCTCAATTTAGCACGGAGGCCACGCAAAAATTACTCTATCTTCAAAGCCTCATTTGCAAGAATGTGGGATGCGTAACGACCCAATTCTATGAATCTGTTCCGATACTCAACCACCGACATCCCTCCCTCGTCAAGCTGTACAAACTAGTGCATTTTATCCATGCAGAGATAAGCTGGGCTGAAAGTAGTTTCAAAAGTAGCGACGAACTCGGTCCAGGAAATCTAACGGAGTGGGCGAGATTGAAAAGAAACTTCCCACTCGGTGCTCCACCAAGTCAAAGTCGCGCCCTGGAGTTGAAAGGTACCGAGCATCACCTTTTCATCTTCCGCGCATTCCATAGAACGAAACACGCTCTCGATGGCGTCCAACCAGATTTGGGCAGCATCCGGGTCGGTCTGGCCTTCAAATGTTGGCAGATGAAATAGCAAAAATTCTTTTAATGCACATCCGCGACTGCCAGGCGCATCCTCTTGTGCCGGGACAACGGGAGCTGGAGCAGGTATATTTTGAGGAATGCTGCACGCTTCCTGAGGAATCGGGACTCTCCGACGCCGAGACGGCATCTCGAACAACTAGCAATTACATAACAGACAGAAAACTCATTAATCATACAGAAAACATCCTAAGCCAGCAATGGACAATGTAATTGGACTAATTCTGGACAATGGCTGTGCATTTCGATTCCTTACACGTCTCCTCAACCTGGCTCTGATACCAACTGTAACGACCCAGAGCTCAGGGTACTGACAACCCGAAACAAGTATCGAATTACCGTTACCAAGAACTGGGGAAGTCACCCAAGAGGCTGATGAGGCCCCTGAATGGTTGGGGGAGTTTGTCGAGGGAATGCATAACGAATTGAAATTACACGATGCGCAGATTGAATTAAAACAGTTATTATAAACTGAGATGCGGAAGTAATTAAAGTAATTATATATATATCAGAGCATTATAGAATATACACTAGTCCAGAATGGCCAAAGGCTGAAGTCCACAATATGCAAAGTCCAAGAGTACAACTATACGAGGCATACCGCAGTCAAAAGTACAAAAGACTACACTGACTCCAGCTAGCTGCTAGACGCGATCTGGAAAAGCACGCGGAGCTACGGTCGAAGGTTGGGGTGGCTCACCTGAAAAGCAGGAGGGTGGGTCACAGCCAGACTCAGTAGGGGTCACGCGGATCCCCACAACGCAACTAATAGGCAAGCATGTAAATATAATGCAATTAGAGCATGCATTTATGCAATCAAACACATATTGGCATAATTTAAATCACATGGGCTACAAAGCTGTAAAGTCTAGCTAAGCAGTTTAAACAACTATCTGTCATAAAAGCTTACATCAGGGTTATATAAAGAATGACTCATAATATTGACATTATCAAAATCACAGGGACACAACAATATCAACGGGTGATGATGGCTATCTTCCATGACATGATGCATGTGTACATGAAAGCCTATGTGGATGATATCCTGGTGAAATGAAGGTCTAAAGAAGAACACCCCGCCATCCTAGCTAAGGGATTACAAAGGGCTAGGGATTACAAATTAAAAATGAATCTGAAGAAATATGCGTTCGGAGTTGCATCGGGAAAATTACTTGGGTTCATAGTTAGTAAACGGGGACTCAGATTGATCCGAATAAGGCAAAGGCCATGATGGACATGCCCCCGCCAAAGAACATTACGGAACTTCGAGGTTTGATTGGGCATTTGCAATTCATTTGGAAATTCATATCTCAACACTCGCAAAGATGCCACCCATTCTATGACTTGTTAAAGGCGGGGGCCAAATTTGAATGGAATGAGCAATGTCAAAAGGCCTACGAGGAGCTTAAGGTTTATCAGTCTAATCCCCCGGTTCTACAACCTCTTGTCCCTGGTAAACCCCTGATCTTGCACATTTCTGTTATTAAGGACTCCCTAGGAGCTGTCTAGGCACAAGTGGATGACGAAGGAAGAGAAAGGGCAACATACTATTTATCTAGATTGTTCAATCCTGCTGAGTCTAAGTATACTGCCATGGAGAAGACCTGCGCAGTACTAGTATGGGTAGCTCAGAAACTCAAGCACTATTTTCTTGCCCATGAGGTCAAGCTGATCTCTAGGATGGACCCTATTCATTATCTTTTGGAAAAGCCCATCCTTTCTAGCAGTTAGCTCACTGATAGAGCTTTCTCTCATAATTTGACATCACCTTCGTTGTCCAAAAGGTGATCAAGGGGTACGCCATTGCTGAGCATCTTGCTCACTCTCCAATCCCTTGCACTGATTCGATCCAGGACGAGTTTCCTGACGAACACCTTGCTGTGATCACTCATCTCCCCTTCTGGTCTCTGCACTTTGACATCACCTTCGTTGTCCAAAAGGCGATCAAGGGGTACGCCATTGCCGAGCATCTTGCTCACTCTCCAATCCCTTGCACTGATTCGATCCAGGATGAGTTTCCTGACGAGCACCTTGCTGTGATCACTCATCTCCCCTTCTGGTCTTTGCACTTTGACGGTGCATTAAATTCTCAGGGCCGTGGGATCGGTGCCGTTCTCCTTACTCCCGAAGGAGTAACTATCCCTATTTCTTATTAGCTTACATTTCCTGCCACAAATAACATAGCCGAGTATGAGGCTCTCCTTGCCGGTCTGAAGCACGCCTATCTCTTAGGCGCCCACTATCTCAACATCATAGGAGACTCTCAATTGGTGTTGCGTCAAGTTCTTTCAACTTATCACACCCGTGACCTCAAACTCAAGCCTTATAAGGATTTGGTTACGCTCTTGGCTAGGCAGTTCTGTAAGCTCATCTATATTCATACTCCTCGCTCCCAGAATATTCTTGCCGATGCATTGGCATCGCTAGCTTCCTCCCTTTCTTTCCATCTTAGTCATTCCATTGAGACCGTTGTGGTCCAGCGGTTAGACACCCCTTCCCTTCAGGATCCTTGGTTCCATAATCTTAGGGAATCTGTAGAGAAGAAGGCTGAGAAGGAAGATTTGAAAGAAGTATCATTAACTGATCTTGAGGAAATCTTGGAAGAAGAAGAACTGTCGTGGTATCACGAGATAGAACAATACTGTAGGGATGGATCATTTTCGGAGACGGCCAATGCCGAGCAGCGAAAGGCCATCAGAAAAGTCACCTCAAGATATACAATTATCGCAGGAGAACTATATAGGCGTGCTCTTAATGGAGTTCTCATGAGGTGTTTGGATGACAATGAGGCCTGGAAAGTAGTAGAAGCAGCTCATGCAAGTGAGTGTGGAGGGCACGTTAATGGTCAGGCTTTGGCGAAGAAGATTCTTAGGCAGGGCTATTACTGGCCAACCCTATAAGAAGATTGTTCCACCTACATCCATAGGTGTCTTCAATGCCAGCTCCATGCTGACAAAATCCACGCTCCTGCTTCATCTCTCCAGTCTCTTTTTGCTCCTTGGCCATTCTCGATGTGGGCTTTTGATATTGTTGGCCCACTAGATGACCCTAATGCTCAGACTAAGTAGAAATCTTTTATCCTTATTGCAACTAAGTAATTCACTAAGTGGGCAGAAGCTGAAGTATATGCGGAAATCAAAGCTACCACAGTGTGCCGTTTCATCATGAAGAACATTATTACGCGGTTCGGAGTGCCAAGTGACATCGTCACCGACAACGGATCTCAGTTCATATCATAAGAACTTCGGGACCTCTGTAAGAAACTCAACATATCATTGCATCATTCATCACCATACTACCTCCATGGCAACGGCCAAGCCGAGGCCACCAATAAAATCTTTCTTAAAATTATCATGAAAACATGTGAGTCACACAAATTTGCTGATTGGGCCGACAAATTGATAGAAGCTCTATGGACTTATCGTACCTCCGTCCATACTCCCAAGGGGCAAACTCCCTTTGCTCTTACTTATGGGATGGAGGCGGTACTTCCATATGAGATTTTAATCCCTTCCCTAAGAGTGCAGCTTGACAAGGAACTCAATCTCGACGAATGTCAGGAGGCATTGCTAGTCCAGCTGGAACTCTTGGACGAGAAGAGGCTTAATGCGGTCAATCATGTCTCTATTTATCAAAAGCGTGTCTCGCGTCATTTTAAAAAGAAGGTCATCGAAATAAAATTTTAAGTGGGTAATTTGGTGTTGAAACACAAATTTATTATAACGGGAGGTCCTAGGTCTAAGCTGCAACCCAACTGAGAGGGTCCATTTGTAGTCAAGGAGGTTTACCCTGGAAACGCCTATCGCTTAGTCAACATTGAGGGTGAGGAGTTGTCTCACGCGTGGAATGGGCTATACCTTAAGAGCTTTCGCCCTTAAAAAAAGAAAAGAGTCTGGCTAACGATGGCTGGGTAGCAAGGTAGCCTTTGCCTTAATCATTTGGGAAGATTCTTTGACACAGCGCCCACACACTACATGACACCCCTCGGTCAGTGTCTCCTTTTTGTAAACACCGTTTCTCCTTCGGCCATGCTCAGGGGAGGTGAATGTCTTTTACTTTTCTCTCTTCAGCCAGACGTAGGGGCAAGAGATTAGGGATTAGATAACCAACCTAGGCACTTCCCAATACGAGAGCGGTCTCAAATAGGGGCAATCTTCAAAAAAGAAAATAAGAGCAAAACACCATGAAAAATACCCCTGATCCTAGCAACCGAGCCTGCTTCTCCTAAGGTAAGAGTCGAGATTCACATAAAACGGTAAAGGGTTGTACAGCATCATGGGTGTACCTAAAAGAAAGATTGTGAATTAAAAGCATGACAAGAGCGGCAAGGTCCCCGCGAGTCATCACAAACCCAGGCGTATGCGTGCAAGTGAATGTTTGATCCCCCAAATATAATACACTGACTCTTTGAGGGGTCGTGCCTTGGGACGGAATCGAGTCCTGATATCCCGCGCCCCGACGTTAGGTTTGTCCCCATCCTTCTTCAATTTTTCCCCCTAAAGACTAGGTCCTACCCTAGGTATGGCCTTGGGAGAGACATCGTTTTGCAGATCGGACCCCGGGCCAGGGGTTGTCACCTTAAGCACACGCTGTGTTTTGGAAGGCCCTGTGACATAGGTTACGATCCTCGCTGCTTAGATTGAGTTAGTTTCAAAAAATAAAAAAATATAATAAATAAAAAACTATCTCTCAGTTTCTCCCGAGTTTTCCTGTGACCATATTGAGGGTTCTTTTCTGACACTATATCTCAGTCCGTAGATGTAGTCCCACGTTTTTGTGATGTTTCATGCTTACCCCACTAATTCTCGGTGATGATTGAGCCCACCACGGGATATTCCTTCCTTCGGACTGGTAATTTCATCCTAGAGACCTCCATAAGTCTACGCGAAGCCTTAGATTCCCTCAAGGCCGCCGAGTAGGTTGTACCCTAAAAACCTATCACACCATGTTATATCACGTCGCTCTAAAGAAACATGATGCATTAGCCCTCTTAGAGTGCTATTTTGGCCTCTTCGAGAATTATTCTATCTGTCAGTAATTGGCGACACTGACTTGGGCGCCAGAATGAATTGGTGACTTGTCCTGTGCCGTTATTCTCCTGATATAGCGACCTGAACTTGGGCGCTATTTCATCCAGCTTGTTCTGTTCACAGAGAGTAAGCGACCATTCGTATGGGTGCTATTTTCTGAATCATGGCAGCCTGATAAGCACCATTTACCCAGTTTCATGATATGTCTTGATTTCCCACATGTTTAATGAAGAGTCATACTTGTTCAAGTTCCGTCCTTGAATTCTATTCCATAAAATCGACCTTAATTTCCTACACAGATCATTCCTTTGGAATTCTATATTGGCTATAACTATAGTGGATGTTGAAAATATACATGACTCAATGCTTGCGCGTATAGGGTCCGATTTGGTCCTAGGAGGAGCACCCGAAAGTACTTGTGCCCATGAGAGCTATTATTAATCACGGTGTGGCATTACACCGAAGTGCATGACTTACTTGATTGACATTTCACGAATCATACTTGAAATGACATGACTTGCGTGGCCCGGAATGGGTATTTACTTGCTTGATAATATGATATCCAATTCACTTGACATGACTTGATATATTCACATGTTTGACCATCTTGATATATAATCTACTTGAAATCTTGCTAGTTCGTCCTACTGTCTCTCTCTCTCTCATAGTTTTTATACGTACATGCATAGCTAGACTTGCATTCATGGAACTTGTAAATTCTTAAAGCATGCTTGCACTTGGGATATAATTCCTACTAAGCGTTCGCTCACCTAGTGTTTTTCCCTATTTTTCAGGTAATTCTGATAACAGATGGGGATGGACAAGAGCGAGGAGCGTAGAGCCCTACCAACTATCAACATAGTTATCTAGTCCCGTCTTTTCTTATTTTCTTGAGTTAATCATTGTAATTTCTTTTATTGAGTCAGGAGTATGCTTAATTCCTCTATGGGAAGTTTGTAATAGTAATATCTTGAAGTTATGATGAATAAAGGACTTGGTTATCTCTACTTCTACGCGCTCTGTCTATATGTCGAATATACTTACTCTTTGATTGACATGATTGGTATAAACTTGTCATGCATACCGGGTTCCTAAAGGTGTAGGCCGTTCCACAAACTTACTAAGCCGGGAGTCAAATTTAATTGGGATGACAAGTGTCAGGCAGTCTTTGACGGATTAAAGGATTATCTCTCAAATCCCCCTGTCCTGAGGCCGCCAGTTCCAAGCAAACCACTTGTTCTTTATATATCTGTCGTGGATGACTCAGTAGGCGCTGTCCTAGCACAAGTCGATGAAGAAGGGAAGGAGATGGCAGCCTATTACTTGTCAAAACTTCTCAACCCATGTGAGCAGAAGTACACAACTATAGAGAAGACCTGCGCAGCTTTAGTCTGGGTAGTTCAAAATTTTAAACATTATTTCCTAGCTCACGAGGTTCATCTCATTACTCGCATGAATCCCATTAAATTCTTTCTTGAAAGTCTATCCTTACTGACCGATTAGCATGATGGCAAAGCTTCCTTTCTCAATTTGACATCACCTATATTCTGCAAAAAGTAATTAAAGGCTATGCCATTGCCGAACACCTTGCTCATCACCCTCTGCCTCGATTTAATCCTGTCTGTTCAGAGTTTTCAGATAAGGAACTAATGTCTGTAAATAAACCTTCAGATGAGATGTGGACATTACATTTTGATGGAGTTCTAAATTCTCATGGAAGGGGTATCGGCATGGTTCTTCTAACACCGAACGGTATCACCATTCCATTTGTTGCTCAGCTTGCTTTCCCTGTCACAAACAATATAGCTGAGTATGAGGCTCTGCTGGCCGGACTACAAACCGCTCATCAATTTGGTGTCACCCAGTTACGAATCGTCAGTGATAGTCAGCTCATTTTGCGTCAGGTGCTTGTTAAATGTCGCACGCTTGATCCTAAACTCAAACCCTACCAGCAACTTGCATCTGCCTATGCCAAGCTCTTTGATAAACTAATCTTCGTCCATGTTCCTCGCAGTCAGAACATCTTGGCTAACACTCTTGCTTCGCTCGCCTCATCTTTGATTTTTCTCCCCGAGTGAGACTTCCATTCTGCTCTCATTCATAAGCGCCACGCTCCTGCCACCAAGGACCCTACATTTCTTAGTGTCAAGGAGAAAGTGCTTAAAAAGCTTAAGGAGGGAGAAATCATCGAAAATAAAGAAATCATGCTTATTGATCTAGAGCAAGAGCTGGATGACGAAGAAAAGCCATGGTATTATGAGATTGCTAAGTATTGTCAGGATCAGTCTTATCCTAAGGAGGCCACGGCTGAAGAGAAGAAGGCCATTCGAAGAGTTGCTTAAAGAGACACTTTGGTTGGAGGTGTACTCTATAGAAGGGGGCTCACCAGTATTTTGCTAAGGTGTCTTGATGATGATGAATCTTGAAAAGTCGTGGAAGAGGCACATTCAAGGGTGTGTGGTGGCCACGTGAATAGCCAGATGTTAGCTAAGAAGATCCTTAGGCTAGGATTCTATTGGCCCACTCTAGATACTTGTAGTTATAAGTCATTTTCTATGCATGTGTAGCATAGAAATAAACCTATCCTCTTTTATACAATAACCTGATCATGCTCTATTCCACATCAAGTAAGCTTATGATTGTGATTTGTCCACCTGAACCATTTGAAAGCATGCTTGTTATGATAAAGTATCATACCAGTATTTGTAAAAATGTGTATGAATGTGAACGCGAACCTGATGTGAACATTATGAATGGAAAATAGCAGTATTCTATGAGGTTGGACTTCGGTCCCTTTTGTGGGACGGCAATATGTAAAGTCACGGAAGTAAAAGATCCTAGGGGACAGTGATACGTAACGCCCTGGTCAAAAACTTATTGATTCGGTTGCTTCGTTCTGTGGGACGGCGTTACGTAACGCCATAGAACCTTGGGGACGGCGATATGTAATGCCTCGTGCAGCAGGAGTCTAGGTGGCAGTTCGCTCCTGGGTCTGGGTAGTACTCTTTTATTCGTTGTGTGTGTGGACCTTCGGTTTCATGAATAACAGAAATGTGAAATTCATAAAAAATATGATGATGTGTAATCTGCTCATTCACCATGGTTCTGTTGCTTACATGGGTATCTTATATGCTAGCTAATGAACATGTACTTTTCTCGTATGAATTTTTTTTAAGCAGACGTTAATGAATGAATTATTGAGTAACATTGGGACCCTTTTGGAGGGTTCTGGAATTGATATATGAACTTTGTACTCTTGCCTTGCGATCATTGAAACATATATATATATATATTGGTTATATATACATATATAAATGTGAGTTAACCCCGATTTGTTTAGGCTGCCTACTGAGCATCACACTCACCCCTTTGTGACACACGTTTTCAAGAGACATAGAGAAGGAGGTTGAGGAGGAGGCTGCGGCTGAGGAGTAGTGTTAGTCCATACTTTATCTGGGTAGGCTATGGATGATGATCTCCCTTCTATATATGGTTATCGAGGGCGGTGGGCACGTGTGGACTCATGTTTATTTTGGAACAATGGATATGTACTCTTCTTTGGAAATTATGAATAGTTGAGATGCTATATACATTTCATGTAATTGTGGTTTCTCTTTCTCATGCGAATGTATGCATGTTTATATTTTTGTTCTTCACCAATACATACGAAGCAATGCTTCAGGATCCGATGAAAGAAAAAAAATTATGCCCATAAATTGAGAATCGGATCTTGGGGCGTTACAGAGTGGTATCAGTGCGCGAGAGACAAACCATGGTTACAACCATTCCAAATAATAGAAGAAGAGATAGGCTTGAGGGGGAAAAGGGTAGAGTATATTTAAAACCAATTAAAAAAACCCTCTCACTTAATAATTATTTATTTCTCATAACTATGCCGCCAAGAAGGCAAATAGATCTTCCCCAAGCGGATGAGAGGGGATCGGGGATGGATGACCCAAATTGGGCGTCGCCATCGATTACTTCACTAAATGGGCTGAGGCAGAACCACTTGGAAAAATCACAAGCGAGGTGACATGGAAATTTGTCCTACGAAACATAATTTGCCAGTTTGGGATACCACACGTCCTTACAACTGACAACGGCACACAATTCGCGAGCACTATTTTCCAGAAAAAGTGCTCGGAGCTGGATCTGGAACCATTATACGTCTGTCGGCCACCCCCAAGCACATAGCCTTGTAGAGAATGCCAATAGAACTCTCCTTCACGGCATCAAGACTTGTTTGGAGTAGGCTGGTGAATCTTGGGTGGATTCCATCCCAAGTGTCTTATGGGCGCACCAGACCACTGCTCAGACTGTCACAGGAGAGACACCATTTCACCTTGCATATGGAGCGGAAGCAGTCGTCCCGGCTGAGATATCCAACTAGTCATTTCGAATCAGCCAGTTTGACGAAGCAAGGAACAACTAGGCGATCCAAGAAAACCTGAACTTGCTTAAAGAAACCAGGGAGCGCGCTCAGCTGAGACTCATGACTTATCAGTAAAGACTGGCCCAGTACTATAATGCTAGCGTCAGAGAGCGCCATTTTCTCCCTGGAGACCTCGTATTGCGAGTAGCTAGGGTGGCATACCCCAGAGCAGCTATGGGGAAACTGGCTCCTAACTGGGAAGGCCCTTACTTGGTGACAGAAGTGCTCGGCAAAGGGGCGTACAGGCTAACGACGCTGGAGGGGTGAGATGTGCCAAGGACTTGGAACTCTATAAATCTCAGAGCATTTGATCAATAAAACTATTCTTATTACATCTTCTCACCACTTTGAGACCCAGATTGGGGAATCAGTGTTAGTCACTCACCAATCCCAACTATGGTAACTTCCAATCTCCCAAGAGACGAGCGCTCAACCTCTCTCAGAAATGATGGTAGCTTTCGAGCTCCCAAAAGATGAGCACCCATGCTCTCACAAAAATGATGGTAGCTTTCGAGTCCCCAAGAGACGAGCACTAATGCTCTCTCAGAAATGATGGTAGCTTCCGAGCTCCCAATAGACGAGTGCTCATGCTCTCTTAGAAATGATGATAGCTTCTGAGCCCCCAAGAGACGAGCGCTCATGCTCTCTCAAAAATGATGGTAGCTTCCGAGCTCCTAAGAGACAAGCACTCATATTCTTTCAGAAACGATGGTAGCTCCCGAGCTCCCAAGAGACAAGCACTACAAGAAAATTGACTTTTACCTACATTTTTAAAACGTAGGTATAGGTCCAAAAAAACGTAGGTAAAGCCTTTACCTACGCTTCCTTGCCACGGTTTCAAATGTGGCGTTTGCCTGTGTGACTATAGGTTATGCCTGTGTTTCAATGAAACGTAGGTATAGAATGACCTATCCCTACGCTTTAGAAGCGTAGGAATAGTCTAACAGAAGCGTAGGTAAAAGTCACCTACAGGAATCTTTCATTCACCATTAGAGTCAAATTTCCACAGACCAACTGACAAGAGAAAAGAAACCACTAGAAGTAAGACCAGATGCGTCCACTGATGACTTATACCCCGTCTCGGGTGTCTCCCACTCATCTCGAACATGGTAACTGAGACATCATAGCTGTAACCAAACACAAGGGCTAGTCACGGTCACGCTCGTCAGCATAAGTCTACGCCCTTGACCATGTGTGCACACACAAGCTCAATACTTTGAGGCAGGCCTCTAGCTAGTTTTCCACCCCAGTCGGACACTACTGAAATAAAGGGGGCACACGAAAACTAGCCTAAAAATTGTACACTAGGACTGCCCTGCTACCTCTCCTGGGTGGGCTGACTCTAAAGGTCGTCAGACTGCGACTAGTGAGTTTGTCACATAGGAAAGGGAAGCCAACTTAAATGGGACATAAATGCATGCCACAAATCATTATTGCGTGTAAACATCCCCAAGGTAAGATCCCAAACACATGGCCAAACAATCACGACAAAAATCTAGGTTGGAGTGAATTGGCGATCTGATCTAGACTACCACTGTCCATTTGGCGGTCATAGGGATGGCTGTTAATGGACAGTAGCAGTCAGACCCCTAACCAGTAAATGCCCACTGCCTTAGCTCACTAAAGGCGGTCTCCCTGGACACTGCTAATCCATAGTAGTAGTCTTATGATGATCACTACCATTCTGGCCGGTGTGAAACATGGTCTAACTATTTTAAATCCCTCCCAAATCATTCAAAACAATGGGATTACATGAGAAACACCTGCTCCCTATTGTCATACACCATTTCCACATCATTTAGGCTTTAAAAACATAAAGAACAAAGGTCATATGGATCAATTCACAAGGGTTTAAAAGAAATACAACCCACATGCATTTTTTTGATCAAACTAGCCATGTAAACATGCATATAGCTACTCAAAACAATAGGAAAGCATGCTAGAGCAAAGTAGAAAACCATCCCCCTACTTGGAATCGAAAAAGAACCCCGTAGGACGTGCTCCACTCAAGCCAAAACCTCCCCCACATGGGAGAAACTCCACCCTCCACACGAACTCGCCTTTCACGACCTCACGAACACTCCACCCTCACCCTAAGCTCGCCAGGGTCTCATCCTCCAAGCCGTCCATGGCTGAGTGAAGCCGGATGGTCGAGAGAATGAGGGAGGGAGAGAGGCGGTGCGTGAGAAGGGATTTGAGAACCGTGGGGTTCCTCTCGTGGGTGAAAAAATGGGCTTTGGTTATTTTTTTTGTTATTAATCATTTAATTGCAAGAAGGCATTAAGAGAACCAAAATTATGTTAATGCACCATAATTCTATATATCATTATACAAATGAGTTATTTCAATGCATAACTCACCTAAAAAGCCCACAAAATCATTCAAATTCACGTGAATTTTTTGATTTATGTAGAAAATCTATCATTGTTTAGAGGTTTTGTAAAAATGTCTATAATTTACTTTTCAATTTTAATGAATTACAATTTAAAATTTTTCTTGCAAACCTCATCTCTAAGGAAGTGATGTCTTATTTCTATGTGCTTTATTCTTGAATGCCCGATGGAGTTCTTTATTAAATTTATGGCACTTGCGTTATCAAACAATATAGGCATGCATCCAAGATCTACACTGTAGTCTTGGAGTTGGTGCCTTATCCACAACACCTGGGTCCCACAGCTCCCTGCACCAACATATTCTGCTTCTGTAGTAGATAGGGCCACCGAGTACTGCTTCTTGGAGGCCCAAGAAACTAGACACACACCCAAATATTGGCAATAGTCACTGGTACTTTTTCTATCAAACTTACACCGGGCATAATCAGCATCAGTATAAGATATTAACTCAAAACAACATGATGTAGGATACCACAGCCCTAAATCATGTGTGCTAGTAATATATCTCAAAATCCTTTTAACAGCAATAAAATGTGCTTCTGTAGGAATATCTTGGAATCTTACACACAAGCACACACTGAATTGTATATCTGGTCTAAAAGTAGTGAGGTATAAGAGAGATCTGATCATACCTAGGTATGTCTTAGGATCTACAGGTTTACCTTTCTCATCTACATCTAGAGATGCGCTTGTTCCCATGGGTGTGGATATATGTTTGTCATCCTTCATTCCGAACTTCTTCAAAATTTTCAGTGTGTACTTAAACTGGTTTATGAAGAATCCATCTTTAGTCTATATGACATGTAGTCCAAGAAAAAATTGAAGTTCACCCATGAGACTGATTTCAAATTTCTTTGCCATCAATTCATCAAATTACTTACACAAATTGGGGTCAGTTGAGCCAAACACTATGGCATCTACATACATCTGAACAACAATGATATGACCATTTAAAACCTTTGTGAAGAGAGTTTGGTCGACTTTACCTCCGCCATAGCCCCTACTTGTCAGGTGGGCATTGAGTCTGTCATACCGGGCTCTAGGGGCCTACTTTGATCTATACAATGCCTTGTTCAACTTGTAGCCATGGTTAGGTAAATTATTATGCTTAAAACTAGGAGGTTGTTCTACAAACACTTCTTCCTTTATTAAGTCATTCAGAAAAGTACTTTTAACATCCATCTGTTGAAGTTTTATCCCTAGTGAGCATGCAAAGCCTAATAGAATTCTAATGGGTTCTATCCTAGCCACAGGAGCGTAAGACTCTTCGAAGTCAATCCCAAGCTCTTGATTGTACCATTTAGATACTAGCCTAGCTTTATTTCTAGTTATGACACCATCTTCATTTAGTTTATTCCTAAAGATCAATCTAGTTCCAATCACAGGCTGGTCTGCAGGTCTAGGAACCAGATTCCATATCTTATTTCTCTCAAACTGACCAAGTTCCTTATGCTCCCAACTGGTACTCAAGGGCCACTTAGGCAAATGGGCGGTGATCCTCATGGAGTTTGACATCTCCTATGTGCTACAGAAAGCTATCAAGGGCCAGGCTATTGCAGATTTCTTTGTTGTGCACCTGGTGCCTGAAGACTGTCAGCTGGAGACAGAACTTCCTGATGACGAGACCCTGGAGGTAGACCAAGTGCAGCACACTTTGTGGCAGTTGTACTTTGATGGCGCATCAAGAACTGATACTCCAGTAACTGGGCCTATGAGAGTCAGAGCTAGTGCAGGCATAGTCCTGAAATCTCCCAATGGGGAGGTCATATATACCTCCTGTTCGATAAATAAGCCATGTACAAACAAGGAGGCAGAATATGAAGCCTTGATTATCGGGCTGTAAATTTCTCTCTCCATGGAGATCTAGATGCTTGAAGTGTTCGGGGACTCCATGCTAGTCATAAAATAAGTGGAAGGGCAATTCGATGTGCAGAACACGGAGCACTTTCCATACCACCAGTTGGTGTTGCGCTTGATGGTGAAATTCTACTTCATTGAAGTTAAGCACATCAATCGAGGACAAAATGCTCAGGCGGATGCCCTCGCAAAGCTGGCCAGTTCCTTGGCGGTCCTGCTAGATGCAAGCCTGAATATAACTGTCATTAATAGACGCCGCGTCCCCAGTATGATAGAAGTCCTGGCCAATGAAGAAGAAAATGAAATAATGACAATGGAAGATATCCAACAGCCTGATTGGCGAGAGCACCTCCTCCGTTGGTTCCAGCACCAACAACTACCGAAGGAGAAAGAACAAAGAATAAATTTACTCAGGATCAAAGACTACTATGAGATAAGGAATGGAACCTTGTTCTGAATAATGGTAGAGGCCCAGAAGAAGATTCTACTCTGTTGCCTGTCTACAGAAGAAGCGTCGCAGGTGATGAAGGAGGTTCATGCCAGGTCAGCCAGACCACACTAAATCGGTCCAAAGATGAAGATCGAAATAAAGAAATCGGGCTACTATATTGGCTCACTATATTTGATGACTGCTACAAATTTGCCAAGTTATACCAGAAGTGCCAAGAACATGCCACCGTGCCTAGAAGGCCACCAGTGCCACTACACCCCACCATCCCCAGTTGGCCATTCACCCAATGGGGCACGGACATGGTGGGTCCTTTGCCCGCATCTTCATCAGGATGCTAATATATTCTGGCAGCCACAGATTACTTTTCTAGATGGGCAGAAGCTGTGGCACTAAGAGAAGTGACGGGGGCACTGATCGCTAGATTCTTCCGTCAGAATATAACATTCTGGTTCACGGTCTTCAGCCAAATTATCTCCGACAATGATAGCCATTTCAGAAATCAGAAGGTGCACAGGCTAGCCGACAAGTATAAAATTGATTAGAGGACATAATCCCCCTACAATCCTTAAGCCAATGGGCTTGCAGAGGCATTCAACAAGACCCTCTGCACCCTGCTAGCAAAAACCGTCAGCTCCAGCAAGAGAGACTGGGAAGAGAAAATGTATGAAGCACTATGGGCATATCGTATAGTTTACAAGACCCCGACCGGCTGCTCGCCATTCTCCCTAGTGTATGGATCAGAAGTGGCGGTGCCAATAGAGCTGGAAGTGTTGTCACTGTGAGTTGCTATCCAGCACGATTTGACAAACGGTAAACAAACAAACATAAAAAGAAGGCTGGAGGAGCTTGCTGAGCTCGAAGGAAAATGCCTCCAAGCGCAACAAAACATCCAACTCTACCAAGCTCGCATGGCCCGTGCTTTCAACAAGCAGGTCAAGGAGAGAGAATTCAAGAAGGGTGACCTGGTCATGGTCAAAAGAAGAGAAGTAATGGCCTCCAACCCCAAAGAGAAGTTGGTTTAAAACTGGTAGGACCTTATGTTGTCCACTGAGTCTATGAAGGTGGTACCTATCTTCTCGTAGACCACAAATGGGTAGTTCAATTCTCCCCCCTCAATGGAAAACACTTGAAGTTGTATCATGCAACTTTGTCGGCATTCGAAGAGTAACCGAAACGTAACTTGGTCTAGTGACACTCCGCCCTGGCTGCGCTCTCCAATATATATATATATATATATATATGTACCCAGCTCAAACCAATCCCAACGCCATTGGCCTGTGATTGCAGAAGTCTTCCCCATTATACACCAATCTCAAAGTTCCTTGGGAACCCCACATAGTCCCACTGAGCTACCACTACGCATGTCACCATGTTGGACCTTACGTCCACATCAGTGCATAAACTATTTCCTTTGCGCTGGTGTTATCCCTGCGCCTGTGAATATACATTTTTTGGCAAAAGTCTTCGTGCCTGAGCCGACATTTACACACATCACCATGTTGGACCTTACGTCCACATCGGTGCATAAATAATTTCCATTGCGCTAGCGTTACCCCCGTGCCTGCGAATATACATTTTTCAGCAAAAGGCTTTATGCCTAAGCGAACATTTACACACATCACCATGTTGGACCTTACGTCCACATCGGTCATCTCCTTTGCGCTAGGCATTATTCCCGCGCTTGCGAATATACATCTTTCGGCAAAAGGCTTCGTGCTCTAGTCGATATCTACACATTGTCACCATTGCAGACCTTTCGTCCAAATCAGTGCATAAATGTTTTCCTTGTATTGGCATTACCTTCTTGCCAATGAATACACCCTTCTCCGGTGCAAGGCCTCGTGCCCTAGCCAATATTCACACATGATCGCCATTGTGGACCTTACGTCTGAATCGGCGCATAAACTCTTTCCTTGCCTTGGCATTACCTTCTTGCCAATGAATGTATACCCGTTTACGCCACAAGGCCTTGTGCCCTAGCCGATATCTACACATTGTCACCAGTGCAGACCTTACATCTGAATCGACACATAAACCATTTTCTTGCATTGGCATTACCTTTTTGCCAATGAACACACCCTTTTCCGGAGTAAGGCCTCATACCGTAGCCAATATTCACACATGATAGCCATTGTGGACATTACGTCTGATTCGGCACATAAACTCTTTCCTTACCTTGGCATTACCTTCTTGTCAATGAATGTATACCCTTTTCTGGCGCAAGGCTTTGTGCCCTAGCCGATATCTACACATTATCATCTTTGTAGACCTCACGTCCGAATCGATGCATAAACTCTTTCCTTGTCTTGCCATTACCTTTTTGCCAATAAATATATACCCTTTTCTGGTGCAAGGCCTCATGCCCTACCCGATAGCTACACATTATCGTCATTGCGGACCCTATGTCTGAATCGGTGCATAAACTCTTTCCATGCATTGGCATTACCTTCTTGTCAATGAATGTACATCCTTTTTCGGCGCAAGGCCTCCTACCCTAGCCGATATTCACACACCACCACCATTATGGACCTCATGTTTGAATCGATGCATAAAACCTTTTCCTTACGTTTGCATTATCTTCTTGTTGGCAAATGAACATGGTCTGGTGCAATTCATGCAAGCCCCACCAGAAATCTATTTTTTGCATATCGTTAGATTGGACCTTCCATCCTCTTTAATGATTAAACCTACCATTGCTTCAACATGTAGCCAATGTCGATGAACAAACCAACGCTGATCCTCGTTATCATTGGTGAGATCGGTGAACATATCGTTGGCTTGGACTTTTCGTGTAACGACCCAAACATCGGGATACCGATAACCTGATGTAGCATCGAATTACTGCACCAGGAATTGGGAAAGTCACCCAAGAGGCTGATGAGGCCCCTGAAGGGTTGGGGGAGTTTGTCGAGGGAACGTATAACGAATTGGAATTAGAGAACTTAACAGGTTGTAAGCAAGTTATTTGTGAGATCATCTTTGTTTATCTCTCACAGGGTGGGGTATGGATGTTTCCATAGCTGAATTAAAAGGAAATGTTCTAAATGCATGATAATGAAAGATAATTTCAATGAAAGGTGTATTTAATGTGGAAAAATTACGTTTTCCCCTAAAAATGTCGCTCCCCAAACTTAAGCTCAAGTGAACTCCTCTTCATGATCTCACCGCAAGGTGAATTGGAGGGCTGCAAGTTAGGTCAGGTTGGCTTGGGTTGGGTTCAACCCCAACCTTGGCCTGCACTTGAGGAGGGTCAACTCAATGGGTCAACCCAAGCCCAACCTGTATGAGTTTACTTGGGCTCAGGTCAGGTCATGTTGGGCGGTGCAAATCTTCTTCCTAGCCTTTTCTTCTATAGTTTTACCATCCCTCCCTCCTTCATCTTCCTCAACTGCGTGTCCTCCCATTGTGCATCTTGTCAACCAACTCAACCCAATGATATAGAAGAGAAGAAGAGGAACAAGCAAAATAACTCCGCAGAAGATTTAACTCAAGGTGGAACCGCAGAAGGATTTTAATTCGGTGCCATTGTTGACTCGGGTGATGACCTTGGGACTGAGGGGGCCTGCAGATCCGGAAATGTCAACGCAAAGTTAGTAATGGCAGGCTGGATCCTGCTTTGGCAAAGAGAGAGAGAGAGAGGGATGGCACAGCTAAGACAGGAGGGTGAGTCCAGCATTGTCAAGGTAGATATACTGTGTGCCTGGCACTGGGGCTCACCTGATTGACAGCAACAAGAAATAGAAGAGAGGGGGTGGGGCAGCTGAGAGGGGAGGAGCGGCACCGGGATTGCATTGGAGGGAAGACACAAAAGAGAAGAGTAGAGAGAGGGAATGGGGAGTTGAACAAAATGGCTGCGAGATTGGAGAGCATGGACTTTGAATGGATGTGGGTGGAAATTGATGGTTTAGTTGCATTGGAGAGAGGAAGGAAGGAAGCTGGGACTTGGGTGTTGAAGTTAAAGCTTAAAGAGATGCTGGGTGGGTTAAGTTGCACTGGGAAGAGGAAAGAAGAAAGATAGTCTTTAAATGGGCACAATCTCAGGTTGGGTAGGATAGCCTGAGGGCTCATCCTGACAAACCTGATATGCAGTTGGGTTGAACACAAGTTAGACCCTAACTCAATACAATCCATAAATTGTCCGGTTCAACCCTGCCCAAGACTTGGGTTTATCAAGCATGTTTTAGTTGACCTACCCAAATTTACAGCCCTAGCTGAATTGTAGCTGATTAGAGCTGTGCGGTTAAAAGTGATAGGTAAGCAAGATGACGAGGGCTCATCTGAGCCTCACATGCTGAGGTGAACACCTAAGCATTTGCAACAATGCCCCTGAACCCTCCCTCATTCCCCAAAGCCGATTAAAAAGGCCCATCATGGTCTCGTTGAAGTAGTCAGCATTGCCTTTGGCTTGAAGGTTTATCTAAGAATTTTTAATCTGTCCATCAGTCACATTATTATTTTTATATGGTGGCAATCAATTCACCCCCCTCCTTCTTTCCAATTCATCAGGACAATAAGTGTACTTACATTTAAATATCTCTGGAAATCTTTTGCGCATAGCTTCTTCTGTTTCCCATGTCGCCTCGTGTGGCCAAGATTTTCTCCATTGGACTTTGACCATAGGAATAGTTTTATTCCGAAGTTGACATACTTCATGTTCAATTATTTTGATTGGCTTTCGCTCATATGTCAAATCCCTTTCAATCTCCAAGTTGTCATAGCTTATAATATGGAATGGATTAAGGACGTACCTTTTGAGCATTGAGGCATGAAGTGCATCATGGACTCCAGCTAATTGTGGCAATCCGGTATGTGACCTCGTCAACCCTTTCGAGAATTTCAAAGGGGCCGATGAATCTTGGAGTGAGCTTGCCTTTAATGCCGAACCTTCATATACCTTGACACACAGAAACCTTGAGAAACATATGGTCTCCTACTTGGATTCCAGATCATGCCTTCGATTATCAACATGAGATTTCTGTCTATCTTGAGCCATATGGAGTCTTTCTTGAATGAGCTTTACCTTTTCGATAGTATCTTGAATGATTTCTAGACCTAGAAGTTGCCTTTCTCCAACTTCATTCCAGCATATTAGTGAGCGGCAGCTTCTTCCATGTAGTGCCTTGAGTGGCGCCATTTGAATACTAGCTTGGTGACTATTGTTGTAAGAAAATTTAACTAGAGGTAGGTGATCGTGCCAACTCTCACCGAAATCAATAACACATGCCCTAAGCATATCATCCACCACCTAATTTATCCTTTCAGTTTAACCATCAATTTGTGGATGGAAAGCCATTCTGAAATTGAGTTGGGTGCCCAATGAATGTTATAGACCCTTCCAGAATTGAGATGTGAATCAAGGGTCTCGATCAAAGATAATGCTCACAGGGATACTGTGTAACTTCACAATCTCCTTTATGTATAAGGCTGTTAGAATATCCACAGGCCATTGACTTTTTATAGGTAGAAAGTGTGCCGATTTAGTCAATCGATCTATGATCACCTATATACCATGGTGTCTACCTCTTGTCTTAGGTAAACCCATGATGAAATCTATCCCTATGCTTTCCCACTTCCATTCGTAAATTTCTAAGGGATGTAGCTTACCAGCGGGCTTTTCATGTTCTGCCTTAACTTGCTGACAAGTGAGGCTGCGAGATGCAAAGTCCACTGTTTCTCCCTTCATATTGGGCCACCAAAAATTTCTTTTCAGGTCTTGGTACATCTTGATAGTAGACCTGTAAACGGATCGGATACGGAGCGGATAGTGTGATATCCGAATTCATATCAGATTAGTAATCGAATTATCCGCCACATATTCTGGTATGTTGTTATTAGATCACTTGCACTTGATAGGAACACTTCTTAGACTTGAGATCCTCTCCATTAGATATTCCTTCTGTCAGACTAGGTGATCTTATTTCAAGGTCGCCATAAGTCTCCACGAGCCTGAGATTCTCACTAGGATGTGGAGCTGATTATACCCTAAAAAGTCTTAGAAAGCACTTGAGTTTTCTATGTTTCCTGCACTCTGTGCTGATCACAGCCTCCCTTCGACCACAACCCCCTGGTAAATACTGGCCCAAGATCACATTTTGCCTATAGTTCTTCTGTGTCGACCCTATCTGATTGCGGTCTTGACTTGATCGCTAACTCAAGCTAGCGGTCCTCAAAGAATCGCATTCTATCTGAATGTTGTCCAACATGAGGTTTGACTCAAGGGTTGATTCTACTTTCTTCTCAGGTGGTTTTTTGACTGTCTAGAGCCTAAGACTTTACTCATTAAGACATTAATGAATTATGAAATTATGGAAATATACTGTTATGCTGTCGGATTCCTCCCGTAGCATGACCTTGTCATTAATTCTTTCTTGAACTCTCATGTTCTTTTCTGTACGTTCTTACCTTGACTTTGTTAACATGAACTATTGTTTAAACTTGATATTACTAGCCAAACTTTATTGTTATACTCATGAAAGCAGCTAGATTTATAACTTGAAGATACAAGGGCGGGCACAGACGGTGTCCAAGGGCTGCACGCTATCCCCCTCAGTAGATGGCTGGAAACATACTGTTAAAAATTGGGTATGATGAATACTGGCATCGCATTGTGCTAGATGTACTTTTTTTATAAATGGGTGAAATCCACGAAATCTCATGATTGATTATTACATGGCTTGTTACATGACTTTCTAGTGCATAGCCTACTTGGTTATGAAAAGTACTTTATCGTTACATGCTCATACATTTTTGATATTAAAAGGCCAACTTATATCCATGCTATAATCTTACCTGATCATGCTTCCATGTTGTCTCATATCTCTACATTTATCTTGATACTTGTTGTTACTTTAATTTTATCCGTATGATTTATCACACTTTTATTATCTTACCTACTAGAGCAAAAATATTAATTACTTTAACTTTGCCATCATGTTGATACGAAGATACCTACTGGGGGAATGCGCTCATTCCCTACTTTCTATTCTTTTCGGGAGACTCTAGCAGGTCAGATTTGGACTATTCGAGTGGCGGATCCGAGAGTGATTGATGTACGAGTGAAGCCTAGATGGTCAAGAGTCATATTGTAATTTAAGTTCTTTCACTATAATAGGCAGTAAAGTTGATCATGTTATGTAATTTTCTTTTTATTGAGTCTAGTAAGTCAAAGAGAGTCAAAGACAAGTGTCTTTTGTAAACCTTTGATTATGACTCAATAAAGTTGAATTTATAAGTATATGGTGGTGTTCAAATGATAGGAATGTCCAGGAAGTCAAGAAGTGGCGGGGCTATCTCTGAAGGGTTAAGAAATGATAGGAATGTTCATGAAGTCAAGAAATGATAGGACTATCTCCAAAAAGTCAAGAAATGGTAGAAATACTTAGAAAGAGTAAAAATTGTAAAAATACCCAAAAGGGGTCTGAAATTGCAAGAATACTCAAATGGGGTTAGAAATTGCAAAAATACCTAGGAAGGGTCAACAAGGGCAGCAATGTCTAGAGTTCCTCTGAAATTGCAAAAATACATTGATGATTGGAAAGATTATAGAAATACCTTGATGATGGGAAATTGCGCGGGAATGTCGTTGATGGACATCAAATCAACTTAAGGGTTCGATCACAATCAAGAGAGTGATCATAACCATAAAACAACTCCGACGGACCGACAATAATCATCTTGGCGATCTAACAGTTTGATCGTGATGGAATTCAAATTCAAGTGTCCTATCAGGATGAAAGCAAATTCGAATGATCTAAATGCAGATTGAAGTAAATTCAAATAGTCTGATTACAACCGTATATAATCCTAAAGACCCGATTACATAATTGGGACTATATGTAAAGGTCTTAAAAGACCGAATGCACTCCAAATTACATATGTTCAAAGAAATAAAATCTTCAAATATCTTCTCAAGAGTATGTACCCGTAATGGGCGATCACCAAGATCATTTATGTGACAATGTGTAGAGACAAAAGACGTTCTTCGATAGTTAATTAAAGGCATTTGGACTTTATGTCGATGTAAATTAACATCGACTCCGATCAGTGTGGAAAAACCCAGTACACGAGCCCTTTATTGTCTGGTAAACCAAAAATATAAAATAAATAAATGTAAATAAACATGCTGATGATACCCAAACCCCCGCAAATTTTAATTCATCATCGGTGTGTCCGGATTTTTTTTTGGCATGTGAAACAATGGTATAGTTGGACAAATTGGAGAGGAGTAAAAGATATGTCCTGTCGTTGGCCTAAGTTAGCATGTTGAAGCCAGAAGGCCAGTACTGCTTTGGCATTTCTAAGCACATATGCTGTTCATCTCTCCTGTGATTTCAATACCTAGATCGTTCTTCAATTTTTTTTGAAGCTATCGTCCTTCACTTATTATCCAATCCTTTCTATTCAGCCATGCAACATGCAACTACCCGTCTACTTGCACATTGCATTATTCCTACATATTTGTTTCAACATGTGGAAAATATAATTCGGTTGAAATGTAGATGCGCACATTTGTAGTTATTTAAGTAGCGTGCGTATTATTAATTCCACAAATTTAGATTTAACAGACGATTTAGGGTTCAGATACTGGACATTTCCCCACCGACTGCAGTCGGTGTTTATTTACATCGGCGTAAAGTCTAAATACCTTCGATTAACTATTAAAGATACTTTTTCGACCTCTATACCCCCCCCCCCCCCCCCCCCCCCCCCCCCCCCCCCCCCCACCCCCCCCCCCCCCCCCCCCCCCCCCCCCCCCCCGCCCGCCCCCCACCGAAGGAGAGGGTGACTTTAAGTGAGGAACTAGCACCGTATCGCCTGGCACCGGTTTGTACAGATACTGGTACCAGTACCGGCTCTAACAGGTACCGGACCGGTATAGGCTTTGAATACCTTGCCTACAACCACAGCGTCAAAAAGACTATGTCAGCTTGCAGAAAAGAGGCCGAATCCGGTCCAATAGTTATTCAGGTATGGTCCCATCATGGCCGATTATTCGACTTTATATGAGTTTCAAGACTAGAGAGGCAACTCCATGTTATGGAAAGGCGACTATCCTATTTTGCCAAACCAACCATTCAAGAAGTGGTATATAAGACCGACCCAACAATGGCCGATGAGTATGAAAAACAGGAGCGAGAAATGATCTATGAGGCCGACCCCGCGTTGGCCTAGGAATATGAAGAAGAGATGCAAGAAGGGCCTATGTTGCAGAATGCTTGAGATCATGATTTAGTTGTTACTTCCGAGTTAGCTTTGATTGACAACACAATATTCGAGGATGGTCCATCAGTTGTTCCGTTAATTGGTCTATCTGACGTTATGTTATCTTGAGAACCAACTCGTGTCGATGTTGTGTGACTAAATTTTTGCGTGGCACATGAGAAGTGGCAACTCGAGATCTTTCATATGATTGTCTGTCCCGGTCGCTCAGGCTACCCTCATGTGATGGTCTTCATCGTCCTTCAACATTTCAAAATTTGAGGTTGAATATTTTCGAACCGGGAGAGATTGGCGCAGAGCGAGACTCGTGACATCGGACTACGGAATCGGTTTTGCACAGTGACATCATTTTACACAGACGACGATCGGAGTTGTAGTAGCGTCATTTTTATTTTTATTATGTATTTTATCTTTTTTTGAGTCTAGTCTAGTAGTAGCAAGTGAGTAGGATTAAATTTCTAATTTTTATTATTTTATTGAACTCATTTGGAGCTAATGTTGCGTCTTTGGATTTTTCTATAATATTTTATGTGATTTTCACACTATTTTCTTGAGTCTAGGGATATTTTCATCTATAAGCGTCATGTTAGGGTTAGGGTTCGCCTAACTCTTATAACTAGTCTTGTAATCCCTCTTTTCCAATTAATGAAGAATTTACGGGTGTGATTTTACATAATTTTTCTCCTCCTCTGCGATGGAGAGGAGAGAGCCTTGAAAGCAAGGTCTGCAGACCCGTTCGTACCGGCCGTACCGACTTTTTACTAGTACGATACGGTACGGTAGCGTACCTAGCGTACCGTTAGGTGCCAATAAGACTATATTACTTCATCAATAGTATTATAGTAAAAAATGTTAAGTGGCACAGTCCCATGCTGACCGTGCAGTACTTGGATGGTCCTGGGCCAGCACCTGGGGATTGGGCTTTACCCTTGAAGAATATTATTACAATGGCGCTATGATGTGGACACCATCTCCACTTTCTTTTTAGTCGAAGACTGTCATCCGGGGGCAACTTATGATGAGTACCTGGCAGAAACTGAACATGCCAGGCCACCTCAACCAGAAGGCCAAGAAGTAGAAACTATGACACCCTGTAAACACTGGGAACAAGTTTATTGTGAAGAAATAGCTTTACAAGCCAAATTTGACACAATAAACAACAGCGAAATCGAATACACCAAAGAAGGTGGAGCTTGCCTCTCTTGCATCCCTCCCTTGGCAGTGATACCAGCACACCCCAGACCGATCGGAAAAGTTTCTGGCAAAATTGGTCGGAGAAGACCTGTCATTGAAGCCGTGGCTAAGAAAGATCATGCCATCTCCACAGAAGGTGTAGCGGCTCAAGGGACCGTGACAGTAGGATCAGTCTTATGCACTGCCAAGCTGAAATGCCTTCCCTCTGAGCCAGCGATAAACAAATGTCAACCCCTCGAAGCTACTCACACACCAACTGAAGTCAAGATTGTAGAAGACCCATTAGCGGGATGGCTTGCACCTTTGCCACCGGCTGAATTAAAAGTCCCTGAGGACATTCAGGGACAACACAATGAAGATGTCGAGGTACTCGAGCTCAACGATGATATCCAAGACTTCGTTGACCTTCAGTCGGAGCCCCCGAAAATTGAAGATGGAGGTTAGGCCCCAATGGATGAACTGATAGAAGTGAATTTGGGAAGTGAGGACGATCCCAGGCCAACTTTCCTTAATCCCCAGCTCTCCTTAGAAGAGCAGAAGCTATACATCCAGCTGCTACAAGAATTCTGGGACTGCTTTGTCTGGAGCTACAAGGAAATGTCAGGGCTTAGTCCTGTAGTTTCATAACATGAACTTGCTATAAGTCTCGAAGTGGAGCCGATAAAATAGCCACCACGGTGTATGAGGCTGGAGCTTATCACGCACATATGCAAAGACGTAGACAAGCTCATCGATGTGGGTCTTGTCGAAGAAAACCAATATATCACTTGGTTGGCCAATATTGTACTCGTAAAGAAGAAGAATGTGCAGATTCGAATATGTGTTGACTTCTGAGATCTGAATAAGTTGTGTCCAAAAGATGACTTTTCAGTGCCAATAATGGAAGTCATGATTGATGCTACAACCGGTCACAAGGCCCCGTCATTTATGGATGGATCGTCTGGCTACAATCAAATATGGATCGCGGAGCATGACCGGGTCCATACTTCCTTCCGAACCCCCAATGGCATCTACCACTACAAGAGGATGCCGTTCGGATTGAAGAACACTGGCACAACTTACCAGCGAGCAATGACTAGAATCTTTGATGAGCTGCTCTACCACAAGGTCGAGTGCTATATAGATGATCTGGTAGTCAAGTCCAGCTCTAAAATCGACCTCAGGTCGAGCTATCATCAACTCCGAATTAAAGATGAAGATATTTACAAGGCTACATTCTGTAACAGATATGGACATTAGGAGTTCGTAGTGATGCCGTTCGGATTGACTAATGTCCCGACAGGTTTCATGCAACTTATGAATAATGTTTTCAGGCCTTATCTCGACCGATTTATGGTTGTCTTCATTGATGATATCTTAATAGATTCCAAGACTAAGGAGAAACATGAAGAACACTTAAGGATAGCATTACAAATCTTAAGGGAACATCAATTATATGCAAAGCTCAATAAACGTGAATCCTGGCTAAAGGAGGTCTCTTTCCTTGGCCACATTATTTCAAAAGAAGGTATCGTCTTGAATCCTTCTAAAGTTGAAGCTGTCAATAATTGGAGTTGACCAACGATCGTCTCTGAAGTTAGAAGTTTTCTTAGTCCGACTGGCTATTACCGGTGATTCATCAAGGATTTCTCCAAAATCGTCGTTCCTTTAACTAGGCTCACAAGAAAGAAAAATCTTTTTATATGGTCAAAGGATTGTAAAGAAAGTTTCCTAACTCTCAAGGAACATCTCACCACTACACCTATATTGGCATTGCCCATTGAAGGTGGCGGCTTTGAAGTCTACACGGATGAATCTGGCATTGGCCTTGGTTGTGTCCTTATGCAAAATGGCAAAGTGATTTGTTATGCTTCGAGACAATTGAAGTGTCATGAAGAGAAGTACCCCGCGCATGATCTAAAGTTCACCGCGGTTATCTTCACCTTAAAGATATGGTGGCATTACCTTTAGGAGGAGAAGTTCACCATATTTTCGGACAACAAAAGTCTGTAGTATATCTTCACCCAAAGGGAAATAAACATGAGGCAAAGAAGATGACAAGAATATCTCAAGAATTTTGATTTCTCCATACAGTATCACCCTGACAAAGTAAATGTTGTAGCAGATGCGCTCAGCAGGAAACCTCTAGCAACTCTAGCAAGTCTTCGCAAAGGTATGACCTACCTTATAGAAGATTTTTCACATTCAAATTTAGATATTAATGAGGAAGAAGAAGGGTGTATTGTTGCCAATATCCGGTCACAACCCACATTTATAGAAGACCTAGTCAAGTTACAATACAATGACCCTATGCTGGTGGAGATCAAGACCAGTATTGATCAACAGCCAGAATTTTCTGTTTCGACTGATGGAAGGCTATTATTCAAGGGTCGGATCTGTGTGCCAGATTATGCCGACACTAAGAAGTTGATTATGGAAGAAGCTCACAAGTCAAGGTATGCCATTCACCATGGTGCTACTAAGATGTACCAAGATTTAAAAAGGAATTTCTAGTGGTCCAACATGAAGAGAGAGATAGCGGACTTTGTATCCCGCTACCTCACTTGCCAGCAAGTTAAGGCGGAACATCTAAAGCCCGCTGGGTGAAGTCACCGGTCCGCTCATTGTTTGCTTGCTAGGTCCGAGGGTCATTCGGTCTTGTGACTACCACCCCCAAGGTAGTTTCACATCAGCTCTTCCTATCAAGCTTACACCCAACATAATCAACATTAGAGTATGAGATTAAATCAAAATGACATGTTGTGGGATACCACAGCCCTAAATCATGTGTGCTAGCAAGGTATCTTAATTTTTTTTATAGTAATTAGATGAGACTATGTGGGATTTGCTTGAAATCTAGCACACGTGCAGACACTAAACTGTATGTTAGGCCTGGAGGCAATGAGGTACAAAAGGGATCCGATCATACCTCGGTATGTTTTTCGATCTACATGTTTACCTCCTTTATTTACATCTAGGGATGCATTTGTTCCCAAGGGCGTGGATATGTGCTTGTCATCTTTCATCCTGAACTTCTTCTAAATCTCAAATGTATACTTGGACTAGTTTATGACGAATCCATCCTTAGTCTGTGTGACCTACAGTCCAAGAAAAAAATAGAGTTCACCCATGAGGCTCATTTCAAATTCCCTTGTCATTAATTCAGCAAATTGCTTACATAGATTGGGATCAGTCGAGCCAAACACTATGTCATCTACATATATCTGAACTACAGTGATATGTTCATTTACAACCTTAGTGAAGAGAGTTTGGTCGACTTTGCCTCTGCTGTAGCCCCGGCTTGTCAAGTGGGCTCTGAGTATGCCATACCAGGCTCGGGGGGCCTGCTTCAATCCATACAGTGCCTTATTCAATTTGTAGACATGGTTAGGTAAATAACTATGCTCTAAGTAAGGTGGCTGTTTTATAAACACTTCTTCTTTTATTAAGTTATTCAGAAATGCACTTTTGACATCTATTTGTTGAAGTGTTATGCCTAGTGAGCATATAAATGCTAATAAAATTTCGATGGCTTCAATCTTAGCCATAGGAGCGTAAGACTCTTCTAAGTCAATTCCAAGCTCCTGATTATACCCTTTAGCTACCAGCCTAGCTTTATTTTTGGGTATTACACTGTCTTCATTTAATTTGTTCTTAAGGATCCATCTAGTCCCAATTACAGATTGACCTGCGGGTCTGGGAACCAGTGTCACGTCCCGACGCAGAATATCGAGGCACGATGAGTCGTAATCATTTTTGTCGATCAGAGCATATGTGTAAGGGGTCCAACCACAATGGGAAATAACAAGAAAGGGATACTATTATTTCATCAAATAAGTTCTTACAATACCACTAAGCCTTAAGAGGCATAAATACAACTTTCAAATACATTTAATTCAAGCAAGAGCAATAAATTTAACCTAGGGAATCTAAGACAAGCTGGTCCCTCTTTCACTCTTGCTCGTCCCCGTTTATTTGGGGTTCATCATCGAAACTACCTGAAATATTAGCCGAAAATACAGGGTGAGCGAAACACTCAGTTACTAAAGCACTGCTGGCCCTCTACCAGTAGGGGACCCACCCCACATCCCTGACTCGGCATCCCCGAGCCACCCCTAGGTTGAGTGTGCGTGCCGAAGAGTGTCCGCTTACGTAGGCCTCTTGGCCTTGTGGTTATGCTTGCATTCCTAGGTCCAAGGGGTTATTTCACATCATCCTAGCATCTCAGAGATGCATCTTGGCAGTGGCCGAGAGAGATCAGGATGCTTTTCAAGTCTGGGCCTAGGTGTTGGAGGGATCTCTTCGCGAGGAGATTGAGCAAGCTAACGCAGCAGATGCCCGAGCGGCTGAGTTGAGGGCCAAGGTGGACGCTGCTGAGGAAAGGGTCCGAGCGGTGGAGGCCCGGGCCAAGAGGATGAAGGCTGCGATGGCCACCACTGGCATCGATGTTGTAGAGTGCTTCTGGTCATCCTCAGATTGCCAAGACTCGTTTTGCCGCACTCACTTGTTGTCCTACAGATTTGAACAGTACCAGACCGGACCAATAGATCGTCTCTGTCCCGTAGAGTCTGACAAGCTGCCCGTCACCCCCTGCTCGGCACTCCTGGATTCATTGTGTAACCTTTTACCTCCCTACGAGGAGTGGGCATCAGATTTGGGTCTATAATTATTGGTTATTTACTAGTACCGGGAGTTACGTGTCTTGGTCGGGAGTCTTCCCCACGCCCCGAGAGTGGTGGTACGGATACCACCCCTCCTTGTCATACTTGCTAGTCACGTATACATTCTTGAAGACGCTGCTTGTGTGATCAGTAGGGCCCTAGCTCACTAAATACCATTCATCGCTGTGAGTGAGAAAGCGTGACCTTTCCATGACTCGATCCGAGCACGTGAGACCACCCTTGACTCTTTGCCGATTTCTCAATCACGTGCATCCATGCATTTCCCTCGCTTGAGATGATTGTGAGCTTGCGTTTCTTATTGAGGACACATACTCCTTTTCTAGAGCTCTTTGGTTTTAAGAGTCGAGGTAGCTTCATTGTTTGCGTCATTGCTGGTTGCATTGTCAATTTAGTTGCATCGTCACTTAGAGTCTCATGTTTGCATCCCGTCCCGCATCATCTCAGCTCCTCCGATCCTATGTGTCTGAGGGTTAGAGAGTGAAGGGGGAAACGAGAGTGTGAGAGATATTGTAAGAGGGTGGGTTTTCTTCTCCATCTTGTCCCCTTTATTTCACCTCTTTTTCCATTGGCCCAATATGTAATCTCTCGGATGCAGCCTTTTAATGTTTGAGAAAGAATGAAGCTCGGGGCCTTGGCCTTTGATTTTCTTTGTATGAGCATGGTGTCCATTTCTCCTGTATGTGCATATATAATTATTGTATAGATATATATGTTGTGCTTGATGGGGACATCAACGTCAGCCCGCTCACATTGTGTTTTGCATCTACGTCCTTTTATATTTGTATGTATACCCTTTTCCGTAGTGGAGTTTTTCAACTTCGAGTTATGCTTCTAGGGGAAAGTTGGGAAGGGTGCTCTCGTCCTCACAGCTCTTTCTGCGCTCACCGAACTATCAACCTCGCCTGCCCTCAAAATGTCCAACCCCCCTCAGGTTGTTCCAAATGGAGTTTTTTTTGTATATGGGGAGATTTCCCTCCATCCCCACCTTCGAAGATAGGGTCGAACTAATTTTGATCAATTTGGAGGCGAGGATGCGTGAGACTACGTGCGTCTCGACCTCCCGAGTGGGAATGACTGTAGAGTATGTGTCCAAAGTGGGCGGAATTGTAGAGTTGACGGGCGGTTATCAGGAGGCGGCCAGGTCGATGGCCGTTTCAAGGGAGCTGGGCGGGTTGTGGCCGCCTTAGGAATTGGGCGGCCAGGCAGCCAAGGTTGTGGCCACCTTAGGAATTGGGAGACCAGGAGTCTGGCCGCCTTGGAAACTGGGCGGCTAGGACCCTGGCCACCTTAGGTTCTGGGTGGCCAGCACCTTGGCCGCCTTGACCACCTAGGCGGCCAAAGCTGTGGCCGCCTAAGACCCTGGGTGGCCAGCTCTCTAACCTTCTTCTAGAGGCTAAGCGACCATCGGTTTGGACGCCCAGAAAATATATTTAACTTGATTTTTTCAATAGTTTTCAAAATGATAGGCACTGTACGATTGTATCCACAATTTTTCACCTCGGGGGTATGAGCCCCCAAACCCCCAACCTTACGGGCAAGGGGGCGCTATCCCCTGCAACCCCTTGCAACCCCCGCTAACTTACCGAGAAGTTGGATCTGCGAAAGGGCAAGGTGAAGCCTACCTGGATAAAGATAAGACCCCACACTCCCAATCATCCAATAGAAAGTTCACTTCTATGATGGCTAGATGAGGTCCACGAAATGTTCAAAATTAGGCATCTACAATGGGGTGTTGAAACTCCGATTACAAGTCATGTGCAAGCCGTAGGATAATTTTGTCATTTATGTCGATTCTCGGGTCATTGTATAGCCACGCAGGTATTTTCGCCATTGTACATAATGTTCGTCGAGGGACTCATGATTCGGCTAGACTCCGCATGAGGGATATTTGTGTGACGCACCCTCAACGTGAGAGTGCCGAACACAAAGCCAACAATATCCTTGCCTGGATAGCTTGAGCACCGTACAATCCTAGTTAAATGCTTGTCGTCCATGCTATTCCACCTGAGCCTTGTTCCCATGTTCGTAGTGTTCTCTCCTTTGGGCTGCCCTGTGGGAGGATTTATAGGCCCAAAATCGGCCAAAGGGACACCTAGTCTGGTTGGAACTTTGAGGGCCTATTTCGTATGGGGTTAGAACGGGGATATCCCCAATCTAATCTCATTCTGTGTTTGGTATGGGTAAAAAGAGCAGGGATAAGGGGGGTTAAGGAAAATAGGGTTAACCCCGATTAGAAATGTAAGATCACGATGGCACATGATGACGATCCATCCGGGCTTTGAAAAATGTGGAGGGGGTAAATGATGTCCGCATCATATGAACTGGTCGTCCCGACCATGGGAGCCCCCCGAAGAAACGACCAAGGCAGTCAAGCCGACAAAGTGGCAAACTCTACTCCCCACCTGGGGACCTCAAAAAAAGAAGAAAGAAAATCATGAGGCATACGTGATCTTTACACTCGCCTCTTCACAAAAGAAGAAGAGAAAAGAGAAAAGAGAAAAGAGAAAAAAAGAAAGTCATGAGGCAGACGTGATCTTTGCACCCATCTCTTCACCCGTCTCTTCACAAAAGAAGAAGAAAAGAAAAAAATATGAGGCAGACACGGTCTTTTACCTTTGGCCTTCAATCATCCAACGAATAGACCTCTCATGTGGTCGACGTCACGACCTCTCGTCCAAGTCGACAAAAAAAAATGTTCCACCATCGGGGTGTGAAACCAACAGATGTTCCGCCATCGGGGCGTTAAATCGACAGATGTTTAGCCATTGGGGTGTTAAACCGAAAGATGTTTGACCATCAGGGCGTTAAACCGAAAGATGTTCAGCCGTCGGGGTGTTAAACCGACAGATGTTCAGTCGTCGGGGCTTCAAGCCGAAGCATGTTCAGCCATCGGGGGGTTAAACCGACAAGATGTTCAGCCATCGGGGTGTTAAACCAACAGATCTTCAGCCATCAGAGCGTTAAACCGATAGATGTTCAACCGTCGGGGCATTAAACCGAAAGATGTTCAGCCATCGAGGCGTTAAACCAACAGACATTCAGCCATTGGGGCTTCAAGCCGATAAATATTTAGCTGTCAGGACTTCAAGCTAATAAATATTCAGCCATCGGGGATTCAAGCCAACAAATATTCAGCCATTGGGGCTTCAAGCCGACAAACATTCAACCATCGGGACTTCAAGCTGACCAATGTTTAGCCATCGGGGCTTTAAGCTGACAGATGTTTAGCCATAAGGGCTTCAGCTGACAAATGTCAAGCCGACAAGCAAATCCACCTTCAGCCTTTGGCCACTGAACAAAATCAAGAGACCTTTCCTATAGTCGATATCATGACCTTCCATCTAGGATGACGCGTCAACCTATTGCTAGCATCAGGACTCCTTTGTCTAGGCTGACGCATAAACCTATTGGCAGCATCATGACTCCTTTGTCTAGGCCGGCGCATTAGCCCATTGTTGATAGCACTCTTGCCGTCTAAGCCAACAAATATCTCACCTTCGGCCTTTAGGCCACTAAAAAAAAGAGAAAAGACCTTTCACTCTGGTTTGGATCATTCCCTGGCCAGAGAATTAAAGGAGAGATGCTTTCACTATGGTTCAGATCCTTCCCCGGCCAGAGAATTAAAGAAGAGACCTTTCACTCTGGTTCGGATCCTTCCCCGACCAGAGAAGTAAATTGTATAGCTAGCGTGGTTCTATATAAAGTTCCGTCGCGCCGTGGGTATCTTCCGCGCCCGGGGCGTGACACCAGACGAATGGAGAAGGACGCTATTTAACAGGGTTTGCTTATCAGTATTTGATGAAAGTATACTGAACCCTGTGTTTGTCACATCACAATGCTTTCGAGGCCACCTCTTCTCATACCCGCCATTGCAGAGAGAAGAAGCAGGTGGCAATGAAGATGTTGCATCGACACATCAAGAGTGTCTAGCTAAGTTCTTGTACAGCTACAAGAAGACTACGTCGACATAATGAGGTCAGTGTGTCAACACACCCCTTAAGGCAAAACCCTCAAACTTTTATGTGTGGGCCCCCCTTAGGCACATACTCCATGGTCAAATCATTGGCGCACGCTCCAAGGTCACATGCCTAGGGTTCTAGAAAGATCCTTAGATAGAAGGTTCCACTTCTATCATTGGGCCAATCAGAGAATACCTTGGAATTGGAGTTTTATCCAAGTTGCTTGGCTATAAATAGTACCCATTCGCCTTGGAAAAGAAGTGATGCTCAAGAAGGAAAGTGACATCTTGTGCGATTTAGAGAAAGCATCCTTGAGGAAAGTTGAGAGCATTCTCAGAGAGCACCTGAAGAGGAAGAAGAGTGTGGAGATAAGAAGAGAGTAGCCACCAGAGATAGTGAGAGAGCTCTTCATGACTGAACATGCGGGGTTTCCAGACTTGACTTAGAGTCTTGTGGGTGTCCATCATAAAAGCTCCCAAATCTTCATCTGGAGCAACCTTATACTTTATCATTTTCATTTTCTCATCTTGTGTTTCTGGCTCATTTTTTCATTTCTGATATGTCTATAGTGTCTGTTTTTTGATACCTTGTTTTGGGTTCATTTTCCTTTGTTGCAAGCTATAAGTCAGCGGTGTGAGGAGGCTGTTCCTCACATGAAGCTGTTAGTCAGTAGTTGTTTGTGAACTGATTCCACTTGTATGTGTGTGTTACTTGCAAGTAGTGGAGCCTCACTAATCTAGTGAGCGGTGGACGTAGGTTGCGGATGTGCAACCAAACCACTTAAAAAACTCTGTGCAGTTGTTTGATCTTTGTGTGTTTGATATCTTTTCTTCTTCCTTCCCTCACAAGTTACTAACCTCTCTACTCACTGCATCTGATATTTCTCCTCTCCATACACATTTGGATTTGGGTAGTATTGTGCACTGAAAATACACGTTCCAAGGACATATCTAGTGAGTTTGTTGTTGTCTTACTCAAGGATAGATTTTGCATTTGATCGAATTTCTGAACAAGCTCTCATGTGTTTTTTCATTAGCTAAATGAGCTATTTTTAAAGAGTCGATCTATTCAACCCCCCTTCTAGATCTACTCTTCTACCTATCAATTGGTATCAGAGCGGGTTCCCCATCATGTGGTCGAACAACCACTCTGCACTTTGATGGTGCCCTCAATTGCCAAGGTCGAGGAATCAGCGCTATTCTCTTTACTCCGGAGGGAGTGACCATTCCTTTTGTGTATCAACTCTTTTTTCTTGTTACCAACAACATATCTCAGTATGAGGCTCTCCTAGCCAGATTGAAGCACGTCTATGTCCTGGGCGCGCATTATTTGAACATCATAGGAGATTGTCAACTGGTGCTGCACCAGATTCCTTCCACCGATCGCCCTCGTGAGTCGAAGCTTAAGCCTTATCAAGATTTGGTCACCCTTTTGGCTAGGCAGTTTCGCAATCTGATCTATATTCATACCCCTCGATCTCAGAATGTTCTTGCTGATGCACTAGCATCGCTTGCCTCCTCCTTGTCCTTTCCTCTCAATTGCTCTACTAAGACTATCGTAGTCCAGCGATTAGACGTTCCTTTCCTCCAGGAGCCTTGGTTCGCTAACCTTAGGAGATCCACAGAGGAGAAGGTTGAGAAGAAGGATTTGAAAGAGGTGCCTTTAACAGAGTTAGAAAAGATCTTGGAAGAAGAGGAATTGCTATGGTATCATGAAATTGAGTAGTATTGCAAGGACGGGTCATTCCTACAGTCGACAAATGTTGAGCAACGTAAGGCCATTCGAAGAGTCACCTCGAGATACACAATCATCACTAGAGAGTTGTATAGGCGTGCTCTTAATGGAGTTCTTATGAGGTGTCTAGATGATGATGAGGCTTGGAAGGTTGTCGAAGTAGCTCACTCTAGTGAGTGTGGAGGGCATGTCAATGGTCAGGCACTGGCGAAGAACATTCTTAGGCAGGGCTCTTACTGGCCAACCCTAGAGGAAGATTGTTCTGCCTATGTTCGTAGGTACGTCCAATGTCAACTCCATGCTAATAAGATTCATGCTCCTGCTTCCTCTCTCCATTCTCTCTTTGCTCCTTGGCCTTTCTCCATGTGGGCTTTTGACATTGTGGGCTCGCTGGGTGATCCCAATTCTCAGGTCAAGCAAAAATCCTTTATCCTTATTGCATAAGCATAGAGCTCCACATAAGTATATAGAGACAGCCTTCGCTATGGCCTCATTCCACCCGCATTTGTTTCTACAATGGGAGACAATTCATTGGCTCAATGGGATCAGGTTGATATAGTGTGCGCCGATCATGGTGTGGATGTCCTTAGCACTAGGAAGGAACTCCTCTAGAATAAGAGTGCAGTCTATCAAGGCAACTGTGTAACAAATTAGATCTTCCTCGCCTAGTTTGGATCTAGGAAGGCCTAAGTAGGTCTCTACCTCCACCAATAAAATAGTGGCCGTGAAAGATGGAAAGATGAATGTGTGAGTCTGGGGGTGCTAGAGTTCCACTAATGCCATAATGCTGTGCTAGTCCAATGAGAGTTTAGGGTAACCCTTGGCTAGAACTAATAGAGGGTAGAGATGCCACATAATTTCTATGATAAAACTAGCCCTAACTAAATGAAGTAATGATGAAACAAGTCCAGAAGTGGGCGCCCATGGGCCTAGCCCACTAATTGGGCCCATTTGGCCACTCTAATGACCCATTAACTAGCTAAAGGACTCAAGAAATGAAAGATTACATCAATGGGACTCAAATAAAATGAAAATTACATGCTATGATTCGAAATTAACTAACAGAGATGATGATGTGACGAGGACGAGGAACTGGAGTCTCAAAAAGATGGAGTGGCTAGGGAATGTCCCCATCACTCAGTCTCTCGGACCCGGCCTTCGAGCCCCTCACGCTCATCTACCCATTGACTCGAGCACTCTGCATGGGCCCAATGCTTCTCCTCCAAGAGCTTGCTTTTGAGCTCGGCCATATACCGAGCTTGGGACAATTGCTCGGCCTGTGCCCGAGCATCCTCCTGGCTCACCTGATCTCGCACCCCGAGTGAGGCGACCTCCTGTCGAAGCACCTCAAGTTTGGATGTCAACCGACTGATCCTACGGTCTGACTCGATGCGAACCTAGGACTGGATCCTCTCCTTGCTCACCAGCCGCACTACAAAGTCGGTAATCTCGACTCCCAGCTGAGCCATTAAGTTACCTCCCTCCATGACCCTTTCAAAGAGCATAGGAGGAGAACACCGCCGGAACTCCTCCCAAACCGATGGAGGCACCAAGTCTCGGCACTGATTGTACAAGGCAGCTTGGATGGCATACCACCCTTGCTAAGGAGGAGAGGCCCCTTCCGGAAGCGTCAGGGTTGGAGCGCCCCCCCCCATCCTCTCCATGCTCTGGGTGATGACACTAGGCTCAGCTTTGACCTACCCCTTGACATCCTCCTCCTCATCTTGCATCCCGACAATCCTGACCGGGACCTCTGAGTTGACCCCCTCCCCCTGCTCTCCCGCTAGTTCAGGGGAAGTCCCCTCGACCATTGTGGGCACCTCTGGCTCAGTCGGAAGAAGGCTCAGGTGATGGATACCCTCGGTGACGGGCTCCTCGATCGGGCCAGAAGTCTTCACCTTCTTCGACCACGTCTTCTCAGTGGTCTACGCCTTCATCAAGGCCAGAAGCAGTCACTCCTTAGCATCCTTTCGCTTGGACCCTCGGTGCATGGAGGCATCATCCCCAGAGATCTATTTGCCCTTGTCTTGGGCAGAAGAAGGGCCGTTGAAGCCTAAAGCATGCCCGGAGTAGTCGTCCCCTCTAGCTCGATGACTCCCCAATCGGCTGGTCGCCCCTCGCCACCACCACACCTTGTTTCTGCTCAATAAAAGGCAAATCATTAGAGAAGGGCTCGACCGACTGAGATAAGAAAGCATGAAGTTTGAAGCTTAAGGTCCTCATCACCGAGTGGTAGCGCTCGGCGAGGATGCTCCTCGATATTAGCCAGTGTCATCAACTCAATGGTGGTTTGACGATTCTCCTGAAGGATCCTAATCTCCTCCTCCAGCTCTGAGGAGACCACCGACGACTTCAAAGGGAATACCAGACGAAAGTTGGGCATATCGAGGAGCCCCCTGTAAAGGACCCCATTGCTAGCCCTGACCCAGAAAAATTGAGTCTTCCATCCCTTATGTGAAGAATCCTGAGGGGAGAGGGTCACACAACTCCTCTTCCTCCTATCCCGAAGATAGAAGAAGCCCTTCCCCACGTGGGTTTGCTCCTTCAACTCGAAGAAAGCATGGAAAAGATCCAAGGAGGGCTTGATAAAACACTGGTGGAAAAGAAAAATGAAAGAGAAGATGAAAGTGTAGGAATTGGAGACCAACTGGATCGGAGCTAGTTGATAAGATTGCAACAACTGCATGGCAAAAGGATCGAGAGGAAGGCAGAAACCACACTTCCAAGCTAGAAGAAAAATGTAGAAGAGGCTCAAATGAGTGTCTAATCTCAACTCATGGAGCTTGGCCGGGGAAAAGAAATACCACCCCGGCAGTTCATAGTGGACCTCGATCCCCTTCACTTCAGCCTCACCTAGCTCACTGCGCAAAGGATGACTGGGCACCGAACCTCCTGCTCCTTTTTCGGACCCCCGGGCCTCTGCCATAGGATTGTGCTCTGCCATGGAAAAATGCAGAGGATGAGAGGAAGAAGAAGAGGATACCACAGAGCTGAAAATGACTGGAGGAGGAGGAAGCAGACGGATCACTGTCACCGAGATCTCTACCAACTCCCCGAATGCCTCTGCTATTCTCAGCCCCCTCAAGTCACTCTCACGGCGGATAGATCCTCTCAATGCCAGTGTGGCAAGGAGAGAAAGCCCTAGAGGAGGAAATGTAAGACGCAAGCATCCAGAATATTTACGTATTTATACCAACATCTCAGGCAGGATGCGTCGTGACGTTTCAAACTCCCAGAAGTGTCTCCCCACGCCGGCTCGAGGAAAGCATCATCATCATACCCACATCCCTAGGATAGTCGCATTAAAAGGCCCCTGCCGGCGATCATATCCCCACTCGAGCCACCAACGCTACCCTACAGCATCCTACTCTCCGAGCCCTAAATTCTGGCCCGGGAGTAGGGGGAAAGTAGATAGGGGAAAATCGGTAGCCCAATTATACACGTGGATCGGGACAGCCACACCGGGTCCAGACTGGCCCAATTGGGCCCAGTGTGACCTAGCCAAGCCGAGCTCCCCAAGTGACAGCCCCATGAATAGGCCCAGAAGTCCGAGCGTCGGTCGGTCAGGAAAGCCTAACCGGCACTCGAGTGTAACCATCACAGTGTTACCCTCTTCCCTCGGGAGAAGCCCAACCACCTTACTAGGGGGGATTCCTACACTCGGAACCCCAACGGGTAGGGCATACCTCCCAGTGGGAATCTCGCTGCCACTCAAATAGGAAAACTCCATGGGACAGGGGAGAAGAAGGGTCTTCCCGTGAAGCATAAATGCCCCTGGTCCCTTCAGGTACCCTATGGTAGCGGCTATATAGGAGGCCCTCTAAGAAGAAGGTTAGAACAAAGGAGAGAACCCCTGAGCACTCAACACCACACCCATTGGTGGAGAGCGATCTTGTGCCCCTCTCTTCTTCTCCTGCTCTCATTTTCACCCGCGCTCTATCTATTCGCTGACTTAACCATCGAAGGGTTTTTCCCAGGGGTCCCTACCCTGGGTTCCTCTGATTCGTTTCCTACCTTGTAGATCCCTCATTAGTGGTGACATCAACCAGATCGAATGGCTCAAGATCGCGTGTGAGATCACCCCTCTTCAAGTGCTACCAATAATTCGAGTGTAGAAAGAACACTAATCGATAAGCAAATAGCTAAACGGGTGCACATAGAAAGGAGCTAGTGTAGCTTACAATGAGTAACTAAGATACTTGGAGAACAGCCCAACCAGAACATGCCAAATAGAAGTTGGCTCTCATAGAGCCTTAATCGAACACTCAACAGATATGTCAGCTAACTGCTTAGAGGAGAGCAAGAACTTAAATGAACCCTGTAATCAACAAACCAACCTGTGAAGGGAGAAAGGATAAAGGGATGCAATCACACAAATTCACAGGAACATAAAATTTTTAAGGTGGTTCGGTCTGTAGACCCGTAGACCTATGTCCACCTCTCACTGATGCGGGACGACTATGAGACTCGACAAGTGGACATGAAACTATGACCTAGACGATAGGACACGTCTCACTAGACGACGCAACCAGCAACTGACGACCAAGTCATCACCTAACGTGGATCCCGGAGGGACAAAGATGCCCCAAAATAAGAAGCACTCACTCACGGTCGTCCCCGGCGAGGGAAACGAGTCGATCTCCACACATATGCGAAAATGGTCCAATAGGCATATCTATGTGAAATGATCTTGGAGAAGGTCGAAAAATACAAAAGCAAGGGTCAGGAGTCTAGCTAGAGGTCAGATCGGCAGGAAAAGAAGAAAAAATTCAGCATCACGGAATCTTACAAATCGCGTGAGAGTAAGAAGAGGCCTCAGAACGGGAATGGCAGTGGCAATCACCAAAACAAGAAGCCGAAGGAGGAAGACAAGCAAGTCATGGTGGCTTGCTCCTTCTGTGAGAAATTCGATCATTTGGCTGAGGATTACTGGAAATGACTAGGCGCCTACTTACGTTGCGACATTTGGGAGCATTGCATGCCGGACTGTACTCTCATGAAGGGCCAATAATCTAGTAGTGGACGCAAGTGACAAGCGTGTCTTGATGCTGTTCTTGACGAAGAAGCGCCCAAGGATGATGAACTAATGGAAGGTACCATTCACATTTATTCGCATCCTGTATTTGAGCTATTTGATACTGGTGTCTCTCATTCCTTTATATCTACTACTTTTACGAAAACTTTATCAATTACACCTGTTCCTCTGCCTTCGGACCTAGGTATCGCAACACCCTTAGGTCCTAGAACTAAGCTTACCACCTACTACCCGGATAGTGAGGTTACCATAGAGGGCCATAATCTCCCAGCAAACTTAGTATGCCTTAATATGGAAGGTTATGATACTATTGTAGGTGTAGATAGGCTCGTCGAGCACTATGCCGAGATCCATTATCGCAATAGGATAATTTCTTTCCACAAACTCGACCTTCCAAAATTCTCTTTTCTTGGAATCACATATAGGAAACACCTTGCTCTTATTTCCTCTCTTTACGCCTGCAAACTCATCTCGCAAGGTTGAGAACCTTTTCTTACTTCTGTAATCGTTACCAAGTCCAAGGAAATCCTCATAGAAAAAATTCCTGTTGTAGAAGAATTCCCTGATGTTTTCCCATCTAGGTTACCCGGTTTACCATCAGAAAGGTGGGTCAATGTTTCTATTGAACTTATACCTGGAGCAGCACCTGTGTTAAAGGCCCCTTATAGGATGTCCCCCACAGAGCTTAAGGAATTGAAAGTAACTTTAGGAGTTGCTAGAGAAAGGATTCATTCGACCTAGCACATCCCCCTGGGGTGCGCTGGTCCTATTTATCAAGAAGAAAGATGCATATCTCAGGCCATGCATTGATTATCGGTAGTTAAATCAGCTTACCATCAAAAATAAATACCCACTGTTGCATATTGATGGGCTGTTCGACGAGATTTCTAATGCAGAGTATTTCTCCAAAATTGACCTCAGGTCTGGCTATCATCAATTGAAGATTAAGGAGGGGGATATTCACAAGACGACTTTCTGTAGTAGATACGGACATTATGAGTTCGTGGTTATGCCATTCGGGTTAACCAATGCCCCTGCAGCATTGATAATATATGTTGCCTCAGATGCATGGTTGATAAATGCAAGGGAGCAACCTTTATGGATTGCAGGCATTGAGTGTTGGATTACTCAATTGGATTTCTTTTCGATCTTTTGGTGTGCTTGGGCAGCTATTGTTTATTTGTTTTCAATGAACTATGCAATCTATTAAATGAGCTGGCATTCCAACCCAATAATTTCTTAACCCATATGCTCATTGTTTCTTAACCCATGGATAATCTCTTAACCTATGTCCTTTTCTTGTTCTTCTTCTTAATACATGTAAGCTATAGTTCTTTATTTTTTATTTTTTCGTCACCAAGCATCAGTTTCCTCTGCACTAGCTACATGTACTGAATTTGCACATTCTATGTATATAAACTACCCAAGTTGACTCTTGTGCAATCGGAAAAATCCAAGCTTGTTTCGTCGCAAGATGATTATGGCCATAAGATGATTAAATAAGATGCATAGTTTTGAAGTGTTTTAGTAAATTTTTGTGGGACCAGTCCAAATTGAATTGAGGTTCAGCCAAAAAATGAATAGGTGCAGCAAATTCAGGCTGCCCCTATCTAACCTGAATTCTCTCAATTGAATTTGATCGAATTGGACTGGGATTTTACATGTTGAACTTGGGTTAGGGGTTTCGTCATTTTGGGCTGGCCCAATTTGCCCTCAACCAATTTCTCCCAGATTGCATCGCTGGAAAATGGGAGTGTACTCACTGGAATTAGAAAGGAACTGGAGGCTGCTTGTCATTCCTGAAATGTTCTGCCAATTTTCTAAATCGGGAATATCTTGTCAAGTTCTGAGAAATGTTTTTATTGTATGCCCATATTGATATTCATCAATGATACAATGCCAGCGTTGCTAACATTATTGGTATTGTGTCTAGGATTAACCCTTTTTGGCTAGATGTTGTTTCATCATTTCATCAAATTTTGATTTTCTTTAAAATATTCCTCTTAGCAAGCTCCTTTTTTTATAGTTTGTGGGGTTTGGTCATCTCAATCCTTTCTTCTCTTAGCTTAATGTCTTCATCTCATCTATCTCAACCCAATCGTTCGATTGGGACAGAGTTCCCTTGCTGGACCTGCACATGATTGCCTAGTGGATGTGATACAACCGTTTATTCTAGTTCAGATTTGACCAAAAACTTGAAGGTGTTCTGTACATAAGACCATACTGGATGCAGTCCAGTGCATATCTCCTATATGGTTTGGCAGGTCACATCTTGTTGTAAATATCTTAACTCCTTTGCACATGATGAACGAATTACTGAGTAAGCTGGTTTGCCGGAAGGAATAGATGGCTCCTCAGGTCCATAGGTGGAGTGGGATATAATCCCACCTTTCCTTAATGGAAGGTGACATTCCAAGGATGTAAAAAACATTCATCTTCTATCTTCCAGAATGTAAATTGCTTGTTAAAGCTTCCATGACATTTTATTTGCCGCTCACTCCCTTGTATATAGGGCCAGCAAGTATATTTCATTTCTTCACTTCAGTTTCGAGCTATTGCTTTCTCGCTTCAACATGTACCATTCTCACCTATGTGCTTGTGCAGTCCGACTGACTTCGGAGGAGACTCGGCACTCTAGGGAGTTAATAATAAAGGCCCAAAAGCTAACATATTTTGGGATCCCAGAGCTAGCTTCGACCACAACACCATTGCCACCCGGTGACTCGCGGAAGCGAACCAGGTCCCAAATGAAAGAGGCCATTGGCAAGGCCAAGCAAGCAGTGACCCGAGCGACACGGGCACGCTGGAGGAAGACTGTGGAACAGGAACCAGTGATTGTGCCTCCTCTGGTTGTATCCTTTGAGGAATTTGAGGCTTCTCATGTGCAAGAGCCTAAAGCTGGAGGTAAACTCTTCATTCTTCTCTGGTTTATTTGCTCATTCTGGCTGCTTGGGCTAATTCTTCTTTACAGTTGCCGGCACTGTTGCTGCAGTTGTCGGACTGGAGGCAGTAGCAGGTGCTGTTGCTAGAGAGATAGCGGAGGAAGCTCCCGTAGCCCCTGTGGAGGGATATCTGCCTTCTCCAATGCCCCACCAGGAGATGGAAGGTAATTTGACAATCTATCGATGGGCTTCTAAGGCCTATCGTGTCCTCAGTTGGCCTGACCACTTCGGCTTTGACTTGCAGTTGAACTCCAACCGACATTACTCACTGAAACCAGAGTTGTGGAAGAAGCTGCTGCTAGAGAGCAAGCTGTTTCAGGGGACGAGCCCCAGGAAATTCAATCAGTCGATGCCCCCAGTATGGAACCGACTCAGGAAATCCCTGCTGAGGAAGGCATTCCCATCAGTGAGGTATTTGCTCCGGTGGTCAGGAGTCAGGAACAGGCAGAGGGCACTTCCTCTTCTGAGCAACTGGATTATGGTGGGGGCTCCAGTGATGAGGAGTTCCCACCGGCCGAGACAGAAACTGAGGATGACGAGGTCTCTTTGGCTTATGAAGTGATTTTACAACTTTCAGTCCTCCCCGATTACCAGGGATCGGGCTCGGACCGTCATATCTGCTTGCAGGAGAAGGGGTCGGATCTGTAGGGACCGCCCTTGGAGGTTTGAGTCTAGTGCCGATCGAGGTAAGGAGTCCTCCACTGTCTTTATCTAGCAGCTCTTCTCATCCTCTCTTTTCTTTTATCTGCTGGCTAACACATATGCATATGGTGCAGACTGAGGGGGCACTACCAACCATCACGGTGCAAGTACCTCTCCCGGCTCTGGGTTCAGGTCAACTGACTTTCCCACCAGCCTTGTGACCTATCGCCTTGCGATTTCTGAAAGATTATGTGATAGTAGCAGCCCTAGAAGGACCCGGAGCAGTTGCAGGGGTTGGTGAATTGACAGAGGTTGCAGAACCCCAGCCACTCAGGGAATTGCTGGGGAAAGTGGAGAAGCTGACGGGGGAACAGGTGAGGGAGGTGGCGAATACGGCAGAGGTCTCATTTGTGGCTGCCGATAAAGATGTGAGTAGGGCCCTCTCTAAAATCAGGAAGAGAATGGAAGAGAGTATTCGTGCCCAGTTAAAGGTGGACACAAAAGGGAAGGAGGGCGAGGAGGAGAGGGATATCCCTAGTTTTCCTCGAGGATCGGTTCTTGGAATGTGAGGGGGCTTGGGGGGTGGAGAAGCAGAGGACGGTGAGGGAGCTGATCAGGAGATGCAAAATAGATATTCTTTGCATCCATGATACCAAATGTGAGGGAGATGGTGTTGCTCTTATCAGGGTAGGTGGAGGTGGTAGGTTGTCTATGGGTGTTGCCTCTCCGACAGTGGGCAGATCGGGGGGTATTATGATTCTTTGGAACCCCTTTGAAGTGGAGGAATTGGAGCGGGACAGGCATGTTAGTAGGTGGGCTATCTCTTTACACTTCAGACAACTGAGAGATGGCTTCTCTTGGGACTTCAACGATGTGTATGGCTCTCGGTCCAGGGAGGAGAAGCGTCTTCTTTGGGATGATCTGCTTAGCCTTCACCTCTCTTCTGGCTGGCCATGGTGTGTTGGTGGAGGTTTCAACGCGATGGCCGATCCTTGAGAGAGGACGGGGGTCAGTCTCCAGTCAGGTGATATGGAGGACTTCTCAGATTTCATCTAGGAGGCAACTCTGGTGGATGTTGGCATGGCTCAGAATCGGTTCACTTGGTCCAACCTGCAGGCAAATGCTTCCTGCTCTAGGTTGGATAGATTCTTGGTGTCCATGGATTGAGAAGACCATTTCCCTCACATTCAGGTTCTGCCTTTGGCGAGGTCTACTTCAAATCATAAGCCTATCGTTTTAAAGACTAGTCGTGTATTTGACGGGCATCCCAATTTTAGGCTTGAGATGTACTGGTTCAGAGAGACTGATTTTTTAGAGAGTGTCTCTAGAGCGTAGAGTGCTCATGCTAATTCATCTCCAGCTATGGCTACTCTTGATAAGAAGTTGCAGTATATAGCCCAGATTCTCAAGGCAGGGGGGGGGGGGAATAAAACTCTCCCTAAGAGGGCAGCCAAGGACAAGATTCTACATCAGATCAAGGGACTAGATGTTCTAGAGGAGGCTGCTCTTCTAGACAAAGAGGATAGGAGTCTTAGGGACTCTCTCAGGGCACAGTTCGATGAGTTCCAAAGAGGAGGTCTACTGGAGGCAAAGATCGAGGGACAGGTGGATTAAAGAATGCGACAGAAACATAGCTTATTTTCAACGTATGGCTTCTGGGGGGAGGGTCAACACCATTTGAGGAGGATATCAGGAGGCTGGCTACAGACTTTTATTCTAGGTTGTTCACAGAGGAGCAACTTTGCAGACAGCGTATTGTAGAAGGCTTACATTCTCTCCTCTCCCCCTCTCTTCTCCAGGCGATCGACGGAGGATGATGAGGGTGACGTGGAGATGAGGCGAGGGCAAGGATCAGGCGAGGACGGGCCGAGGGATGAGGCGTGGAGGCGCAGTGGCATTTACTCGCGGGTTCATGAACCGGCCGGGATTTTGTGAGGCGTTTCACCATGGATCGGCATCCATGGTGGGGAATCTCGTCGAATGAGGTAGGGGGATGGGTCCTTAACGCTCATAGTTCATTTTCTGCGAGTTTTGTTGGCTATTGTGAGCAGAGTGGGGTTTATTTCACGCGGGGGACTTTGAATGCATATTTAGGGCGTGCGATAGATTCATCATATCGAACATCAATTTTCCATTTATTTAAGTGCTTTTTGGCAATTTGGGACCTAGGGGATGGTCCCCAATTTTTTCCCCTCGACTGGGGTCGAGTGGGCGTGGAAATCGAGCCTTAATAGTGGGTTCAGACGATGTTGTTGCCGTTTTTGGTTGACCAAACGCTTGGCGTTGGTCGATCGAACAGCTTGCAGCGCAGGGGGCATTCTACGGATTGGAGTTGACTGACCCCTGGGGGCCGGTCCACTAACCACCATTGGCAAGGTAGATGCAATCGTGCTGCATTGATGCCCCTCGCTGAGCTGTTCGATCGATCGGGCTAGTCTGGTAGACCAACTAGACAGGTCTAGTCGACCGACCAAGGTAGGGTGCTTTTGTCGACCGACCCAATTGGGCTGGTCGACCTAACGGCACCAGACTCACCTGTTTTAGCCGCCGATCGACCCGGTTGTGACCCTTTGGTTGACCTTTGGCCCCATGGATGTCTTGGACACAATGTGGGGACCGTGAGTATGTTTTGTCGGTGTCTGGAGGTACCGTTTCACCTTGATTAGTGTGCTGATGCGCACAAAACTCGTCGTTTAAAAGTTGTGCCACAATTTCAAAAATAACCGAACTCACTCACTAAAAAGATATAAAATATAAGTAGAGTGATAAGAACGGGTCGATCCCACGGGGAAGAAATATTTTTTTAAGCAAGTTAGAAAATCCTTATGTTTTGAAAACTGAATTTGAGTGAGTTTTTGAAAGCTAAACTAAAATTGCATGAAAATAGATTACTCGAAATTAAATCTACCTAAAGAATATTGGAGGATTAAGAAGAGAAACTGGAAAGAGTGGAGAGAGAAAATAAAAGAACAATTACACAAAATCAACTTTTATTGCTAAGCAAAGAGTACAACATCTATGAAAATTAAAAATTACAACTTGAATAAGCTAAGGGAAAAAGGAAGAAATAAGCAAAGATAATGAAGAATAGCACCGCCAAATCGTCGCGCCGAGCCTTTGAGGAGATCACACTGTTGTGCCCCTTGTGCTTTGATGATGGTGTGATGTTTGTTTTGTTGATAGCAACATAATGAGTCACCACATAAGAGGTAAATCTTTACCTACGTGATATAATACCATAGGTAATGACCACCCCTATACCTACGCTGCTTTGTCGTAGGTATTAACCACCCTATACCTATGGTATTTTGCACGTAGGTAAAGATTTACCTATGCAGTTTTTACCAATGACATCGCACCATAGGGAGTGTCATAGGTAAAGCTTTTACCTGCAATTTTTTTGGCCTTTACCTACCACATTTGCCATAGTTAAAAACCAATTTTCCTATAGTGCAAGAAGCTGGGCTATTATTAGCCTACAATGTTCGATGACTGCTATGAATATGCTAAGTCATGCCAGAAATGCCAAGAGCACGCAGTGGTCCCTAGAAGACACCCAATGCAACTGCACCTGACAACGCCTAGTTGGCCATTCGCCCAGTGGGGAATAGACATTGTAGGTCCATTACCGACATCATCCTCAAGATGCAAATACATTCTAGCGTTGATAGATTACTTCTCCCGCTAGGTGGAAGCTGTGGCTTCGAAGGAAGTGATGGGAGAAATCGTGGTTAGATTCGTCCGTCGAAACATAATATTTCGGTTCGGTACCCCCAACCGGATTATGTCAGACAATGGAAGTCACTTCCAAAATCAGAAGGTCTACGGGTTGGCCAAAAAATATAAAATTGACTAGAGAATGTCTACTCCATACAATCTACAGGCCAATAGTTTGGCTGAAGCCTTTTAACAAGACCCCATGCACCCTTCTAGCCAAAATAGTCAGCTCCAGCAAGAGAGAGTAGGAAGAGAAAATGCATGAGGCGCTGTGGGCATACTGCACTGTCCACAAGACTCTAACGGGCTGCTCACCTTTCTCCTTGGTGTACGGCTCGAAAGTAATTGTCCCCATAGAATTGGAGATTCCCTCCTTAAGGGCTGTAATTTAGCATGGGCTGGTCGAGGGCGACCAAACAAATGTGGAGCAAAGGCTGGAAGTGCTTTCTGATCTAGAAGGGAAGCGGCTCCAAGGTCAGCAAAATATGCAGGTCTATCAGGCCCGCATAGCCTGCACCTTTGACAAGCTAGTCAAGGGGTGTGAATTCAAGAAGGGGGACCTAGTTATCGTCAAAAGAAGAGAAGTTCTAGCTGCCAATCCCAAAGACAAGTTGAAGGAGAATTGGTTGGGTCCTTATGTGGTCCAAAAAGTATATGAGGGAGGAGCATATGTCATTGTCAACCATCGGGGGGATATTTAGTTCCCACCCCTTAATGGAAAGCACCTAAAGTTGTATCATGCACCGCTCTCTCAATTCAATGAATAACGAAATCCTATGTTTCATGCTGAACAGAAACATTTCTTAGATCTCCCATGAAATTGTGCGACCTCCATAAAAAAAAAAGTAAGAAGAGAAAAGCAAAAAAAAGGAAGAAGAGAAAGAGCAAAAAAAAGGAAAAGGAGATGAGAAAAGTACAAAAAAGAAAGTGACAGTCCCATTTTTGAGCCCACTTACTCCAAGCCCAAAACTCACCCGGACCAGCACTTCCCAAGCGACCCTCAGGTCTGGAAGTTCGAGCGACAGATCGGTCGAGAAGGCCCCTGTGGGGACCCAGTGTAACATGTCTAAGCTACGCACCCATCGCTCGAGAGGATTCCGCACAAGCATCCCAAGCTCGGACCGACTGTCGAAAGCTTATCTAAGTGTCCGTTACTCCTCCTTCAGAAGCAGGAAACTCCAAGGGATAGGAGAGAGTAGGAGTCATTGTGCCATAAAGAGTCCACGACGAGGACGTAACCCTCCCCTGAATCCCCTCGACTCTTTGGACTCCTACATTAAATGGATCACTATATAAATCCTAGGGGGACTCTCCTAGGAGGTAAGCATCTATCCTAAGTGAGAACCACCACATCTCTTGGTGGAGAGCAATCTCGCACCCCCTTCTTCTCCTGCCACCTCCCCTCGCACCCTTACTCTACCATATTCACTGACTTAAGCATCAGAGGGTTTTCCCCAGGGATTCATCCATGGGCACCCCTGATCCATTTCATGCCTTACAGTTCATATATACATGGTGACCGTAATCAAGGATTCTTCCAGGATCTCACGACTCAGGATCTGCGGGAGATTACGCCTCTTCATCTGGCGCCATCTGTGGGAAACGAGCGAAGAGCCATCATGGTGCGAAGAAATTCTAGTAGGAGGATCGCCGACAGTGAGGGAAGGGGTCGTAAAGGGAGAGGAAGGAGAGCCTGTGCCTCCCCGCCCCATGGAAAGCCCCCTCTCTAATGGTAACAACCAAGCCGATGAGCTGCCTCCACCAGCCACGGGGGTGCAAACCCCCAACGGGGGTTCTGATGCTCTCCAAATCCTCAATGCAAAACTAGATATCCTCGTAGAATTAATGAGGACCCAGGTGGCTAGGGAGGAGAAGTCATGACTTCCCCAAGAAAGCCCCCCCTGTGGAGAAGCTTCCCAGCAAATAGCCGAAGGCCACTTCGCTCTCCGGGGACGATGGCTTGTACGCAATAGGTCGGGAGGACCTTTGCAAGCCCCTCGTCCAGAGAAAGAAGCCTCCTCCACCCTAAGGGGAGAAAGGCCCGAGATGCGCCAGCAGCTCCCAGAGATCGATGCCCCCAAGGGACGACGAGGCAGTCAGCAAGGATGCCCTCACAGCCCCTCGGTCCAGTGGCAACCGGAGTTATCCCTCCACTACAAGACTTCAAGCGACGTTTCGCGGAACAGGAGTGCACCCTCCGCGCCCTATAGAAGACTTCCACCAGGGAAGACGAGGAGCAATCTCCGTTCTCTGACCAAATCTTGAAGGCTGAGATCTCTCCCAGAGTCTCATTGTCAACCTTCAAGTCATATGACGGCCACGGGGATCGGGCCAACCACTACGATAGCTTCGACGCCCTGATGACTTCTCTTTTTCCTTGTTTTCCTTTTTTCTCTTGACCGCCATCAATTGACCCACCGGTTCAATGGCACGGAAGCCCAAGCGGTGGAGGGGTTGGGCCCTATAACAAGGTGACGGGTTTCTTCCCCCACCCCTTTCGAATTTTAAACCCGTTCAAAGCCCAAGCGCCTCTCCCTCTTCCTCTCTCTTCCATTTGTCTGCCCCACTGCCAGTCACCATCGTTGTTGCTGCCGCTGCCGTCACTTTGAGGGTGAGGAGGCCTGAGCCCTGGCTGTCCCCTCCACCTCCTTCTTCTTCCCTTCTTCTCCTCTCCTCTTCCCGCTTCCTTTCTCTCTCTTCTCTCTTCATTTCTCTTCGCACGGTGGAGCGGTCATAGCGGAGCCCTAACCCCCCCTTCGGCTTGCCCCTCCTCCTTTCTTCTTCCCAAGTCGCTTTAGAGTGTGGCCAGAGGAGGGTGGGTATCCACAAACAGTCTGTCAGGGTGAGCCTGTCCTGAACCCACGTGAGTACACAAGAGAGTGCTCGTCCTTTCAGAGAAAGAACGAGGGGACCACTCCACCATGCCCCGATGAGAGATCCAAGTCAGATGGCATAGTTCAACCCTAAAGGGACGGAGAGAAGAGTTTGTTCATTAAATGATCCAGACGGGAAGTCCAAATCTAGAGAGGTTTGTTCCTCGCCCCAATGGGACAGAGAGAAGAGTTTGTTCATTAATTGACCTGGACAGAAGGTCCAAATAAAAAGGGTTTGTGCCTTCCCCCAATGGGACGGAGAGAAGAGTTTTTCAATAATTGACCTAGACAGAAGGTCCAAATCAAAAGGGTTTGTTCCTTCCCACCAATGGGACGAAGAGAAGAGTTTGTTCATTAAACTGATCCGGACGGAGGGTCCAAATCAGGAGAGGCTTATTCCCTGCCCCAAGCACGTTAGGGACCAACACGATTTCTTCATCTCTTTGTGGATTCATTGACATGGGGTTAGTGTCAACGCAAGGAAATGGTCTTTTCTCTCTTCCTGGCCCTAGACGGAATGTTCGGGTCAGATGTGTGTTTGTCGGTGCCAGTAAAGTGTCGGAGACCAACATGATTTCTTCGTCTCTTTGTAGATTCATCGACACGGGGGTAGTGTCAACACAAGGAAATGGTATTTTCTCTCTTCCTAGCCCTGGACGGAAGGTGTGGGTTAGATGTGTGTTTGTCGGTGCTGGCAAAGTGTCGGAGAGAACACAGTTTTTTCGTCTCTTTGTGGTTTCGTCGACACGGGGTTGGCGTCAATGCAAGGAAATAGTTTATTCTCTCTTCCTGGCCCTAGATGGAAGGTCCGGGTCAGATGTGTGTTTGTCGGTGCTGTCAAAGTGTGGGGGACCAACATGATTTTTTCATCTCTTTGTGGATTCATTGACACGGGGTTAGTGTCAATGCAAGGAAAAGAGTTTGTTCTCTCTTCCTGGCCCTGGACGGAAGGTCCATGTCATGTATGTGTTTGTTGGTGCCGACAGAGTGTCGGAGACCAACACAGTTTTCTCATCTCTTTATGGATTCGTCAACACGGGGTTAGTGTCAATGCAACGAAAAGGGTTTGTTCTCTCTTCCTGGCCCTAGACGGAAGGTCTGGGTCAGATGTGTGCTTGTCGGTGCCGACAAAGTGTCAGGGACCAACATAGTTTCTTCGTCTCTTTGTGGATTCGATGACACAGGGTTAGTGTCAACACGAGGAAAAGGGTTTGTTCTCTCTTCTTGGCCCTGGATGGAAGGTCCATGTCAGGTATGTGTTTGTTGGTGCCGACAGAGTGTCGAAGACCAACACGATTTCTTCGTCTCTTTGTGGATTCGTCAACACGGGGTTAGTGTCAATGCAAGGAAAAGGATTTGTTCTCTCTTCCTGGCCCTGGACGGAAGGTCCATGTCAGGTATGTGTTTGTTTGTGCCGACAGAGTTTCAGAGACCAACACAGTTTACTTGTCTCTTTGTGTCTTCACTGCCACAGGCTGGCACCGCAAAAAGTCAAAGCCCTACTCGTTCCGACCCTAAATGGGCTTCCGGGGCTGAACTTCCTTGGAATTCCATCGGCTTGGGTTTTGACGATTGGAGAGCCGTCGACTAAGGACCGATGGCAAAGCGCTTTTGGCTTGAACGCCAATGATTGGGCGCTGTCGGCACAGATACCGATAGCGAAGAGCTATTGGCTTGAATGCCAATTGATTGAAAGCTGTCAGCGTAGGTGCCGATGGTTGGAAGCAGTCAGCCTGAAGGTTGATAGTTGAGAGCTGTCGACTTGAGAGCCGATGATTGGGGAGCTGTCGACGTAGCTACTGATAATTGAAAGTTGTCGGCCTGAAAGCCGATGATGAGAAAGTTGTCAGCTTAAAATGTTGATAATCAGAAAGCTGTTAGCTGGAGAGCCGATGATGGGGAAGTTGTTGGCTCGGGAGCCGATGGTCAGTAAGCTGTCAGCTGGAGAGCCGATGACTAAGGCGCTTCAAAATTGTTAAACATCCTATTGTTTCTTTCCATTCAAAATAGCCATCTCACCCCTGGCAGGGTGGAGAATTGGATTATTCATTGAATAGTGGGATTGGAGCATGGTACAACCTTAAATGTCTCCCATTAAGGGGTGGGAATTGAACTTTCCCCCGGTGGTTGGTGATTACATATGCTCCTCCTTCATAGACCTTCTGGACCACGTAGGGTCTCAGCCAGTTTTCATTCAGCTTGTCTTTGGGATTGGCAGGCATAACTTCCCTTCTCTTGACCATGACAAGGTCACCCTTCTTGAACTCATGTTCCTTGATGAGCTTGTCAAAGGCACGTGCTATCCGGGCCTGATAAATCTGGATGCTTTGCTGGGCCTGAAGTCGCTTCCCCTCCAGGTCGGAGAGTTCTTTGAGTCTTCGCTCGACATTCATTTGTTGTTCTCTAACCAGCCCCTGCTAGATTGCAACCCTTAAGGAGGGTATCTCTAGTTCTACGGGGACAATTACTTTCGAGCCGTACACCAAGGAGAAAGGTGAGCAGCCCGTTGGAGTCTTGTAGATGGTACGATATGCCCAGAGTGCCTCGTACATCTTATCCTCCTAGTCCCTTTTATTGGAGCTAACAATCTTTGCCAAAAGGGTGCAAAGAGTTTTGTTGAATGCTTCCGCCAATCTGTTAGCCTGTGGATTGTATGGGGTGGATGTCCTCCAGTCAATCTTGTACTTCTCGGCCAGTCTGTAGACCTTCTGATTTTAGAAGTGACTTCCATTGTGTGACACGATCCGGTTGGGGATGCCGAATCAGAATATCACATTTTGCCGGATGAATATGGCTATGACTTCTCCTGTCACTTCTCTCAGAGCTATAGCTTCTGCCCAGCGGGAGAAGTAATCTATTATTGCCAAGATAAATTTACACCCCGAGGAGGATGGGGGCAGCGGGCCCACAACATCTGTTCCCCAATGGGCAAATGGCCAGCTAGGTGCTGTCGGATGCAGCTACATGGGAGGTCGCATGGGGACCATTGCATGCTCCTGGCATTTTTGACATGACTTGGCATATTTGTAACAGTCGTCAAACATTGTCGGCCAATAGTAGCTGAGCTTCTTAATCTCAATTTTCATCTTCGGCCCCGCCTGATGTGCACCCGTTGTTCCTGCGTGAACCTCCCTCATGACTTTCTAGGCCTCCTCGGTGGACAAACACCGGAGAAGGACCTTTCTTTTGGCATCAGCCATAATTTTGAAAAGAATCCCATTTCAGACCTCATACAAGTCCTTCATTCTGATCAACTTGATCTTCTCCTTTCTCTTCTTGGGCTGCACACTCAAATCGACCCCATCTTATCTCCAAGTCAACCCTTACCCCATCAGTGGCTTAATAACCCCCTTTAACATATAATTAAGGAATAAAACCCCAATAAATCATGAGCCTAATGAAAAGAAAATTGATTAGTTAAACTTACCTTCCATCATATCCCTATTAAAATATGCAGTATGCATAAATACCTGAGCCACTCCGATTGAGGTTGGCTATGAGGACCCTGGGCTTGGCCTAGGAGTGGGTGGACATGGACGAGCCGAGCCGCATCGAGCGGAAGACCTGAGGTAAGGCGAAGCTCATGGACTTGCATAAGCGCTTCCCTACCCAGTTCCAGGAGTGGCAGCAGGGTGGCGTCTCGATAGTGTCGCAGGCACAGGACAACGTCGACAACCTACGGCGCTACTGGGAGACCTACACAGAGCGTCTCCAGCTTGGGAGACCAGCAAGGGTAAATATGAAGTGAACATTTTTTTTTGTTCATGAATGCATGCATATGTATGTGGCACTAATCTACATGCTTATGATTTCAGGATGCTCATGACGCCATCATCACTGACCTATGGGCCCTGTTGGCAGACGCTAGGCGGCAGCTCACTATCACTCGATAGGAGCTGGACATCTTGGTAAGCTTATGCAATACTTTTTTCCTTTTTTCTTTTACCCAGATTCCCGATGCTTTGTTACTGATCGTTGTTTGTCCCTTTGTTTCAGCGAGCCCAGCTGGCACCGACATCGAGGATGGCAGGTGGTGGGTCTTCCAGCTCTCAGGTTCCCCCTCCGGCGGTCACCTCCCTCTAGGAGCAACTAGCTGGTGTGGTGGCCCGCGCTGAGGAGGCCGAGTGCGAGCTCGCAACTCAAGTGAGTACTTGTTCAATTTGAATTTAAATTACATTTTGCCCCCCCCCCTACTGCTTCTGTGAAATGGCTGACCCTTGACAGGTGATGGAGATCCAGGATGCGTTGGCCCACGTAGTTAAGGCCGAGGAGGAGCGTGTCGCTCAGGTGGCAGAGCTCGATGCCCGGGTAGCGGAGCTGGAGGAGGAGTTACGACGTCGTGACACCGAGGAGCTACCTCGCGACATTGTAGAGCTGAGGATCGCCCTTCAGGTGGTGCGGAGGGATGCCGAGAGGTAGAGAGAGGAGAGGGAGAGGGAGAGAGAGAGAGAGAAGAGAGGAGGGCTCTAGAGGCCCACATGGTGGAGCTTCAGCTGGGCCTTCGAGTCGCAGAGCAAAGGCTAAAGGACAGCGAGGAGCGCTACTAGAGGGCGAAGGAGTGTGGGATGCAACTCCGTCAGTCTGGTTCTTTTTCCGTGGGTAGCTTTCTAGTCTCCTCAGTAGAGGAGCATCGTCGTGCCACCGAGGCTGGTCAGGCGCCGCAGGGTAAGGCGAGTACTACCTCGCAGACCTCCATGAGGCCTCCTAGGGATCCTCGTGCCGCCACCGCCGCCACCGTTCGTGCCGCCGTCGAGCCACCACGAGCCATCTTCCGAGCTGCTGTCCAGATTTGCAGTTCTACTGGATAGAGGCTTGAAGCGAGAGTTTTCTCTCTCAAACTCCAGATTTGACCAGGCTGAAACTTGGAGGGTGCGTTCCCCACATAATTCCCCCACTCCAAAAAAATTCCCACATTTTTCCACCTTCATTTGATCCCCGTTCCAATTTCTCTTCCCCGAGCTACACAGATCTGTCTCTGCGCAGATCTGTATTCTAGCAGCCCATTTCTTCACACTTTAGACCCCCTTTCCCATTTTAGAACGAGCTGAAAATTGGACTGGGACTTCTGCCCATCAAATTCCACCTCCACAATTTTTTTCACGAATTGTAGCACCTATTTACCCCTCCTTAAAATTTGTTCTCAGGTCAGATCTAGTTCTGCCTCTGCAGACCAGATCCGACCCCCCTTCCACCATAAAATCCAGCCCACCCTTCAAACCTCCTCAAAAAATTACCATAAAATTCTTGCACATCCCTCACACCCCCTCTCTCATCCATAAAAATTCCAGCACCCAGATCCACCATCCTCCCCATGGTCAAACACAGTTCTCAGGCAGATCCTAATCTGCCCAGTCAGTTCTGATCCCGGGAAACCAGCTTGTTCAAAAATCCCCCAAAGAAAGTACAACGATAGGAAAATTCATGTCATAGCCTGGATTCGTATATCTCTGAGAGAGCTTCGCTACGGTGCCAGTTCCACTTCGTTCCGACATCAGTACAGATCGTGGTGGTCATTCTCGTGAGAGCACACAATTCTGCGTAGAACCAGAACATCAAGAAGGGGCGACCACAGAAATTCATTGGAAAATACGTTAGAGAAGATTCAGAGACGACCATTCTCAGGGGTCGACCAGGGACCCTCTTTTGACGTCCCGGTAATCCGCCGCCGCCAGAAGCTTGCCGGAGGACATCATCCCTTTGGAGGCCCGTGTCCGCTATCCTGCGGGCCCAAACTGAACCGAGCCGAGTCGGTCATCCGCGCCTGCTCGAGCGTCATCGATTGCTACCCGTCAACCTGAGATCGGTGCTTCTGGACCCCACATGTTGCCTATTACCTCCCTGTGATGAGTGGGCTGTAAAATCAATTCTATAATTATTAATAGCCATTGTACCGGGAGTTACGGATCTTGGCCGGGACATTTTCCCCATGTCCCGAGCATGGAGGTACACTCGCTTCCCCACTTGTCTTATTTGCTTAGCTAGTATACATTCTAGAAGCCGCTGCATGTGCGTTAGTTAGATTCCTAGCTAGTTATTTTAATCACCGCTATGAACAAGAGAGCGTGACCCGTCCCGTGTCTCGATCCGAGCACGAGAGTAAGCTGACCACCTGAGACTCAAGGTCGATTTCTCAACCGTGCAGTCCGATACGTTTCCGAGAGAGAGAGAGAGAGAGAGAGAGAGAGAGAGAGAGAGAGAGAGAGAGAGAGAGAGAGGGGTTGGACATTTATTACATGTGTGAGAGAGAGAGAGAGAGGGAGAGGGAGGGTGAGTACGTGTGTGTGAGAGTCCGAGAGAGAGAGGGGAAAGGTGAGCATTAAATAGGTGTCTGAGAGAGGAAGAGAGAGAGACGGAGGGTACATGTGAGAGAGAGAGAGAGATGATGAGCATTAATTAGAGAGGGAGATAATGGGACAGGCGGGAACCCACCTCGCGAGGTGGGATTCAGAAAATTCGATTAACGTTGGCCCCAATCAAATCAAATCTCAAAATTAATTATTCCAGAGTTAACCTTAGGTTAATCAAAGACTAACTCATTTTCAAAGTGAGACTTAAATGTGTCGACCTCTCGATGTTTGTTTTAACACATGTTTAACATGCTAACATGTAAAGGAGTTAGTTAACTCATATGTTAACATATCAATTGGTAAAGAAGTCAACTCGTTATGAGTTAAACGCGTCAACTTCCTAGTTTCTCATCTAGAATCTTTTTTAACCTGTTAAGATATTGTAGAGGCAGAAATCTAGTTTCTATGCCACATACCACTTTCTCTATTTATTGAATGGGAAAGTCATCTCGCACCCGTGGATGCTTGTAAGCACCAGGAAATAAGAGGCGTCAGAAGGAGTCTCAGGTGTTACCCCAGGGGACAACCCTCCGATACTTAAGTCAGCAACGGAAAAATAAAGTATAGAGAAGAGCAAGTGAGAGAGATAGATATCACTACAGAAGGCTGACGAGCCATGGAGATCTTCCAGATGAGTGCTCGTCGGAGTGCTCGCTGGGTGGTAAGGTCACCGGAAGGAACCTTTCTCAAAGTGTGGATTGTCGCTCCCTTCTTCTCTTTGTGTAGCGGGCTAGTAGCTCTATCCTCTTACGTAGTAGTTTGACAGAATGAACCACCATGTCTCTCTTCTCTGTCGATCCCTCTTTTATAGAGGGTTGTCCTGAAGGTAAGAGCCTCATCCTTTGATAGGGAATGTCGTAAAAAGTGGAGTAACGCGTTCCCGCTATATTGGCGGGAGTTTCTCATTGGAGGGCGATTACCTCAGCGTCGATCGGTCCTGGGGCGAGTCTTACGGCGCTCATGGGACATGCTCGTCCGTTATGGAGTCGAGGCTGACGTCATGGGGGCAACGGTCGATCGTCGGAGAGTCCTCCTGTGATAATGGCGTCTGGGCCATAGCGGTTATCCGCTATAAAATCCAATGTTATCTTGGGCCGAGCCGCACCTTGGTGGGCCGCGTGCGTTGGGGACCTCCTAGGTACGCCATTCTGGAATGAGCCTGCAGTTATTGGGCCGTAATTGGGTGCAACCGGATTTACCCTCCTCAGGTATAAAGTGACAACAACTTCCATAAAATCTTTGAACTACAATTGCGTTTAAACATTTTATTGCTCTAACTATGTCATGACCATGGTTCACTGTACTTTCGGATCGAGGCACCCTAATCTATTAGTGGCACTAAACAGTACGATATCGTATAGGTCCGTGTAGATCAGACTCAATTTTGAAGCAAGATTTGTTAGACTCATTCATTTACATCAGATAGGGATCGCTCTGATCTGATACGGAACACTCGAGTCACATGCGACTCGGACCCACTCAATCACCTCTCACGTCACCCGACATACTTTTCTTCCCTCATCTCGGCACCCTCTCACCCCGGCGACATATTCGAGTCACATGCGACTCGGATCAACTCAGTCGCCTCTCACGTCACCCGACATACTTTTCTTCTCTCGTATCGGCACCCTCTCACCCCGACGGTATATTCTTCCCCCACCTCGGAACCCCCGCCCCAACCCCGAGACTCCCCCACCGCAGTTGTCAAAGTCCCTTTTGATCGGATAATCGTCGTCACCGTTGAATCTCGTCTACCACCACCTGGTCCTCACCACCATCATCGATTCCTCGCCTGGAGCACGCCAAGAAGGTCACAAAAAAGGGTAGAGAAAGAGAGAGGAGCGACTCGATCCGAGTCGATCAGATCATATCTTCGTGGATCCGAATAGATCCGTCCATATCGCCCCTACTCGGACCGAGTGGACGTACCATACTTTGAATATTTTTTTCTTGATCTTCCCCTTCAAAAGTGAAGACCTGACAATCCACATATTTAAATTTTCTTAGGTTTGATATGAGCCAGTCAACTCACGTCGATACAACACAAATCAACAAACCATCGTCTAAAAAATTCATGAAAGTTCTGATAACTCATGCAGTATTTGGTATCCTACTCCATGCTACCCTTTTCAGAGAGAGATACAAATATCACACAAATATACTCCAGCTTTTGACAATAAGATAAGAATAAGACCTGGAAACGGGGAACATCGAAGGCATTCTAATAATAGACAAACAGGATTACATCTTACATGCAAACAAAGGGCATTTCCTCTGTGACCAGTCAGAAACAAATACAAGAAAGGTTACAGAAGAATGCCACAGCAGAGCAAATACAAGCATCAGAGACCATTACAAGAACCTACTTTGAAACCTTACATGGCACACCCACAAGCCAAAGGAAAAGACAGGAAATTAAAACTTCTTGGCTCTGAACCTTGAAGAAATACCAGTACCAGAGCAAGTTACATGACCCTACTGCTTTGAGACATCACACAGCACACCCACAACCACAAGCCAATTAAAATTTTTAAAAACAAACTGGCTATAGTTCTTGTACAGTCCTATCCTCGTCTGGAACTAGAACAAATAGAAGTTGCAGAGAGTTGTTTCAGAAACCCACTTATATCATAATCTATTCTGAAGCTTCCAGGCAGAAAAAAAGGCAGAGAAGCAGAAGAACAAGCTGCACGAGACTCAGACTGTAGGGAAAGGAACGACACGAAGTTAGATAGAACAAAAGACGACACGAAGTGAAGTAGCCGTCAACCGTACTTAAATCTCAATTTCTGGTTTTAATCCGCATGTCCTTTTGGACCGTCAATTCCACTAAATTTCTATTGTAGTGTTGGCATTTATGTCTGTTTTGGGCCGTCAACCCTACTTAAATCTCAATATCTGGTTTTAACCCACAAGTCCTTATTGGACCATCAATTCTAACAATTTTCAAGTTTTTGGTATATGTCTTTTTGGGGTTGTCAACGCAAAAAAATCACCACAAATTCTCAAAATTTCAAGTGATGAAGAAGTTGACCCTATTACTTCTGAGGTCAACAATATTAGAGAACACGGTCCTACCGAAGAAGAGGAATAAGATTGGCGTGAGCTGATTGTTAAAATAAAGAACGGTTGTCTCCCTTCAGATCGGGCTCAAAGGGTTCAACTGTTGCGAGGGGCAACATCATATCAGTTGATACGAAATCAATTATATAGGCTGGTGCATGAAAAGGACAAGCTTGTCCTCTTACGTTACCTGTCGCCGAAGGTAGCCAAGATGGTCTTGCACGAGATCTACTCAGGGCTCTGCGGTGCCTATCAAGCAGCTGACAAGATGAAGAACAACATAAAACGTAAGGGTTTTTACTAGCCCACCATATATGCGGGCTACAACCAGTATGCCTGTACGTGTCATCAATGCCAAGTTTTTGGCCTAGTGCCAAGAAGACCCCCAAGCTCGTTGCACCTCATAGCTCTAACATGGCCGTTTGCTGAATGGGGAATGGATTTTGTGGGACCCTTCCCATCATTCTCTAATGGCCACAAGTCCATACTAGCCGCAACATGCTACTTCTCCAGGTGGGCCGAAGCCATCCCTCTGCGGGAGGTCATAAGAGAGGCAGTCGCCCAATTTGTCAAGCACTATATCATATATAGATTCGACACTGCCAGCCGGATTATGTTAGATAACATACTCCGTTTAAAAATAGAACCATCTACCAGTTGGTTGTCCAATTCCACATCGACTGGAGAACTTCAATAATTTATAATCCCCAAGCTAATGGGTTGACTGAAGTATTCAACAAGACCCTTTGGAAGCTCCTAGCCAAAATTGTTGACAGTCGTAAAAGAGACTAGGGCGAGAAGATACACGAAGCTCTTTGGGCATATCGAATAGTGTACAAGACTCCCGCCAGATGTTCTCCCTTCTCTCTAATATACGGGGTAGACGCCGTAATACCAATTGAAATTGAAATGTCATCCTACCGGGTAGCCGTGCATACTGGCTTACAAACCCAAGAAGAAGATGAAATAGAAAGAAAGTTGGAAAAACTATCCAACCTAGAAGGCAAAAGGTTGAAAGATTACAAGCACCTTCAAGTATATCAAGCCCAAATGGCACGTCCAGCGAGGACACCTCTCCCAGTACGTGGCCGAGCAATGTGAGGATCGTGTGGCCCCCCCAGAAGAAATTGACAACCTCCCCCGAGATGTCCATATCAATGCCATCTCGGGAGGATCAGCCTCTGGAGGGGATAGCAACTGAAGAAGGAAGTATCACGCCGAGCGAGCCAATTGAGCCTTCGAGCCTCCCAAAGCTCCGCCACTGACGAATGATCAGCAGGCTCTGGTCTTCTCCTACCAAGACCTAGAAGGGGTGGTCACCCTGCATGACGACGCTCTTGTAATCTTGGCTACCATAAACTACTGTAACGTAGATAGGATCTTAGTGGATAATGGCAGTGCCACCAACATTCTGTCGTACGAATGTTTCCTGAAGATGGGTGAAAACCCGTCGAGAATGCATCCGATTCGAACCCCCCCTCTGTGGGTTCAATGGCCAGGCAACTTATCCCGAGGGAGCCCTAAGCCTGCCCGTTACCCTCGGTACCCCTCCTAAAGCTGTAACATTCATGGCAAACTTTGTTGTGGTTAAGGGGATGTCGGCCTATAACCCTATCTTCAGCCGAGGTATCATTGGTCGAATAAAGGTAGTGACCTCCATTTACCACCAAAAAATGAAGTTTTTCACTAAATTCGGCACAAGGGAAGTCTGAGGTAACCAAACAACGGCTAGAAGGTGCTACGTAGTCTCAGTAGAGGCCGTAGAGCCAGAAGATAAAAATAGGGGGCTTGGGGTGATCAAGGACAAGGCGACGGCAGGCAAATCCGGTGGGTAGCTACTGTCGGTCTTCCTTAAAGATGACCCGGCCCTCGAGGTCAAAATCGGGGCAGATTTGCCTCTTGTAGTGCAAGCTCAATATAATGAATTTCTTTTGGAGTATGTTCAAGTTTTCGCATGGTCTGATGAGGATCTTCCCGGGATTCCCAGGCAGACAGTAATGCATCACCTCAATCTTAACTCGGCGATGAAAACAATTCAACAACGCAAAAGAAAGCACGTCCCCGAAAAACAAGCGATCATTAAAGAGCAAGTTAATAAGGGAAAGAAAACTAGGCTATTTAGCCTAGCCCTTTACCCAACTTGGCTCGTTAATGTCGTCCTAGTGCCGAAAACTTCAGGCAAATGGTGGATGTGCGTTGATTTCACCAACCTTAACAAAGCCACTCCAAAGTACTACTATCCGTTACTGAGCATTAATCAACTAGTTGATTCAACATCGGGCAATGAACTTCTCAGTTTTTTAGATGCCTATTTCGAGTATCACCAGATCCGGATGAACCCTAAAGATGTCGAGAAAATTACCTTCGTTACTGACTTCGGCATGTACTATTACACCCGAATGTCATTCGGGTTAAAGAACGCTGGAGTGACTTATCAAAGGCTGGTCAATCAGATCTTTGAAAACCAGATCGGGCAAAACATCGAGGCCTACATCGATGACATGCTAGTCAAATCACCTAAGGTTGAGGACCATTTCGCTGACCTGGCCGAGACTTTCAGCACCCTCCAAAGATACAATATGAAGCTTAACCCTACCAAATGTGCCTTTGGAGTCAAGTCTAGGAAGTTCTTGGGTTTTTCGGTGACCTAGTGAGGGATTGAGGCCAACCCTGAGAAGATCCAGGTCATCCTGGATATACGGCCACCCGCGTGCGTCAAGGATGTTCAACGCCTGACGGGAAGGATTGCTGGACTCAATCGCTTCCTGTCCCGAGCGACAGAGCGATGCCAACCTTTCTTTAAATTATTGAGAGGACCAAAAGTGGCATGCCCTGCATTCGCTTGGGATGGTGAGTGTGAGAAGGCTTTTACCCAGCTAAAGGAATTCCTTGCATCACCCCCGGTGTTGTCGAAGCCTGTGCCAGGAGAAACTCTATATCTCTACCCCTCAGTGACGCCTTCCACGGTAAGCTCGATCTTAGTTTGAAACAACCAAGGAGTACAAAGGCCGATGTATTACGTCAGTAAGGTGCTCCTTGAGGCCAAGAGGAGGTACCACACAATCGAGAAGTTCGTGCTAGCTTTGGTGACCTTGGCTAAGCACCTTCGGTCTTACATCCAAGGGCACAACATCGTAGTGCTGACCGGTGAACCCTTAAAGAAGATTTTGACCCATCCCGAGGCTTCTGGCCGTCTCGTCAAATGGACATTCTTGCTCGGAGCCTATGACATTTCTTACCAACCATGCACAGCCAGCAAGGGACAGGCTCTTGCAGATTTCATTGTGGAGAATGTTGTCCCGCCCGGAGAGATACCCCAGCCGGCGGCAGGCTCGGCCTGGGAATTTTTTATGGACGGATCTTCAAGCTCGATTGGCAGCTGTGATGGTATCTTCCTCACATCCCCAAAAGGTGTGGAGCTGCAATACGCTTTGAAGTTCAAATTCTCGGCGTCCAACAACGCCTCCGAGTATGAGGCCCTGATTTCTGGGGCCAGGATGGCAAGACACCTGGGAGCAGAGCGGGTCAGAATGTACACCGACTCTCAACTAGTCGCCAGCCAAATCAACAGGGATTACGAAGCTCGGGAGCCACAAATGATTAAATACCTTCAGCTGGTAAAAGAGATAGCCTGACTTTTCGAGAGTTTTCAGGTAATCCAAAGAGCTCAGGAGGAGAACTCCTGAGTGGATGCCCTCTCTCGCCTGGCCTTCTCTATTAGCTCAAAAGAGACCCGGTCGGTCCTCCTCGAAGAGTTAAAGCGACCTAGTGTGGAAACCGAGTCGTGGCCATCATACAAACATCGCTCGATGACTGGAGAACCCCATACGTGGCCTAGCTAAACGACTCTCGGGAACCTACTAACCCTCGAGAAGCGAGGAGGTTGAAATATCAGGCTCGGCGGTTCGTCCTACTTGATGGATCTCTTTACAGATGATCTTTTATCGGGCCCCTCCTGAAATGCTTCGACACTCTGGAAGCTCGCCGAGAGATCGAGGAAGTACACGAAGGAATTTGCGGTGCGCACCAAGGAGGGAGGTCGATCACAAGGATCCTATTGTGCTAAGGCTACTGGTGGCCCACTCTCCAACGTGACTGCTCGACGTACGCTCGAAAATGTGACTGTTGCCAGCGATTCAACCACCTAATCCACCAGCCAACCTCGGAACTGTGGACGACAAAATTTGCTATGCGATGCATACGTCTCGAAATTCAAGAGAACAAGTCGAAGATGGAATTGCCAAATAAATCCCATACCTCACCCGATCAGGACGAGAAGGTGCTTTGTGGTCTGCTACCCAGTACGGAAGCCCCTCAAGTTGAAGGCGTGGCCACGACTCTCCAACTGGCAATGTCGAAGCCCAAATCAGGAGAAAACCCAAGAGTTTAGACACAGACTCAGCATGTGCTAAAATCATCCGAATTCCTAAACCGGGGGCTCAAAGGCTTCAAACCAAACACCGTGGAGGCAATACATTGAAACCGGGACATTCCGAGAATACATACGGCCATCTGGGGGACCAAAACGTCAAGAAAAAGCCCAAACCGACGCGCCCCTTAAACCGGCTCGCCCTAAACCGGCGCCCCCCTTCCCTTTGGCATTAACCCGGCGCTCCCCCTAGCCAAACATCCTATTACGGCACGCCCTAAATCGGTGCGCCCTAAAACGACACGCATTACTATTCATGGTACTATTCATCGCTATTCACGCACTATTCATGAGTGGTGAATCCGGCGCGCATCTTTTCCCCCTTGGCAAGTGTTAAACTGGCGCTCTATTTTACATGTGTGTTGCTAATCCGGCGCGCAAAGTCTCGCGCCGTTTTAGCTCCCAAAGTCGCCCATTTCAGTGCAACCATCTCTCGCACATACGATATCGCCTCATTGATGTTCGGAAGAGACAAGAGGTTAGAAAGCTGCAGTGGCTAAGGCCGCGTTTGGAAGTTCTCTGGGCGTGACTTTCGAACGGTGATCTCCCGACACCATTTAATCTCCCTCAAATGTCACACTGCACATTGACTTCCATGAAGAGGAGATTATGACAATGGAGAGAGAATCGGACACACAAAAATGCCGTTCTCATAATCCCCTGAAGCAACCTCAGGGTTACTTTTGAGGATTTTAAATGATGGGTAATCAGATAGAACCTCCACATTGATACGGTGACAAGATTATTTGGAGCAGCTATAAACAATGGGCGTTGTTAGACGGGCCCTAAGTAGATGTAGAGCCATTAAGTTCCTCCACATGAGCAACCATGATTAATTAACCAGAAAACGTGAGAAACAAAAAGGTTAGAGTAAGAACATCAATGAGGCTGAAACGAGGCGTTTGCAGAACCCTTCCATCTCGAGGCACTGTCCAGCCCCAAGACCCTAATGCAGTTTAATTAATTGGGCAAAATGTTAGCATATCTAGCTTTTAGGCCACTCAGGAGTGAGAAAGTTGGATAATTACTCTGTGGACAAGCACTAGATCGCAATATCAAATTCCAACACTATATATAAATATTGTGCGAGTATCAACATAAAATTCACGTTAGCTTCTACCTCATAAATTTTACCGCGTCGAGAAGAGACGCGATGTCCGAGAGACAGTTGACCTTCCAACAGCCCGTGCTATTACAGTGCCGGGAGGAGACATACTGCTCAAGAGACAATTGACCTGTCCTCAGTGAGGGCCATTGGTGATTTAGGCCGCGTTTGGTAGCACTCTACTGTATTTGCTTTTTAGAAGTTAATTATAATGATGCCATAATCTTGAGAAGCTCTCTTTCACCGGCTTTGAAGGATCCGGGGTCGTGTGTCTTCATCTGAAGAGATTTTTTTTGACACAGAAGCCAATATCTTGAGACAAACGTATGGTAACACTTAAATATTTTTGGAGATTTTAAACGTTAAAATCTCAACTCAATGGATTACCAAACACGACTTTAGTCTTGATCATGAGCTGGTGGATTTGCTTTTAGTCTTCCAACAAAATTTAAAAAAAAAAGAACAACTGACTTTCAGATTCCAAAGAAAGGAAACCAGTGTCAACTCTCAACCAAAATTTTACACATCGGTCCACTACAATACAAACTGTCCGTATTACCAGCCAAAGACTAGTACGACTGGTCCATGATAAATAATCGATACGTTATTTATCTTTTTTTTAATATTATATATATTTATCATCATCAGAGCCTTATGTATATTACTTTACGTTAAATGTGTCTTCATAGGTAATTAAATTTGGAGTGTTCCTTTGGAAGGTTTAGATCCAGATTCAAAACGTGCTACCCATTCATCAACATCATATCGAGAATTGCCTTTGATGGAGTTGTATGAAGTGATAGCATGCTTCTTAAAGTTAATAACAAGCAAGTGCCAATGACTTTGGAAATGCATAATATAAAATAAAGATGTTAACTTATGCATGTCCTCTTTTGTAAGGAATTGACTCACATAACGTTTCAGTAAACTTTCCTTAGTTGAGAGGCTGGTGGGATGAAGTTGAATTAAACTAGATTGCATAATAGACATACATTTACATTTCATCTCATATGGGGGGAAAACATGGCTTCTCATGAATAATTTTAGGTAATAGTCAAGGATCTACAAAACATAATCAATAATTTCTTGTTAATGTTGGATCCATGGAGGGCCAATGAGACGTACGCAAGTAAGAGTATACTTACATCAAAGTCATTTATGTCCCCAAACAAAAGTTCATGCAGCTAGAGCCTGTTTATTGAGCCTCCCCATTGGTTTTTAAAAATTAGAGCTTTGTTCAATGATATAATGATATTATAAAAATTGGAAGTAGTGAGACCAAAAAAGAAGGGCATAGGAGGTTGCATTACTTATTCATTTAAACCGGTAAGAAACTATTAATTGTTTCCTCATCTGAGTTAGACAGCTTGCCTAACCCACAGTAATCCCTTCTTTGCTCAATGTATGCGTACATTATTTATGAGTGAAACATATTACACTAAACATAAGTAGATTGCATAGAGTTCAATCATACTAGAATGAAATGGAACATATTATTTTGCACTGAAAAGTAACAGATTGCGTAGAAATAAAATAGTTTGCAGCATGAACTTAACATGTTACACAGGACTGCAATATACTGCATTACAATGGAACATATTTCACATGGACTCAATTGCACAAGAATGAAAAATTTTGCACTTAAAAGAAACATGTTGTAGAGGAATGAAATATTTTACACTAAAAAGAAATATTTGCACATGAATGCAGAGTATTGCACTGATGTCTAAATTGTTTCACAAGAACTTAATTCCTGAGAATTGAAATATATTATAATGGAAACATATTACACTCAAAGGAAACAAATTGCATAAGATTGAAATATTTTTCACTGAAAATACACAAAATACACACGAAGGAACTCATTCACACAATGCCGAAAAATGTTGCACTGAAAACAAAGTGCACAGGATTGAAATAATTTTTACAGAATTGAAGAATTTGTACATCTTTTCCAGTTTCGTTTGTAGGAGGATCGACCCCTGGTGAGACCGACACTAGATCAAGAGCTAATTTCCCTGTCGGACCTTCTTCATCTTTTCGGGGTGGGTTGATTTCTTTACCTTTTTGCCCAATCTCATATAAGAGGATTTCACTGAAGTAGAGGGTTGTCGTTTATCCTGATGCTTTGTAGTTTTTGAAATGGAGTTCAGCTTGACATCCTCCTTGCTCCCTTATGTCAACCCCTCTCTCGTGCCAGTCTCTGATTATCAGGCTTGTGTCTACAAGCAACGATGTCCACCATTGTCGTCCATAGTCTCGACCGACCCTAAGGAAGTGGCGCTCGCCCTGACGGATCCCCTCATCCTGCTCGCGTAGCTGCGTGAAAGCGTTCCGGAACTTTCGTTGTTCGTCGAGGAATTTCGGGAGGCAGGTGTCGGTTCGAGGGGCATGATGAGCCGTCGAGCGATGTCGAGCTACGAGCAGGACCCGCTGCGGATCGCGGAGCGCGTCAACCAGATCTTCGGGGACGACCTGCACGCTCGGCGCGTGCTGTCGCTGACGAACGGTGTGGCGGGAACCGTAACCGCAGCTGTGCTTTCGATCCACGCGATCGGCCGCGGCTACGCGCGGTTTACGAACCAACTCGAGAAGCATGGCGTGAAGCAGACGGATCGGATGCTCGGGAACTCGGGCATTGCGGTCTGGGAGCTGTTCCGTCCGTGGACGGCGTTCGTGGTGGGCGAGCGGAAGGAGCTCGTGATCGCCCTGGACTGGACCGAGTTCGATGCCGACGATCACGCGACCCTGGCTGCGTACCTCATCACCAACCACGGGCGAGCAACGCCGCTGATCTGGATGACGGTCAGCAAGACGACGCTCAAGAACCGGCGCAACGAGCACGAGTACCGGCTCATCGAGCGGTTGCACGAATGTCTAGCGCACGATGTCGCCATCACACTGCTGGCCGACCGCGGCTTCGGCGACCAGAAGCTCTATCGTTTTTTGCAGACGCTGGGTTGGGACTTCGTGATCCGTTTCCGAGGAGCGATTCAGGTCGAGGACGCCGACGGCACCCGGCAGACGGCCAACGCGTGGATCCCGTCGTCGGGCCGAGCCACGATGATCAAGGGCGCACGCGTGACACGCACGCGCGCTGAGGTCCCTGCCGTCGTCGTCGTGCACGCCAAGGCCATGAAAGAGGCGTGGTGCCTCGCAACGAGCCTCCGCGCCCGCAAGCCGGCGGAGATCGTGAAGCTCTACGGGCGTCGCTTCACGATCGAAGAGACATTCCGCGACCAGAAGAACTTCCGGTTCGGCATGGGCTTGTCCGCCACGCACATCGGGAGCACGGACCGTCGAGACCGCTTGCTGCGTATTTCGCCCATGGCGAACGCCGAAACCGGCGCATGGCGATCACCGAAAACGGTCATGGCGATCGGAGCGGAGCGACGCTGACTGGTCTACTTGATGGGAGCCTCCTCCTTCCGGCGGGACGGCCCCTTTAGCACGACCCGGTGGGCGTTGTGGAGCAGGCGGTCGCAGACGGCGTCGGCCACGGTCGGATCGCCGAGGTACTCGTGGTAGCGCGCGGCGTCGAGCTGGCTTGCGAAGATGGTGGACCGGTTGCCGTATCGGTCCTCGACGATCTCGAGCAAGTCGTTGCGCTGCTCGGCCGTCAGCGAGAGAGAGATGAGAGGGGGGAAGAGATGGTGGGTGGGAGAGAGGGGATCCAGCGTGCAAAGTGTCGCCTGATCACCTCTTTCCCACCTTTCTTTCGCTTTTGTTTTTTTTATTGTAATAGTGTGATACGGCGGCAAGTAGAGGAGGGGTGACACAGTGGGGAAAGTTGGGAAGCTGGTGATCCAGTGCGTGTTTGCCACCGGATCACCTATTTCTCACTTTATTTTTATTTTTTTTAGAAACGGGGGGCTTCAGTCGACCGAAATCATGGGATCGATCGACCGAACCTCCGAGGAGCAAGAAAGGCTACTGGTGGAGTCGACCTGAGCTGTGCAGGGCGTCAACCTAGGGGTCGATCGGTTGACCGAAGGCCCCGTTCGGTCGACCGAAACAACGGACAAACCCAGATTTCAAATTTTATTTATTTTTTTTTTGCTCTCTTTTCCTTTGACAGATTTTGTTTGGTTTTCAGGGGAATATGGGGTTGGGAGATTGTTAAGACCCCCCATTTTTTTATTAACCATTTCATCAGATTCTGATTGTTTGTTTTTATTTTCTCTCTTCTTCTCTTTTTTTTGTGATGGGCACATGGAGCCCCTTGTTCCCAGTGCTAGCTCATGAGGATGCAACAGGTAGTGCATTTGCAATTTGATATATGAATGAGGTTCGCAAAGGTTTTGGGGATTTATTATACGCATGTGCAGGCTTTGCAGAAATATTCATGTGCTAGGCTTATGCAAAGAGTGATGCCATGCCTCTACGTATGTGAGGAAGGAGAGAGGTTCAAGATGCAGAAAGTCTTTGTTCTAGTCCGTGGATGGTTGGAAAGCGATGCCCATGCAAGGGCATAAATACAATAGGGCCCTGAATGGGATGATAGATTTTTTGGGTTTGTTCCTCATTTGGCAGTTCTTTTCTTGTTGGAATTTTTGCATTTTTACGACCATTCTGTCCCATTTACATATTTTTAACAAGCTTAGCAATTAGTTCAAGTTCCGACAAAAATCTGATAGCATCACCCCCGCATGCGGAGCGTTCGGGGGGGTTAAGCGGGTGCCCATCCACGGAAGTCCGACACGGCCCCAGATTTGCATAGACGTGCTCAAAAGCGACAGCGTCCGAGTTGGAGGAATAGCAGGTCGAGACCAGAGGGTGTAGAAAAAAACTGCGGAGGTGGGATGGCCTCCAAGGGTCTGGATCCAGAACCATACCCATGGCATCGGGTAGGCCCTGGACCTCCACTTGGAGTGGCCCCTTCATGAGTTTATGTGGTAGACTCCAGAAGCAGACACGCATGAAGTGCGGAGAGCCCAGACGTGCCAAGTGCAGTGAAACAAGAAAGTGATAGCTCCGTAGGAGAAAAAGAAATAGAGAGAAATGCCCAGAAACTGGCTACAAGGGAGATGGGGGCATGCTCAGGACAGAAGAAGGAAAACAACGAGATTATCATGTAAAAATTAGAAATCACTCAAATAACTCAAATGTGAAAGTCACTTCGGGGCATCATGGTGTAAAATGAGATTTACTCAGTGTAATGCCAAAAATGGCATGTCTACAACATCTAAACACCCCAAGTGAGTGTAATTTAGCGGATTTCTTCTCTTATTCTCCACACTGGGGGTATTTGACACATTGGGGGAGACTTGGTGGTGAAGTCTCCAAGCGAGGGGTGGCATTCTACCGTACTTGAAGGCACTTCAAATTTTCGATTGCAGCTGGCTATCTTCATATCCCTGGCCCTCGTTAGGTGTATATCAACATAGTATTTCTGATGACTCCGGGAAGGGAGTATGCTACTAGGTGCCCCCAGATAAATTAATATCCTGGTCGACGATTGATCATTCAGTTGCCCGCTTCATATGGAGTGGCCTGTAATGGGTTGCGGAGGGCAGGAGCACATCTTCTTTAGAGAGAGTTATGGTTGTCCCTGAGTGCCTTTTTTTAAAGCATCCTCCATAATGTACTGGGGTTTGCAGGGCTGCAATTGTATCTTGCTGGGTCTTTTCAATCGGAGAGAGTATCTCTCAAAGATTTTCTTCAATAGCTTCATCATTTTGTTACCGGCCCTGACATTGATTGACTTCACTTCTTCGGTTGTAACCCACCTGACATCATTTTTGTGCCAACAAAGCTGATTCGCAAGGCGACTTATCCTCCTTCTCTTATACTATTTGGGCCTATTATGTCTGCTCAGCAGACTCTTTGCCTATAGAAACTCAGTGGATGAGCGAATGCTTTTGCTGCTCCCCTTTATTATGTGAAGACTGGGTGGAGGTGGGATTTGAACACCTCCAATTTCAGTCTCAAGAGTTTAGTATGACTTTCACCCCTAAATATTATGTTATTGCTGGTTCGTGGAGGATGCCCCCATTTTCTTCCATATCTGATGGCATTGTTGAAAGTTAGAATTCTGGCTTGGTCTTCCTTTGCTGCTGCGAAACATAGTTCTCTTCTTTTCTTTTCTTTTTTTCAGAATCTTCCAACTTGAATAGCACCGACAGTTTATTGCAATGCAGAGTTGTAACCAGATTGAGCTACCTTTCCAACACTTCAATGTCATGTTGATACTTCTAAAGCAACATCAACAAGGAGGGATCTTGGGCGGAGGGGTTGGAAATTCGGTCTCCCCCCTCAATTGGAATATCTTCAGATGGCATAGACGGTGTCCCGCTATCATCCCCATTTGTGACCACATTCCTCCTTATGGCCGTCGCAGCCACATCTGTGTTTGTTTCGCCCACAGGGGCATGCAACATTTTATTTACAGCTTTCTTCTGATAGAATATATATAGACGCCTAGAGACCAGATCTCTACAGATAGAGTGTCTATAGAAGATCTAAAGGGGTGTGAATGGATCGGTCACCCTCTAAAAACATCAAACGTGGTACTACAGACATCGGAAGTGCAACCTTCTAGATGATCATAGGATTTGCCACAAAGTGCAACAGACAATCAACCACCAGCGAGTCAGAACACGGTACAAATAGAAAATATATTCTGAAGTGAAAAGTGAACAGACAGACTAGGAAGAGAAGGTAAACGCATTCTTACAGAACTAAACAACCGCAGGAAACACGGATTCCGATTCCCAAGTTTTTAAACGTTTGGCAAACATTTTTGTGGCTCAATGCTCATCTGGTCCAGGTACTCGGGGCTGCAGTCTTTCATCCCCTTGGAGTAACAGGTGTTGGAAGATCGAAAATGCATTTTACGATGCGATAGAGTAAAACTAACAAACAGGAAATCCATAGCATCCTTACGTTGAAAGAAGGAACTACTCCAAATGGGTGAACGGTTGTCCAACACAAGTATACACCTTTAGGACCAGAATCTGTTGAATTAACCCCTGTTACAACTGGAAAGTGGAAACCTCTGAAAAAGAAGAAGTTGGTACGGAGTATAGTCTTCAGCTCAAAATTGCTTGGATTGGGCAAAAACGCTGCAGAACCTGGCTGACGGCTGTAAGAGAAACACAAGGACAACAAGGGAGAGAGATGGCATAAACCTAGGGACTCTTACTAGCTAAAAATCCTGAAATATTTCAGGCTGCTAATTTCCAATCATAATCGTAGAGAATATATCAATCCTGTTTGCTGCGAGCAAGTCTAGCACGGTGTCTAAGTTCTGCTCTTTTCCACTGGATGATCAGCTTGACCAAAGTAAAAAGAGTATTCACCTGAGAAATGGGGAGTTGAGGAATTTTAAATTTAAAGACTTACTAAAGGAACTGTGAGAAGGGCGAGCTATGACCACTTACCACAATCAACATTGATATAAGGAGGAGTGGACCAGACCAGAGTACTGAGATGAAAAGGCCATGAGGGTCGAAATAGTTCTGGCCTGCAAAGCTTTTCCAATTTTCCTCTAAAACATGATTTATCCTCTCTGCAAGAAACACACCAGAAACTGCACAATAAACTTGGAAGTTATTACAACAGTATTAGTTAAAATCACTTATGATAAAATCATAAAAACATTGTCCTGTCAATGTTGCTGATTGCTTCCATAGACAGGCAAAACTTTAACATGCCATAAGATCTTATTTTCTTTTCTTCAAGAAGCTTTTGATTCTTTCTTTCATCCAATCAATATTTGCATCATGCTTAGGCTGTGTTTGTTTCCCAGAGGATGTGTTTTAAGTTTTCTTTGGAGGTTGTACTTGTAGGGGCAGTAGCCCAGGTTGTTTTGGTTGTTTTTTTTGTTCCAGTCTTTCTTATATGTAGTTAGTTTGTCTTGCCTTTACTTTCAATCCTTGCGCCCGCCCCCCCCCCCACAAAAAACAAAAAATGGGGGAATGGGTGGGAACTTGAAGTTTATGTGGACCATGTGAGATCACTCTCCATAGATCCGAGTCAACCGACTTAACATAAGCCCGAAAGGAGATGAACCAGGCATCGAAGTTCGTACCATCACATATTGGAGGTGAAGCCATTTCGAAAAGAACAATCTAGATAGAAAGACAAACAATAGAAGAACAAGAAGAAATCGGAAAGCTAGTCAAGGCAACACAAAGCAGACAGCAGAATCTCTGCAGATCGTGAGATCTCATAGATCAGAAATCGCTCTGAATAGCACCGCTAAAATAGTAAGATCTGAACACCTTTTCTCTCTCTAACTTTTAGAGAGAGAAGCTCCGGGATCGTTCTTCCCGCTTGGTCCCCTGAGTGTTTCTTCTCCCTCCCGGCCGGCTATGGCCGGTGCGGCGGGGGATCCTCGGCATTCATCGGAAGGTTTTGGTCTCTCCAAGGTCGTCCGGGCTTCGTCTTCCTTTGAAGCTCCCAAGCTAACGGCGGGATTAGATATGACTTCGCTGACCTCGGCTGGTGAGGAGAAGGATGTCCATCTGGCTCCTCCGTCTCTGGCGGCTCCTGTTGCAGATCTAGGGCCTGTGGTTCCTCGGAAGACTTACGCCCAATCTTTGTTGGAGTCGCATCGTCGTCCTCATTTTCCTGTGCAAGCAAAGGTTCCAGCCTTCACGGATCAGGGGGAACCGGCTATCTTCTTCTCGCCAGAAGAAATCTATGCTTCCTGTCAGCCCCTGCAGCACGCAATAATCGCTAAGTGTTCTTATGGTCGTCCCTCTATTCCGGAAGTGAAGCTCTGTCTCTCTCAGCGTCTTCGTCTATGTTCAGATTTCATCATTAGCCGGCTGAATGCTAGGCATGTTTTGATCCGTCTTAACTGTGAAGAAGATTTCCTGCGTGTTTTGTTGCAGAAGAGTTTGTATATAAAAGGATTCCTGTTCAGGTTTTTTCGCTGGTCTCATGATTTTGATTTTGATGTAGATCCGTCGACCATTCCGGTTTGGATTGGTTTTCCCTCCCTTCCGGTTAATTTTTTCCATGAGGAAATGCTTCGTGCTATAGCAAGCAATATTGGTCCCGTGCTGAGGATTCATGATGCAACGGTGGCCATGACCAACACATCGGAGGCCCTGGTTTGCATTGAAATGGATATTGATTCCCGCAGACTGGAACGTATATGGATTGGTATTGATAGCTCTGGTTTCTGGCAGCCGATTAACTATCATAGAGTTCCAATGAAATGCTCCCTATGTCATAAGATTGGTCATATACAGAAGGAATGCAAGAGGAAGCAAGGTTCTGTTCGATCTGGAGTCGTGGGTTATGGGAAGGTGGAGGTTCCTAAGGTAATCCCCAGACAGGAGTACAAGCCCAAAGTAATATCGGAATGTTCAAAGCAGGCTGATTCAAGTGGTAGCAGATTTGCTGTATTGAGTGAAATGACAAAGGATTTATTGGAGGTCGAAAAAAGTTTTCATGATAATCAATCTCTGGAAACCGTCCCTACAATGGCTCTACCCGAGTGTAGTGACTTGGCCATTTCTGGAGTATCAGATCAGAGAAGGAAAGCTTTTAGCTGTGACTCCCCGGTCCCTGGTCTGGGGAAAGAAGTATCCTCTGAGAACAAGAGTTTACTTCCTGGGATAAAGGAGGATCTGAATTCAGAAGGGCCTTTATTTTCTCCTGATGATTCCTCTGATGTTCATACCTCTCCTGTTTTGGATAAGATCTCTATTACTAGTTCTAATGTTGTTGCAAGGTTATCTGCGGCAGAAAATGTGAAAATGATCTATCAAGGTACGAAGATTTCTAGCTCAAATCCTATGAGTCTCAATCTCCCTGAGATTTCGGTTGTCCCAGGGGAGATCTTTTGTGATGCAAGGTTGACCAGGGCAAAAGTGAAAAGGCTGGCTGATCACCCCTCTTCTTCTCATGACCATGATTAATTCTGCATTGATATGGAATGTTAGGGGTATAGGTAATAAGGCCTCTGTCACTAGTTTGGCCCAACATATCCATGCTTCAAATATTAGTCTGGTTGCTATCTGTGAACCCAGGGTAAAGTTCAGTCAAGCCTTTAAAGTGGCTAAGAAAATTAGCATGCAGCCTCCTATGGGTAATTATGGAGAAGATTCTAGAATATGGATGTTTCATAAGCCTCATGTTAATCTGGAAATTATTGAGTCCCATCCACAGTATCTCACTGTTGGTATCAAGGAGAACAGTGGGGTGGTAGTATATTTCACTGCTATATATGCTTCTTGTAGTCAGTATGAACGTAGGGACATGTATGATTCCCTCATGGCTTTCAGTCAGAATGTTTCTCTCCCTTGGATTGTCGGAGGTGATTTTAATTGTGTTGTATCTCCTGAGGAAAAAAGTGGGGGATCCTTCTCTTCTATGTCTGCAATGGTTGACTTCCAGGGATTTCTTGCTGCAACTGGGCTTTTTGATGCTGGCTTCTCTGGGGCTCGCCATACCTGGACAAACAATCAGCTTGGCTCTTCTCTCATTAAAGCTAGATTGGACAGGGTTTTGTACAATGCTCACTGGCTCAGTTCTAAAACCATGATATCCGTCCAGCACTTAATCAGAGGTACATCTGATCATTCTCCATTGCTCCTTAAGTTTAGATCCCCTCAGTTTCATCCTGGGAGGTTTATATACCAGCAAATGTGGCATACTCATGAGGATTTCACACATTTTATCTGTGAGAGATGGTGTAGCTATTCCTTTTCTGGTAGTCATCCTTTTCATTCACTTCAGTTTAAGCTAAAGCTTCTAAAGTCTGACTTAAAGAGTTGGAATAAGGAGGTATTTGGGAATATTTTCCAGGCTAAATTGGTGGCAGAAACCAATGTGGAACAGGCCCAGGCTCTTTTTGATGATGATCCCTCTGCTGAAAATAGAATGAAGCTTCATGGTGCTAATGCTAGCCTCCGTCTGGTTTTATCCCGGGAAGAGCAATTTTGGTACCAAAAATCTAGGGCTCAGTGGATTGCGAGTGGTGATAGGAATACCCAGTTTTTTCATCAATTTACAAATTTGAAAAGACAGAGGAACTACATTCACAAACTAAAAATTGGTGATCACTGGGAGGAGGATCAGAATTCCCTGGCTGAGGGGGCAGTAGAATTCTTTAAGGCTCATATGACCTCTGAACCACATGTAATTGATGAATCCCTATTTCATGTCATTCCAACTGTGGTTAGTGAAGACCAAAACCGGCAGCTTTGTTTAGTTCCTTCTGCAGAGGAGGTTAAGACAGCTATGGAATCTTTATCTAGCAACAGTTCTCCAGGACCTGATGGATATACTGGGGGGTTCTTTATGCATTGTTGGGATATTATTGGGAAGGAGGTGGTTCAAGCTATACAAAGCTTTTTCCGGGGTTGGGGTCTACCCAAAGGGGTTACCTCCACCATTATCAGTTTAGTTCCTAAGATCAAAAACCCCAGTTCCTTTGCAGACTTTCGACCCATAAGTCTATGCAATTTCACTTACAAAATTGTATCTAAGGTCATAAGTGATAGACTGCGGCCCATCCTTCCTTTGCTTATATCCAAGGAACAAAGTGGTTTTGTTAGTGGCAGGAGCTTGGCAGACAATTTCCTGTTAGCTAAAGAACTGTTTATGGATTTAGACAGACCAGTGAGAGGGCATAACATGATATTGCAACTGGATATGGCCAAAGCATATGACCGGATTGAATGGGATTTTCTCAAGATGGTCCTACTGAAGTTTGGATTCTGCAGCAGATTTGCTTCACTGATTTCCCAGTTGGTTTCTAATTGCTGGTTTTCCCTCTCATTTAATGGGCAGGTTCGTGGTTTCTTTAAATCAACTAGAGGCATTAGACAAGGGGACCCAATTGCTCCTTCCCTGTTTATCATTGCTGAAGAAGTCTTGAGCAGGGGACTCATTCACCTTTTTTCTACTGGGCTTTGTAAGTTCTTTCATCTTCCTCGAGGGGTGCAACCGGTTTCCCATCTCCTCTATGCTGACGACTCTTTGATTTTTATAAATGGTGGTTCATATTCAATTAAGCATTTACTCCTTTTTCTGGGGAAGTATGAAGCCTCTTCAGGGCAAAGGATTAATGCTCATAAGAGTAAGTTTATAACTGCTAAGAAAATGCCTAGAGGGGCTGCAGCAAAGGTCTCTCAGCTTACTGGCTTCCAACATCATAGTGGATGTCTGACTTATCTTGGAATTCCACTGGTTAAAGGCAGAGCCAAGGTCCCCTACTTTAAATACTTGATTGATAAAGTAAATACTAAACTTTTTTTTTATTAAAACTATAGTCATCAAGTGACCAAGGGAGAGTGCACCCCCGGTCCAGAGGACGAGGATGTACCCACTCCACCTCGGTTCAACCAGATGCTATTTTTGTATTGATTTTTTGAATGAAACTGTACAAACAGTAAAGGCAGGAAAAAATGCCCAAGTACAATTGCTGTAAGAAAAGAAAAAACCCCCCCATCTGTGTGCAAGATGTGACAACCTCCTAGAGGACCAAACAGCCCGGCCTCAAAAGCAAGAAACAAAAAACCTATACATAGCAGCTCCGAATGTTTGGAATCGCTGATGAGTCGGCAAGCAAGTAGGCTCTCGCCCTAGCTGGCAGCTCAGAGAGAGAATGATAGATCTTGTTCCCCTTCTCATCAATAGCATGCTTAGCAAGACTGTCTGCCACTTGATTTCCTTCACGAAAAGAATGAGTAAGAGGGCATCCGCAAACACCCATTGCCTGTAGAATATCCAACCACCATGGTAACAAAAGCCAAGGAGGATCTTTCTTCTTAGAGACCATTTCCACCAGCAACAAGGAATCAGAATAGATGACTGTAACAGGTAAGGAATGAGCACTAACCAGACGAAGGGCATCCAATAAAGCCCGACCTTCAGCCTGCATATTAGTTCCAAATCCATAGAAGAAAGAGAAACCCAGGACAAATCTGCCATTGGAGTCTCTCAGACAACCACCGCCCCCTGCAAATCCTGGATTTCCCCTACAAGCACCATCCACATTTAGAGAAAGGCCCGCTGCTGGAGGGGTCCACTTAACAGAGCGCACTATCAGTTTTTTGGAAAGGAAAGTAATCCCAAATGAACTACAGATATCATGAAAACTTGAAAGGCTATGTTCTCTGAAAGTCATCGATCTCATAGAGAGCTGAATATCCAGCAAAATACCATCAGCAGATCTGGCAATGTTAGGAATGACTCCTTCAAATCTATAAGAACACCTCATTTTCCATATAGCCCATGAGATAAGAATCACCACTAGTAAGGCTAAGAAACCTTTTGAAGTTGATAAATTCACTTCCATAGCAAGCTGAATGAGCCATCTACTGAAATTGGAAGTATTTGGCGTGAAATCAGTGAGCAGGGGACTGAATGTTGTCCAAAGAAAAGTGGCCAGCTCACTCTTTAGAAACAGATGATCAATACATTCAACATTCTTCTGAATCTGACAGCAAGAACAACAGGAAGCTAAAGAAACCCCAATCAATTGCAGTTTACTATCGATAGGAACGGCCTGTTGAGACAGTTTCCAACAAAACAATGCAGCTCTGGGAGGGAACTTAGCATTCAGGAAAACTTTAATAGCAGGGCAGTTGGATTGCATTGATTGTCCCTGAACTTTAAGGAACCTGTAAGAAGATTTAGTAGTAAATTTGCCAGAGTTGGTAAGTGACCAAACAGGAATATCGCAGCCTGCGTGCAGTGTGTAACTCTGGAGAAGTCTACGAGTCTGCTGGTCAACAAGACCCCATGCACTGTGATGCCAATCAGATAATACTTCCTTGACAGTGCAGTCCATAATAGGAGGGGAAAGAAGGGCTTGATCAGAAATGACAGATTTTTGAAACCACTTATCTTTGAAAAACTTGGTGGAAGAACCATCTCTGGTAACCATATGTAGGCCAGACAATAATATTGCCTTAGCTTTGTCAAAAACCCTTCTTCTAATCCCTGCCGGGTATGGAGAATGGCAGTCTGATAAATGGCCACCTTTTAAGTATTTGCATCTAGCATAGATAGACCATGGAGAATTGCCTGAAATAGAAAGCCATAATTGCTTGACTAAGCAGCATAAGTGGATGTCAGCTGTGCTTCTGATCCCTAGCCCACCTTTATCAATAGGATGACATATTCTGTCCCAAGATAGCCAATGTTTCTTTTTTGTAGAATCCACACCTTGCCAGAAAAAATTGGAACAAAGACTATCCATCTGCCTCTGAATAGAACCGGGAACAGAAACAGCACTGGCAGCATATATTGAAATTGAAGAAAGCACAGACCGAATAAGAACAGCCCTGCCAGCCTGCGAAAGAACCTTACTCTGCCAACCAGCAAGTCTGGAATGTAACTTGTCAATAAGATATTTGAAATGTATTATCTTAGCTTTACCTTTGAACAAAGGGATGCCCAAGTAAGTGATTGAATGAGACTTATACTGATAGCCCGTGAGCTGCTTCAGTCTGTTAATGGAAGAAGTGGACATATGTTTAGAAGTCATGAAGCAACTCTTAGAAGCATTAATGCTCTGACCAGAAGATGTGGAGTATTTCTCAAGGAAAATAAGCAGCTGCTTAACAGAATGAAGGCCTCCATTCAGAAATATCATGGAATCATCAGCATATAAAATGTGAGTTTGCAGTGGGACTCCACGAGGCAGGTGAAAGTGCTTGCATTTTCCAGAATAAAAAAGATTGCTCAAACCTCTGCTTAAGACCTCCTCTGCAAGGATGAATAATGCTGGAGCTAGGGGGTCACCCTGACGGACACCTCTAGAGGATTGAAAATAACCATGTAGACACCCATTAAAAGAGATAGAAAACCAACAGTTGGAAACTAACTGTGAGATAAGGGAGACAACTCTATTAGAAAAGCCAAATTTTCTGAGGGTAAGAAAAAGGAAATCCCATTCAACTCTATCATATGCCTTGGCCATGTCCAATTTTATAAGCATATTGTGTCCCCTGACCGGCCTGTCCAATTCTAAGAAAAGTTCCCTAGCCAACAGGGAATTATCAGTAATAAGCCTTCCACTAATGAAACCACTTTGTTCCAAAGATATAATATTTGGAAGAATCAATCTCAACTTGTCACTCAGGATTTTTGAAACAATCTTGAATGAAAAATTACATAGGCTAATAGGCCTGAAATCCGCAAAAGAGGAGGGGCTCTTGACCTTGGGGATGAGGCAAATAATTGTAGAGGAGACCCCTTGAGGAAGACCCCAACCTTGGAAGAATCCCTGCACTGCTCTTATCACATCCAAACAGATGATGTCCCAGCATTGAACATAGAACCCCCCTGTGAATCCATCAGGCCCCGGAGCACTGTTAACTGATAAAGAAAAAACAGCAGTTTTAATCTCCTCACCCGATGGAATGCCACACAGAAAAGAATTTTGGTCATCAGTCACTAGAGAAGGGATAATAGAAATTAAATCTTCATCAATACAGTGAGCCTCAGACGAAAGCAACTGCTGAAAGTAACCCACTGCTTCAGTAGCCATGTACTCCGATCACAAAAGCCTCAAGTACCTATTTTTCCAAAAAGAACTAATAATGAGGCAAAGGCGTTGGCTTGAATACCTCAAGGATTTTGACTTTACTATACAATATCACCCTGATAAGGGTAATTTAGTAGCTGATGCCCTTAGTCAAAAGTCGAGAGAAATATTGGCCAATTGTATGATTCAGGAATGGAAATTGTTGAAAAAATTCTCCGAGCTTAATATAAGCACAGACAAGAAGAAAGGGTGTATTACTCTATCCCATATAAGTTTACATCCAGATTTATTATCTGAAATTAAGAAGCTACAAGATGAAGATCTTGTGCTGGTGGAGATAAAGGACAAGCTAGATGAGAGACCTGATTTCAAGCTAGCATCTGATGGAAGATTATTATTGCATGACAGAACATATGTGCCAGACTGTCCTGAGTTAAAGAAGAAGATTCTTAAGGAACCTCACCGATCAAAGTATCCAGTTCACCGAGGAGCTACTAAAATGTACCAAGACTTGAAGAGAACATTCTGGTGGCGTAATATGAAAAGGGAGGTAGCGGACTTCGTATCTCGCTATCTCACTTGCCAACAAGTGAAGGCAGAACCTCAAAGATCTGCCATAAAGTTACATCCTCTGGATATTCCCAAGTAGAAGTGGGAAGATATCAGCAGCGACTTCATTATGGGCTTGCCTAAGTCTAAGGGCGGACATGATGGAATTTGGGTGATTATAGATCGATTGACCAAGTTGGCACACTTCTTATCTATCAAGAGCCGTTGGTCAGTTGATGTTCTAGCCGCCTTGTATATCAAAGAGATTGTTAGACTACATGGAGTGCCTGTGTTGATCGTGTAGAGTGGTGATAGGCGGATCAATAGGGGAGGGGTGAATAGATCAGCCCCCCCTTTTTTTGCCCTTCTTTGCGGAAATAAAAACAAGATCTAGTACTAAGACTAGGTGAGCAAGAGGCAGATGAATGATACTTAGCCAGACGTTCAGGTAGTAATAAGATTCGTTCCTACCAAGCATCTAGCGATAGAAACCAAGGAGATGCAAACCACAAGGCACATGTTTTAAGGCTGTTCTGTCTCTATCCAGAGACCTATGTCCACCCCTCACACAACACGGTGAGACTTCACTTGTGCAAGAGCACTACCGTTGATTCACAGCTTCCAAAACCACTAGCCCTTACAGCTTAGGCTTCATTGATACACAGCTTCAACATGAGAGAAGACCACTCTCACAAACACTGCTGACTCACAGATTGAGATCCACGGACCGGTGAGCACACCATCTGTCTTCCTACACGTGCAGTTCGAGCAAGTCAAGCCGGTCTGTGGCGAGCACTTCGGCTTCATCTGAAGAGAGCCACAATGAAGAAGAGGGAACCGTTGTCGCGCTCGATGTAGCGCCACAACTCGTCGTGTGCGTGGTACTGGTAGTCGCGCGGAGTCAGCATTGCTTCATCGCGTCCATGACTTGGTAGGAGGCGCACCCCTTCTGCTGTTCTTCCTTGCTGAGGGTGTACGTGTACTTCGCGCACTGCCACGTGCCGTCCGGCATGGGGAAGGCGAACTGGCAGGTGCGGCAGTTGCGATCCACCGGCACGGTGCTGAAGCACACGTCAGGGTAGTCGCACATGTACTTGCACTGGTGGAAACCGGGGCTGGCGTTGCGAATGCGCGGCGGGGCCTCGTGGCCGTTGTAGATCAGCTGGCGGGCACGCGACAGGTATTCGGCATCCACCGGGCCGTCGTACATGACGATCTCGGCGTGCAGCGTGTCGTCGTCCTTGTTCACGGCGAAGTAGAAGGCGTACTGGAGCCCAAACTTGCCCATGTAGATCTGCATCTGCACGTAATGCTGCGGCTTGGCCCAGCGCACTCCTTCTTCCACCAGCTTGGCGAAGCTCTTGCTGCCGTGCGTCTTGCACTCCAGCAGCGCCGGCACGCCCCACGGCAGGTCGGGGATGCCCACAACGAATCCGTCGCCGCTGCCAGAGAAGTGGCCGCCGAAGTCAACGAGCCGGAATTGTTTGCCGTTGGCGTCCTGCTGGTAGACCTGCACACCGATTGACAGCAGCAGCGCAATGAACCGCGCTTCCTCGAGGTGCCCCCGGTTCCACAGGCGCAGCATGCGGCTGTTCGCCGCGATCCTGTCCTCGCCCTTCCGTCCACGTGCCAGGCGCTTGTGAGCCCAGCGGTAGCCGTACCAGACAGCGCGCAGGCACTCCGCACCGATGACGCTGGCCCCCAAGTGGCTGCGGTAGCCGTCCTCATCGTTGCGGTATGCGTCACCCATGTGGGGCATGACCTGCCCCAGCCAGCCGCGATATCCGTTGCCGCCGTCGGCGGTCATGCTGGCATCGATTGCTTCGAGCGTCTTGGACGCGATCCACATGTGGCCCATGTCTATTCCCCTTGCCTAGAAAACGTAGCCCCGGCGAACCGGGGCTACGGGACTCACTGACCCTGACGAGGGGCAATCAGCGAGCCCAAGGCGGAACGGGTGCGCCACCCTGCGCCGGGGCGGCGGTGGCCGGGGCGGGGGCACCACCGGGGGCACCAGCGAAGGCCGGGGCACCGCCAGCGGCCGGGGCCTGCGCCTGCCACGGCGGCGTCTGCGCGGCGGCCTGCGGGGCAGCGGCGGCAGCCGGAGCACCCACATAATTCCCACCCCAAGAACCCCCCTCCTGCGTGAGGCGTAGTTCTGTACCCATATTAATTTCAGGTTAGAGCGTCACCGCCGGCCGGGCTGTATACAGTCTAGCATCCCGCCCAACGGACCGCGCAAGACGGCCGGGAAATCGTCGCGGACGACGATAGGGAGGACCGGGCATGGGCACGCCTTATCCCAAGCAGCAGATGCACCGCATCGCCTACACCAAGCTCACCAGCCAGCAGATCCAGGCCAAGCTGGCCCCGGCGGCGGCCGGCGGGCCGGCTAGCGTCTCGCCCCTGTCGGACGTCTACGCCGGCAAGAGCCTGAGGATCGTCACCGACAAGAGCCCGCGCGGCGACGGGCCCACCCTGGAATACAGGTTCAGGGACGCCAGGAAGCTGACCGTCTCGGAGAACGGGGCCAAGGCGGTCGACGCCGGCTACGGCGCCCAGTCGCTGGGCAAGATCACCGTGTTCACCCATCTGGTCCCCGGGACCGAGCGCGGCTATGCGGTGGTGGTCGACCGCGACACCGGCCTCGCGACGGTCGCCGAGCTGTGGTTCAGCGGCTACCAGGACAACCGCGAGGTCCAGCGCGAGCTCTGGTACGGCTATGTGGAGCAGCCCGGCAAGGAGCCGCCCAAGGCGCGGCACCTGCTCTCCAACCGCATCGAGGGCCACGGCTACCACTGGACCCAGGACAATGGCGCCCAGACCCTCGAGTTCTACCCCTCGGCCGCCTATTCCCACTTCGTCGAGCTGACCCGCACCGGCGGCGAGCTCGGCTTCTGCGGCCCCTCCGACTACGTCCGGATCGACGACGACTACTTCCTCTACGACCGCACCGAGTGCGAGTTCTCGGGCGCCTTCACCCTCCATGTCATCGACCTGAACCGGATCGAGCAGGCGGGCGTGCGCCTCGGATTCGACGAGCACGACGCGCTGGAATACGCCGTCTACCGCGGCAAGGGCGAATGGATCGGCGCGATCGCCCAGTTCGAGAAGTTCGGCGACGTGTCGGGCAATCCGTTCCCGCCGCCCGCGCCGCCGGTCCCGGGCGCAGCGGCCCCGAACCCGGCCACCGTCGTCCCGCCCGCCAATGTGAAGGGCTTCCGCCGCGTCTACCGGCCCCTGCTGACCATGGCCAAGATGGACAAGGCCGGGGTCGACGCCGCCTGCAAGACGGTCACCGCCTTCCCCGCGCGCAGCCAGATGGCCGGCAACTCCCTGCCGATATCGAGCTACATGGTCGGCAAGACCTTCACCCTGCGCTACGACTCCGGGCCGGTGATGGAGTACCGGGTGTCGAGCCCCGAGGCGCTGGAGTGGCGCAAGCCCGGCGGCGCCTGGACCAAGGCCCGCTACCAGTCGTTCGAGGTCGCCCCCGGCGTGATCTCCTTCGGCCATCTTTTGGAGGGCGAGCCGGACCACGACGGCCACATGGTCGCGGCCGACTTCGACCATGGCCTTGTGACCTGCTTCAACGGCCACCTCAACACGCCCTACTTCGCCAACGAGGCAGGCTTGTGCCCCGGCCCCACCCGCCAATTATTTATGTAGGTTTATATTACCATGTTATCCTATGTGCAAGTAATTTGCTAGCATGCAGATTTTTTCAGAACGGTGTTTTTGTTCCCCATTCTTTTTCTCCCAAAATTTGGAAACATCTTGGTAAAATAGTTTCCATATTTTTCACTTTCGGGTGAAATATTTCCTGTGGTTCTTGATTTTCACGGACAGTTTGGAGAATGCAAACACTTGCTAATTGTTGAACTACTACCCACCGGAGTCCTACTTTTCTAACGTTATTATTTTCATTTTAATTTGGAATCAGTAATGTTGATCTCTGGAAAGAAGAGAAAGATCAATTTGCAGCAAAGTAACTGCTAGTTTTCTGGGCCATAACTATTTTCAGAAAATTTATTAGTCTGACATATCAAATTTTTATACTTCATATCTGTCAATTGCTGGGAGCCTGCATCTACTTCTTTGGCCCATGACTACAACATTTCTAGTGTTTACTTCCTGATGCAGGCATTTATTCTCCCAACGCATATCGTGGGTTTGCTCGGGAATTTATAAAAGATCTGGAAAGAATAAGGTGAGCACTCTTACACGTTTTGTCAGTAATCTTGCTCATATTTTTGTTGTTCCAATGATATTACTGACTAAGCTATGCAGACCCAGAGCCATTCTAGACATTGTCAGATCAGGGGAAAATTTCAGGATATCCAGTTCCACAAAGATGCCAGAGCAAGGAACATGTGAGCGTTGTGGTTATATTTCCAGTCAGGTGACCCAATTTTTACTTCATTTATGTTCTGAAGAATGCTGAACTTTCTTGTCATTTTAATATTCATTCACTGTCATGTATTATTCGTGCATCATTATTATTTACCTAGTTGGGGGCATTATAAAAATCACATTTTTTTTCTTGATTCTCAAGTTGTATGGAAAGTCAGTTTGTTGAGTCTTTCACTTTCTCATGTTTCTTTCCATTTTGTTAGTGTTGAGTTTGTCTTCAGACGGATGATGTTCCCATTTGACATCTTTTCACAAAATCTATTATTCTTAATGTCTTAGGAGAATCTTTTCACAGCCATGAATTTTGTCATTGTGGGTAGGAGATGATTTCTTCTAGAAGACAAGCATGACTATAGAATCAGAAAAGAGATTATGAGGATCTTCAAAAATGTGAAATTGTATATATTGAAAGATCCCTCTTTTGGCATTATTCAATAGTGAGAACAAATGACAATAGAAAGTGATGAAGTTGTTAGGCAGTATACTTTTCGGAGGAAAACATGCATCACCTTCTCTTGGTTGTAGGATGGGGGAGCCACAAGAGAATTTTAGCATTAAATATCACATGGTTCTAAGGCTCTATTTTTTGTTGCATTCTCGAGGAAATGCTTTACAGGAATCTAAGACTAAAATATTTTCTAAGGGTCTATTTGGCATTTAACTCGACCGTATGAAATGTCATTCCCTATGCCTCAGATATTCCAAATAAGAATAGACATTATTAATTGGAAATGTTGGGAAGATTACCCGTGGAGCCTACCCTCTGCATAGATCTAGTAATAACTCTAGAATGCCCCTTGTGCATAACCCGCGCATTGTTAATAGTAGCTAACTGAGCAATTTCCTGTCTGATTGCTTGAGTTGTCTCTTATGGTGAGGGAATGATAAAAGGCAATTCAACTGCAACAGACTCTGCTTGACACTGGGGAATTGCAGCCCCAATATTCTCAGAATCAAATACTTCCTTAACTATTTGGGATGAAGGGAGCTTCTCAGGTGGAGAGGGTCTGGTGACCTGAGAAGTGTGACTTTGGTCCCACAGGGGGGAGATGGGCACAAAGCCCATTTCCTAAAAATATCCAGAGGTAATTACAGAGTGACCTGGACTATTTGGTGGAAAATTCTCACCAGGAATTGGATGAAAAGTAGGATGTGTAGCATGAGTGTCTATTTCAGATGTGGTAATAACCGGAACCATATTGTTCTCCTCAGTTGGGGATGAGTTTAGTTCAGGAGGAGGAAAATCTGGCTGCTGCCGAATATTGTTAATCTCTGCAACTACATGGGAATTCACACCATGGTCCATAGTAGACTCAACTCTATCATTACTATTTCCAATGGTCTCAACTCTTTTAGGAACAACTGGCTGCCATTGATTTCTGGATTTAATGGAATGAGCTTGCTGCCTTAGAATATTTGAAGTTTCAATATTAGTAGGCCGGTGCACTCCTTTCTTAGCTTTGCAGTAATCCACATGATGACCAAAGCGGGCACAGGCTGTACAAAATTCAAGAAGTTTAGGGTAACATACATCTTGCCATGCTCATGAACAATACCATTGATCGCCAGCGGAGGCATGGAAGAGGAGAGAACCTCCACGAAAGAGCGAAGCAGAGGGGTAGCCATGATAGAAGGAGGGGGTGGGGGGGGGGGCACCAAAGCCCCCCCGAAAATGTCCATTGACTGGTCTCACTGGAGAGAACCTTAAACCCTAGCACTGGTCATCCACCTGCCCGCTAAAATACAGACCATTGCGTCAACCCATAACCTCATTGACATTGAGTTCACGTTTTCACCAGTGCATACTTGGTTTGACTGATGAAAAAGCCTTCATCCATCTGCTGAACCTGGAAGCCAAGAAAATATTTTAATTCATCAATCAAGCTCATTTCAAATTCACTAGACATCAATTGAGTAAATTCATCACATAGTTCAGTACAAGTAGAACCAAATACAATATCATCCACGTATACCTGAACTATGATGGGTTTGTAGCAACCATGGTAAATTAAAGGACCAGAAAGTCTAAATAAATTAAAACTAATAAATAAACAAGGCCCAGACCTTGTTTACAACCCCGTGATCCCCTAATGGGCGGTTGTCGATCCGACCGCGATCACAGCCGAAACGCGCCTCTACAAGGACGAGGAGCGGCTGTTTATTCATCTGCCCGACCGGACTCTGGTCTATTGCGGGATGGCTGGACAGAAGACCCGCACGCCGGTCTGGTACGTCGCGAAGAGCGGGGCGGATTACCGGATCAGGAACGCAGTCGGCGCCTATGGCAAGATCATTTGCGGCGACAGCCAGTCGAGCGCCATCGGCGAGCTGCGGGAGGATGTGAGTTCGCATTTCGGCGAAGAGGCCGGATGGGAGTTCGGCGTCGGCATGGTCTATCCCGATGGAAAGCCGGGCATCTGCCATTCCGTCGAACTGGTCGGCTTGCCCGGACGGGCTCCCCATGGGGACGAGCCGACCGCGTTCATGTCCATGACCCGCGACGGCGAGACGTGGAGCGTTGAACGCGCGATCGGGATCGGGAGGGCCGGGGAGCGGCGGAAGCGGATGCAGTGGCGCCCGCATAGCCGGTTCGACAACTATCTCGGGATCAGGTTCCGGGGCGTCAATCACGCCATGCCCGGCTTTGCCCGGTGCGAGGCCGATATCAGGCCGCAGGGCTGATGGCGTCGGTCCCGCCCCTTCTTCGCCGATCCGATCTGGCGCGGGCGTTCAACAACGATCCGCTCCTGATCGCCGCGTTCGAGCAGCAACAGGAGACGGTGGCCGCGACTGCCGAGGCATCGGGCGCCAGTGTCGCGGCTACGGCGGCGATACAGGACGCGACGGTCCTTACCTTGTCGGCAAACGAGGCGTTCACCAATGAGCGCATTTTCGCGCCCTATGAGGGGCTGAGCGCCGTGGATGACGGGACGCTGTTCAAAGTACGCGTTGACCAGACGGTAGCGAGGGCGACCGGCGGCTTTCCCGTGACGTTCATCACGACGGGCGTGACAAATCTGGTTCTGCCAGCGGCCGGGACGCTGGCGACCACGTCGGGCACTGAAACGCTGGTCGGCAAGACGCTGAGCGCGCCGAAGCTGACTGGCCTGGGCAACTATGCGGATGACTCGGCTGCTGCGGCCGGCGGGGTCCCGGTCGGCGGGGTCTACCGGGATGGTTCGGTCCTTATGGTCCGCGTTTCCTGAACAAGGCTCAAAAGCACTTCGCGACCTGACGCCGCATAACGTGGGCGGTTGACCACGGCGGGTAGCGATGGGCCTTTTTTCAGCGCTAGGCAGTTTGTTCGGCGGGAGCAGCGCGAAGAAGGCATCGCGGTACACGTGATACGCGTCGTGACCGGGCTTGCGGGCCCACGCGATCCAGTTCTCCGCCTCCGCCTCCCAGCCATCGGACGTCATCACACAGGATCATGACCGGTTCGCGCCGGCGAGGTCGGTCCATCCGTCCAGGCTCCGGCACCGCAGATCGCGATCCGCCACCAGTCGGCCGATGCCTCCGCACCTTCGCCCCGACCCGGCACAGCGATCGAAAGCTTTACTGCCGTAAAGCCGGCTACGATATCCGTCGACCCGGACCTCGTCTCGCCATTGATATCGGTGACATCGGTATTGACCTGGAAATCGAATTCCGGGTTGTATTTCCGCCGGGCCTGCTCTCCTGGTGTGGCGAAAAACACAAAGCTGAATTTCCCCGCTGCGTCTGTCGTCAACGTTCCCGAAGCGATCTCCTGGTCCGGCTGGTAAGGTGGCCTGATCCGCCAGAACATCCAGGAGTACGGGTATCGGGTCTTTCTTACCACGTGATAGCTCACTTTGGCGCCATCGATGCCATTCCCTGCATAGCCTTTGGCCATCCCCGTTACCCGGATGCTGTCTCCCGCCCGATAGCTTCCGGCCTGCTTGTCGTAGTCGACATAAAACCTGGGCCGCTTGTATTCCTCCACAGAAAAAGAAAGCTCGCCTTCAATGGAATTGTCAAGCCGGTATCGGCCATTGAGCCGGTTCTCCGGTAGCTTGAAGGAACCATGGAAGGAGCCAAATTCATTCGTCGTCAGTTGCATCGAGTCTACGACCTGACTATTCGGATCGTACAGGATCACCGTGGTCGAATGTCCGGAAAAAGGTTTGGGCACATAGGTGTCGAAGTCTTCGGTCGTTACGATGCCTTTAAAATACATGGTCTGCCCCGGCCGGTAAATGCTCCTGTCCGTAAAAAAATAACAATGGGCATGCTCTTCTTCATATTTATTTTTATCGGTGGCAGCCGCGTTGCCCTCGGTCCACACCGGTATATATTCGGTTTCCAACGGCCAAAGATGATCCCCGGGAATGCTGATGTCCAGCTCGGCATCGAACCCCTGGCCGCCAGGTTGTATGTTCTTGACAAAATGCCCGTCGGCATCCGTTATATAGGTGGCTGCCACTTTCGTTGCCTGACGCCCCTTGTCAGAATAGGTTATCTGCAGGAATTGCGCCTTTGCTCCGGCGATGGGTTTTCCCGTTTCGCGGTTCACCACATAATAATCATTCCCTTTACTGATGTAGGCTATCGAGGAGACGACAAAATATTGTAGCCCAAGCACACCCTGCTTCCTGCTCCAGCTGCTGTCGGAGCCGGTTAACAACGCGTAGGCGCCCGGTGGCAGCGAACCCATGGCAATCTCCGTCTTGTGTGACCGGAGGTCCTGCACATCCGGCAGCTGCTGTGCATAGGCACGATATGCCGGCATGTCGAGCAGCCGGCTCAAATTGGCGCTATCATAAATGCCCGGCTGCATCAACCCCACAGCGGCATTGTCGTCCAACCTGACGATCCGTAAAAAAAGCCGGTTGAAATTCTGCCAGCTCACCAGCACCGGAAATGGCTTGAAGGGAATATGGGCCTTTTCCATTTGCAGGGTAAGCTCTTTGAGAAGGATGGTATGCAAAAGTTGAATACAATGGGCCTTTCTCGACGCCCTTCGCCGTGACGTGTTCACCGCGCCCTTCGCGCGCCTTTCGCTGACAACCGACCGAAAGACCTGAGCCGTGATCCCCTTCGCCAAGCCCATCCGCGACGGCGTCCGCGCCCTGAACGCCACGCCCTACGACCTTATCGCCCTGGTCGCCCGCGCCGCGACCTTCAGCGTGTTCATCCGCTCCGGCGCCCAGAAACTGTCCGACTGGAACAGCACGCTGCTGCTGTTCCAGAACGAGTACCACACCCCGGTGCTGCCCCCGGTGGTCGCGGCCTACATGGCGACCACCCTGGAGCTCGGCTGCTCGACCCTGATCCTGCTGGGCCTGCTGACACGGGTCAGCGTCCTGCTGCTGCTCGGCATGACCGCGACCATCCAGCTGTTCATCTACCCGGACGCCTGGCCGACCCACATCCAGTGGCTGGCCTTCATGCTCATCCTGGTGTTGCGCGGGCCTGGCCGGGTATCGTTGGACGCCGTGATCGGCCCCCGGCTCCTGGGCGAGTGAGCCACGACCGACAGCGCTTCGACGCCTTCGCAGTCAGACCCTCCGGCCGGCTGGGGACTTGAACCGCCTGGCGACGTCAAGGAATCGACAACAAACGGGAGGAGGCTCGGCAGCGCCGATCGAAGCTGTCCGGAAAGGGGGTTGGTAGGCCCGCTGGGAATCGAACCCAGGACCATTCGATTAAAAGTCGAATGCTCTACCGCTGAGCTACAGGCCCGCCGCAAACCCGAACTCAACCCGGGCGAAGCGGCGCGGACCATAGGCGCAGCCCCTGGACCGGACAAGCAGGAAAGGCGATGCTGCAGCCGAGTGGGAGTTGGCGAGTTCCATGGCCATGCGCTTGACGTTCTGGGTTGCCGTCCTGGTCCCGCTGCTGGCCGCCGCCTGCGCGTCCCAGCCCATGAAGACCGCCGAACAGACCACCAAGCAGGGAGTCAACGAGGCCGCCCACGCGCCCTTCGAGGACTTCAACCTGGTGCGCAGCAAGATCCCCAAGGTCCTGCTGGAGGCGGCCGCCGACCCCTACGCCCGGCCCCAGCCGGTGACCTGCGAGGCCCTGTCCACGGAACTGGCCCGGCTCGACGACGCGCTCGGCGCCGACTTCGACGCGCCCAAGACCCAGCGCAGCACCATGGACCGCGGGGCCGGCTTCGCCGCGGGCGCCGGGGCCAAGGCGATGAAGGACCTCACCGAAGGCTGGATTCCGATGCGCAACTGGGTGCGCTACATGACCGGCGCCGAGCAGCACTCCAAGGACGTCCAGGGCGCCATCTCCGCCGGCCAGGCGAGGCGCGCCTACCTCAAGGGCCTGGCGCAGTCCGAAGGCTGCGTCGACCTCGGCCCCGCCCAGCCGGCCTACCTGTTCCCCGCCCCGCCCCCGACACCGTCGAGCGTGGCGCAGAACTAGGCCGGATTCAGAGCGCGGTTCTCACCTTGGGCGTAGTCGCACTCGATGATGACGTAATCCTTGTATCGCGCCAGGAATGAGTTACGCACATTAACATCGCGAGGTTGGTTCTGGACGTTCGGCCGAGAGCAAGACGTACGCCCCGAGCCGGTGCCATGGATGTTGAAGGTCGGGTGAACGATACCCTCGTCGTCGGCGTACTTCTCGTACGCCCCGTAGTACGTGGAGATCTGCTTAGTCAACTTGCGGTACTTCAGCAGCGTAGCCACAAGAGGGTTGTCAGCATGGTCCTCCAGCACCTTGGCATCGGTACTCTTGAGCACCAGACCCGTGGCTGCCAGAGCCTTCTTCACCTGTACCGGGGAGTTGGGGTTCTCCAGCCCGAACTCCTCCTGGAGCACACGAAGAGGCTCCTTGGCCTCCTCCAGCAGCCGGTCACGCATGTCTGCCGCGTGGTCCAGGTCCACCTTGATGCCGTAGGTCTCCACCTCCACGAAGGCGTTGGCCCACTTCACCTCGTACCAGAACGCAGGGTTCTCCTCCACCATCGCTAGGAAGTAGTCATACAGCCAGAACGTGTAGAACACGTCGTAGCCGTTGTACTCATACAGCATAGGGCGAGGCACCTTGCCGTAGTCAGCCTTGTCGCCCTTGCCGCTGTACTTGTAGAGATCCTTGTCCCAGTCCTCGACGCCGAACGTACGCTCCGCCATCTCCTTGAGGCCGTGCTGACCTGTAGCGGACGGGTGCAGCGAGTGGTGCGCGAGCATGGTATCGAACCAGCACGGCACACGACCCCCTGTGCTGCGCGCAATGGTCACCTGGTCAGCCTTGCCGTTGGCCCAGATGGTGTAGTAGTGGCCGTTGATGTACTCCAGGAGAACCTTCAGCGCTTCCTCATTGCGCATGATCTCTTCGGAGAACACAGTAGCCGTCTGTGTGTAGCCGTAGTACATGCCGATGCACAAGAGGTTGCCGTCCTTGTCCCACTCGGTGTCCAGTGCGACAGGCTTGTCGAAGGTCTGAGCCAGCATCTCAGGCAGCCACTCGATGACCTGCTGCGGATCGTCCACCACGTTGTAGCGGTACTTGGGCAGCGGGTAGCCGTCGCGCTGAACACGCAGGCTCTGGCTGAGCACAGAGACAGCATTCGGCACCACCAGCATCTGCTTTGGGGACAGCGTGTAAACACCCTTACCACGCTTACCGAATGACAGCACGCCAGGTGCCAGCGTGGGAACCTTCTTGAACTTGACCTTCTCGTCGCCGTAGACCTCCTTGACGGCGAACGCGAGTACCTCTCGCGCAGCCGGAACCATAGGCTGCTCACTGTAGAACTTGATCTCTGCCAAAACTCACCTCCGATGTAGAAAGACCCGCCCGGTTTCCCGGACGGGTCGATGGCTAGGTCTGATCTTCCTTGCCTCTGGTGGCTACCTTTGAGCCAGCCCTCCCCCCTACCCCGGGCCCACCCCCGCCCCCCGCCGCCCCCAACCCGCCGACCCCCCCGCCCACACAACACAACGGGGGGGGGGGACGCAGGGAGGTTTCTCTCCGAATAGGGGCTTCGGCCCCTATAAGAAGGCCACCAAACGAAACTTGAAACTCTTCTTCTGGCTGCCTAATTCTCTAGCCACTGTTGCAACATGAGAAGAAGAGAAGAAGATTCAGGGGTGATCTTGCATAGATAGAAATTCAGGGAGTGAGACATCTCTAACAAGGGTGGGTCTCTTGTGTCTTCTCTCTCTTCCTTTTCTTTTCTCTAGATTTGTATTCTGCGCTGCTGGGCTTGGCCTTGATGTAATTTTTTTTATTCAAGAATGAGTGAGATATAGGGCCCTCGGCCCTGATTTTTTTCTTCTTCCATGGGTATGATGGCAGCTCTTCAATGAGCACAATATATTTTCTCTGCTCTATTTGCTTTCTCTTTCCGAGTAGATGTGATGATTTCTCTTCGACATTAGCATGCTATTCACTTGATGATTCAGCTTTTATCACGGTGGCCATCGGCCCGGGGTTTGTTCACACTCATGAACGCTATTCCGGGCTGCCAACCATTGGGCACTCACATAGTTTCTTCCTCATTTTGAAATTATCCCAAGCTCCCCTCTTAAAACCCCGCTTTGGGATTTGACTACTTCTATAGTCATGATGCCAATGGGGTAAGGAATATGGGATTGAGTCCTAGATTATATGCTCTGTAACATTGCTTTGCCACTGATGTTTTAGGGAAGAAATGCAAAGAATGGTCTATAGGAAGGGTCCCAGGTTTACACACTCTATGAGTATGACTCGGGGTTCACGCCCTCCCGGGCTCCTATTGGGCCACTTCCCAATTTTCTTTAACTCTCCATGGCTCATTTTCAAACTTTTTCGATCACTCCCAAATCTCCGAGGGCTTTCTTCCTCATAGCATGGCCCCCGGGCGATCTCCCTTAAAGGGGTAAATATTAATGGCCATATAGTGTGACAATAATCTAAGTCCAGGTCTCGAAATCGGGATTGTGGCAACCCTTGGGTCATCAGAGCCCCTTGTAGGCTAGTTTTTGGGACTTTCCATGCCCAATTTGGGTCATGGGATGTTGTCACTTCTGTGTGCATCCTCATTATTTCACCGCCATCTCGGACTCTCCGTGGATGAGTACCCAATCAACACCCCCAATGCTCCAGGCCTAGGGGAGGTGTTGCTGAATTTTCGCTGGGAAACTCAAACTAAATACAAGAATAATGACATAGAGAAATGATGGAGAATCGACTGGACCGAGGAACCATAAAAGGAAAAATGCAAAGATGACTCGAATTTCAGAAAATTGCCATAAATAAAGATGAACAGAATAAAAAATGAAAACAAAAAAGTAAGAAGCAAGTAATGTTCAGGTCAAAGCATCCTTGATCAGGATGGCGTCGTACAAACCCACGCGATGGTTGTGGCCACCGCCGCAGCGCACCGCATATTTCTGCGCGAGGCGCAGGCCGGGTTCGCCCGAGGGCGCTTCGACGACGTGATATCCCCACTCTTCGCACTTCTGTCGCAGCGACCAGCGCACCAAGCGCTCGTCGTCCACGATCAGGATTCTTCCTCGCATGGCAAGACGTAGTGTTTGCGCGCGAGAAACGGATAGACAAGATGCGCGTTACGACGATTCTTGTCGTACGTAGAACTCCCAACGTACTCCGCGCGTGTCCGTAACTCGCAGTAGGCTGCGTGCGATCACGGCGCCGGTCGTCGATCGGAGCGCGAGCGCTGCCACAGTCGCGCGCTCAGCTGCTCGGCTCGCGACCGTCCCTCCGACGATCCGGCCTTCGTCGCCTCTTCCTGCTGGGCTTCGACAATCGCTTGCCGCTGCTGCTGGAGGCTGTTCAGGGTCTGGACGTTCTGGCGGTATTGCAGGAGTGCCAAGTCATAGCCTTCCCTGTCGTATTGCCCCGTGCCCGCACCAAACTGTCGCGGGTCCGGTTCGACCGGCTGCACGAGCGAGAGAACGGTGTTGATCGCCTCTGCATATGCATCACGGTTGGAGTTTGCCTCTGTAAGCAATGCCTCGCTGGCCTTGCGTGCGTTGGCGGCTTCCTGAAACTTGGAATTGACGGCGGTTTCTCGCTGTCCCTCGCGCTGAGCGATAAGCTCCTGCGTCTCGGGTGGCAGGGCACTCCAGTGCTCCGCGTCTTCCTTGCTCCACGAGGCGGGCATCTTGACGGGCTCGGGCTGGGCCTCTTCGGCTGCCTCTGCTTCGTCAGGCTGTTCCGCCTCGATTTCGGCGGCTTCCTCAACGGGAGCGGCCTCAATCTCTTCTTCTGCCGGAGCCTCGGGCTCGGCTTTTGCGAACTTTCCGCTCTCGTCGCGGGGCTGCTGGGCCTCCGGTTCGCGGAATGCTGCGAATGCTGCTGCTGCGTCGGCAACAGGGTCTGCTGACGCCAGCGGCGCCTGGGCAGTGTCTGCCATCGTTCACCTATCGGTTAAGGCCGGAATCCCCCGGCAGGGTTCAGTTGCGCGGCGCGCTCGATGCCATCGAGGCGAGCTTGCCCCGGAGCCGCTGCAATGCCTTCAAATCGCTATGGGCCCGTTCCCGGCCTCGCCGCGTCCATGCCGACGACCACTCAGCGTGTATGTCGCCTTCCATCTGCTCGAACGCGGCCTGCAATGCCTCGTCATGCTGTGCAAGGCGGGCGAGTACCCCGAGCTTTTTGCGTTCGGCCTCGGTCACCACTCGTCATCCCGGCCAAAGCCAACGGGGTTAGGTGCCCGCCAAATGGCATTGCCATCGGCATCCAGTAGGCCAATGTCGGTGGCGATATGCTCATCAACGGTGATCGAAGGCGAAAAGGCGATGCTGGTTACGAGCAATGCTGGGTGCAGTGCCAGATCCAGTTCCTGGATGGCAGCACGGTACTGGCAACCATCACCAAGGGCACGACGAACGAGAATTACTTTTACGATGCGAAGGCAAACAACTGGTCGGCGGCGGCATGGCCGGCGAGTAATTTGAGCCAGCAGGTAACGCTGGCAGGTTCGCGATTGACGGTGGTGGTGGGAACAAACCACAGCACCGGCGACTTCACGCCGATCGCATTCCTGGGGGTGGCCCAAGCCTCGGGTGGTTCACCGAACTATGCACTGACGGCCTCGCCGGGTTCGCTGACGGTGCAGCAAGGCACACAAGGCGCTTCGACGATTACATCGACGATCAGCGGCGGCTTCAACGGGGCGATCACGTTATCGGCTTCGGGAATGCCGACGGGAACGACGGTGAGCTTCAGTCCGAATCCGATTGCAGCGCCGGGCTCGGGCACCTCAAATATGAGCGTCACCGTCGGCGCCAGCACACCGGTTGGAACTTACCCCATCACGGTGACCGGCAACGGCGGCGGACTGCAAAGAACGACGACGGTGACGTTGACCGTAACGGCCCAGCAGACACCAAGCTTTACGCTTACGGCATCGCCGAATACGTTGTCGGTGCAGCAGGGCAACCAAGGTACGTCGACTATTACCGCTGCGACCAGTGGCGGCTTCAATGCTCCAATCACTCTGTCGGCAGCAGGTGTGCCGTCGGGCACCACAGTAAGCTTCAGCCCGAACCCAATTCCCGCTCCGGGAGCCGGCAACTCCACGATGAGTATTTTGGTGGGCGCAAGCACACCGGCCGGGACCTACCCGATCACGGTAACCGGCAACGGCGGCGGCGTTCAGCAAAGCGCAGTGGTGACGTTGACCGTGACTGGACAGCAGGGCAGCTTCACCCTGACGGCTTCGCCGAACTCGCTAATCGTCGAGCAAGGCAACGACGGCAGCTCGACCATTGCATCGGCCATCAGCGGCGGCTTTAACAGCGCCATCGCACTCTCGGCTTCCGGTGTACCCTCGGGCACAACCGTGACCTTCACACCCAACCCGATTCCGGCTCCGGGATCCGGCAGCTCAACCATGAGCATCGTGGTCGGCGCGGATACTGCAACCGGAACCTATACGATTACCGTGTCGGGCAACGGCGGTGGAGTCCAGCAAACCACGACGGTGAATCTTACGGTGACGAACACTGGAGGAGGCGGCGGCAATGGCATTACCGTCTACTCGCTCTCCGGATCGTCGCAGTCCAGCCGTATGGTCTCCATCGGGCGGGTCTTTAAGGACGGCGATATTCCAAACTTCGCGCAGGCTGTAGTCGGCGGTAATCCGATCCTGACACAATGCGATGTCAAGAATCGCTGGCCCGACGGCTCGTTGAAGTTTGCCATCGTCAGCTTTATCGTTCCGACGGTCCAGGCCGGTCCGGACCGTGGTCTTGTGTCCGGTGGGGAGGTTGCCCTCGACGACCATGATGTCGTCAAGGATTTCGTTGGTCTGAGAGAGGATTTCGATGATGGAGGCGATGCGGTAGCCGTCATCGACGCGTTTGGCCCAATCCGCGTAGGTAAGGGCCGTTGAACCTACAGTAGCCATGAGAGAATCTCCAGTGAGGGGTTAGTTAGGACTTCATTCGCGACTCTGAGCATAAGCTGTTCTACCTCACTGGGCTGTCGCGGAGGAAGGAAGTTTCGGGAATAGTGCAGCAGCCGGGCTTGGCCGGGCTGGTGTGCCTGGCGCGCGCTGGCCTTCCGGGCTGGGGCCGCGGCCAGTGACAGGGTGGCCCTCGCTGAGCTTTTCAGCCCAGAAGTGCACGGCCTTGACAAAGGCGGGGTTGTCACCAGCGCCGGTCATGTCCATGGTTGCGCGGAAGTCTTTCTGGACATCGGCTGGAAGCATCGCGATCGCGCGACCGATGGTGGCTTTGGCCTCTGGGAGGCGGGAGCCGAAGTCGGCCTTGACTTGGTCTTGCCAACCCTTGCGGGTGGCGAGGAAGTCTTGATAGGGCTTGTCAACCGCGGCTTGGGCGGTCTTGGAATAGAAATCGACCAGCTTCTGGGCTTGGTCTTGGGTGAGGTTCAGTTCCTTGAAGATCGGGGCCGCTTCGGCAACGAGGGCTTTGTCAAGGGTGTAGCCCTCGGGGACCTTGAAGTCAGCATAGGTCTCGGGGACGACGGGGGCCTCCTCTTTGTTGAGGAGGGATTTGCCATCATCGGCGGCGGGCTTGGGCTCGGCCGAAGGCTTGGCCTCAGGCTTGGCCTCAGTTGTAGGCGCTGCGGTCTGAGTCGTCGTCGGCGGAGTCGTCTCCACCGGCGCCTGGTTCACCAATGCCCCCGTCTCCGTCCTGGCTTCGGGGCTGTTGCCTTGCACTGTCTCGGGCATTTGCTTCTCTCATTGCTAGGATGAATTCATCCGGGGAGGTGGATATTACATCGGCCAACAGCCGAAGGCCTGCGTTGCGTTCGCCTTCGCGGAAGGCCATTTGAAGGGGCTCGATCGAGAAAGAGGTCTCGAACACGTGGGCCGCGCCAAGTTCGGACCAGATGTAGGCGCGACCCGCGGTGGATGACATGATGGTGCGGAGGATAGCCTGGCGCGCGCGATCAGCTGCCGCGGACTCCTTCTCGAGCCGTCGGATTTCCTTGCGATTTGAGGCATCGAAGGTCATTGGAGGTAATCCAACTCCTCGCCATCGACTTGGATTGAGAGCCACCTACCATCAGGCAAGGCAACCACAACTGAGCAGGCCATGTCTAAATCATCCGTCGCGTCCCCAGCGATGTCGAACATATTCGCGACAGGGCAAGGGGTGCCACCTACGTCGAGGGTCGCGTAGACTTTAGCCACCGCCACTTCCGACACGACGCATGACATGGCTAAGATGGGATTGGGCCTGGTTCAGGCGCCCCGCTATCGCGTTCAGGAGGATTTGAGGGCAGGGCGGCTTGTCGAGGTGCTGAAGGACAATCCCCCGAGTCCAACCCCGCTGTCAGCCCTGTATCCCCAGAACCGGCACCTGGCACCGCGGGTTCGCGTGTTTTTAAACTGGCTCGTGACGATATTTGCAGAGGCCGAGCTTTAGCCTATCCGCGATGGCCGCATTTCCGCAATGGCCGAGAACCTTCATGATGCGGACGCAATCATCGACGCAGGCGGCCTCTATGTTCTGCCCGGCGGTATCGATAGTCATGTGCATCTGACGCAACCATCCCGTGATGGGATCGTCATGGCGGACGTTTTCGCCAGAAGGAACAGATCATTTCGGAAATGCTGGAGCCCGGCAAGAAGGTCACCGAGGTGGCGTGGTGCCAGGAGATCCCCATGAGTCGCACCTTCGTCAAACCGCTGCCGCGCGGGACGGCGAGCGTCGTTGGCAGGACACACACCATCAAGCAATGGACGCGGCAACGGGTTGGCTTTGGCTGAGGAGGCCGTCGTATCGGTCAACGAAATCGCCTGCCATCTCCCCGGCTGCCCGCCGAAGGAAACTGTGGTGCTGGTGATGCAGGGCGGGCAAACCCTCCAGACCTCCATCCACAAGGCAATGCAGCAGTTCACCGAGGACGATGTCGCCGTCGCATCGCCACATGTGGTTGCACCGATGGACAGGCTTTCTCCAAAATGATGAAGGGCGCCCAAACGTTTCGGGGAGCGCCCTTGAAACCCGGAACGACCACGAAGGCGCGGCAAAGCTCCATCGCTGCAGGCAATCATCGAATACGGGTAATAGGCGATAGATGGAAGAAGGGAAACGAGTGTTCCAGACCATCCAGATCATCACTTGCCCGAACCGGTAAGTCGAGACTGGCGTCGCAAATATCGCAGCCATCGTCGTTCATCTCGTATCCGTCGAACTACAGCAACGGAATTACGCAGGCCAACACGACCGACGATTCGGTTCGCACCAGAACATCACTAGCGCGGCGAGAACTGGAAGCTGCATCCGAGAATCCCGGAACGTTTGCCATCGGTGCGTCGCTGGCGTGGGCATCGGCCACTGTTGCCCTTAGAGCGGCTTAATGCGCCGCCTTCTCTGGGCACTCTTCGGCAACGACAAAGACGGCGCCTGGGGTCAACGCTCTGGTGAGCCCGGCTACCACGGCAAGCCGTTCAGCGTTTGGCTGGCGGTGTGTTGGTGGCTCAGGAATCCGTTCCACGAGCTTTTTCATACCGTGCTGGTCTGGAAGGGCGGCCCGTTCCTTTCCGTAAAACGCGCCTTCTACATCGGCTTCCGCCCTGACAGCGGTGCATTCGGTGCCGCTCTCTTCCGCGGCTACGGCGAATAACCAATCCCTTCTTCACCTTGAAGCGCGCCGACTGCTTACAGGAAATGCTGTCAATATAAAACCCCCCTTCCCTCCGTCAGAGAAAATAATAACAAGAGAGATAACAGAAGAGAAAAAGAGAGAAGAAACCAGAGATAGAAGAGACTTCCTTCCCCTCACCTCTGAGAGAAGAGATTGAAGCAGAGAGAGCTCCAAGAAGCAGAAGGCTAAAGAGGTGGGAACCGAAGGGGGGAAGTGGAGTCAATGCTCCCTCCCCCCATTTTTCCTTTCTATCCCTCGTGTATGGTTTCTAGTGTCTGAAAACTAATGTTAGCTCTCTCAGTTTACCCGTGTCTTTTCCTTTCTATTAGTCTTGATTTTCCCCTGTGGATGATACCAGCTCATAGTCTGATGAATGTATTACCATCTTCGATGTTATCTTGAGAGGAATAGAAAAGAAGGGAAGGTCGTTTCCCCCTCATGTTAGCATATCATATGTATATGAATTGTCACTCAATACTCTTTCACCTTCGTCTGCTCAGAGTTTGCTCTCAAAACGAGGATCTCAAAGTCGTTCCCAGAGCCGGAGTCAGACAATCTCCTGGCCTCTGGAACGAATGTTCAATTAACAGTGCATGATTCTAGCCTTCCGGATTCTCTGGCCATGACTGTGTTGGGTTTCAGATGCCATCAAAGCCATCCCCGGGCCAGAGACATTGATCTCTTGGTTCCAGGGAAGGCAGACGATGAAATGCAATAAATTTCCAGGGAATTAAGAATGTGATGATCGTGGCCATTTCCCTCTAATCCCCTTCCAATTCCTGCTTATCCACATGGTTGCCACCCTAAAGCTTAAAACCTTGATTCCCTGAAAATTTCCGAAATCCCCAAAATCCGCTCCTTAATCCATCCTACCCCCTAATAACCTTTCCCACCAGCCAGCAGATGCCCATCATAATCAGTACTTAACCATAAAATCACTGCTGTTTCCCCTGAAAATTCCAAAATCCCCAAACAGAACCCATAAACCCAAAACAGAGTCCCGGAGCAACCTAAAGCTTCTCGGCGCCAGAACCTCCCGGCGCGGGGAACAGCCCACGGCGCGGGGGTTCGCGCGCCGAGAGCTACCCGCGCCGACATCTCCAGCCAGCCATGTTCACTTCCGCGCCGAGAGCTTCCTCTCTTCCTTTTCTACCCCTTCCGCGCCGAGAACGTTCCCCAGTCTCCATTTAAAACCCTTTTCAACCCTATCTGATACACCAGGGGAATGCCCATGGATCCTCACCAAGATCCCAGGAAATAAATTAGCAGGGGACCACCTCCCCTGCATTCCATCGTCCCAGGTTGGACACTCATGAACGAACCCCATAGATTCTGAGGGCTATGCCTCTGCATGTGTCCCGATGATCGCCAAGGGGGATATTAAACGTCACCATTACGGTGATTACATCATTTCAGGAGACTATGGTTTGCCCTGTTATTCATTTTGTCCGATTGTTGTCATGATGTTGTCCCGATACACTGTTTCTTTCTAACAGGACGAACAGGAAGGCACAGGTAAGAACTGATCGCCGGGGGGTCGTGGTGGGGTGGGGTGGGCGATCCAGTCATGTCAATCTCCACAATATGTGGACCTTAGACGTCACAGAACTGCATGTTCTGCGCTCCCCCCAGAAGACCACAAGCACGGAGGATCACCGCGCGATGTGAGCCATGTCCTGGTTTCTCACCCATCGCCATCCCCAAATGCTCCACCGCCCAAGACGATCTCCATCTCTTCTATCCTCCTCGTCTCCCTTTTGGGTTATGGTGCAGAGCTCAGCAGTTGGCACATCATTGGAAAAACACAGAGAGAGAGAGAGAGAACCTCACAGCTGCTCCAAACAGCGGGGGCCATTTCGGATAATGCGATTTTCATGGTTCCCAGGTGCTGCCTGCCCCGTGAGGAAGGGCTGTGGTTGTCCGCGAAAAGGAATGATGAGAACACGGGCATCATGGAAACGAAATCTGGGCGAGTCTGATAAAGCCTTAAAGCCTCGCCAGTGGGGCAAACGATCGAACACACTCCCCCGAGCCCGCCCGACGCGTCGCCATCGGCATGCCGGGCTGTCCGTACGCAACCAAGCTCCGTGAATTCTTCTTCCCCTCGGCGTACATCGTGGTGGGTGGGTGGGTGGGTGAGCATCTCCTCTTAGAGACGATAAGGCAGTGACGTGGTGACAGCGAGGGCCAAAACGGTGGAGGAAGGGAAGGGCTCTGGTCCCAAGCTGACCAGCACCTCCTGTCCTGCCTCCTGCCATTCCCTTCTTATCTTCTGTTTGTTTCTGTCACGGCACATGCACGGGGAAGAAGACTCGCGGAAAGGGTTCGATATGAGCCCGGAAACCGGCAAAGTGGGGGTTGCAGAGCGGTGGGGGATCTCATCAGCTAGCTCGGTCAGTCCACATCGATCTGCCCCTCGTGGGGTGTGGGGTCTGCCAAATGGGTCTGGATGCGGCAACAAGGGGGAGAGGGACCTATAGCGGGATACGGCATGGAAAGAAAGGAAGGGGGTGACACCGCAAAGAACACCAATTTTCTGCAAAGGGGGTGACACCGCAAAGAACACCAATTTTCTGCAATCTTATCTGGTCACCGTTGCACCTTCTGATCACTTGGCTAGCTGCTGCTGTGGGGGTTGTTGTTTTCGCCTTTCTCTGGTCATCTCAGTGTTAATGTGACGTACGGTCTCTTTCAATGGCCCTAGACAGACGACCGACACCGACGACAGATAACACGACGAGGACGCCGTGCACACTGCCACATGCACAGCCTGGACGCCGCGCAAGCAACAGACACTGACCTCAAGTATAGCCACCAGAAGAGCTAACCTGAAAGGTCACGACGCACGAGAAACGTAGCAGGCTGCCGAGTGAGTTCTTGTCCTGGTCGGACGAAGTACGGGTTTATTCGGCCTTCCCGCCTTCGACTCGCATGTAGGCGCGAGTGCCGCGGATGTCGTGGGAGCCTTGTCGTCATTTTTTGACGTCCACAGACCCTTCCTCTTTGGTTGGCTGAAGAGGGAGGAAGAGCAACATTTCCAATCTCTTGCATTTATTCGTTGAACATGCCAAACCTAGAAGTCGTGTTCAGATCGTGACACTATTAGAGATGGCGATCTGGGAAGAATGCACACCTCTTAGAGATCGCATTTCCACTCAGAGAGTCTTCTGACTGTCCTTCTTCTTTTTTGAGATAAGTAGCATATTTATGGTAATTTTATTACTAGACCTGTGTTATTTATTCCTCGGTGGCAATCACGGTCATCCTTTTTTTATATTCATGCTAGCATGCTTAGTTGGCCCAATTTTGTGCCTACACCAATTGGTGAAGTAGTCGATAGCGACGATCAGGAACTTATTTTGTCCCTGGGCCTCTGGGAAGGGACTGAGGTTGTGCTCTCCCCAACGAGTGAAGCCACGGAAGTCCATTAGGGTGTGGAGTGGGGCTGTAGGTTGGTAGTGAACGTGCCCATACCTTTGACACTGATATCGCACCACTAGACATAGTGGAGGCAATCCTACTGTATGGTGGGCCACCAGTATCCTTGCTGGAGTAGACTTCGGGTAAGTGATCATCCCCCAACATGGCTGTCGTAGAGCCCTGCGTGGACTTCGCAGATAGCTTGGTCAGCCTGAGTGGAGAATAGACACTTAAGGAGGGCGAGGAGTGTGAATGCCTGAAGAGGCGTCTGCCGATGAGTGTGAAGCAAGCGGCCTGGGTCCTCACCCATCTTGCTTCTGAGTGATCTTTGGGGAGTTCCTGTTAACAGAGGTAGTCTAAGATGGGGCCGATCTAGGGTGGCTCGCGGTCGATGGCGTTGACTTGTGGGTCTAGAGTTCCTCGATTAGGACTGATCGGGAGCTCATCAGTGTTGTGGATGAGGCAAGGTGGGATAGGGCGTCTACTCGAGCGTTCTCCACTCTTGGGATATGCACTATCTCAAAGTGTCTGAGGTCTGAAGAGGCCTCCTTGACCTTCTGGAGATAGCTAGCAATGGTTGGCTCCCGAGCCTCATATTCCCCCTTAACTTGGTTGGCGACCAGGAGTGACTCGCTGTAGGTCCACAAGTGAAGGGATCCCAAGTGCTTGGCCAAGTGAATGTCAGAGATGAGGGCTTCGTACTCGGCCATGTTGTTTGTAGCCAAGAAGTTGAAGCATAGAGCGCATTGGAGCCTGTGGACGCACTTCCGGATCGTTCGTTTCTTTGGTTTACTGGTTCGTTGGGAATGGAGTTTTCCCGGTTTGTTAAGTGCGTGGGCGTGCCAGTCACCGAGGTGACGATTTATTCGGGGAGCAATCATAACCCCATCCTCCTTCTCTGTGACATTAAGATCTAAACTTGCAAACTGCTCTAACAACTTCCATTCTTGAAGCATCAAATGTGCTAATCTAGCCATCGACTTCCTACTCAAAGCATCTGCCACAACATTCCTTTTTCTGGGATGATATTTAATAAAGAAGTCAAAATCCTTTAAGTACTCGAGCCACCTTCTCTGCCTCATGTTCAACTCCTTTTGAGAAAATAGATACTTTAGGCTCTTATGATCTGAGTACACTGTGAAAGTTTCTCCATATAGGTAATGCCTCTAAATCTTCAGAGCAAACACAATAGTTGCTAACTGCAGGTGATGAACAGGATAGTTCTCTTCGTGCTTCCTCAGCTACTTGGAAGAATAAGCTATCACTTTCTCTCGTTGCATCAACACACAACCTACGCTGATTCCTGAAGCATCGGTATATATTTCAAAACCTCATTCTCCTAAAGGCAAAGCCAAAATCGGGGTAGTGGTCAAACACTCGTTCAAAGTTTGAAAACTCTTCTCACAATCTTCAGACCACTCAAATTGGTTCTCCCTACGAGTTAATCTGGTCAAAGGCACTGTAATTTTAGAGAAATCCTTAATGAACCTCCGATAGTAGCCTACTAGGCCTAAGAAACTCCTGATCTCAGTTGCATTTATAGGCCTTTACCAATTACGTACTGCCTCTACTTTAGAAGGGTCTACTGAGATTCCATCTTTAGAAATAATATGCCCCAAAAAAGATACTTCTTGCAGCTAGAACTCACATTTACTGAACTTGGCGTATAACCGATGATCCTTTAGTATTTACAATGCCATCCTCAAGTGCTCTTCATGCTCGTCCTTGCTCTTGGAGTATATAAGAATATCATCGATAAATACTACAGCCCACTGATCTAAGTAGGGTTGGAGCACACTGTTCATCAGCTGCATGAAAGCTGGAGGAGCATTCGTTAGTCCAAACGACATTACAACAAATTCAAAATGCCCATACCTGCTACGGAATGCTGACTTTAAAATATCCTCATCTTTTTTCCTCAACTGGTGATATCCCGATCTGAGATCAATCTTTGAGAAATATCGGGCTCTAGATATCTGATCAAACAGCTCATCGATCCTTGGCAATGGGTACTTGTTCTTCACGGTGAGCTGGTTCAACTGGCGATAATCAATATATATCCTCAACGAACCATCCTTCTTTCTCACGAAGAGTACAGGAGCACCCCACGGGGAAGTGCTCGGACGAATAAACCCTTTTTCTAGCAAGTCCAGCAACTGCTCCTTCAATTCCCTTAACTCAGCAGGGGACATACGATATGGGGCATTAGAGACAGGTGAAGTGCCAGGAATTAAGTCAATGGAGAAAACCACCTCCCTCACAAGGGGAAGACCTGGCAATTTTTCAGGAAACACCTCCGAAAAATCCTAGACAACCGAGATATCCTTCAACTCCACTTCCTTCTTATCGGTTAAAGAGATCAATGCCAAGAATGCCTGACACCCTTTCCTTAATAACTTATCCGCCCGGAGTGCCGAAATAAGTGGCACGGACTTAGATTGCTTAGTGCCAGAAAAGGAAAGTCCAGGGCGTCTAGTGAAGGACATTACTCCTGATTTGCAATGGACACTAGCTCCATGTCTAGCTAACCAATCTACTCCTAGAATCACATCATAATCTTTCATCTTCATGCATACCAAGTCAGCAGATAAGTTACAATCATTAATCAAAACTTCACTAGAGGGATAATAATATTTAATCTCTAATCCCGAACCAATAGGGGTTGATATCACGAGATGAGAATCCAATAATACCGGTTCCACATATAAAGTCTTAGTGAATTTCTAAGATATAAAAGAATGAGTGGCTCCCATATCGAAAAGTACAAATGCTGGTTTAGAAAGAATAGTAAGGGTACCTTCGACAATACCTCCTTCCTAGGTAGCCTCAGTTTCAGTCTCTACGTCTTGGAGGGTTTGGAGCCTGCCATGCCACTTTTGACTCCCTTGCGGCTTGTCAGAAACCGCTTGCTCATTTATGAGGGGACACTCGGGGATTCGATGGTCTCTACTGCCACATCTCAAACAAGTGCCCATCTTGCGCCAACATTCTTCCATCTTGTGACCCGGGCAGTCACAATATCTGCAGACTGCTTTAGATGGAGTAGTCAATTCGGCCTTCTTCTCGGCTTCCTTTGGTTTCTTGTCCTTTGAAAGACTCGGCCCGCCATTGGGCCTCTTCTTGCTACTAGTGGGTTTGTAATTCCTGGAGCTGATAGTCTGCTCCCTCTTCTTGTCTCGACCTCTTATCCAGTCTGTCATCTCCATCGTGTCTTCAAGAACTTGGGCCTTCCTCAGCATAAACATGGATCTCCAAAGGTGCCAATTGGTTAATGTACTGAAGCTTCAATCCATTCAAAAATCGCTTGGCCTTCATCTTCTCAATAGATACCAAATGTGGTGCATATCAAGAAATCTAGCAAACTATGCTTCATACTCTGCAACAGATAGATTTCTCTGCTTCAATGCAGCGAACTCTGCCGCTTTCTTCTCCTGCACCCGATCTAAGAAATACTTGTTGTTAAAATGCTCCTTAAACTCATCCCACGTTACACGCCTATTGTCGAGTGTCGCTTCCACGGCTTCCCACCACACACATGCATCTCGCTCCAACTGGAAAGTTGCCAAGAGGACTCGGTCCTGATCACCACACTGCATAACTCTAAGGATTTGCTCTGTCTCCTTTAGCCAATGCTCGGCTTTGTCTAGCTCTAATGAGCCTCCGAATCATGGGGGATTCAAGCCATGAAAGTTCCGGTGGAGATCACCAGCTCCATGTTGCACGCCTCCTTGCGCTACTTGCTGCAAGGCTTGGGTCAGGCCCTGTACGGTACGTTGCATATCTCACCACTATGCACGCTCAGCCGCCATTGCTAAAATATAAAGATAATTAGTTAAGAACACCCTAAAAAATTTATTTTCTTATAGTTAGTTAATTAACTTAACCCGAGTCTCTACCCTATCTCACTGGGTCAGATTCTTGACTTTATCAATGTTACGGGTTCTATGACTCTTTTAAAAACCTAGGGTCTAAAGAAAAACCTAGGCTCTGATACCACAAAACTGTCACGCCCCGATGTGGAAAATCAAAACGCAGCAGTTATATCATTCATGTCAATCAGAGCATTCATTGCCACAAGAACCATACATCAAGGCCAATAATTAAAATGTAATAATCGAACTTTATTGATAATAAAGATGAAAAGTAGTTATTATAACTGACATCTTGTGGACTATACTAACACTTACATCAACCAAAAGAAAGAAAATTACATAGACCCTGCACTATCAGGATTCGACGACTAACTAGGACATTGACTCAAAAACATAATTAGAAGGCTCGCTCCATGTTCACTCGTTTCTGGTGACACCTGTTTTAGCCCGCAAGTTACGTCATTTCTCTTATTCATCATTTTTGATATCCCGAATTACCCGTTGTTTTGGAGCCTTCCTTAGATAGATTTCGAGTCCATTTCATTATTCCATTCCCTTTGAGCCATGGAGATCATGATTTCATTAAGGCCTGGGAGTTATTTCCTCAGTTTTTGACCTTTTCCAACCTTCCAAGTCAACTTATGGCCCATTTATGTCAACTTCCATCAAGTATTCGGCTCTTTTCACTGCATAGTCTTAAAAATGGTCCTTTTTTGTCCCATTACTTTTATATATTCAAAATGTACTCTTCACCAAAGTTGTTCGATTTTTAAAGATCTACAATTTCTTCCAAAGGGTCGTCAAAGCATGACTGGTTCATACCAGGGTGTCTTGGAGTTTCCCATTCCGCCAACCATCGGTTGCATCTTGTGTATGCATGGCACACATTCGGATGTCCTGGTCCACCATTGCGTATGTCTGGGTAGGACTAACAGTAGGTTTGTCTAGGGTCATGTGTGTGTCTTTTGTTTCGTACAGTCCGTGAGAGTCTGCATGTGTCAAGTCTGGTCAGTCTCATGTCAGCTCGCGATGTCAAGCCCTTTCAAGTATGAGGTGAGTTGGATCCAATGCATATGTTGTAGACTTACCGGAGGACTATGGTATTAACTCCACATTCAACATCTCGGATCTAGTCGCATATAGGGACCCGGCAGTGATCCCTAGTGAGTTGTTTGGGCCTTCTCCACCCCTTGTGAGCGAGCCCTTCCCTGAGAGTCCACTTCTAGCCCCATCACCTCAGCAGCGTAAGCGGATAGAGTCTATACTCGATGAGCAGGTGACTACCACTAGGAGTGGCACGTATCACCGCTACTTGGTGTGTTGGAGAGGATGGCCCACGTACGTGGATACATGGATCACCCCGGTAGTGCTAGAGAGGATAGATCCAGACTTGCTCAAGTGATACCTGAGTGACAGAGATCCTTACTCGACGGGGTCGAGTTTCTCCGACTCGGGGAGAGTTGGTGAGGACACCCGAGCTAGAGATCGACGTGATGTGACAGAGTGACACTATAGGACACGTAGTGCTGTTCGGGACCTGCAGGCTTCTTTATGGCTTGGAGATGGGTTGGAGGATTAGACTAGAGCTTGGAGACTTTTACTTCTTTTATTTTTGGACCTTTGTGGGCCATTTTGAGGCCAATTAGACTCTATTACGGCCTTATTTGAGCTTTGTAGGCTAATTTAGGGCTAGTGGGCCACTTTTGGTTCACTCCCACGGCCCAATAGGGCTAGTCGCCTATGGGTGAGCCCACCTTGGGTTAACCCTCCTTTTTCCCCTCTACCAAACCCATTTGGGCAGGGATTAGGGCGTGCCCCCCCATCTTTCCCATTCCCCATGGGATTTGGGCACCCCCTCCTTATTATCTAGGACTTGGATTAGATTCCCTCCCCACCCTTTCCTATTATGTAGGTGTTGACACATATTTTATGACCAATGAGCTGGGTCATTTTCTTATCTATTTTTTATGATGTCGCGAGTTGTTTGCCGATTATTGGGTCATTTCTGGCCTTTCTTGGGCTTATTTTTTGGTCGCTCTTCCTGGCTGGGCCTAAGTTCCTCTTTTTTTCTTGTCGTTTTAGCTTATTGGGCCTAGATGAGGGCTAATGGGGATTTTGATGGGGACATCACTTACCCTTTCACTCCGAGGGGTCCTGCTGCTCGCCAATGTGTTCGCCATGATGTGTGGAGTCTAGCTATATAATTTTTATATTTTTCTTGAGTCACCTTAGACACAAGAACGATGCATATACGGACCATACGGGGTCTCGAAATGGCAATTTTAGTCCGCCGGATGGGGTGTCCGGTGTAAAAGTGTAATTCATTACCACTAATAGGCTAATGGGCCTATTGGAAATCAATATTTTAGTTAGTCTAATCTACTGGTGTAGAACGACTTTTATTCAATTCCTAACAATTATTTCAATTTAACATAATTCGTGATTAAATGAATTTAGACACAAGAGCGAATCAAGATGATAATGATAATGAACAAGATCATGTGGGACTAAATAGCATGCATTTACAGAAGTTTGCTTGCATAATTTACCAATTATCATGTGGGTTTCTAATTTACTAATTACCAATTAAGATACTAACACGAATCATGTAGAACTCTTACTAAGTCATGTTCTGTATAGATGTGCGGTCGGTACAAGACCTTATATCTATAGATGTGTGGTCAGTTCAGGACCTTATATCTAACCTGCAGGATGTGTGGTCAGTTTAGGACCTTATATCTGTCTGACTTCAAAGATGTGCGGTCGCTTCTGGACCTTATATCTAAGGATGTGTAGTCATTTTAGGACCTTATATCTAACCTGCAAGATGTGTGGTCAGTTCAAGACCTTATATCTACCTGACTTATAGGATGTGCGGTCACTTCTGGACCTTATATCTAACTTGCAGGATGTGTGCTCAGTTCAGGACCTTATATCTGCCTGACTTACAGGATGTGCAGTCACTTCTGGACCTTATATCTATGGATGTGCGGTCATTACTGGACCTTATATCTACCTGACTGAACACAAGAGGGTGCAGTGCAGGGGTTAGGTGGCTAGGTTAGGGCCACCCAAAGGCTTGTGCGGCTGGTACAAGGCCACCCAAAGGGTTATGTGGTCCATACAGGGCCGCCCATCCTCTGGATGTCTGGTCATTGGGGTGGCCGCCCATCCTATCAGGGGTTGTGTGGTCTGCTGATGGCCACCCATCCCAGGATGTGTGGTCATCTGGAGGCCGCCCATCCCTAGATGTGTGGTCATCCGGGGGCCGCTCAAGGTAGTTGTGTGGTCTATCGTAAGACCGCACAAGTCTGGTGAAAATCTGATTTAACCTTGTCTTGCCCGCCTCCGGCGAGATTTCTAGGGTTACATTTAAACACGAAATTCGAAGGATAGACTACATGGAATTTGGGACTTTTGGTATCATTGGAAAGAGCACGAAAAATACTACAAGATGGCATGATCAATTTCATATTTACTGCCTGAAATCACAACTTATATTGAAAGGAACACTAGAAACCCTAACCTGGACCTACTTCTATTAAAACATAAAATTTTCTCAAGATACTCAGTAAAATTTGAGACTTTCTATGTCAAATGAAAGAAGACATGATGCTACTTCTATCCATATATAATAATTAGGGTTTGGTCTATTAGAACCTAAGCTCGATGCTTCCCATGTCGTTCGGTGGATCTCCTTGTGAGATTGGCCTTGGAATTGCCATCTCAGTACCACCTTATCCTGTGTCTGCTCAAGTGTGGACAATTCAATTTGAGTCTGATCATCTCCTTGTTCTATGGCTGCATGGCTTTAGACCTTATCCTTGTGTTGGGAGATGTTGCATTCTATATTTTCATCGTGCCGTGCTTAACGGCCGAGGTGATGTGAGGCTCATTTGTCATCTACAGGACATAAAGGTAGGCTGAGATTAACACTTTTCCTTGGGCTTCGTGCTGAAGCTGTTGCTCTCCTCCGTTGCACTTGGATTCTTTCTGCTTTGTTGCTCGCTGGATCAGTGCGCAATGTGTATTACATTACGAATTTCTAGGATTGCGATGACACCTAATGTGTACTGAGATGCGAAGGTCAAGGTTCTTTCTGATGTCTTTGTGCATTGAAGAGTGCGCAGCGGAAGTGTCTGGGCTGATGACTCACAGGCTGAGGATTCCTTTTCATGCGATTCTGTCTGATCGAGAGAACTGCTCTTTCTCGAGGTGACTCCGTCTCGGTTGCATGTGCCTAGACGTTGTCTTGACCGTGCTGCTGTCGGTCACTCTTCTGGTTTTAATGTTGGCATTTACGAGCGTTGGGGAAATCGTCGGCTTCCCTGCTGATAAAGTACCCTCTGCCCTGCATCTTTTCTCGTGGGTGTTGTGCTCTCGAGACATGTTTGTGATCCTTGAGAGGCATTTCCCGTGATTGAGGTATCTCTTGCTGCTTTGCGATTGACTTCAATGGTTGTAGGTCTTTCCTTGGCGTCCGGCCTGATGCGTGACTCGTCCCCGATAGTCGTGTGTTCAGCTGCGGCGTGCCTTGATACGACCTTGCTTGCAGTGTGTTCCATAGTTCTCGGTGCTGTACGGAGCCAGAATCCTGCAGGTGCTGTTGTCGTTAGTAGTTGTTCCCATAAGTGCGGCTTTCAGACGATTCTGCATTTAAAGTGTTGGACCATTATCTTGTCAGTAGCTGGCTGTGCTCCTTTTCCCAGTGGAATAGCTCGCGACCCGATCAGATGTGATGTCCGATTGGGAGCTGACGTAATGTTGTAAATGGTCCAATGTTGTTAATTTTGCTATCATTCTTCCGTATGATTATCATTGGTGTCTTGTGTGCCAGGTGTTCCTTGTCTCCCTTGGCACTAGAGCCGATGATGCCGTCAGGCTGTCAGCGGAGAGGACTATGTTTCCTTGTGAAGGCTGACATTGGTTGTGCCTGTCGCTCCTATCGATTCTGTCGATTCGTTTCTTGGTGTTGTGCCCTTGGCAGTCGTGTCTCCTGACTTGTGAGACGTAAGTGACGTTGCCTTGTTTCAGAGGTGTCGGACTTGTGTTCACTGGTGATCGTGCTCATTCTCGAGCGTGTATCCGTGACAACAGTAGTTGGCCCGGCACTGACATCTTCTCATTTTTTCATGCTTGGTATGACTTGTCACCTCGCGTGTCCCGACGGGAGGGCCATCGAGTACTTCCCTCGTGCGTCCCGACTTTTCACTTCATTCTTTGAAGAATAAGGTTCAATTGGAGTCGGGCTCTCCTTCCGGCCTATAAAAAGGTCCCGAAGGGGGTCTTTACTACTCAAATCTTCCCCCGCGACTTCTTCCCTCTCCTTTTCTGCGGGGTGGCATGAAGGGCCACTCAGAGGATGAAGGTGCAGGCGGTTGTATGGGTGTTCGGTGTTAGAACTGTTAGCAATTGGTGGCCAGCGTATGAGAACTGTTAGCAATCAGTGGCCAGACCGCCGACACTACCTTAGGAGGGAGGTAGAAGCAAGGGGAGGCCAGACGGAAGGGTACATCGGGCGTCACGGCTGGGCCAATAGGGGCAGCTCTTCAATCTGGTGGAGGCCTCTTCGCAGATGGGCAGTTAGGCTATTGTCAACGTCTGCCTTTGGACTGGTTCGTTTTGCTACCTTTGTCTTCAATACTACTTCTCTCGCCGTCTTCTTGTTGCATCATTGTGACTACCTTTCATGATTGTAGGTCTATGATGAGGAGCCTCCCCGAGTTGAGGAGCGTGCTCTCTTGCCCAAAGAGGGTGGTGGACGGGGTAGCAGACCCTACTATCCAGTCTACAAACATGGCTGACGAGTGACGAGGCGTTCCCCGCTATCGAAGCATCTTCCCTTTGGCGGGACGGGACATCCGAAGGTGTAGGAGGAGTTTTCCCTTCTTCCACTTTGCGGGCGTGGCCATCTGGCTGGCTGGTGCGCCCTTTACACTAGTTGGCTGGCTGGCCTTTACGCCTAGCTGGTCTTGTTGCTCTAATGTGCCCCATCAAGCAAGGGAAGTTGGTTCTGCTTCCTCAAAGGAGTGGGGGATGCTGAGTGTGGAGCTCGTTATAAGGGCTGCAATAGCAGCCATACATATGTTGATCATCCTCAACTACAGGAAAGGCCCGGCCCTGACTATGATTCAACCAGGCACAACGCCAGCAGACTGCACAAATGTCAAATGTGCCTTGTATTGTTGTTGTTCTATTATGTACTCTAGTTGTGTTGCTCCTCTTCCTATTAGTTGCTTTGTTATTACTCTTGTTGTCTGCGTAGGGAAATAATGTACTAGATATTTTACTCATAGAACTAGACGTAAATCTCATTTCTTGATCTTACATGAATTTAATCAGTGTCATTTGATGACTAGGAAAGCTTCAGATCCGTGTTGGTAGAGTTAGGAAACCCATACACGGTTAAACCCTTCAAACGAACTTCAGTTTCTTCAAGTTTCACTGCCATTACCTGTTTGTCAGCGTTACAACGTTATTTGTCACTGCAAATGGCTATTTGTCACTCACAACATCTATTTGTCACCCTTATCGCATTTCTCATGTTTCTCTCTCTCCCCTCTACTCCTCTCTCCGCGGGGTGCACACCATTGGCAAGCTGACTGAGGTGGGGACACGATGGAGTGATCATGACGCGTGATGGGGTGAAGGATGGAGCGTACATTGGCGCGATCCCTCGGTGGATTCAAAGCCGGCGTGGTTTGTTCGTTTGGTGATTTTCGACGCGGTTTAGTCACTTTGGCGCACGGAATCTTCAGTGGAGGTAGGGAGATGAAAGCTCTACTTCTTAGCTACGCTCCCTCACAGTTTCACGCCGAACCGTGTGCGTACGAGTGGATTTTGCTTCAGTTTGGACAAAGCATGCTTCGGGGGTGTGCGTCAGGTTCGCCGGAAAACGACAACGGATTTCAATAAAATTGGTGTCATTCGAACCCCTGGAATGTCAACGTTCCATCCCCGCTGATTTAGTCGCGATTAGTGGTCATTTGGGACCGGTACGAGCCCGGGAACTCATGTGACCCGATTTGGGTTAATTGCCCGTTTCTCGCCGTTTATGTGTCGATTTGAGCCCTTCCGGAGTGTGGAAGGTCGGCATCGTCATTATGGTTGTATCCCCTTCGTTTCGGAGCGAACGGGGCATGGAAAGGCCGAGATTCGACCGATCCCATGGTTTTCCCACCGTAACACCTTAACGGTCGTTACAGTGACCGTTTAGGTTCTTACGCGGTCCAGTATGTGACCGTTTATATGTATTTCAGTTTGGATCTTCGCAGTCACGCGATAGACCGTCTTCTGTGGTTCGCGATCCATTACAGGACTATTTATATCCTCTGAACGGCACTTGGGTGACCATTTAGATTCCTTAGTTGTTCAATTCAGATGAACGGTCTCACGATAGACCGTCTAGCTTGCTCAAGCGGTCCATTCCTAAACCACTAAGCATGGTTGACACTAGTCAACGGTTTTATGGCAGTTAGTGAAGCGGTCCTTTGCTAGACCGTTTCTTATCTTTAGCGGCCCATTGCTAGACCACTATTGACCATTTGACTGAGTTACTATTTTAAGTCGGTTTGGGTGAGCGGCCCAAACTTCAATTGTTTATTATATAGCGGCCCATGTGTAGTGTGATGTCTCGGACCCTTTTCAGATACTTATTTTCGGGTCTCGGATCTACTTTCTCGGAGTGTCCGACTCCGTTGTGTCCGTAATTACGTTTTGGACATCTTTCGTGTTCGGATCGGTGCGATCCGGAGTCGTTTCGGGGGCCCGGAGGCGTTCCGCGACTTTTCCCGTGCGTTTTTCTGATTTTCGACCCAGTTTTCGGTAAATCCTTCGGCACACCGTTGCGGGTGAACGTGGTCGTTTACCGGGGCGTGAGTGGTACCATTGCGATCAGTGCGTTCCGAGGATCGCGGAAACGTGATTTTCTATTTTTCGATATTTTCTGAATTTTGAGATTTTCTATAAATGAGGCAAATTTTATTACCAATGGAAAAGAATTAACAATTACATCAAGCGTAAGCTAGGCATACCTAGCTTATCTAATCGAGCTGCACCTTTAATATTGGAGGGGAGCTCATGGGAAGAAAAAAAGGAGTTACATTTCATAGAGCAAGCCAGTGAAGCTAAAGAATCTGCCACCACATTTCCTTCTCTATATATATGATGAATGGTATCCAAGTGTGAAATGCTGCTCCATATTTCTCAAACATAGCTGATGATGGACCAAGGGCATTGAATTTGTCTTCTAATGATCTGGACCAGAGTTTGAGAGTCACATTCAATAATAGCAGGTTTATTATCCAGTGTATGTAGATACTTAACCCCATCAAGGAGCGCACGGGCTTCAGCCACTAAACTGTTAGTCTTGCCATAAAAATGTGAAAATGCAAGTAAAACATTCCCCTTGTGATCTCTGATGACTCCACCACCCCCGGAATCCCCGAATTTCTTGGATGCCCCATCAGTGTTTAACTTTAGAGAAGGCCAAGGAGGACAAGCCCATTTTATGAGTTTAATTTGCTGACGACCAGAATTGATATTATGAATCCCAAATTCTTCCAAAACTTTCCTTTTGCTCTTGAGAGGTTCCTTGAGATCAGCAGCAGTGCATATTTGTTTTACTTTGTATAAAATTCTGTGAATAAGTCCATTCTTAGAAATATGTTTACCCTCATACTTGGCAGAATTTCTTGCCTTCCAGATTTCCCACATACCAAATCCAAGGACAGCTAGAGTAAACAGACCGAACAGAGATTTATGCTGAGTGCTGCTAATAGCATTCAAAATAAAGCTGGTTGCTGAGTTTCCAGTTAAAGAAATACCCATGGGTCTGAATTTATCCCATATATAAGTAGCAGTGTCGCTGGTGAGAAAAAGATGACACAAATCCTCCTCCTTAGGCTGTGAACAGCAAAGACATTTAGAACATAAGGAAATACCCAGTCGCTTGATGTTTGAATCCATAGGGAGACAATTGTGAAGAATTTTCCATAAATGCACTGATAGTTTGGTTGGTAACCAATTTGACCAAATCCGAGCCCAGGGAATATTAGTATGAAGGCTAGAACTGCTGCACATAAATTTATATGAAGAATGAACATTGCACTTTCCAGAAGAAGATAAGCTCCAGACTTCCTGATCCTGTTCCTGAATGAGGGAGACATTCCTGATAGCATTGGTAATATTAATAGGGAGATCCCTGTTTTGCACAGCCAGCTCTTCAGCAGATGGTTGCAACAGAAAATCCCTGACAGAAACCTTTGGATTCGGAATGCAGTGGGCAGGGACCATGTCAGCCAGTGTTAAGTTGCCTAACCATTTATCATACCAGAAGCTTGTGAGACTCCCATCACCAATAACAACCCTTTTATGTTGCAGAATCAAATCCTTTGCCTTTCTCCAAGTGAGCTCTCCAACATATAAAGCCAAGGAAGTATTTCTAACTTCTAATATGGGACTAAACATAAAGGCTCTATTTTCAACATATAAATGAAGGAATGTGAATCAACATAAAGACTCTATTTCCAACATATAAATGAATGAATGTGAATCAACATAAACACTCTATTTCTAACAAGTAGGTACAAGTTATTCTCTATATACATGTATGTTTATTTATTTTGATCTTTTATTCTTATTTCTTATTATATTAGGTTATAGAATCGAGTCGAACCATATATCAATATTATAATGACATCACGATTTAAATCGGTTCGATTGAACGGTCAAACCGGTTCGAACCGAACCAGCTCATTATCCGGTTCTGATAACATTGGTTACAACGCTCTTATTTATCAATCATGGAATCGAGTTACACGATAGAGACAGAGTAAGATATAAAGTTTTAGAAAGGGAGAGAGAGGCTAAGATAGAAAAAGGTAGAATAGATCCTTCGTTGAGTGCGCTGAGTTTCAGAATAAAGCATCTAAGATAGACACATCCGGAGTTGAGAGCTATGTCAGGAGACACCGAGGATGCTTCTAGATAGGCTTCATGCTCGAGTATGATCAGTCTCCCGTCTTGGGTCGAGGCTTGGAGAAGCGTGAGGTCTCGAGGTGATTGGGCCAAAGATCTGAACTTGGTTGATGGAAGCCTGAGCTGTTGATGTGTGGGTCTTCTAGGAGGAAAATATACCAAGTTAAAGGCACCTGACAACGGTGACGACCATGAGTCGAGAACCTTACCCCGAGGTGCATTTGAAGGCCCAACGCAAGGCTTGTATCACCATTTGAAGTGACTGGTGTGAAGCGTTGCCTTAGGGGATCCCCGAGGGGTCCGGCCATCTTACGTAGTTGGAAGTCGGAGCTTTCTCGATGTTGAACTTGGCACGAAAGTGTAAGAACTTTCGACCAAGATCCTAAGAGGATCTTGTTGAGTTTCTCCACCGGGCCGACCTATTGACACTAAGAGAGGAACTTGACAAGCTTCATCCCGCAGGATAAAAGTTCTTATCGTGATGGTGGTGTCCCAAGAGAATCCTTTGATATTTAAGTAAATAAATAAATAGGAGTAGGGGTGTCAACAGATATGTTATATCCTAAAACCCGGTTCGAATCCGAAAATTTTTTTGGATTCGGAGCAGCGCGTTTGATTCGAAACGGGCCATTTGTATGGATCTGGGGTGACTTTTTTGCAGTGAAATTCCTCCTATCGGATCGGGTTTTCGGGGCGCCACAATAACCCTCCTTTCGGGGCGAGCAAATGCCCTTCGTCGAAGGCATTCCGCGCTCGGCGCGCTGCGGCCTCTGCTCCCATCTCCCATCCATCTCCACCTCGCTCTCCTTCCGCTCCTCTCGCTAGGGTTCCAACGGCGGCATCTCACGACGGTGATATCCTCGAGCAACCTCTGCGTGGTCGCGGTCCAGGTCTTCTACGTTAAGCCAAGTAACGACCGGCACCGGGGGCAGTGAAGCACGTCGGGCACCGGTAACATGAGCGAAGGAGCCACTGGGAGCAGCCATCAGTCTGCAGAACCACAACAAACAGAGGTCAGGGCAAACCCAATACGGAATGAAAGCAGTGGGGTAGATAATAATAACGAACTCTTCACGGAAAAGAGGGAAGAGAGTTGTCCCCCAACACAAGCAAAGGAAGGAAAAGAAAGGAAAGAGGGAGCAGGTCAAGACTCCCTGAACGTCACTCTCCCTTGACGAAGACCTACAAAACCCCTAACTACGCAAGCTCAAGGTGGGCCCACGATGTGGTGCAAGCCTGAGGGATGGATGAATGGAAAAATGGAGAAATGGTAGCGGACAGTGGAGCCAATGAGTGAACCGTTGTCGTGATAATCGAAGCTGCCGATTTCTGACGAAATTTCGACAGAGTTTCTCCTAAGCCGGAGGCATAAGGGGAAACACGGGTGCGTGCCCACAAGGAGTGACGGCCCCAACAAAGTGGTGGCGGGCCCCGCAGGGTAACACCATAAGTCTTCAGTGCATAGGAATATGCCATAGCTATTCAGCGACACACTCCTCGCGAAGCCTTCACCGGCACACCCCGTGAAGGGCTTCGTCGGTACGCTATCCGGGCGCCCTTCCCCGGCACGCTCCTCGCGAAGCCTTCGTCGACACGCCCCTCGTGCCCTCCTCCCCGGCACACTTGTGCTAAGGCTTCGCCGGCACACCCCCGTGCATTCCCCGGCACACCTTGAAGGGGCCTCGCCGGCACACCCGTGCCTTCCCCGGTACGCCCTAGCAAACTCTTCACCAGCACACTCGTGCCACTCGCTCCCCGGCACACCTGTGCCTGCGCTCACCGGCACGCCCCGTGCGTTCCCCGGCACACCTTGAAGGGGCCTCGCCGGCACACCTGTGCCTTCCCCGGGACGCCCTAGCGACCTCTTCACCGACACACTCGTGCCACTCGCTCCCCGGCACACTAGTACCCCGCCCACTCACCGGTACATTCCCTAGTGAACCCTTCACCGGTGCGCTACCCTTCGGTGCGCTTCGTCGGCACACTCGCCAAAAACCCTCACCGGCACGCTCCGGCGCCCCAGTCCGCGGCACGCCCGGTGGCCGCCCCCGGCGCCGGAGACGAAGGAGAAGAAGAGGAGAGGATGAGAAGGAGAAGAAGAGGGAGGGGGAAGAAGAATGAGGGGGTGAGAAGGAGCCTTAGGGCTCCGTCTCCCCGTCGAGCAAAGAAGAAGAACGAGAGGGAAAGAGAGGAAAAGGAAGGAAGAGAGGGGGCGCCGTGGCGGCCTCCTCACCCCGGTGGAGAAGGCGACGGCGACAGCGGCGGTGGCACCCGCGTCCGGCGACGGAGAAGAAAAAGGAGTCCCCCTTCCTTCTCCATCGATGAAAAGTTATTATTGTTATTAGTTTTACTAGTCCCATTTTACATTGGGCTTGTCCTGACCTTTGCTTGTTGCAATTATGTAGACTAATGGCTGCTCCCAATGGTTCCTCTGCTCCTGTTGCCAGTGCCCATCGTGCTTTACCGCCCCCGGTGCTGGTCGTTACTTGGCCTAATGTAGAAGACCTGGACCGCGACCACGTAGAGGTTGCAGTATTGGCCGACTCTTCAGGCTCAGATATCGAGACCCTAGATATTCAAAGACTGGCCAAGGCAGACAAGGGCTACAGCTTTGACTGTGCCACGAGAAATTATCCTGCAGATTTCTCGAAGGACAAGCACCTCGTGCACCACCTGAAGCAGCTCCGGACTCGTGACCAACGGGATCCATGGACCATGAAGCAGGTGGAGTGTGCCATCTTGCAGGGCCGGGACAGTCTGTCGCATGTAGTCCCGAGGAGCGTGCCTACATATCTGATAGGCGAGGCTCACAAATGGGAGCCCGTGTTGGGCTGGAGGCAGTGCTGCCGGTAGAAGACAAACTGGTGAGGACTCCAGGCTTCACTCCCGCGAAGTGGGATAATGCAGCGGGACGCATCCACGGTGAGCAGCACCGCTATAGTCTATTTCTGGCCCCGCTGAAATGGGGTTACAGAGAGGAGCCTTTCATTCTCGACTGCTTGGCGATCAGGTTCAGACAGGAGCTGTCGCTGGGTTGGTTCGGCGAGCTGAAGCTTCAGGATGCGCATAGCTCTAGGGAGGGAGCAGTGGAGTTCACAAACTATGTGATGTTCAATTACGCTCCCCTATTGGTCCGGGCCGGCATCTATCACAGTGTGTATGCTTCCCGGTACAAGTATCCGATCTCCAAAGGCCTCTGTTGCAGGATGATCGAGGTCTTTTGCGTGGAGACGAACACCTTTTATACAGTAGAGGGGGAGACTTCACTGGATTTGTGGAGCTTGAGCCAATTGAGTGGCCTCCCCATTGACGGGGAGCCCTATGAAGAACTCTGCCTCCCGGACCTGATCAAGGATGAGACTAACGGGGACGGCTATTATTCTCTGGGCTACTCATACCGGTATCTGATGAAGGCCTACCGGGGGCTGTACAGACTGGCGCACGGCGAGAAGCAACCCCGTCGTGGAGATCGGAAGAGGGTGCGGATGAACCTATGGCTGCAATATTTTTATGACGGCCCGAAGGAATACACGGACTTTCCCTGCGTCGGGACCGTTGTCGCCTGAAAGAAGCGCGCCAAGCCGAAGCTGGACGTGAAGATTCCGTCCAAAGGGCGTCTGGGTGGACCGAACCCGATGGCGTTGGACCCGATGACGCATTGTGCGGCCTATCTGACATACTGGCTGTGCTCCTTCGCCATGCCGTATGGGGACGAGACTGTGATTCGTCCGGACGCCAGACTCTTTTTTAGGGGTAGAAATGCTTAAGGTAAAGCCCGTTCCATGCATGAGACAACTCTTCTCCCTCAGCGTTGACTAAACGATAGGCGTTCCCTAGATAAACTTCCTTAACTATAAACGGACCCTCCTGCAGCTTAGACCTAGGACCTCCTATTTTAATAAATTTGTGCTTCAACACCATATTTCCCACTTGAAATTTTCTTTCGATGACCTTCTTTTGAAAATGATGCGAGACACGCTTTTGATAAATGGAGGCATGATTGGCCGCATTCAGCCTATTCTCGTCCAAGAGTTCCAGCTGGACTAGCAATGCCTCCCAACGCTCGTCGAGATTGAGTTTCTTATCAAGCTGCACTCTTAGGAAAGGGATTAAAATCTCATACGAGAGTACTGCCTCCATCCCATAAGTGAGGGCAAAAGGAGTCTGTCCCATGGGAGTACGGATAGAGGTGCGATAAGCCCATAGAGCTTCTACTAATCTGTCAGCAGAAATAAGCGAATTTGTGCGACTCGCATGTCTTCTTGATGATTTTAAGAAGCATCTTGTTAGTGGCCGTGGCTTGGCCGTTACCTTGGGGATAGTATAGCGATGAATGATGCAATGAGACATTGAACTTCTTACAGAGGTCCTGGAGTTCTTGTGACACGAATTGAGGCCCATTGTCGGTGACGATGTCGCTTGGCACTCCAAACTGCGAGATGATATTCTTCATTACAAAGTGACACACTGTGGTGGCTTTGATCTCCGCATACGCTTCAGCTTTGGCCCACTTGGTGAAATACTCAGTAGCGGTAAGGATAAATGATTTCTGCTTGCTCTGAGAATTAGGATCACCTAGTGGGTGAACGATATCAAAAGCACACATGGAGAATGGCCAAGGAGCAGAAAGAGGATGGAGAGATGAAGCAGAAGCGTGAATCTTATCAGCATAGAGTTGGCACTGAAGACACCTATGAACAAAGGTGGAGCAGTCCTCTTCTAGGGTTGGCCAGTGATAGCCCTGTCTAAGAATCTTCTTTACCAAGGCTTGACCATTGACCTGCCCTCCACACTCACAAGAGTGAGCTGCTTCAATAACCTTCTAGGCCTCATCATCATCTAGACACCTCATAAGAACTCCATTACGGGCACACCTATACAACTCTCCTGCAATGATCGTGTATCTGGAGGTGACTCTTCTAATGGCCTTGCGCTGCTCGGCGTTGGCCAATTCTGGGAATGAACCATCCCTATAATACTACTCAATTTTATGATACCAAGGTAATTCTTCTTCGTCTATGATCTCCTCGAGCTCAGTTAAGGATACTTCCCTTAAATCCTCCAACTCAGTCTTATTCTCTGCAAACTTCCTAAGGTTATCGAATCACAGATCCTGAAGGGAAGGAGAATCTAACCACTGGACCACAATGGTCTTGGTGGGGCGACTGAGAGGGAAGGAGAGGGAAGAAGCAAGCGAGGCAAGTGCATCGGCAAGAATATTCTGAGATTGAGGGGTATGGATGTAAATGAGCGTGCGAAATTGCTTAGCCAAGAGCGTGACCAAATCTTGATAGGGTTTGAGTTTAGGGTCACAGGTGCGATAGGTGGAATGGACCTGGCGTAGCACTAATTGAGAATCTCCTATGATATTCAAGTATCGCGTGCCCAGAACATAGGCGTGCTTCAACTCAGCATGGAGAGCCTCATACTCGGCTATGTTGTTGGTAGTAGGAGAAGAGAGCGGGTATGCAAAGGGGATGGTTACTCCCTCCAGAGTGAGGAGAACAGCGACGATCCCTCGGCCCTGAGAATTAAGTCCGTCATCAAAATGTAAGGACCAGAAAGGGTGATGAGTGAGCATGGCAAGGTGTTCATCAGGGAACTCGTCCTAAATAGAATCTGTACGAGGGACAGGTTAATGAGCAAGATGGTCAACAATAGCATATCGCTTGATCACTTTCTGAACGATAAAGGTAATATCAAATTGGGAGAGAAAACTCTACCAGCGAGCCAATCTACTAGAGAGGATAAGTTTTTTTAAGAGGTAGCAGATCGGGTCCATTCTAGAGATCAGCTTGACTTCATGGGCAAGGAAATAATGCTTGAGTTTTTGAGCTACCCAAACTAGTGCTGCGCAGGTCTTCTCCATAGCAGTATACTTAGCCTCAGCAAGATTGAACAACCTAGAAAGGTAGTAGGCTGCCCTTTCCTTACCCTCATCGACCACTTGTGCCAGGACAGCTCCTAGAGAGTCTTCAATAACAGAAATGTATAGAATCAGGGGTTTCGCAGGGACCGGGGGTTACAAAATCGGGGGATTAGATAAATAGACCTTCAGATCTTCATAGGCCTTTTGACATTGTTCGTTCCATTCAAACTTAGCTCCTGCCTTCAACAGTTTGTAGAATGGGCGGCACCTTTGCGAATGTTGTGATATGAATCTCCGAATAAACTGTAGACGCCCAATCAATCCTCGAAGCTCAGTAATGTTCTTCGGCAGTGGCATGTCCATAACGGCCTTTGCTTCGTTTGGATTGATCTCAATCCCTCATTTGCTAACTATGAAACCTAATAATTTCCCTGATGATACTCCAAATACACATTTCTTTGGGTTCATTTTCAAATTATACTCCCTCGCCCTTTGTAACACCTTAGACAAAACAATGGGGTGTTCTTCCTTCATCCCAGATTTCACCAAGATATCATCCACGTAAGCTTCCATATAGACGTGCATCATATCATGGAAGATTGCCATCATCGCCCGTTGGTATGTGGCACCTGCATTCTTTAATCCAAACGGCATAACCACATAGCAGTAAGTGCCCCAAGGCATGGTGAACGAGGTCTTTTCTTGATCCTAAGGAGCAAGACGGATCTGGTTGTATCCTGAATAACTATCCATAAATGAGAGGGCTTCGTACCCGATCGTGTTATCAACCAACACGTCGATATGAGGAAGTGAAAAATCATCTTTCGGACATGCTTTATTCAGGTCCCTGAAATCGATGTAAATTCATACTTTTCCATCCTTTTTCATCACAGGAACTATATTTGTCACCCATTGGAGATATAAAATAACTCTAATAAATCTGGCCTTATGTAATTTATCGACTTCTTCCTTTATCTTCAAGGCCATCTGGGGGTGAAATCTTCTTAATTTTTATTTTACGGGTATTGCCCCTGGCTTAAGTATGAGCCTATGCTCCACTAAGACGGGGTCAAGACCCGACATGTCCTCATAGGACTAGGCAAAAGAATCGATGTACTCCCTTAAAATCTTGATTAGCTCCTCTTCAACCTGAAGAGGGAGATTAGCGGAGATAATGATGAGCCTAGGATCCTCTTATGTTCCAAGATTTATTTTCTTTGTGGGTTCATCCACTGCCGATGATGGTTCATCGAATCTCTTCAAACCCTGCACGTACAAATCGGCAGTATCATCCACGTCGCTATCCTCATAATCGATTGGGTCCTTCTTATCTACAACTTCATAAACACCCAATCCGTCGTTGCTCCATACCCCATCTAGATCCTCATCATCCTCTAGGATGATGGCTGTCGCTACAAACTCAGGGCATCTTAGGAGGGCGTGACAACATCGGGCAAGATCCTGGAGACACTTATCGGGGATAGATTTAGAATGACGCGTCATCGGGCGCATCGAAAGTGTGGAAGGGCTAGAAACACTGGAACTAGACTCTACTCCTACTGACTCTACTTCCCTAAGAGACTCAGCAGATTCTACATCTATTCTAGAAGACCAGAAATCTAGTGGCAGAGAAGCAGGGGCCTTGTGCCCCTGGGAAGTTTTAAATGACACATCGCGTAGATTGGGATGGCATGTAGCAGACTTTGGCTGGCCTTACCTAAGCCCTTCAAACTATGGCTCAGGCAGGCGCAGAAGCCAGAGCAGGCAGTCTACATCAGAATTTTCGGAGTCTCAACCCTCCGCGTTTTTATGGTTCTTCGAATCCGGACGAGGCAGAAAACTGGATCGACGAGATGAACATGATTTTTGATGTTATACAATGCACCGGCCAGGAGAGGGTGCGTTTAGCCACTTTCCAATTAAACAAAGATTGTGGAAGTCGGTTCCGGCACAACTAGTCGATGCACTACACACGTGGGAAGATTTCCTCACATTGTTTCGTGCCAAGTATTTTTCGGAACACGTCAAGGAGAGAAAAGCCATGGAGTTTGCGTCCCTTCGTCAAGGGATGTTGTCAGTAGCAGAATATGAGCTACAGTTTTCCAGGCTAGCACCATATGCACCACATTTGATCAGCACTGATTTATTAAAAGTAAATAGGTTCATGGACGGGTTACGGCCCGGTTATATTCAACAGCTGGGAACCCAAAATATTCGCACACATGAAGAAATGGTCCAGCGGGCTTATTTATGTGATAGGACCTTAGAGAAGGTCGAGAAGATGAAAGGGAAAGGAGAAGAATCAAGCCGGCGACCTGATCGACGATTCAAGAAATAGAAATTTAGTATCACGGAATCCTACAAGAGCCGTGATAAAAAGAAAAGGTCTAGGAGCAGGAACGGTGGAAGTTTCCAAAAATACATGAAAGTGAAGGAAGAGGAGAAACAGGTCATGGTGGCCAACACGTTTTGTGAGAAGTTTGGCCACTCAGCAGAAGAATGCTGGAAGCGCCTCGGAGCTTGCTTACGTTGTGGTAGTAGGGAGCATCGCATGCTCGATTGTCCCCTCATGAAAGAACAGGCAGCAGGAGGAGGGTGCAGGAGACAAGCTCGCCTCAATGCGGTATTAGAAGAAGAAGAAGAAGCGCCCAGGGACGATGGGCTCATGGAAGATACAATTCAAATTTACTCTCATCCTGCATTTGTGCTATTCGATACTGGTACTTCTCATTCTTTTATCTCTACTTCTTTTGCCAAAACTTTACCCGTGGAGTCAGTTCCTTTACCTTCAGACCTTTCTATAAGTACACCTTTAGGTTCTGGAACCAAACTTACCAAATACTATCCCAATAGTGAAGTAATTCTAGAAGGCCACAACCTTCCCTCAAACTCAGTATGCCTTGGCAGAAAGGATACGATGTTATCTTGGGGGTAGATTGGTTGGTAGACCATGATGCCAATATCAATTGCCGGAATAGGATTATATCTTTCCGTGAACCAGGTATTCCAAGATTTTTCTTCTTTGGCATCAAGTATAGGAAGCATCCTACAATCATTTCTTCTCTTCACGCTTGCAAACTTATCTCGCAAGGATAGAAATAAAAGAGTGAGAAGCACCTGAATCAAAAAGAACACGAGCTGCATGACCATAAAGCATGATCGTACCTTCCATGAGATGAGACGCTACGGCTTCTGCTCGAGTTATGTGCAAAACCTTCCCCTTCTACTTTTGGCTGGTTGCTGCAGAAGATTGCTAGGAAGAAGCTGAAGCTTGATGATAGAATTGCTGAGGTTGAGGTGGTGGAGGAAGTTTGAATTGAGACGGCTGCGATTGAGAAAATTGAGAGAACTGCACCGGCTTGGGCCTCTGCGGACAGTCTCAAACCACATGCCCTAGCTGATCACAGTGAAAACAGACCACCGGCAATGAATAGGGCTTGCCTGGGTGGCTACCACCACACCTCAAACATTGTCTCAGCTGACTAGCAGTTGAACCTTGACGCTACTGAAAGGAAGGAGTTGTCTGTTGAACGGCTCCAGAAGACACCTGGTGATCAAACTTCTTCTTAGACCTCTTGAATCTCTTGAACTTGGGTTTAGAAAGAGAAGCGCCACTAGCAGTCGACAGAGCAGGTGAAACTCCTGGCACAGACAGCTAAAAACTCGGCTGAAACTACACGCTCAGCTGAACAAGGCCAACTTGAGTAGACCCTCGAGATCTTGCCATATCCAGCTCTAGTGCCGCAGCTGCCTGGCACGCTGCATCCATCTCGGCTAACTAAGTTGCAATTAACAGTTGTTGTAACTCAGCCTTCAGCCTACGCAGAAACTACTCAGACTTCAAGGCTTCATCAGCAAGAACATGGGCGCATACTGACCCAATTCCATGAATTTGTTCCGATACTGTAGCATGGTCATATCACCTTGAGACAGTTCCATGAATTGACGTATCTTGTCCATCATGAGATAAGCCGGACTGTACGTGCGCTAGAAGGATGCGACAAACTCAGTCCAGGTAATCTGGCGAAGTGGACGAGAACGAAAAGCAACTTCCCACTCTGTGGTCCACCACACGAGTGCTGCTCCCTGAAGCTGGAATGTAGCAAGCATGACTTTTTCATCCTCCATGCACTCCATTGAATGGAATACACGCTCGATTGCATCAAGCCACACTCTGGCTGCATCAAGATCTGCTTGACCTTCATAAGTCAGTGGCTGGAACAATAGAAACTCTTTTAATGCTCTGCCACAGCCACCAGGAGGCAGATCATCTTGAGGAGTAGGATTAGCATGAGCTTCGTCTGGAACAATCACTGGCGGAGGAGAGGTACCACTTTCCTCCCTTGGACCATGACCTCGACCTCTACTTCTACGAGGTGACATTTGGAGCTAGAAGAAAACACGCAATGATAGAAAATCCATCAGTAGTCACGGGAAACATCCTAAGCCAACAGTGATGGGGACATCACCTCCCTTGCCCACACTCATGGCTCATCTCCTCACCTCGGACGCATCTAGCATGGTCTAGTTTGTCAAAACGCGCCTTGACTCAGGGCGTTTCTTTAAAGAGACGACCACAGGATCGGTCGTTTCCAGTTTAAACAGTATACAATCAATATTCCATTTTCTGATATTTTTATATGTCACGCCCTGGCCCAGGACGTTACTTTAAAAGTCACGCCCTGACTAGCGGGCGCTTCTTGTAAAAGAGACGACTTACTGGAAGTCGTTACCTAGTAAATTTCAGGGATTTCTACAGAAACAGATCAATTATTCATGACACGTAATCATCTTTGACAGGAATTCATCATGACAGGAATTCGATAGGGAGAAACAATAATCATGCATTATTTCAGTTTTAATCAGATTTCATGTTTTATAAAGGCATGTGTGTGAATAGTTAGGTTCATGGAAATAACGCCTTGAGGCAGGCAGTTTCTTTTTAGAATAACGACCTGAGGATAGGTCGTTTCTTGATAGTAACGCCTTGAGGTGAGGCGTGTATTTCAAAATAGTATAAAAAAGAACGTAACAAAACACCTAAGATGCATGCATGATTTATCTCTTTAAATTTACTTTGGGCTACGTAACTTGAGATCACCTACCTGATGGGTGTGATGAACTGGGTTGTACGGTGGAGATAACAGAGGAGTCTTCTGAACAGGATCAGAAGAACTTCCGTAACCAGCAGCAGTAGATGACGGCTTCGTTTGCTAAAGGATGAAGATCCTGCAGCAGCAACACCAGTGGGACTACTCTGGCCTTTCTGCCTCGAACAGGAAGAAGAAAGGAATAAGAGAAGGAAAAATAAAAGAAAAAAGGAGAAAACCTAAAGAACTTACCGTAGCCTGGCTTGATCAAACGAACAAAGGGTCTCAAGGGTAGAGAAGGGGGTATTTATAGGCTTTAGGAATCCCAATTAGGGTAGAGTTTGAGTAGAGATAGGTTTTCCTATATTAATCCTTTCCCCAGTTGTAGATTACCCATTAGAACTCCCTGTTCGAGTGAAACTCTGCTATCGTTTCGTTTTACGATTCTCAGAGAAGTAACGCCTTGGTTTGGGGCGTCTTTTAACTAACGCCTTTAGTAGAGGCGTGAGTAAAGTAGTTAACGCCTTTCTGGAGGGCGTCTCATTCTTTAAGTAGAGTCTTGACAAGGGGGCGTTACTTATTAGATTATTCAGGTCGCTAAGACACGTCTTTGGGAGAGGCGTTTTCATTTTTAAACACGCCTTACGATTGGGCGTCTCTTTCACTTGCCTATTTTCGTTCCTTCAAAGAAACGACGTTGGGATATGTCATTTTCTAGTTTCGTCACGCCTTGAGAGAAGGCGTTTATTCTTGAATTAACGCCTTTTACTTGAGGCGTTACTTATTTTTTTTTAATTTTGTTTACTAATTCATTGAATTAATTCCTTTTACAGATTCTACTTATCAGGGTTGCTACACCCTCCCCTACTTAAAAGAACAGAAGTGTGCCTTCATGACTTCTCAGCTTACCTTCTTGGGTTTTATTGTGTCTAGTACTGGGGTCTCCGCTGATCTGGAGAAGGTCCGGGCCATTATTGAGTGGCCGGAACCCCGTACGATCCATGATGTCCACAGCTTCCATGGCCTCGCGACGTTCTATCATCGCTTCATCTACAGATTTAGTTCCGTCACTGCCTCGATCATGGACTGTATCAGGAAGGGCATGTTTGTATGGATGAAGGCGCTACTGCTGCCTTCAAGGACATCAAGGAGCGCATGACCCACCGGTCCTTCGATTGCCAGATTTCTCGAAGGTGTTTGAGGTCTCTTGTGATGCATCGGGTGTAGGGATTGGAGGAGTGTTGAGTCAGGAGACCCACCCGGTCGCATATTTCAGTGAGAAGCTGAATGACGTGAAACTGCGATACTCCACTTATGATAAAGAATTCTATGCAGTTGTTCAGGCTCTTAGGCATTGGAGGCACTATCTATTACATCAGGAGTTTGTCTAGTACTCTGATCATGAGGCCTTGAGGCTCCTCCATACCCAAAAGAAGCTTAATCCGCGTCACAGTAGATCGGTTAAGTATCTCCAGCAGTTCACATTCGTGCTTAAACACAAGACTAGAGTGGAGAACAAGGTGGCTGATGCCTTGAGTCGGCGAGCATGTTTGCTGACTACCATGAGTGCCGAGGTTATAGGGCTAGAGAAGATGAGAGAGGTCTATGTTGATTGTCCTGACTTTCGTCAGATCTATGTCACTCTCCAGGTCGGACCCTTGAGAGACCATGATGATTATGTGCTTCAGGAGGGTTACCTCTTTCGAGGAGACAGACTTTGTGTTCCCCAAACTTTAGTTTGTGACTTCTTAGTCTGGGAACTACATGCGGGAGGTCTAGTCGGTCACTTTGGTCGGAATAAGACTATTGAGACTATCGAGCATAGATTTTATTGGCTGAGCTTGAAGAGAGATGTTGCTCACATTGTAGCTCAGTGTCGTACATGTGCTACAGCCAAAATGAAGAAGCAAAGCTCGGGCCTCTATACGTCTCTTCTCGTGCCTGATGCCCCGTGGCATGATGTTAGCATGGATTTTATCTTGGGATTGTCACGCACCTCTAGGAAGCATGATTCGGTCTATGTGGTAGTAGATCGATTCTCGAAGATGGCCCTTTTCATTCCCTGCTCAAAGACTTCGGATGCTTCGAGGGTGGCCCACCTTTTCCTTACTCATGTGGTGTGCAAGTTCGGGTTTCCTCATACCATAGTGTCTGACCGTGATGTTAGGTTCACTAGTTATTTTTGGAAGACACTAGGGCATATGTTAGGTACTCACCTCAAGTTTTTCACTACATATCATCCCTAGACAGATGGTCAGACCGAGATGGTCAATAGGAGTCTGGGCGATCTCTTGAGATGTCTTGTCAGGGACGATCCATGAGCGATCGCTAGCCATGACTGATACATCCGAGGCGTTGGCCTGTGTAGAGATGGATCTATCTTTGCCGCATAGGGAGAGGCTTTGGATAGATCTAGATGGTGTAGGTTTTTGGCAACCTGTCAACTACAATCGTGTTCCTGGTCTTTGTTCATATTGTCATAATCTTGGCCATTCTGTTGAAGGTTGCAAGAAGAAACAGGGCAGATCTTCCCATTTCATTACTAGGGAGATTGTTCTGGAGAAGCCTCGGCAAGTCTTCCGGCCCCGTCAGTTGAGCCCGCCAGTTGCTCGGCAGAGTATTCTAGTGGATAACCCTTTTGAGACTCTTCAACAGGGAGATGAGCCTCCAGCCTTACAAAATTTAGCCTCGGATGTTGCTGGCGAGGAGCTTGTCCAGGAGAAGTTACTGGTGGAAGGTGAATTCAGTCCTGATTCCTTAGTGCAGTCTTCCTCTGTGTTAGCTCTGGACCCTGTTCTAAAGTCAGCTCCTATTGGCGCGGAGGAGCAGAGTCTTTGTCCTGCACGGGTTAGTGGTATCAATGAGTCTTTACTAAGTGAGGGGGTTTCATCTTTCCCCTCTCGCCAGGGCCATTCTGGTGATGTAGCAGCTGCTGCCCTCCGGACCAATGCTGATCTGGTGTGGAAGCCAAGGTTGGAAGCTGGTGAGGTAAAGCTTAAGGATATAGTGGGGGTGAATGATTTGCCTGCTGCCTGCAAGTTCGTGGCAGATAATGCCTCTCTTGACAACATTGTTCATCAATTTGTTCTGGTTGATAAGGGAGATAAATTTCCCTGTACGGCTCTAGATAGAGGGGTTGTTACTAGATCTAAAGCTAGATCGATGGAGAACATCTATGGGTCGTCTCAATGATTCAGCCCATTATTGTATGGAATATACGAGGGGTGGGAAACACCAGATCCCGCAGGTGTTTAAAACAGGTTGTGCAGTCTAATAAGGCCTATTTGGTGGCCATTATTGAACCTATGCTCCAGTTTAATAAGGCCCTCCAGTTGGGGAGATATCTCAAACTTGGGGGTTATGCCGGCAATAATTCTGAAGACTCTAAAGTGTGGGTCTTCTGGCATGATAGTTTTAACTTGGAGGTAATTGCCTCGTCCCCTCAATACCTTACTTTGGGCCTAAAATCTGACAATTCTTTCTGTTCATATTACACATTTGTATATGCTTCTTGTGATTTTCGGACTAGATGGTCACTATTCTATGACCTTGGCCTTTTTGCTGCCTCGGTCTCGATTCCTTGGTTGGTGGGAGGGGATTTTAACAGTGTTGCCAGGTTATCTGAGAAGGTGGGTGGTGACTCCCCGACTTTAGTTTCCATGCTCAATTTTAATTCCTTCTCGAGCTCTGCTGGCCTGATTGATGCTGGTTTTCAAGGGTCTAGTGCGACCTGGACTAATAATAGAGTACCAATGGCAGCACAAGAAACTACCGACAGACTCAGGACAAGGTAGCTAGACCTACTCACATAACGATCCTTGAGTCAGAAGACTCAGAAGCAAGATCGTCACTAACAGCGAAACAAGCCGCTAATTGGTCTACTCCTAAGCCAGAGGAAACAACGCTGTCGGAGGAAACATGCGAAGACCTGAGAGAACATCGAGGACCCTCAGCAGATCTGGATACGTAAACCGAGATAGAACGATACCTCGAGGTATCCAGAAACATGGTCTCGAATTGGACAAAGTCACCGAGACATACACAACGTCACATGTCAACCCCTGGTCTCACCGGGTTAACTAGAACCCGATACGACACATACACACAGACACCCACAGACACACATACTGCATGTACAAGCACTCTTGGCCATCCCATCATGGTCACTGCCCTCGTAGGATGTCAACAGACACCCGCGGGCCACGAGCAAACCACGAGATCAAGCCAAGACAAGCAGAAACCGGAGTGGTGGACAACGACTACACTCTCGGCAGAGCGAACTATCACTCAACTGCTAGGCGAACCTGACAGTCAAGGAAAGCCACTGCAAAACTAGAGTCAAGGACACTGGCAGGTCTAGATCAAGTCATTAGGGAACTGTCACAGTCAAGGAAAAGACCACACCCAGTCACTTGAACCGACCGCTCCAGAAACCACCGACACATAGACACTGCCCTAAAGCATAAACCTAAGACAGACAGACACACAGAACAGACATAGAATAGAACACCGAACAGTGCAGGCCATCACGGCCAACAAGAGGACTATAAGGCACCTCTCTAGGGGCGTTACCTGCTTTGATGCACCTGGGTAGGGGCGTCAGGGCAGACAGGCCTGTAGCTACAACTCGGACCACGTAACGCACCAAGCCAGGCGTGCTACACCACCTAACGCACCAAGATAGGGGCGTCAGGGCCAACGGGCCTAAAAGCCTAACACGAACAATGTAACGCACCAGGCTGGGGGTGTTACACAATGTGACGCACAAGGGGAGGTCCATCAGGGCTAACCGACTGACCCGGTCTTTGAGGCAGACACGGTCGTCGAGAAACTGACAACCATAGTCCTCGGAAATCACAACACGTAACTCACCAAGCCAGGCGCGTTACAGCCGTGTGACGGTCATACACTGGTCCATCACACCCAGAACGTAACGCACCACCATAGGCATGTTACAGCCATGTGATGGTCCTATACTGCTCCGTCACACTAACCCAACCTCGAAGAACGTAAAACGACCAACGATTGTGGCGGTCTATCGTGGGACCGTCACACTATGTACGGTCACTAGAACGACCGTTACACAAAATCGGCAAGCAAAGCAGGGGAACAGTCGAATCGGCCCGTTCCACTCCCCATTTACGCGGAAGCGTAGGGGAAACAAAGCCACACGACGACACAACACTCGTCGACCAGGGGTGGGCCAAGCCGTGCAGTGAGGGATTTCATGCAGTTCCATCCACCTTACTATGACGGCCAGCTAGACCCTGATTTGGCTCAGAGATGGCTCGACGAGATGGAGCGGGTGTTCAGTTTCATGCGATGTACTGCGGAGGATAGGGTGATGTTGGCTTGCAACCAGTTGCAGGACACGGCTTGAGAGTGGTGGGCTTCCAAGTGGAAGACGTCTTTTCAGTCTCGCCCCCTTGAGCAGATCTTGTGGAGTGACTTTATCAGTGCTTTTGAGCGTGCTTACTGCCCAGAGTATGTTGCTACGCAGAGGATGCATCAATTTCTGGAGCTGGTGCAGGGCGACATGTCTGTGTTGCAGTACAGGGCCCGATTTGTTGCTATGGGTCGTTATGCACCTCATATCATGGAGCATGAGAGGGTGAAGATTGAGCAGTTTGTCCAGGGATTGAGGCAGGAGTTGAGGCACCATGTGATTGTGCACGCTGCCATTGATTTGGAGATGGCTTCTCGTATAGCGGCATCTTTGGAGCTGGATATGTAGAGGACATGAGGACCGATTAGCCAGGGGCAGTCCTTGTTAGGTCGTAGCCAATAGACGACTACCCAACAGTAGAGCACATTCTAGCTTCCTTCTGGTAGTTCGGGAGCTTCGACTCCGGCGGCTTCAGTGACGGCTTCTGCATCTTTTGGCGCTAAGATCAAGAGGTTCTTTGGAAAGGGTTTTCGAAAGAAGAAGGAGGGTCGAGAGCAGCGACAGGCTTCCTCGGGCAGTGTTCAGCAGCTGACACCTTTACAGGGCAGGGGTCAGTCGGTGGTTCTCGTGTGGGGTGTTCCTGTTGTGGCGAGTCACTTCCAGGCAGGCAGTGTATAGTGTCAGTGAACTATTTCAGGTGTGATCAACCAGGACACATGGTGTGTGACTATCCACAGTGGCCGCGTCAGCCACCCCAGTTTCACAACCACAGTAATACCCACAGCAGCAGTTTCAGCAGCAGGGGCAATATCCGCCTCTACCACGGTCTGCGAGTGTAGGCAGGCAGAGAGCTCGATGCCAGGTTTCCCACATGACCAAGGCAGAGGCAGAGTCGTCACAGCTTGTGGAAGGTACTGTTATGATTTTGGGTTGCGCAGCGTGGGTTTTGTTTGATTTCGGTGTGTCGCACTCATTTATCTCTGAGAATTTCATGCGAAGTGTTGAAGACCCAGTCTCCCAGATGCCTTGTGATGTGATGGTGGAGTTACTGTCTGGTGACTTCATGGTAACTCTGTTTTGCTTCGAGAAGGTTCCGGTCTAGATCGAAGGGCAGAGTTTGCCAGGCAAGTTATATGTGTTGCAGCTTCGGGACTATGATGTGATTTTGGGCATAGATTGGCTCGAGGCCCATGGAGCGATGGTGGATTGTGGAAGGAAGAGGGTCTACGTTTAGCTCTCCAGCCCTAGATCTAAGGGTGGAGATTGCATTTGGCAAGAGGTCTATATATGTTGTAATTTTCCCATTTTGATAGAATTAATGAACACAATTTGCAAGAAATTTCTTAAGAGCAGCCTAGGGTGCCCCTCTCTCTCTCTCTTCTCTCTTCTCCTTGTAGCTGGGAAGGCTGTCTTCTGAGGTGGGAAGCCTCATTTATCAATTCCGGTGATCACCGCCGCCGCCATCGAGCCGCCATCGCACCGCCACCATCATCGCCACTGTTCTATCCATGCAGGATAGAGATCTATTCCACGAATTTTCATTCTCAACAACGAGCTCCTATTGAGCTGGGATTTTCAGGGTGAGTTTCAGAGATTTCCCCCACATCCTACAAAAATTGGCTGGCCCTCAAACTTCCATTTCCTATTTTTTCTAGTTTCATTCATCTTCCTCTTCCAGGTCTGTCAGGTTCCTGTCTTCTGTGACAACAACCCTGAATGTCCCCTCTTCGGCCCCTTCTTTGATTTTTTCTGGAGTTCCCAAATTTTTCAGAAGTTCTATCCACCTAACCCTCCATCCAAAAATTTTTGTGGGATTTGAAACGTCCATCTCATATTTTCTAAAAATCCCTTTCCAGATCTCAGTAAATCCTGTTAGCCATAGTCCAGATCTGACCACCTGCCAGTGTAAAATCATTTTCCCCATCCAGATCTCCATACAAATTATTGCCGTTTTATTCTCTCTCCCCTCCACAACTTTCATGAAGAGTTTGAGGTCTGAATTAGAGATCTAACCCACGGTCAAAGGCAGTTATCAGGAAATTACTCTGCTATTCTGAGATTTTAGGAACTATCCAACAACAGCTTCAAAAATAGATCATGGTCAGATTCGTGTAGATCCAGCTCATCTCTCTGGCCCTTAGTTGAAGTACTTCAAAAGATCTTTCCAACGGTACCTCGTGGGCATCGATCCGACGTCGGGAGTGATCGCAGCGGCCGATCTCGCCGGGTCGCGCACCTGAAAATAGAAACGAAGGTTCGTGGGCAGCAACTCCAAAGTTGGGAGATCGGAGCCGATCAGCCTCCGACCGGTGTCTCCGACCGACCGCCATCCAGGGAAATGTGCCACCAGGGGTCCCCATCATAGCGGGCCCCACCCCACCAGGTCAGGATGTTGGAGTGGTCCGTGGGCCCCACGGACCCATAGATCACGCCGTCTGGACAGTACCAAAATGTGGGTTTGGCACCACTGGGACGACATCAAGATGCTGTCCGTCAACCCAATTGTTGTGACTCCTGGGCCCCACATGTGACCTTTTACCTCCCTGTGTGGAGTGGGTCGACTCCATTGTATTGCTGTAATAACTGTTAACCGGGAGTCCGAGATTGGCCGGGGTTGTCTTCCCCACGCCGGGAGCGTGGAGGTAACGGTCTTACTCCTTGGCAATTCATAGAAAGTTCGTGCCATCCCTGAAGCCCTGGTGCCCTTTTCCTGTCCTTGCAGGAGAGGTAGAAGAAGAGCACCTGTGCGCACTTCCCAGTAGCTTCCAGTTCGCCTTCCAGTTGCCGGATCGTATTTGACGACCGTCAGTAGCCATCACCCCTGCTCGTCTGACGCACCCACAACTATGGCGGCCGTCACCTAAGGTCCCATCATCGTCGACACCCACGCACGGGTGGGCTACTTGGCGGTGCTGATCGCTTTCGGCAGCTTCGCCCCGGTCATTGGATCGCCCTACTTCTTGGGTGTGGTCCCCATGGCGTCTCCATCGCCACCCTCAGCTCCCGTCTCTTCTGCCACCATCAATGTGCCACACCAGTCACCAGCCTCAATGGCCAGACCGAGCATCAGGCTCGGGTCTCCCGTTATCGGTCCCCGTAGGGGTTCCGGACCAGCCCCAGCCCAGGCAAGCGCTAGCCCTCGGGCCCAGGTTTGACCAACTCCCGACGCAGGCCTCATGTCTTGAGTTTCGATCTCCACTTCTGTAGTTTGCTTGGGCCTCCAGCCCAGGGCCCCGGCCAAGTCGGCATCCGGCGCGGGTCTCCACCCCAAGGTGTTCGACTCCTCAGCACCCTGCTCGGGCGGTCAACCTCGAGCCTCCACTGAGCCGGCTCCCCACATGGGTCCCCCGACCCAGGGACATGGCTCCCCAGCACCCCGTTCGGGCCTCTCGACCTGAACCTCAGAAGAACAACCGCCTCACTCGGGTTCTCAACCCCTGGCACGAGGTGTCTCAGCACCCAGACCGGGCATACAATCTCGGGGTTTCCCGCGGATGGCGTCTGGCACGACTAATCCGCGTCAGGCTTTGGATCTCTCGGCTCTGTCTCGGGGGCATTGCTCCCACAACCTGACAACGTCAATTCCCAACACTGGTCTGCCTCTATGGGATGCGGCGACCCCAGCATGGACTGAGGGCCTCCTATCATGCCTTTCGGTCTCGCCAGCCCCCAGTCTAGGCTCAAGGCCTCGGGTCACCGGCACCCTGATACCCCCTGCAACGTCAGCTCCAAGTGCAAGCACATCGCTGCGAGCATCTGCAACACTACTATTGGCTCGGGCGAAGGCCTACACTCGAGTCACCCAGCCATCGGCCTACGCTACAGACTATGTGTCTTGGGGGTCCATTCCGATATTTTCGGTGAGCGACCTCGCACCACCAGCATTCACAGACTGAGTTTTCTCGGCCTACCACCTTGGAGCAGAATCATCTTTGGCTCCCCAGAAGAAGCAACATCGCAGTCGTAAGGGCAAGCGACCCGCGGCTGCCACCAGTAACTCTGGCAAGACCATTCTTGTCGGGGACTTACGGATTCGCCTAGATGGGGGCGAATCCATTATACCTCCAGAACAGGTCGTCTCTATGGTCCCTACTACCAACCGCTTTATAAGGTTTCGACTAGAAGTGCGGCGGAAAACATCGAAACCCTAGAATGCATATCGTTGTCAGCTTTTTCAAGATTGAACAAGAACGGTAAATCCCATGGTGTGAAGAATGATTCTTTACCTTTGTGGGGTCGAGAATCTCTCAAAAGTTTGAAGACGAATGAGAGTAGGATCCCGGGGTCGTGAACCATCCAAGTGTCCGCCTCTACACGTATCCACACGAGCAGTGGAAGCAGACAGGATCTTCTCCACAATCTCCATGTGCCGACCCAATCTCAACACCACTATCCACCAGGGAGGAAGGAGAGAGAAGGAGGGGGCGCCCCTCGGAGAGATAGAGAGGAGAGAGGGCGGCTAGGGTTTTCTTGGAGCTTGGGCTAGGGTTTCTCCCTTCAACTCAGATATGAGGAAAAAGAAAGGGGGCATTGGATCACCCGCAGGCGACGCAGAGCGCAAGGTAGAAGACTAGTAGGAATGCCCCCTGTCTCCTCGGAGCCCCCATCGCCTCTTCTCTTCGCCCCTCCTCGAATTCTACCGTGAGAGAAAGCACCTCCATCCACGGCTCCCCTCTATGCCTCAGTTTATCACTACAAGAGCAACAACAACCGAAAAAAAAAACCACAGTGCATTCCAGGCACATAAACATCCACATTGGCCTCACCAGCTCAAGATCACCTCCGATCTAAACCACACACATAAAAAATGAGATCATGGAGAAGGATCACCTTTCTCACCTCAGCGATGCCCCCATTCTGGCTAAGGGGGCCATGTCCTAAAGGCACCGCTCGATGGCTTGGCCACCGCCCTTGGCTGAGGGGCTGTGCAGGGCAGTGACTGCGTGGTTGCAGTGTGGACGCACTTTTTTATTAAATTAGGCTGATTTGTTCGTTTATTGGTTTTGTTAAGTGCGTGGACATGCCAGTCACCGAAGTGACGATTTATTCGGGTTCCGAGGAACCCATGGTACGCTCGACCTGACTTCGTCAGACGACTGTGTGGTTTGGGTCGGGACCAAAATTCATCGTACCATAAAGGTCACGACGCCATTTACATCCCCCACACGAGGGAACACCCTTGATTAATCGCCGAAAAAAAGGGCCTCGTGACTAGAAAATTAATTACATGAAGAATCTATTAGGAAACACTAAAGTCCTCGCGTGAGGATGTAGAGGAAGCATTTGAGATCGTATTGGTCACGTGTTGACCATTTGATATTCAGACAAGCGTCCGGTTTGAGATAAGCGTAATCGTCACGGGAACATCGAGACATATGTCTGTCGGGACGTGACAAATTTACTATTTGGAGGAGCGGGAAGTGCTCAATTAAATCCTGGTTAGAGCGGTCGAAAACTGATAGATTTGTTGGCCCGGTGCGAGATCAAGCCGCGACCATACTGCGGTGGGCCCCCCGCGGTCGAAGCGAGACTTGCGTGAGCACCTTGTGCATTCCTCTTTTATACGTGTGAATGTTTAGCACTCTAATCTCTTAGGGCCCGTTTGTTTCTCGGGTAGAATAACTCATTCGACCCTTTTCGGTCGAATGAGATATTCGACCCCGCATAACTCGGCTGTGTGTGAGAGACTTCAGTGGGCCCCACAAAATTCTCTCTCATCGGATGAATTATCCGACGGCGTTATTCTAGAAACAAACCGGCCCTAAATGAAGAGTATTTTCATACATACTTGCCCACCATTAGTACTGCATTGCCCCCGAGCAGACCGTAAATGACTCACCCTCCATAGACACGACCGAAGCAGAGGGAAGGGACTGTCTTAAAGATAATTTTTGACTACTGTAGAGTCACAAAAAAAATGCAAATCACCTGTAACTGACGCACTTATAGGCTCTGTTTGATTGGGAAATAAGTTAAGGAGAATACCTTAACTCGAGTTATGATGTACCAAAAAGTACACAATATCATTTTGATTGTATTCGGGTTAACTTATTCCACCTTTTTGGTGGAATATACTTAACCTGAATAAGATCACCTTTTTGATCCTTAACTCACTTTTTTTGTGGAATAACTTATTACTATTACCAAATAGAATAGGAAGAATAAGATCTTGATATTTAATTTACCAAGTCTTATTTCGCCAATCAAAGAGGGCCTCAGAGATCACACAAAAAATTCGAGGAATGCTCATAAGGTTAGGGCAGAGAACTTAAGACATAACATGCGTAGGAGCTCTCGACTACAATGTGACCTTGAGAGATCTATCACCAACTCTATCAGTGAGTGAGTTGGGTCGACAACACTAGCATGTGCATGTGCTTGAATCCCGCGACTACACTTGCCTGCAGCTTAAACTGCTACACAAGGCCCGTGATGATCATCAATCCTGTCGTGGCTTCTGCCCATTTGATGATCTTATGCACTCCGTTCAACAATGTACCATTCTGAGGGATCTTTCCACCTCACAGACAGCTTCAGAAACAAAGACATGGCAGGCAATGCATGTAACTGTTACACAAAAAAGGCCACACAATGGTCTACGTCTCAGAAGACAGTGGCAGTCGCTGGATAGTCTTGATTCCTGGATGCAAAAAAGAAACCGTCAAGAAGACGATCGCATGATACAAAACAAGAACCAAACCATCAGCTTATGTGTAGGCATAAACTTCCTTTCTCACAATGAACAGCACGTATATGAGTTTACCAAATGCATTTTAGAAGGAAAAGAAGGGGACTGCTACACTAAAAAGTCTCCGAGCATGGTAACACAAGTACTGCTACATGAAGCTCCATAGGTTTTCCACATCTGATGTTCATAGCTGTTGAGTAATAAATGCTGCCCACATCTCATCGGCAATCATATCCCGGAAGCTGCACCACTCGGTGTTGCCTTCAGCTTCCCCCCCATTGGCGCCAACACACTGCCTCTGTGCGCTTGAGCCTTCTACAGTGCTTTGGGCGAGGCACTCTGTAAGTATCTCATCAGCTGGATCAAATTCAATTATCATGTTGTGAAGGATGCAACAGACCAGCACTATATCCACTTGAGTGTGGAACGGGAACTGAGGAAAGCTGGTCAAAAAACGAAAACGGGTTTTCAATGCCCCAAGTGCATGTTCCGTCCTTGCTCGAAGAGAAGAATGATGCAAGTTGAACAACTCCCTTGCATTTTTTGGCGGACAATCATCACTAAAATCTGCCAATTGGCATCGGACACCCGAGTATGGGGCCATGAAGCCAGGACTGGTGACATGACCCGCATCGACCAAGTAATATTTGCCTACAAAGATGAAACATATATCTAACTGTTAACATCAAGCTGTATCAGAGTGATCAAGTGCTCTATGAGATGAACAAACAGGCTTAGTGAATCAAGCTAAAAGCAAAAGCCATCACCTTCTGGAACATTAAGACCATTTTCTCTTCCCAAAGCATCATTCAAGATTCTTGAATCATCTGCCGAACCTTCCCAACCAGCCAACATATACGAGAATGTTAAATCGAAATTGACCGCAGCCAATACATTCTGTGTTGGGTGCTCCTCCTGGCCACGAAACCTCGACCGGATTTCTGTAGGCACGCTTGCAGGTAAATGAGTTCCATCGATCACTCCAATGCAGTCCTGAAACAGTTTATGAGTTAGCTTGGCCATGAGTGGCAGTATCACATTGATACAACATATAGAAACTAGTTACACATCATTTACCTTAAACCATGGCCAGTACCTATTATCTGAACTTATTTCCGAAGGTACAGAAGATGCAGGGCCTCTGATATACTCGTCTTTCAGAGATCCAATAGCCTTCAAAACAATGTTAAAATATCGACTGACAGTCTCTCCTGAACGAGCAAAATTTCGACTAATAACTCTATTGCTTACACCATGTCCAATGGTGTTTAAGAACATAACGAGTTGTTCTTCGACCGAGACATACAGCGTGTCCCGAAGTAGACCCCTGCGCCTCAAAATGCCACAAAGGTGACGGAAAGAAGCTCTGCTCATTCTTGTCATGTCAATGCATGTCTTATCTGTACTTTTTATGATCTTTCGTATATAACGTTCCCTCTTTGAATCTCTGGCAATATCAGGGGGAATCGAGTCTGAAAAAGCATGATCGCTCTCCCAATCTTTCGCACGATCCCTCTCCTTTTGCAGGATAGGAATGATCGCCATACATGCTGCCATGACAGCTACACATGCAGCACGCTTCTTCCTATCAAATTCTTCCTCCTCGCTATCAGAATCCATCTGGATGCTTCCAAACAACGGGCGAAAAAGATGTGATCAACTGATAAATTTTTAAGCTAATTCAGCAACTTGAATAAATAAAAGTTTATGCAAGCTCGTTACAAGTACAGTTGGCAGTGATCACAATGCATCAAGCAAACAGCACAGGAGAAGTATGATAAATCTCAATTCAAACCCCATCAGCCATACTGATAACCCCCATTACCAGCATACTTCTAAGAAAATTAGTTTTGTATGTTAAATTCCTGGCAAACTACAGTTATAGAAACAAACAGGAATGTAAACCGGATACCCTCACTATGCCTGCCCTCTGCATTGAATCCAGAAACTAGTCCAAATAAATAAGCCTAAGCCAGCTCGCTAGATGTGCAGTTTCTGGCGATAACCAAGTTCTCTGCATCGAGCAAAAATATAGGAAAATTCAGATAACTCTCAACTCAAACACCCTCCACCATGACTGACAAACACCAACATTAGTATGCCCCTCACTGAACCAGTTTTCGTACATAAGATTCTAGCCAAGCTATAGTTGTAGAGACCACATGAATGTAATGGGGGGGCCCTCCCTCACCCGCCGTCAATGTGCGCGATACACTATCTTCTGAAAAGGAACAACCATGCCTGTGCGTCCGGCAAGAAATTAGTACTTTGGAGTCCTTTGGAATGTGAGGAGATCACCGCATAGGGAAATGAAGATCGATGAAGCAGCAGTTTACTGATTTTGCATCACCATCATACACGGCATGCCATAATAAGTTAGAGACTCCGCCGGATCAGTCATCCAGAGTTGCCAAGAAAAAAACAAACAAGGATCACAGATGCGCAATACATGTAAATGGTTTACAAACATCAGAGTTAACCGTCCACATATCATTGGATTTAAATGCAGAATATCCACAAGCAGAAGCGCAGCAAAGACGGAAGACCCAAATTCAAAGAGAAGAAACTAAGAACTGCCGCACAGAAGAAGAGAACGAGTACCTCTGTCGCACAACTGCCCTGGCTGCGTAAGTTAACAAAATAATCTCGGTCTTCATATCTAAGCTCAGTCCTCATGTTTAAGCTAAGACTCCATCTTGCTCAAGCCTAATAAAGCTCGGACCTAGCTCAGACTATGCTTGGGAGTCTATGGCATTGTGCTCAAAATCAGCCTTATGGAAATGATGCTCGGGAGTCATATCCACAAGCTTCTCCAGCAGGTTTGAGGTGTAGGAAAAGGATCCTAGGACAGTCAATTGTCCTTATCATCATTGGCTTACCATAACAAACTTCCTGGTCAATGGGTCTGTTAGGCCACAAATGTGGGAAAGGTCACTGCTGCACCCGGACAATTTCCCAGTGAAAATGCTAAGGAATAAGGGCTCGAAAAATTCCCCGAGCAGCTTTAAGGCATGGGCTACCCGGCCCCTCCTATGCTCCCAGGGCAACCCAGGGCTACTCTGTCAACCTGCCTTGCAACGTGGCATATACTATCAAGGCAGGGCCCACACAACCCACAGCACGCATATACGGCTCACAGACATGTGTCAGGCATTTCCCTGAATAGTCACCTTTCAAGGTAACCTTCTTTTTACATCAGAGCAATCAAAGGCACTGTCCAAAAGATCCTCTAGGATAGAAGAATGTCCTTAATGCTCTCAGCCAATGGGGAAGAAGATCAGAAAAGCTCCAGGATCAAGACCATCATTTCTGCCGCTGCTGGACCGATCGGAGAAGAGGCTCATTTCAAAAGAACCATTGTTTACTCCAACCAATCAAGTTGCAGATCCCTTAGAGGGAAACTCCTCACCAACCTTCCTATAAATACTGGCCTCCTGCATGAAGGAAGGCCGTTGTTGCCTTGAAGAGAAGCCACGTCCCTTAAGCATTCAAGCAAAACTGTGAGAAAGAAAGGAAGGGAGTGAGAGCAACCCAGCTCTAGTCTGACCCAGACCATTCTTGTAAAGAGTAGAGAAAGAAGAGAGACCAGCCGTGAGAGAAATCAGCCCTGCATAAGTTTGAGCCTAAAAGAAAGAATCTATTTGATCCTTGTCTAAAGTTCCAACCACCAGTTTCTAGATTTCTATCTGTAGCCACAACTGGTGCTTTTCTCTGTTCTAGTTTTCTGCTACATTTGTAGCTTATTTGCTTTTCTTCTTTTCCTTTGTTCGCGTATGTGTGTGTGAGTGGGGCGTCGTCCCCGTGTGGTGCTGCATTTGCAGCGTGTGGTAAAGCCTCACCAGGTTCGGTGAGGGGTGGACATAGGTTTACTGGTTGTAGACTGAACCACCTTAAAAATCCTTGTGCAATGGGCTGTGACTTGTGTGATTGCTCTATGTTCTCTATCCCCATTCACAAGTTCGTGTACTAGCTTCAACGTATTCAATTCCAATCGTTCCCCATCATACATTCTAGCATTCGGGTCTGCACACTATCTGTCTTGCCTGCACACTGCTTGCCTCTCACACTACACTTGCATTTCGGGTGGGAATTTCTTCAGTGGAGGAGTCGTGGAGATGTCCCGTGATGCCCAATTTTCACCCGAACATCCCTCCAAGACAAGATGAGTTCACCTCGGAGGTAGAGAAGCACGCAGCGACCCTGTTGAAGCATCGCTAGTCTACGGAGGAGCTGGTGACCCTGGAGAATATCAAGCAGTGCCTTCTCAGGCGATTGCGGCTGACAGGTATGGGCACTCGGAATCAGCTTTCCCTTCGGATGAGGAAGTCATTCTTCTTTCCCTGACCCTATCTTCCTTTGCGCAGACACCAAGAGGTTAGCTGAGGAGGAGGCGCCTTCGACTGAGGCCGCCGTTGAGTCGCGAATTCCCAAGGATTCCATCCGAGCCCAAGACAAGGGCAAGGGGGTGGCTCAGGAAGGGTCTTCCAAGCAGCGGGGGTCCAAGCGCAAGGATCCTATGGAGAAGAAGCTGCGGGATGCCATGAAGGCCAAAAAGTAGGCCAAGAAGGCCGGGGCCATCCCCGCGATCGAAGATGGCTCCGGTTCAGCTCTCCCCTCTACCGATCCAGAAGAGGCCAAGCCTATTTGGCTGGCACTCCCATCTGTTGGGCAAGAGGGGCCCGAGGAGGTCGGGGCCGAAGTGGGTAGCTCTAGGACCATTACCGAGACTGGAGCGCCGAGCGAGGCAGGTGGGGTTCAGGGCAGAGACGCCGGGGCTGAGTCGATGGAGGCCGGGGGGTCGCGGGAAGAGGTGGTGCAGCCCCAACAGATCGAGGCGAGAGGGGCGGAGGAAGCAGTGGCTTAATCCGGGCCAGCCGATGGGGTCCCCGAGGGGGTGTCGCTCGGAGGGGGAGCCCCTATTCCGACTGCTCTGGAGAGGCTGGGCATCCGAGGCCCTCTATACCAGAAGTGCTGCAGCATCGCCACAAAGGTGGTGCGAGGAGGAGACAGGCAGCGATCCCCGGCCACGGCCCTCAAAATGGTTATGGAGGGTGGCCTGATCCTGGCCCAAATGGGGGCCACCCTGGTTGAAGCTTATGCTCGGTCGGAGTCGGACTAGGCGAACCTTGCCTAGATCCTCGGTACGTCCGACGGGAAGATATCCCGACTCACTGAGGAGCACAATGGGCTGTTACGGAACTCTCCTCGTTTAAAGAGCTGGCGAGGGTGAGTCAGGCGGAGGCCTAGGACCTGACTGATCAACTGGTTCGGGCATACGAGTTGCTCGAGAGGAAGGGCAAGCTTCTGGAGAAGGAGCGTGTGGCCCGTGCCGAGCGAGATGGCCAGTGGGAGGCCGAGCGCATCGAGCTACTAGACCAAGCAGAGGAAGTTGTGTGCCTTCGGTTGGAGGCCGAGGCTGATCGGGCCGAGGCGGAGAAGTAGATGGCCGAGGCAGATCGGAGGTTGGCCGAGGCGGAACGGGAAAAGGCCGAGCTCGCTAGTAGGGTGGGATCGGTCATTAAGCCATCCAAGATATCCTTTGCGGATCTGCACTGGGAGACAAAAGGGAAATAGTTAGAATCGACTGCAGTAGTCAGTAATTTTAGAGTCAAATAATTTTGATCATGTTCAAATTTTTGATTTGCAGTCCAGACACTATTATCTTTAGGGCCGTTTGGGCTCGATCTGGCACGCCTCGAAGCGAGATCGAGGTAGGGTGACGTTCCCTAGTCCCTTGCATTCCTTCCCCGTGGTTTGTAGGCCAAGGCGAGGTCGAGAGAGGACTATTTTATGCCAGAAAGGAAAATCCATGTCGCGGGATTTGAGTGCCCGATCTAGCGTTTTGAGCCGCGATTTCACGTTTTGAGGGCGTAGAATCATGCTAGGTGGTTTAGGGGTGAGTTCCCATTCGTTTCCCCCTCAAATGGGCTCATTTGGGGCCGAAAATGGGGTTTTCATGGTGGGTTTGTCGCTCTCGGCATGGCGGGGCTTACACGGATCAACAGAATCCGTGTATGCCATTGCATGGCCCTGGAAACGACCACTCTGTGACTTGGAGTGTCTGGGAGTTACACGGTCAGTCATTCGACCGTGTAACCTACTGGGCAGCCAGAGGTTGACCGTCCAACTCTGGAGTTTTGACCATTGGGTTTTTTATCGTTGCACGGTGCCGAGATTGCACGGCCTGGTTCTGGCCGTGCAGTCACTAAACGGCCAGGTGCTAGCGGTTCAGTCTCTGTGCTGTTGGGCAATGGAACGGCCTAGAGGGGTCCGTTCTTGTCCTTGAACGGCACACTGCTGACCGTTCAGTATTGAGTGGCCATGATCTGGCCGTTCTATGTTTTTGACGGTTGGACTATTGAACAGCCTGTCTGGGACCGCTCATTACCCTGCGCGACTAGGGGCTGGCTGTGCCCTTTTTGAACGGCCAGGTTTGAGCCGTTTAGTTTTCTATCTGGCCCAATGATGGCACGGTCCCATGTTGACTGTGCACTACTTGGGACGGCCCTGTTCTAGTCGTGTAGCCTTTGAACGGCCCATAATGGATCGTCCATTGTTTGAAGCCTAACCGGTGATTTCTTCCCTGCCGATTCGAGTCCCAGGTGAGCGGACCTCGATCCACGTGTTGACCTGTGGTCTGATCGATACTAGACATCATGTGGGGGCCATGTGTGGGGCACTGTGGGGGTCCTAAGAGGTGGCATTTTCGACTTGCGTCACCGTGAGTCGGTGTCGTACGAGGAGTGATCATTGTACTTATCTATTTTCGGAGTCATTTTTCATGACTTGAGAGTCTATTCTTCTGGTGACCCGTCCACTAGTCGTAGCTTCCATGGCACACGTGTGTCGGCCCACCGGGAGCACTAGTGTGACGTACCCGAGAGAGACGGTGAGTAGGCTGGTTACCGTAGGGCCCCCGCGCATAGTCGAGTCCGGGCTCGGGGAGAATTACTGAAAGATTACACATACATGACTCAAATAAAATAAAAATTACATGACTAGACTCAAAAAAATGTGATGAACACAATGGCACTTGCCGACGAGCAATCCAAGCCCTTGAAAAAATGTGGAGGGGCAAGGGATGCCCCCATTAGCGCGGTGCCGCTTTGAGATGGATACGGTCAAGAGAGGGGGTGTCCGAGGCCCATTAACTTTCGACATCTCTCCCGTAGCTATATCCTACACCTCACTCCAGTCACTGCCCACACTGCCCCCATGGACACCCCCTCCGGGGCCAAACAAAAAGGATGGTACGTTCGGTGGGACATCTCCCGCCTTCCTTCTTTTTGCTGAAGCGAAAGTCGGTGCCAGTCCCGAAGGTCGGGTGCCCTTTTCCTGTCCTTGCAGGAGGGGTAGCAGAAGAGCACATGTTCGCACTTCCCAGTAGCTTCCAGTTCATCTCCCAGTTGCCAGATCGTGTTCGACGACCACTCTCGGCCATCGCCTCAGCTTGTCCAGGACTCCACCACCTATGGCGGCCGTCACCTACGGTCCCATCGCCGTCGCCACCCACTCACGGGTGGGTTACTTGGCAGTGCCGATCACTTTTGGTAGCTTTCCTCCTATCGTCAGATCACCCTACTTCTTGGGTGTAGTCCCCGTGGCAGCTCCACTGCCACCTCCAGCTCCTGTTTCCTCTGGCGCCGCCAATGCGCCACGCCAGCTGCCAGTCTCGACGACCAGGCCGAGCATCAGGCTAGGCTCTCCCGCCACCGATGCCCGTAGGGGTCTCGGACCAGTCCCAACTCGGGCAAGCATTAGTCCCCGGGACTAGTCTCGACTGGCTTCCGACACAAGCCTTGCGTCCCAGGTTTTGGTCTCAAGTCCTGCGGATCGCTCGGGCCTCCAGCCCCGAGCCCCAGCCAAGCCAACTTCCAGTGTGGGTCTCCACCCTACAGTGTTTGGCTCCTCAGCACTCTGCTCGGGCAGTCAATCCCGAGCTCCCACTGAGCCAGCTCCCCACACGGGCCTCCTAGCCTAGGGGTAGGGCTCCCCAGCACCCCGTTCGGGCCTCCCGACCCGAACCATAAAAGCGCGACTGCCTCACCCGGGTCCCCAGCCCCTGGCACGAGGTGTCCTAGCATCCAGATCAGACGTACAACTCTGGGGTTTCCCATGGACGACATCTGTTACGAGTGGTCCGCATCAGGTCTCGAATCCCTCGGCTCTACCTCAGGGGCATTCCTCTCGCAATCTGACAAAGCTGATCCCCAGCACGGGTCTACCTTTGTGGGATGCAGTGACCTTGGTACGGACTGAGCGCCCTCTGTCGCGGCTTGTTGTCCTGTCGGCTCCCAGTTCAGGCTCAAGGCCTTGGGTCACTGGCATCCCGGTACCCCCTACAGTGACAACTTCGGGCGCCGACATTTCGCGGCGAGCATCTGCAACAAGTACATCAGGGGCACTACCATTGTCAACTAGTATCCTATCTACATTACAATGGTTTATCGTAGCCGATATTACAAGCACGTCGTCGTGCGGGCTGATGACCCCTTCCAGGTCCTGGTTCGAGAACACCAAGGCCTATTGCTCGCTCGTCGATGGGCCTTTGGGGGGCTCGGAGGCCTTGCTCGCCCGTTCAGCGTGACATTTCCTTCCTTGGCTACTATCTCCGCCTGATGCTGGGCCGCCAGAGATGACGTTGATATGAACTCCGCGGGGTTGATTGTCAATTTCTTCTGGAGGGATGCTACGATCCTCCCTCGACTCGGACACTTATCGGGATAGGTGTCCCTGGCGGACGAGATGCTCGATCTCATCCTTGAGCTGGTGACAATCTCCAGTATGGTGTCCATGGCCATTGTGGAACTGGCAATGCTTGCGTCGGCTGTGGCATTTTGGGTCAGACTTCATAGGCTTGGGTTGGCGGAGGAGGCCCGAGCCCTTGATGTCTTCATATATCTCGTAGACGGGCACGGATAGGGGCATGTACTGCTCGTATTTCTGAGGGGGCTCCCTATGGTCTCCATCTTGATTTCACCTTTTCACCTGGCCTGAGCCTTGCTCGGATGATCGCTTCCGATCTCCCTCTCGACCTGAGCTCAACGCTGAGGACTTCTTCGCACTTTGCATGGCACAGGGCTAGGGTCACCAGATCAGCTAGAGAGGTGGGTGGATGGAGGACTAGCTCTCATTGGAGGTTCTCGTCGCAGGTGTCTCCGGTCAATGCGGTGATGGCTGAGTGATGCGGGACGGACACGCGACCTGGGACTCTAGCTCGCGATCGCCCCTTAGCGAGGGATGCGTGGGACCGGGCGTGGTTGAGAAACTGGCTGTGAGTCTCGGGTATCGGCCCTTTCCGCATTAACTCGGGTTGAGTCACGGGATGGTACACTCACTCATTCTTGCAGCGGTGATAGCAAATATATATGACTAGAATCCTACACTCGCAGCAGCATTCAAATATATACGAGGTAAGCATAATGCGTTAAAGAGTGGGGGCGAGTTTACCTCCACGCTCTGGGCGTGGGGAAGATGTTCCCGGCCAGTTATGGCAACTCCCAGTTAACAACAGTTAAAAACCATAATTACAGCAGTAATTCTATTGCCCACTCCACACAGGGAGGTAAAGGGATACAAGTGGGCTCGGGGGGACTGACCCTGGGTTGACGGGCAGCATTCTGGAGGAGAACTCGGCACGAACTCGGCCATGTGCCAAGTCGGTTGCTGACTCGCTAGGCAGTAAGGTATGGATTCCAAAGGAATGCTATCTTTCGGGGATCTTATGAAGGCGCCGCTAGGCTGGGATGACGGCGAGACGTCCCTGATCGACTCTCTGAAGTGGCGGCTCCTGAAGTTGACCTTTGGTAATTTTTCTTGAATTTATGCAATTGCATCTTAATGTGTGATTGTCTTGCGCTCTGATTATTTCTTGCTTGCAAGAGGCTTACCATGCCGGCTGTACACGTTTCCTCGAGTTAGTCTTCCGATGTAATTAAAGGCTCAGGACGTGACAGTTAAGTTGGTATCAGAGCCTGAGTCTCAGGACTTAGGGAGAAGATGTCATATCATAGGATAAGTCCAAGGTTAAGGACCCCTACCTATGAATTAAGGAAGAAAATTTCCATACCCATGTGAGATTGAGTAAAGCCCGGAATAAGATAGTTAATTAGCTTTAAGGTTAATTTTCTTCTAATTTCAGGAGAAATAATAGTTGCTATATTTCTCTTAGGTACCTTATTTTGTTACAATGGCTCATCGCGTAGATTGGAATGGCATGCAACAGACAGTTGCCGGCCTTACTCAGGCATTGCAAACCATGGCCCAGGCAGGCGCAGGGGCAAGGGCTGGTGACTTACACCGTAATTTCTGGAGCTTGAACCCTCCACGTTTTTATGGTTCTTCTAATCCAGACGAAGTAGAGAATTGGATTGACGAGATGAACCGCATATTTGATGTCATCCAATGCACTGATTAAGAGAAGGTGCGTCTTGCAACTTTCCAACTCAACAAAGATGCTCGCACATAGTGGAAGTCAGTTCCGACGCCTCCGGCCGATGCACCACATACATGGGATGGTTTTCTTACCTTGTTCCGTACCAAGTATTTCTCGGAACATGTCAAAGAAAGGAAGGCGATGGAGTTTGCTTCTCTTCGTCAAGGGATGATGACGATGGCGGAGTACAAACTACAATTCCCCAGGCTAGCACCGTATGCACCTCATCTCATTAGTACCGATTTATTGAAGGCCAATCGGTTTATCGACGGGTTACGACCCAATTTTATTAAGTAACTTGGAACCCAGAATATCCGTACTTATGCAGAGATGGTCCAACGGACATATTTATGTGAGAGGACCTTAGAAAAGGTTGAGAAATTGAAAGGAAAAGGTGAAGAGTCTAGCTGACGGTCTAATCAGCGTTACAAGAAAGAGAAGTTCAGTATCACAGAGCCTTACAAGAGCCGTGATAGTAAGAAGCGGTCCAGGAGCGGGAACGATGGAAGTTTCCAGAAAAGTAAGAAAGTTAAAGAGGAGGAGAAGCAAGTCATGGCGACTTGCACATTTTGTTAAAAGTTTGGTCATTCGGCTGAGGAATGCTGAAAGTGCCTTGGTGCTTGTCTACGTTGCAGAAGCAGGGAGCATCGTATGCCAGGTTGCCCCCTTATGAAGGATCAATCATCTGGTGGTGGACGTAAGAGGCAGGCTCGCCTCAATGTTATTCTAGAGCATGAAGAAGCGCCCAAGGATGGTGGGCTTATGGAAGGTACCCTTCAAATTTGTTCCCATCCTGCATTTGTGCTATTTGATACTGGTGCCTCTCTAACTAGCTAAAGGACTCAAGAAATGAAAAATTACATCAAAGGGACTCAAATAAAATGAAAATTACATGCTATGACTCGAAATTAACTAATAGAGATGATGATGTGCCGAGGACGAGCAACTAGAGTCTCAAAAAGATGGAGCGGCTAGGGGATGTCACCATCATGTTTCCTCAGTCGGGATAGTGCTTTCTGCGATGAAGTCTGCGAGGGCTTGTCCCTTGATGGCCGAGTGGGGGTGGTAAGAGATATCGTAGGCGCCGAGCATGATGGCCCACTTGACGAGGCATCCCGAAGCTTCTGGGTGAGACAGGATCTTCTTTAGGGGTTTGCCGGTTAACACGATGATGGAATGCCCTTGAAAATAAGGTCAGAGGTGCTTGGCTGAGGTCACCAATGCTAGCACGAGTTTCTCAGTTGCGGGGTACCTTCTTTCGGTCTTGTTGAGCACCTTACTAGTGTAGTAGACCTGCCTCTCGACTCCCACATCATCTCGGACTAGGACCGAGCTTACTGTGGAAGGGGCACCGAGAGGCAGAGGTGTAATGCTTCACCTGAGACCGACTTGGATAACACCGGGGGAGAGGCCAGGGATTCCTTGAGTTTTGCAAATGCCTTTTGACATTCCTCCTCCCAAGTGAACGTGGCGGACGCCATTTTGGCCCCCATCAATAATTTGAAGAAGGGCAGGCATCGTCTGGCCGCCCGGGACAGGAACCAATTGAGCGAAGCGATGCGACCGATAAGGCGCTGGACATCCTTGATGTAGGTGGGTGGCCGCATGTTCAAGATGGCTTGAACCTTGTCGGGGTTGGCCTCAATCCCACGCTGAGTTACCAGGAAACCTAGGAATTTCCCAGACTTTGACTTCAAAGGCACATTTAGCAGGGTTGAGCTTCATTTTATACTTTAGGAGGGTGTCGAAAGTCTCAGCTAGGTCGACAAAATGATCTTCGGCCTTTAGCATTTTGTCGAGCATGTCACCGATGTAGGCCTCGACGTTCCAACCAAGTTGTACCTCGAAGATGTGGTTGACCAACCTTTGATATGTTACCCCAGCGTTCTTTAACCCGAACGGCATCCGAGTGTAGCAGTGTACGCCAAACTCGGTGATAAATGTGGTCTTCTCAATATTCTCTGTGTCCATCTTGATCTGATGGTAGCCAGAGTAGGCGTCTTGGAAACTGAGTAGCTCATTGTCGGAGGTTGAGTCCACAAGCTGGTCGATGCTCGACAGTGGGTAGCAGTCCTTTGGAGTGGCCTTGTTAAGGTCAGTGAAGTCTATGCACATTCACCATTTTCCCGAAGCTTTTGGCACTAGGACGACATTGGCGAGCCATGTCGGGTAAATGATCGGACGGAAAAGGCCAGTCTCTTTCCCCTTGATGATTTGCTCTTTGATGATCGTCTGCTTCTCTCGGGCGTGTTTTCTCCTACGTGTCTCACCTTGGCGAGCCCTAGTCTTGTTCGTGAAGAAGAAGGATGGATCGCTTCGCCTCTGCATTGATTATCGGAAGCTCAATTAGGTGACTATCAAGGATCGATATCCTTTGCCTCGTATTAATGATCTCTTCGTTCAATTGCAAGGTGCTTCGGTGTTCTCTAAGATTGATTTGAGATTGGGTTACCATCAGCTCCGGATCAAGGAGGAGGATATTTCCAAGGCAGCTTTCCGAACTAGATATGGGCATTACGAATTCCTGGTTCTACCCTTTGGTCTAACGAATGCCCCTACAGTATTTATGGACCTAATGAATCGGGTGTTTAGGCCTTACCTGGATGGCTTTGTGGTTGTGTTCATAGATGATGTTTTGATATATTCCCCAGATGAAGTGTCTTACAAGGAACATTTGAGGTTTATTTTGGAGACTCTTCGAGCTCACAAGCTTTATACGAAGTTCAGCAAGTACAACTTCTGGATGAAGGATGTTCATTTTCTTGGCCATGTGATATCAGGAAGTGGCATGGCAGTTGACCCAGCCAAGGTTCAAGCTGCATTAGAATGGGAGGCTCCGAAATCCCCCACTGAAATTCAGAGTTTTCTCAATTTGGCTGATTACTACAGGAAGTTCATTAAGGGCTTTGCTTCTATTACGGTGCCTTTGATGAGGCTAACCAGGAAAGGAGTGAAGTTCATGTGGTCCGAGGAATGTGAGCGAAGTTTCCAAGAATTGTAGGATCGGCTGACGTCAGCACCACTCTTGATCCTACCCAATAGCATCGACATGTTCACTCTCTACACTGATGCTTCAAGGATCGGGATCGGTTGTGTTCTAATGCAGAATGATAGGGTTGTTGCATATGCCTCCAGGCAACTGAGGGAGCATGAGAAGAATTACCCTACGCATGACTTGGAATTGGCCATTGTTGTCCATGCATTGAAGATCTGGAGACATTAACTGTATGGGGTCAAGTTTGAAGTCTTCACGGATCACAAGAGTCTTAAGTACTTATTTTCTCAAAAGGAGCTTAATTTGTGCTAGAGACGCTAGGTCGAATTCTTGAAGGACTATGATTTTGAACTATAATATCATCCTGGAAAGGCTAATGTAGTGGCTGATGCCCTTAGTCAAAAGAGGATTTTGTTGCAGTAAGGCTAGAAGATGATTGAGGATGCGGTGTGTTCCATGACATTGATTGAGCCTCAACTTTGCTAGGCATTCGTTGCTCAGCTATGCCTCAGGTCAACAGTTATGGATCAAGTAATAGAAGCTTAGCTGGATGACCCTCAGTTACAAGGTATGATTGGTAAGGCTGGAGTTACTCGAGATGAAGATGGTGTGGTCAGATTTCAACATAGAATTTGCATGCCTGATATGATCGAATTGAAGAATGAAGTTATGAAGGAAGCTCACAGATCGAAGTTCTCCATTCACAGGTGCTCTTCTGCTACCCCTCCTGCAAGGATAGGAAAAGGGCACCCGGACTTCAGGGCTGGCACGGACTTTCACTTCAGCAAAAAGAAGGGAGGCGGGAGACGTCCCACTAGGTGAGCCATCCTTTTTGTTTCGCCCCACAGGGGGTGTCCGCTGGGGCGGTGTGGGCGGTGACCGGGGTGAGGGGTAGGATATAGCTACGGGAGAGATGCCGGAAGTTAATGGGCCTTGGGCACCCCCTCTCTTGACCATATCCATCTCAAAGCGGCACCATGCACTCACCTTTTACGGAGAGTCAAGGGGAGACCGAGTGACATGGGAGATTTTTTGGGTTAACGGGAAACGTGGCTGGGGTGCGGGCGTGCCAGTCGATTTCTCGACAATCACCCATGGAACCGAACGTTTAACAGGGGATGCGCCGCCAGGGCACGGCACATGGACTCAGGGGATGAGCGACACGTGGAGGGAAGAACGGTTCCATGGGTGGGAATGCGCAGGTGACTATGGGGAGTCATGTACAGGACGTCTTTCCCCACCGACTGCAAGCAGTCAGTGTTTATTTACATCAGATTGAATCTGAAGACCTTCATTCCATGCCGAAGAGAAGTCTGTATGTTCCTGAAGCCCGGGGTGAAGAGCCGAGACCACTTTGCAGCTATAGGTTCATCTCAGACTAGGTAGTGTTGGCTGGGGGTAAAGGGTGCTGGAGGTTCATGCTAGATGACACAGAGGGTAACTGGAGGCCCAAACGTGGATGCGGGAGCATACGTCCAACTGGTGGTGTAGCACTGAGATGTATATATTTTTACAGGCGGTCCGTGATGGCCCGGGTACAACAGGGGCATGTCTCGGGACAATTTCGACGTGCTAATCGGTCCCCGAGTCGATGCGTGATATGTGAGTACATGTGTGTTTTACAGAAGGTTCCTCCCATGGCATGGGCCGTAGTCGTGGTGCCGAACGGGGGCTTGTGGCTGGCTGGGCGATTGAGGGGATACATCGATCCGGTGTCTGGGCGAGGGTCGATCACGGCTCGAGTTGAGCGGTCGACATGACCTCATTACTAGGAGGGAGCAAGACGTCATGACACGTGCATGGTAGGGGCTGACGAGCACGTGAGGGCCGATCCCGGCATGAGGGGATGCCCGTCCTTGTCATTGCGTCTCACATATGGCACGCGTGGGCTTGTGTGTTTACAGCTAGTTGACACATGAGGGAAGTGCGAAGGACATACCCTCAGCGTGCTAAGCCGATTGACAAGTCACACACACGCAATTTTCCTCGGCCTGTTGTGGGGAGCCCGCTCGAAGCCTTGGAGTCGTCGGATGCCGAGTTGAATGCTGAGTGCCTGATCCTTCATATCTATTACCCCTTGAGCCCCTAAGGGGTTTTTATAGGGGAAGTTGAAGGGTCAAGGGGTTTACGCGGACTAGCACATCCAAGTCTTTGCATGGTCTGACGATCAACTCCCCGGGATTCCGGAGGAGACTGTGATGCATAAACTCAATCTCGACCCAACAGTGAAGCCTATTCAGCAACGCTGACGGAAGCATGCCCTGGAGAAGCAAATGATCATCAAAGAGCAAGTCACCAAAGGGCAGAAGGCTGGTCTCTTCAAATAGGTCCTTTATCTAACATGGCTCGCCAATGTCGTCTTGGTACCAAAAGCCTCGGGGAAGTGGCGAATATGCGTAGACTTCACCGACCTTAATAAAGCTACTCCGAAGGACTGCTACCCACTGCCAACCATCGATCAACTGGTCGACTCCACCTCAGGCAACGAGCTACTCAGCTTCCTAGACGCTTACTCTGGCTATCTCCAGATCAGGATGGACCAGGAGGACATCGAGAAGACCGCCTTCATCACCGACTTCGGCGTTCACTGTTACACCTGAATGCCATTCAGGTTGAAGAATGTTGGAGCAGCGTACCACAGACTAGTTAACCACTTGTTCGAAGGATAGCTCGGTCAGAACATCGAGGCCTACGTTGAAGACATGCTTGTCAAGATGCCCAAGGCCGAGGACCACTTTGCCGATCTAGCCGAGACCTTCAACACCCTTCTAAGGTACAGCATGAAGCTCAACCCCGCTAAATGTGCCTTCGGAGTCAGATCCGGGATGTTCCTGGGCTTCCTCGTAACCCAGTGCGAGATTGAGGCCAACCCCGATAAGGTCTAGGCCATCCTTGACATGCGACCGCCTACCTGCGTCAAGGATGTTCAATGCCTTACTGGGCGAATTGCCTCGCTCAATTGATTCCTGTCTCGAGTGGCTGAACGATGCCGACCCTTCTTCATGCTGTTGAGGGGACCCAAAATGGTGTCTACCACGTTCGCATGGGACGAGGAGTGTGAAAAGGCATTCGCCGAGCTTAAAGAATTCCTGGCTTCACCCTCAGTGCTGTCCAAGCCGGTCCCAGGTGAAGCCCTACATCTCTACCTCTCGGCGACCCCGTCCACCGTAAGCTTGGTCCTAGTCAGGAATGATGCGGGAGTCGAGAGACCAGTCTATTATGCCAGCAAGGTGCTTAACGAAGCCGAAAGGAGGTACCCCGCAACTGATAGACTCGTGCTAGTGTTGGTTACCTCAGCCAAGCGCCTTCTGTTGCATTATGTCCCTATTATTTTTGATGGTGTTAACACTATGAACACTGTTATATGTTCGTGTCATTTTTGTGAACTTCGTGTCGTTTTTAGTCCGTGTTGTTCTTTTACGTCGTGTTGTTTTTGTGAACTTCATGTCATTTTAGTCCGTGTTGTTTCTATACATCGTGTCATTTTTGTGAAGTTTGTGTCATCCATTTTTCCATGTTTTAGTCAGTTGCTTCTACACTTCGTGTCATTCTTAGTCCGTGTTGTTCTTATATGTACCCGGGGTAAAGGAATATCAATGCCGCCGCGGTAGGTTGTGTCTGGACCTCGGGAGTCACCCCGATGTCGCCACGACTCGACATTGCCTTAGGCCAATAGCTCGTCGAATCTGACCCATTTTGACTTGGATCTAATCCCACTTCCTCATCAAATTTACCGTATACTCGGCAGACATTTGTGTGGATTTTATCTCCATTCTCATTACGCTTTTGATACAGACTTCCGTCCGAACATAAAAAGGGCCGGCATATGGCCGACAGCAAGCTAACGGCTCTGTCAACCCAGTGATTGAGCATGTGCTTATATCTCATTAAATTTTTGTTGTTATTCATCCACTTATGTCATCGCTATAATTCTTCAGGCTATAGGGCCCTTTTTCCTGACGATTAATCATGGGTGTTCTCCCCTCAGGGGAGATGTAATTAATGTCGTGGCCTTTATGACACGGAGAGTTTTGGTCCCGACACGACACACACAATCGTCTGATCAGTCAGATGGCGCGCACCAAGGGCTCCCTCAGAATCCGAATAAATCGTCACTCACGTGACTGGCACGTCCACACATTAAATAGACAAATAAACGAAGTAAGTTGACTAATAAAATAAATAGTTGAAAATTAGTGCGTCCACAGGTAACTGTAGGTGATGTCCCCATCATACCTCGGGGTGTAGAGAACTCGACCCTGTCGAGTATAGGTCCACCCTGCACTGGTGACTATCTAGAAGATCCGGGTCAAGTGGTAGCAGGTCTTCCCGACTCACCCACGAGCCCTCCGAAGGGGCTGATCCTTCCACCCAACGAGGTAGCGCCAATGCACCTTGCTCCTGGTGGCATTAACTTATTCATTCAGTATTTTCTTATTTGCTCACGTCGGACTCTCCTGGCTGAAGGTGGTCGCATAGGGGTGGGTTCTCTCTCAAGGGAGAGTAGGCTCAAAATCCTTACTAGGTCCCACCGCGAGGCCCTTGTATGGCACAAGGTCTGCCCCTTTGAAAGTGGGGTTCATTCCATAATCCGCAGGGAGGTCCAACTCCTGAGCGTGGTGTCGATGCGCCTTAGGACCTTAAAGGTGTAAGGTTTTGAACAGTGGTGTTCGGGCAACGTAGCGGATAACAAAAATTTATATACCTGAATCCGGCTCGATAGAAACCTAGATCCATGCTCTAATCGACATATTAATCCCAACCCCTAACTACGGGTTGCGTATTTATACCTTGCACGGAACGACGTTGTCCGCAGTGCCTGATGCAGAATACCGAGCCGCGCAGATGCACGGCCTCTAGAGCTGATCCACACGGATCCTCGCACAGCGACGGTACGCCCCCGGCACGATCTTCCCCAGTCCTTACACCTTCTCGAGAGGGAGAGAGAGCAAGAGGGAGGAGGGGGGAGAGTTAATCTCTCTTCCCTTAGCCTTAATGCTTGATTAGGCTTGAGGCTCTTGGTGTCGAGCCGAATTAGCTCAGTTGGCCACGTCATTGCTGGTTGTATTGTCCCCTTAGTCTGGTCACCACCTAGAGGCCTAGGTTCGCACCCGTCCCACATCATATAGCCCCCCATCTCTTCATAGCCCTTACACCCTGCATAGACTGCATCTGTGCAGATCTATAGGGACAAAGCCTAGCCACAGACCCCATCTTGCACCCCAAAACAAATCCAATCGCCCTGAAAATTAGAACATTCCTTCCCCACGTCCTAACCCATCCCCCATAATTTTCTTATAATTTTCTGACCCCATTTGCCCCGCGTACCCCCATCCTCCTTTCCTGCTACCTGTTCTGTCTTAACAGATCTACAGAATAGAGCCCCACCTGCCACCCTCTCCCACGCCCAACCAATTACGTGCCACCTCGCCACCCCATCTCCATTCTCCCACGACCCTCCCCTAACCTCCAGAGAAAGCCTCGCCCCAAAAGTTGCCCGGAAGCCCCAGTACCACCCCCATCTTCCACCCTCTGTCCCACTGCCAATAGACTAGCCAGAACACATAGGGGCCTACTTCTGGAGTCACCTCGACTCCCACGGTGCACAGTTGCTGCCCAGCTCCCACTGGCATCTCAGGGACGTCCCCACCAGTGGCCCCCCCAATTTTCGTGTTCAATGGGCAACCTGAAGGTCATGTTCTAGGCCTCTTTTCTTGCTGCTCACTTGGTGACAGTAGACCAGGCAGACGACACAGGGATCCATCTTCGGCGTCATCTCGGCTTCCTCAGTGCTCCGTTGCGGCCCTCCTTCCTCGAGCCTTGTAGGGACATCCCTGCCCACATCCATGTTAATTTTCGTGACCAGAGGACGCCCGGAGATCCGCCTTCTAGAGCCATCTTTGTGCTAGTTGCCTGCACCTGCGCAGGTTGTCCAGATTTTAGACCGCTGGTTCGCGGAGGTTACGAGGGCCCAAGCTGGCTTCCACGGCTGCCGTCTTCCCCTGGAGCAGTCGTCATCCCTCGTGGTTCATCGTCAGCTACCTTAGCACTAGCCTCGGCCTCAATGACATGCCGTCCCCGCTGCTGGATCTAGATCGACCCGTGAGTGCGGTTCAGTCCACCTCGGTTCGCAGCGCCCCATGGGTGACAAGCTTCACCGACCCGTGGCCCATCAACCCATGTCACACATCCCCGGATTCACTGTGTGCCTTTTACCTCCCTACGAGGAGTGGGCGTGTTTAGATGTGATTTTGTTTAGCTTTGTACCAGGTGACAGTGTGACTTGGCCGGGTGTCTTCCCCAAGCCCCGAGCCTAGAGGTATGCGACTATTCCCTTCTTGGTGTTGTTTGCTTATTTAGTATAGTCTCTGGATGCCACTGCTTATGCGTTCATTAGGTTTCTAGCTCACATATTTTATTTCACTGCCACGGTGAGAGAGCGAGACCACCACGTGTGCACACACCGACCCCTGCCTAGGGCCAGGCCTCCAGCTAGATTTCCCTCCCCATAGAGCGCTACGGTCGAGCCGAGGGCCCACAGTATTAGCTTAAACCATTTGACGGGTCTGCCCCTCCACCTCTCCTAAGTGGGTCGACAATCCGGGAAGTCTAGGGCTACGTCTAGTGGTTCCATCACATGGAAAGTCTAAGCACTCCATTGGGATACTAGGAGAGAGCCAATAATCATAAAATAGCACGAATATATCATAGACGTAGCATAGAATGCATAAGACGGGAATTAAACATGCACTTCTAACATTCCCAAACTAGCAGAGTGTAACGGACCAGGGACGGGGCGTTATGCGACTTTAACGCACCTCCCCTAGGCCGTTATGCTCACCCGCACACATACAAAAACCCAGGTATGTAGACCATAACGCACCACCTCTGGGGCATCATGCAATGTATGACGCGCCTCAACCCACGCGTTATACTCACCAGAGAATCATCCAAAACCACGCAGACCATGGCGCGCCACGACAGGTGCACCATGTGACTATAACACACTAGGATGGGTCAGTTAAAGTCACCTGAACACAGGAAACTTAGAAAACTCCACAGTTAAACCCACCATATAACGCACTAGGAGCAGGGCAATATTGGCTATGGCGGACTGGGACTAGTCCGTCATGCCCCACAACCTACAGACCTACTAAAAACCACAGTTACATGACGGTCCATGAGCGGTCCACCATGATGCATAACGCACCCCCTAGGATCCGTTAAGCATATAACGGCCTCTGGCAGGCGCGTTATATCGACTGGGAAACGAGAGGGACGAGTTCAGAACCGAACTCCCCTCCGGTCAAGTCGGATCGGTGCAAAATAAAAGAAAAGGGGTAGAAGGAGTTGAGTAACAAGTTTTCTACAACTAGAGCATGCATCAAAATGCTAAAACAATAGCCCTAATCAATTTTACAAGTATTTTTAACCTAAAAACCTCTAAAATGGACCTTGCATGAAAACTGATACAAATGCCTATGTATGGGCATGCATGCGGTACCAAAATGATCCTAGCGAAGTAAGGAGTCCATCCCTCCACCTCGATCGTGACGATGACCTCGAAAAATGTGCATGCGGGTGACAAAGCTCCGCGATCATCCCCGACTCGTACCGGTCCCACTCCTCACGAACCGTGGAATTAAGGGCACTGGCGTGATCCTCGCGACGAGCCGATTCCAATGGTACCTCCTGTGCCTCGATCCAGGGTCGACACGGTCCAGAACGGGTGAGAATGGGGGCAAAGGAGAGAGAAAGAGTGAGAGAGGGGGAGAGAAACGAGGGAGAGAGAGAGTATCGAGTGGAGAGAGAGAGGGCGGCGGCGTGGGTTATAAAATTTTTGGTTATTATTATTATTTTGTTTTTAAAACTAAAATAGTAGTTGTCTATTTGTGGTTTGATGGTTGTGTGATTGCCTTACTTTTTCCACGTTCATATTACGAGTCTGAAACGGTGAGACAAGAATTTATTAACTGTCCGCTCATTCTGTGATATCCGAGTGATCATCATCAAACGTTGAGAGTTGTGAGTGATCACTTGCTAATCTCTCATCATTTCAATCAAGCCTGATCTAGTCTTTTCTTAACATCTCTGTGGATAAATTTGTTTAAGTTTAAATTCGTCGAAAAGGGGAGGCAATCAATTCACCCCCCTCTTGATTGCCTCTTAACCGGGCCAACAACCTAAAAATCCTCCGTCTCACTTGTGGTTTGTCATCTCCGATCATTTACTGGATTGTTTGTACACTAATCGCTCGACCAATCATTTCTCAGATCATCCTCTTGTTCTTCATCGTTGGTTCTTGCTGGCTATGGTGATTTAATTGCTTAAGAATTTTAAATTGGGGTGATCTATTCAACCCCTTTCTTTCTAGCTCACCTTCCGCATAGTATATCAAGAAGGTCATATACGAATACCAAATCACCTAGGCAATGGCGATGAGGTCTTGATTAACTGCGCAGAACCAGAGAAAAATATTCCCCACCTTAACCTGTGAAACTTATCCACCTCTAGGATTTCACCCCCGTGCCCTCAGGGTCATAAACATATTGAGCCTCCCCACAGGGGCATTTCTACGGTTTGGCTCCAAGCCCATCTATAGCAGCAGTGTACCTTTGGTCCATGATTTGTCTCATAGCATAATAGGTTCACAAAGACAATGAATAACATGCAATACAAGGATAATAGATAATGTGCAGTACAAGAACATGGAATAATATGTAGTATAAGGTCAATGAATAATATGCAATATAAGGAGAGTATTGAAGGTTAATAAGGAGTTTCCAGGATATGCAACCGTGCAAGAAGTATGCAATGAACATGTACTTGTGTAGTCATTAACCCTACTAGATTACAAAGCTTTAGCATGTAATAATGAATAGTTGGAAATTCGAGGGAACAGTCGGTAAAGGGAAGTAAAATACTTGTACAAAGGAAAGGTCGACTTTTACAGAGCATAAGCCTACTTTTCCCCGCATTTGGAACACACTGAAACAACCCAAGTAGGGCAGAGGTCGACACTTCTAGGGTGAAGAGTCGACTCTGGCTGCATCTAGAAGCTGGACAGGGTAAGACCCACAGAGAGGTCGACACTTCCAAGGAGAAGTGTTGATACTTCCTGCAGACAGAACCTGGACTGAGTAAGATCCATAGTGAGAGGTCGTCACTTCCAGGGAGAAGTGTCGACACTTCCCTGCGGACAGAACCTATGTCTTATTCAGAAATAACGACCGAGTACCCAAAACTAAACCAAACTTTGTCAAGGTGGAAACAATATAAACCTGAGCTTTAATCTATTACCTTATTTAGAAAACAATACGTGGCCTTGTGGATTGCGTGCCCCCGTGTTTCTGTGGGGTTTTGCTGGTCTGGGTTATTGGTGTGGGCCACCCTGTCTGTTGGGGAGTGTGGACAGTCATTCTGGTGTCGGGCTACCCGTGTCGACTGTCCCCGCGAGAGTCCCGTGACTGCGGAGGGTGTTCCCGCGTGAGGGCTGTGATCGTGGCTAAGTATCTTTGCAGGAGTCGTGGACCGTGGTCCTTGTGTTCCCGTCCTATGCTTTGGTTAGTCTTCTATGGACCGGCAGTCATGGTTTAGCTGTTTGGTTAGTGGTCTTGGTTCTCGTGCTAGTAAGCCGCCTCATGGTGGTTTGGTACGGACCGGTGGTACTCTGGTGGTTTCCGTGGTTGAGGCAAGTTCTCACCCTTGGTGAATCTACCCACTAGACGTAGTTGACCTGGGCACGTTTGTGTGCTGACTCACCTGGGAGTGGTGGAGGCTTGTCCCGTGTAGAGGTTTGTAGGCCGATTACCTGAGACCCCCTTGCCTTTGCAGCCTGAGTCCGACTGGGGGAAAAAATTGGCTAGAGGACCCGACCTAGAGCAGATGATCTGTGTGTGCACACATAGTCGGGGGCAGTGGACGCGTGCTGACGAGCACGACCCCGACCCCGACCCCGACTAATCCTTGTTCTGTGGTACCATGTACCGTGTCTCAATTTCCGCCGGAGGCCGAGTAGGGAGACACTTGAGACTGCGGTGTAAGTCGTCGGAGGACGTTTCCGGTCTCGTTGTTAGTGGGGTAGTGCTCCTGTCACCAGAGAGGTTTCAGTACAGGTTTCTTTTCGGCATAGTTATTTTACTGGCGGCTCGGTCCGTTCCGTTCTGTGTTGGGTGTGGTTCTTTCCCTATGTCGTGAAGGTGGAGGTATCGACAGGATTGTCGTGGCCCTTCCGGTAGATGGGTTGGTGTTGCCTTGTGTGCGGGGCATGGTTCGTTCGCTGGTTCTAGCTTGGGATCGAGAGATTCTTTCGAGAATGTTGGTTCAGCGTGCGGCCATGTGGCCTTGTCTGTGGTTCCGTCGGCTAGGATGGACTGTCCGACCGTGGGAGTCGGGGTAGCGTGGAGGGCTTGTGTATGTGTTCCCTCTGTTTACCGTCTTCTGGTTTTGGTCATCGTCGTTGTGTTGTACTTGTGTTACTTTGTTATTGCTACCACTGTTGCTCTTTACTTGTTGCTTCTACGCCGTTTCTGTTTACTGCTTTCGTTGTGGTGGGCTTCCACAGGACCCCTACTAAGCCTATGAGATGAGGCTCATCCCCTGCTTTTCAAGTGCGACGTTCTCCTCGGAGTGGAGCGCTCCAATTGGAGATTCGTTAGTTGCCAGCTCACCAGGTCCAGGTTGCCTGGGTGTGCCCCGGGACAGTGTACGTTCCTTTTCCCCGACTGTACTTGTGGACTGGACTCTGTAGTTGTTCTAGCCAAAGGGATGCTGCTGTAGCTCGAGTGGTGCTCCGTGTACGGTACTGATGGCCCACTGGCTCGTGCCTCTCGTGTGCTCTGGTGTCCGCACCAACTCCAGATACATATATGCACCACAGGAGGGGTGGAACCCCCATGGCTTGCCGGACGTGACGCATCTTGCCACATACTTAGCATATAGGTTAGCGACATTTGTGGTCCCGCATGGGGAGGATGGTCTGCTGAGAGTAGAGTTACTGTGGCCAACATGTCTGCTGGTGGAGGGGAGACAGTTAGCCTTGGCTCCAGCCACATTGGACAATGTGTATCAGGGGCTGGGAGTCCTGGCGACGCACCCGATGCCTAGAGAGACAAGCCTATTGTTGCTGACTCACTCCCTGAGTGTGTGGGCTGGATTGTTATTTCCAAGGTTGGTAGCTCGAGGGACCGTGGTGAACCCGATGGCACCTCTACTTTTTAGCGTCACTGGGCAGCCTGACGGAGATACTGAGGCGCAGCTGGAGGGGGCTAGGAGAGCCCTTTGCTACCTGCCCGATCAGGGCGAGGAGGGACTGCCTTTTGACATTGCGACAAGCGACTCTAGCTTGTTTCTGGGGGTCTTGAGTGGAGGGGCGACCAGCACCCACCCACATCAGAGGGAGCTGGAGGCTGGACTGTGGACAGAGTGGGTGATGAGCACCCGACCAGTCGTGCTAATGCTACACCAGTCCACGACGAGTTCTTTGGAGTCATACTACTCGTTTCAGTTTGCCCGAAACTTCGGCTACGACAAGGGGATCCCGCTGAACTGGGAGTTTCCTTTGACAGGCCGGCATTACAGAGGGAAGGACACCCACCTACTGGCAACAACATGGTGGGACTTCTACTACCATTGGGAGCCAGAACAATTTTTGATGCTAGGGCAGGGATGCCGAGGACGATTCGACGTCCATTACGCTAGGTGGTGGTTCGAGCACAGTCATTTGTACCGGTGGAACGCCTCCCCGATCAGGAAGGCAGAGGAGAGTTGTTTGCTGAGGGAGGATTTGCCTCCCATTCTGCTGGACGACGGGTACTTGAGGACCCGTGTTGCTCGGATTCATCAAGAGGTCGAGTGACTTGTGGAGTAGTGGCCCCAGGGCAGCCGGGGCTCATCGTCTAGAAGCCGAGGCAACGACAGGGCGCTGAAGCCGCTGAGATAGGTACCGATAGCAGCGATGATGACTGGGGCGAAGGTGCCTCAACCGAGGGCACCGAGGAGCTGGTGGACCCAGTTCCTGGCTTATTGCGACTTCCGGAGCAGAGGTTTGTTGGATCAGGTGCTCCTTGATGGGAGCTTTACCAACACAGTGGTCGACGACTGGAGGTGGCATATCGGCCACGTGATTGGGTCTGTTGCACCCCCTCCTCATATAAAATGCCTTTTGGTTTTGATGTTGACTAACTTCTCTTATCCTGGAGGAACCTATTGGGGTTAGATTTGGAATGACGCGTCATTGGGCGAGCCGCAAGCATGGAAGGGCTAGAGACACTAGAACTAGACCCTACTCTGACTGACTCTACTTCCCTAGGAGACTCAGTAGACTCTACATCTATCCTAGAAGATAGGAAATCTATCGGAAGGGAAGCAGGGGCCTCGTGCCCCTAGGAGGAAGATGGGCAGAGCACAACGTAATCCTGCACTGAAATCTCGGTTTCAAAATTGGCATTTTTTTTCCGAGATCAATGGAGAGTACACAGCATGAAGGAGAAGCTGGTGGAGGAGGAGGAAGAGCAAGAGGGTAAATAGAAGGACAAAAGGTATCGAGGAAAGGGTCGGAGGAGGAGAACCATGGAGTGGAAAGATCAATTGGTGGGCAGCACCCACATGGACAGGTAACAATCAAAAATTCAATCAGCACTTTAAGCCGAAGTGAAGACTAAAATGTCAATGGATTAATCAGAATAGGAGGTGAACGGGGGACAAAATCTAGCTTTCAAAAAATGGAAATTAGGCGGGAAGGAGACAAAGTGATAGTCTAGCTCCCCTCTTCCCTTGCACGCTAGGCTGGCTTCCCGCGTGGATACTTCACAACCCGCACCTCTGGTTTTCTTAGATTTTCTCCTTCATAAAATAATTTCAAAAAAGCTTTAGAACAATCATCAACATCATCAACTGGCCCCTTTGGCAACAAAGGCGGCCTGGACACTATGCAAGTAGTACTTTCTTTGTCATTCTGGTAGGGTGGCATCTTCAGAGTGCCAGGCTGTAATGGCCCCTTTACAAAGTGTTGGTGATAGTTCTAGGTTAGCGGCCCGGAGTCTCCCAAAATTGATAACGACGACTCTCAATATCCGAGGCCTCTTCTATTCATTTTTCTTCCCCTTGGGACGGGCTTGGTCTGTCCCTGCAATTGGGCACCGAGACCCATGCCTGGCTGATAACCCAGTTTTTATGTCATGCTCCACCCCTTGGGGTCTCTTATCTTTGGCTTCACCTTGATGCTGACCGGTGCAATAGTGGGCTTACGTGGCGCATATGACCATGGAAAATCCAAGTCCATCACAAATAGGACTAGCTTGTTGCTTGGCCAAAGGGTCGACAGAATCTTGTTAGAAATGGCTTCAATAGAGTGTACCGTGGAGATGCTCTTAACCTTTACCACTCGCCCCTGGAACAGGAACTTGAGGCACTGGTGGGCGATAGAAGGCACAACATGAAGGTTGTCGATCCACGGACGACCCAAGATGGCCTTAAACATTGGATTGATAACCAATACATAAAATTCTACGGGCATTGACAGTGGCCCGAGCTCGGCTTGAATAGTGATCACCCCATGGCACGCTCTCCTTGAGTTGTCATAAGCTGCTATTGTTGTTGGAGTTGGCCTGAGCAATTCTTCTGAAATTCTACCCCTAAAATAACATCGTATCCTTTCATGTCAAGGCATACTAAGTTTGCGGGAAGATTATGGCCTTCTATGATTACTTCACTGTTGGGATATTATTTGGTAAGTTTGGTTCCCGAATCTAAGGGTGTAGTTATAGAAATGTCCGAAGGTAAAGGAACTGATGCAATAGGTAAAGTTTTGACAAAAGAAGTAGAGATAAAAGAATGAGAAGCACCAATATCAAATAGCACAAATGTAGGACGAGAGCAAATTTAAAGTGTACCTTCCATGAGCCCACCGTCCCTGGGTGCTTCTTTTTCTTCTTCTAGGACTGCATTGAGGCGAGCTTACCTCCTGCGTCCTCCTCCAACTGCTTGTTCTTTCATAAGGGGGCAATCTGGCATGCGATGCTCCCTGCTACCACAGCGTAAACAAGCACCGAGGCGCTTCCAGCATTCTTCCGTGGAATGACCAAATTTCTCACAGAACGTGCAGGCTGCCATGACCTGCTTCTCCTCTTCTTTAACTTTCTTGTACTTCTGGGAACTTCCACCGTTCTCGCTCCTAGACCTTTTCTTGTTATCACGGCTGTTGTAGAGTTCTGTGATATTAAATTTCTCTTTCTTAAATCACCGATCGGACCACTGGCTAGATTCTTCTCCTTTTCCTTTCATCTTCTCAACCTTCTCTAAGATCCTTTCACATAGATAGGCCCGCTGGACCATCTCCTCATATGTTCGGATGTTTTGGGTTCCAAGCTGTTGAATGTAACTGGGCCATAACCCATCTATGAACCGATTTACTTTCAATAGATCGATACTAATAAGGTATGGTGCATACGGTGCTAGCCTGGAAAACTGCAATTCATACCTTGCTACTAACATCATCCATTGACGAAGGGACGCGAACTCCATAGCCTTCCTCTCATTGATGTGCTCCGAGAAATACTTGGCATGGAACAATGTGAGGAACCCTTCCCATGTGTATGGTGCATCGACTGGAGGTGCCGGGACCGACTTCCACTATGTCCGAGCATCTTTGTTCAATTGGAAAGTAGCCAAACGCACCCTCTCTTGATCAGTGCATTGTATAACATCAAAGATCCAGTTCATCTCATCAATCCAGTTCTTTGCCTCGTCTGGATTCGAAGAACCATAGAAACGCGAAGGGTTGAGACTCCGAAAGTTTTGATATGTAGGCTGCTGGCTCTGGCTCCTGCGCCTGCCTGAGCTATAGTTTGAAGTGCTTGGGTAAGGCCAGCCACTATCTGCTGCATGCTATCCCAATCTACGCGATTTGCCATTGGAAATTAAATAAGGTACCTGAGAGAAATACAACAACTTATTATTTCTCATGAAATTAGGGGAATTTAATCTTAAAATAATAATCTATCTTATCCCGGGCTCTACCCAATTCTCACATGGGTGTGGGAATTTGTAATACTCCAAAATTTTATGAATGCTATATACTGACAAATGAATGGCCCCTTTCAGGTGCGGTGGACACCGTACCGGGACGAGGACCATACGGGGCAGCCGTGGGTCGAGGCCTCCATGGCTTACCGTGGGTGGGACGTTTGGCTACATTGCATCAATGTGATCAAGCCCCTTCATTACCGGTTGATTATGAGGACGAGGGGAGTGCACCAGCCAGCGGTGAGGTTCCCGCACCGTCACGATGAGCGCCCGGTCAAGTCTGCTAAGGGCATTGGCAGCGACATTGACTGGAGCGGTCGGGCCAAAAAGTATGTTCAAGATTGGAAACACAAAGGCAAGGTCGTGACGGAGCGGGCGGACAACGACGAGGCATATCTGAAGGCCTTCACCCGTCGGCACGGTAGCCAGGTTTATCACGGGGCCCGACAACTGGTATGAAAATGCTAAACTCAATTTTTCCTATTCTATATGAATGAATAAATGCTATGTATGACACTTGTTTTCTAAATGCAGCTGGACCCACAAGGTCGCATAGCCGAGCTCGAGGGACTCCTCCACGCTACCGTGCAGCAACGGGACGAGTACCGAGCAGCCTTAGAGCTTCTGGTGAGTTTTCTAAACTTAAAACTGCAATGCTTTATGCAAACCTGACTGACTTTCTAAAATGCAGCGGGCCGAGGGAGCCCAGAGGACTGGACCGGATGCGCCATCCTCCTCCTCACAGCCAGCCGGGGGACGGGCTGAGCGAGATGCGGAGTTCACTCGAGCCGTATCCTGAGCCGAGGAGGCCGAGGCTACCCTCGCGGAGCGGGTAAGAGACCAAAATTTCCTAAAAATGATTCGTGATTATGCATGTTTTTAAACTGACCGATGTGCAAATGCAATGTGCAGGGAAGGGAATTAGCTGCAGCTTTGGCGGAAGCGGCTGAGGTGTCCCACCTCCAGGTAGAGATTGATCGTCTCCATGGGGTGGTGACCTGACTGAGCCGAGATGCCGCAGACATCGAGCGGTACCGGGCCGAGGCTCGTGAGGCATGCCTCAAGATTTTTGAATTGAAGATCGAGCTTAGGACGATGGAGCAGACCGTCCGGCTGATGGGTCGAGCTCTCGAGGGGACAGTGTCGCGGAGTGGCGTAGCCGGAGGATCACGGAGCGTGGCACCGAGCACATCGGTGGGAGACATCTTGGCTAGCTCCTCCACCCATTAGAGGAATGAGGAGGTGGAGAGGAGACGCCCACGGGACGAGGCGGAGCAGAGCGCCATGGAGCCACCGTCGAAGCGACACGAGGGCACCGGAGATAGCGACAGATCGGCAGAGTGATATTTTTATTTTTATGATTTTTTTTTGTAGTTTTTCTGGTTTTTGATTTATGCACACATTATTGTGATAATTGACATGATGAAATGAAGTTAATTTTTGTTTGTGAAAATGTGAATGTGGTCGTGTGTATGAAAGAAGAAAAGAAAGGCCTTAAGAGAAAAGGAGAGGAGTGGGCCCCTCATCAGTTCCACCCAACATGCCTACCCCCTGGGCCTTCACCGGTGCACCCCGCCCAGGCCTTCCCCAGTACACTTCTAGCCTCACCCAGACCAGCACATCTCCTCGGTCGGTACACCCTCCAGTTTGGCCTTCCCTGGTGTACCTCCACACTCCCTAGCCGGTACACCTTACCTAAGGCTTACCTGGTACGCCCCTCCAGAGCCCAGGCCAGCATGCCCAGCCTTGCCTTGGCCGGCACACCCAACCCCATGCCTCGCCCGGCACACACCGACCTCGTCCTCGATGTGCATTGACCTTAGCCCAACTTGCGTCGACCTCAGCTGCCTTTTGGTCTTAACCTGCACTGACCTTGTCCCTCACATGCATAGAACCTGCGTCGACCTCCCCTCGGCCCAGGCTAAACCTGCACTAACCTTATGGTAAACACGCACTGACCTTGGCTAGACTAGCGTCGACCTCAACATCTTGTTGCACCGACCTTGTTTCGCACATTGCACCGACTTGGTCCTCATGTGCGTCGACCTTATTCCCGACCCATTCAAGCATTGCACTGACCTGGCCCTCATGTGTGTTGACCCTCATCTAGCCCTGTGCGCATGTGCACCGACCTTTGTTCAGCCCAGTTGAAATCTGCACGGACTTCACCCCACATGCACGAACCTCGCATGCACAACGTGCACGGACTTTACCCCCACATGCACGGACCTTGCATGACAGACGTCACCCCGACTTGCACAGACCTGGAACCCTCCTATGCACAGACTCTGCCAGGCACGCCCGGACCTTGATCAACCTGCACGGACTTCACCTCAACCTGCACGGACCTTGCCCCATCTGCACAGACCAGCACAGACCTCATTCGACTAGCATAGACCCCACCCGGACTAGCTCAGAATCCACCCTACACTAGCTCAGACCTTGACCCTACACTAGCACGGACCTCGTCGAACTAACACAGACCTTGCCCACACTGGCTCAGACCTCACCGCGGACTAGCATAGACCCTGCCCTCTCCGGCGCGCTTCCTTGGCGCCCCTTGCCGGCACACTCGTGCTCCCCATCACCGGTGCACCCCAACTAGGCCTAGCCTGGTACAACCCCTAGCTCCCTGGCCGGTACACCCTTAACCCCCTCCTCCAACGGCACAACCTCGACCCCTCCTTCAACGGTACACCTTTAGCCCCCCTCAGCTCACCCTTCACTGGCACAACCCTTCGCCGGCACGCCCAGCCCCCAGCCCTCAGCGGTACACTCCCAACAACCTTCGTCGGCACACTCCCAACAACCTTCTCTGGCACACTCCCAATATCTCTCGCCGGCACGCCTAGCCCCAGCTCACCCGGTGCACCCTTTTAGCCCCTTTTCGACCCACTCCTCCAAAAAAAATAAGTCTGTGAAAACCCCCTCAACCCTTCAACTTCCCCTATAAAATCCCCTTAGAAGCTCAAGGGGCATAAACGAACATGCAGACATGTGTGCAAGGATACTAACCTATAGGCAAACTCAGGCATCAAAGCTTCCAGCAAGGGCACAAGGAGCAAGCTCATTGGGTGGCTTGTTGATCGGCTTTGCATACGCCGAGGCTATGTCAAATGTACTCCCCTCACATGGTGTCTAGCCACTTTACTCAAGTCCATTCCCTTGCATATGAGGTATTATGATAATGGCAATCACACCCACACATCGAGTCTGCCAGCATATGGAGCGTTATGATAACAACGTAGACGCCATAATATAGAATTTACTCCTGCTAGGGGACCACGTGCCCACTGCTCCCCCTGAGTCAGCCACTAACGGTCCTAACCATTGACCCGAGTTAGCCAGACCCTAGCCCGGAAGTAATATTCTCAAGACCGGCTCTAACTCCCCAGCATAAAGACACTCGCCTTCTGAGACCCATACCTAACTGCTCACCTCGAGCCACATCTGGCCTCCCTTAGGTGCCAGCCAGTGTCTGCCCCTGCCCTCTAGTCTAGCCCTCCCTCAGCAACTCTGTCATGCCTTGAGATCCTCATGGAGGGCCTCTATATAAATATGACATCCATGTTATACTACACTGACTCAGGGATGGACCCGCGTATCGAAATTGTCATGCGGCTTGCACCAGATTCCAGTCAACTAACCCAACCAGTCGAGGGTGACGGTCACCCTATAGTTGCAGTGTACATCCAGTCCTCTACCCATGGCTTTAGAAACATCCAGACTCTCCTTTAGCATGGAACAAAGGTGTTTGGATTCAATCTGATGTAAAATAAACATCAGCTGTTTACGGTCAGTGGGGAAAGACGTCCTATACATGCCTGCGCGAAAGTTCATCATTTAAAAACACGCGTCCAATCTTAAAGATACCAACTCACATTTAAATGAAAAATACGTAATAGAGTGGCGATAAGGGTCGAATCCATAGGGAAGAAGAGACTTTTGAAGTTAACAACCTTGGATTCCTTTAGAAAACACTTGGGATTTTACTTTGCTTAAAGAAAAGAGTGAAATAATGAACGAACCGAACACTTAATTAAACAATGCCTATGACTATGCACCTATGCTAAAGAAAATAATTACATGAAGTGAAGAAGAAGAGATAGAAGAAGGAGGTAGAGAGGGAAGAAGAGCAAGATCTAGATTAAAAGAGCAACACCTTTCATTAACTTAAAAAGAAAGAGTATATGAAATGCGAGACAAAATTACACTAATGACGCAATGAGATTATAATGAAGTGAAATGACACAAAATTAATAAAAATAAGAAAATCCTAGAGTGTGTAGATGGTGGCAGTAATGGTGATGATGACGTCGTCCTCTCTTAGTCTTGGATCACGAGCCACCTCATGGAAGATGTCATCTATGCCAGGAGGAAGTCACCTAGGCCTTTGGAGCTGCCCTTGGAGGAGCTTGTGTGGGGGTGAGGAGAGAAATCTAAGGAGGGAAAAAGGAGAGGTTAGGGTGAGGTTAAGGGGAATAGAGATGGCTTAGAAGGGAGAGAAAGGGCAAGGGAGATGGGGACTAAGAGAGAGGGGGGCGACCTAGGTGAGATGGAGTAAGAAGAAGATGATGATGAAGGAGGGGGGCGACCTGTGGTGTAAATGTGAGAGAGAGGGAGCCTAGGGCAGCCTAGGGTGAGCGGGAAGGTGCTAGGGGCACACTAGGGTGAGAGGGAAAGAGAGAAAATGAAAAGGAAAATTCTCTAGCCAAAATCCCCTCCTTTCTCCATGGAATGGGGTTTTTATAGGCAAATAAGGGCCAATGGAAGGCTAGGATTGATCTTAGAGAAGATAGAGGGTTAGGATAATGGGAGAATGTGCTGAATGGGGGAGAGAAAGAGAAGGGGGGTGCATTCCTTGTAGGGTTTTGGGTGCCCCCTCTCTCTTTCCTAATTGGGCGGAGACTCTCCCCCAATCTCCTCCTTAATTCTCTTCTTGATTTTCTCTATTTCAAACTTTAAATTTTCATTTCCCTCCACAAGAATAGGTGGTGGCTGCACATTTGACTTAGTCAACATAAAGGGAGGGTGCCCTAGGGCTTCATCTCCTTGTCTTCGGACCGTTTTGCCCCCGGCTTCTCCTGCAATTGCCTTTAGTGTCCTTCATACGCACAATTACAATTTAATCGATAAAAATTACCACATGTGCACATAGATCACAAATGCTCATGATTATGCAATGGAGAATTAATTCTTATGGCCCTCAACTTCAATTTATTAAATGATATCACCGAATTAATCAATCTACGTAAAAAGCCCAATTTATATGCGGAGTTGAGGTTTACTATGAAATATGCATAATTGCCTAATTATATGCACATAAAATGACGTGTATGCAATTAATTATCATAGAAAATGGACACTTATCACACCCTCCCAACTTGAACATTGCTAGTCCCTTAGCAATGTAAACAATTATAGAATTAGGACTAGCAAACACTCATGTGTCACAGTTCATGGCAAGAACATTCTGCACAATGATTTGGACTGTGGAGTATCACAAGTTCAAGTAGTATGTATTAGGAACAAATTTCATCAGTCCATGTGTTTAGACCTTTCCTTAGGATACACTCAAAATTAAATATCCCTTTGTGTACAAGTAATATAACTTGACTAGTGACTACCAAACAATCTAGATGAATAAGTCATCTACCTATCACTTAAAGATGATTTTCAACTCTACATACTTCAAATCAGATCTTTGACTTTTGGTAGCTTCACACTGCCCTTTTTTTTTATACATGGTATTGCATACCTCTTTCACCATTTGACGTAAATCTTAACACCTGTTAAGTGAAGCAAGCCCGGCTACTAAGATCAAGGGTCCCTTCTCTGTTTGACGTGAATCTCAACACTTGTTAGGTGAAGCAGGCCCGGTTACTAAGATCAGGGATATTTTTCATTTTTTTTGGCAGGCAAAATTTTCCTCACAATTTCTCTTCAAAGAGTATGCAGAAAATAAATCATCCCTAAGTGCTAAGCAAAATTCCCATCACCCATATGTTTGAAGTCCAACAATCTCATTATTGTACTATTGTGTACAAGTTTAATAAAATTTTAGGTGTATTATGAGGAAAAAGCTAAAGATATAACCAATTAATTTACCCCTTTAACTTGCTACTCTCACAAGTAAGACTCTAAGTCTTATCATTCTAAAAAAAAAATTCTCATCATGAAATATGAACATGAAACACTTGTTAGGGGTGTTATGAAAGATTGCAACCATTTTGACAAAATTTGAGCTTAAGCTACCCCCAACTTAGATGACATTGTCCTCAATGGCATGAAGAAGATGAAGCCATGAAAAGTGGTGGGGAGGATAAATACAACCTGATGTTAAGGGTGGTGCCTTGTTACGTGAAGAAGGTGCTCCAGACTCCTACGGAAAAAGAATGACCTACGGAAAAAGAATGACTCAATACATGAAATGAAAAATATTGAGTTGCCTCCCAATAAGCTCTAAATTTAATTTATGTCTTTAGCCAGACACAGGAGAGTTCAATTTGTATTAGACAATTCAAGCGTATCCACAATCATTTCATTTCAGATGCCTTCAATGTAGGGTTTGAGTCTTTGCCCATTGACTTTAAATGTGTTCCCACTTTTACAATCAAGAATTTCAACCGCACCATGGGAAATACTTTAGCCACACTATATTGCCCATCCCATCTAGATCTGAGCTTCCAACGAAAAAGTTTCCCCATTCCCATCCCATTTACCCCATTCCCCACCTCCGCTCTTCAACCGGCAGTTCTGGGTCACAGGCAACAGAGAACTAGCAGCTTACAGTGGTGACTGAAACTTCATCTCAGCATTTCAGGAGGCCCAAGTGGTACTGTTGGAAGCGTCTCCGAATCTTCTTCGCAACGGAAGTCGTCTCGCCCCGTTCCGAGCTTGTGGCTGTCCGCGAAAGGCAATCTACTCCGACTACGCAGAAGAGGTCCGGCCAGCAACCTGAGGCTATTTGCAGAAGCTGCCACGACCAGCCATCTGAAGATCTGGAGGTGGTGCTCGACCGGGACGTTCTACTGCAAGTCTCCCTCTTCCTCCAAGAAGCGGAGCTCCATTTGGCCACCGGAGCGATTTATTCTCCCTTTTCTCCCCAGAGTGTGCAGCTCTGTCCACCCTAGGACTGAACTGACACCCTGTTAGTGTTTGGATTGCTGCGGCCTGCTCTGACATCGACTGGCACCCCTGTGGGTCTCATCTCGAAGGCAGCTCGTCAACGGTTCCAACGCCACTAACCATGTGTAATTCGGAGTTTGGGACTGCTCGTGGTGGATTCATCTTCCAGATGCTAGAGTGCTAAGAAGGTCTGAGTCAGAGAACAGAGTCCCTACTTCCAGCTCCACCGTGACCGGCAACGACTTCCCCAGCTCCTGCCAAAATTCCAGTATCCTCCTGTGTCAATCCACGAAGTTTTGGCGCTGGTCTTGCTAACAACGGAGTTTGGGAGCTTCCGAAAGAATTTCGGCATCGACAGTCTATACTCTGTTCCTGAGAAGGGACAGATTCGACTCTGACATTGTGTAAAGTTTGTGTCGTCATCTTCCCCCTCCTCGCTTGGCCGGCTGAAGGCCCCTCACTGCGCGAAGTTAGTTTTAGTTGTAACCAATTAACCCTCACCCCAAGATCCCCCTCCTCTGTGAGGCGTAGTGTTGTAATCGCTTGAACAGGTTGAAGCGTCCTCACCGCGGCGTGGGTAAGTCCCACGCTTCCCCGCGCGCCCACGTCTCCGACCGAGACCGGTTTCTTCAAACCGGTCGAGTAAGTACTCTTTCCTTGCTCTAATTTAGGTGCTTGTCATTCAATTTTAGTTTATAGCTTCGCTGGCTGGTGAGAGAGAGCTCGGTCCCGCAAACCCGTTGTTTCCGAGTGACCAGCGTGGGAGAGAGTGTGTACCCGTGCCCTTGGCACTGGGTCGGCCCTTAGAATTGGACTAGCCAAACCCTTTGGGAGACCCTCTGACCTTGCTGTCCCTCTACCAGTAAGGGACCAGCCCTCACATCCTCCACTCGACATTGCCGAGTCACCCCGGGTTTTGGGTTGAGTGTCGGTTGAGTTGGCCGCCAATATCGGCCCGTTCGAGTTGCGAATTGTGCTTGTTTGCCTAAGTCCAAGGTCGTGTCACATCAGATACGTCGTGCTCCTCGTCGGACGTTGCATAGCAACACTTCATTTAATTGTTTTGAAACAATTTTCGGGTGCAACAGTATTCCATCCGTGTTAATTTAGCTTTCAATATCACAAGAGTTTAAAACGACAGAGCAAGCACGTTAATAAGCATGGGGCAATTCAAGTAATGCAGAAGCAGATTAATAGATGGGTGGAACCACTGGCTAGGGTCTTCCTCAACACTCAACCAAAGATTGCAGTGCACAAGTGATGAAGCAGCAAGGGAAAATATTCAAAATATGATATTTTTGTTTTATTTGAATCAGTTACATGTATATAGTAATGGTAGCAATGTATGCCCTCGGAGGCAACAATACGCAATAAACGAACAACCACGTGCAGATAGAGAGACAAGTCACCTAGGACATGCGACGTTCAGTGTTGCTGGTTGGTGCTAAAGACAGCCGCAAGATCTGCGAGCACAACTTCCAGGCGAAGGTCACACGGGGAAGACACAGCCTGTCGGCTCGAGCGCTAACGTGGGAAATCCTCGAACAACGGCGCTGGCTGAACTTGTGTGGAAACATGGGCAGGTACAAGTAAACAAGTGTTGGGCCGTCGACTCCTTCGACCGCGATTAGGTTCATTTGGGCTCACGAGTTGGCATCGGGTCGTTGCACTGCGAAGGGAAGCCGGTGCTGGGCGACTGGGGTAGTGGGCGACCATTGCTGGCAAGTCATCTGGCCGCTGCAGGGTGCGTCCGACGAGATGGCAGGCTGGGCAACTACCTTGGCCGGCGGCGTAGGGGGGACAGACTGCAGGGAAGACAGGGCGGGGCGTAGTGTCTAGGGGCCGGTCTAGGCGTGTTGGGTGATCGCCTGGCCGACGATGCTGGGCACAGACGGCGGAGGGAGACGGGGTGGAGGGGTTGCAACATGTTCCCGATGTCTCCGACTCAGGCGGAAGTGACAGTGGGGGTGGCGGGTGCACGGCTAGCTCCCAGGCAAGCTTGGAAGCCAACGAGAGGGGCAGGGCGAAGCCTTGGCGTCCCTCGCGGGGGTAGGGCGTGGGTCCGTCTGGTTCCCAGGCTGTGGGTGTACGGGGTGAGGGGGTGAAACAGAGGGAGCAGAGGAAGGGGAGGAGGGTGCTGGGAGAGGGGGGGAGTAGGGGCGTGTTGCGATGGAACGAGGGTTTATGGGGTTTTGAAGGGGACGTTGTAGGGCATGTTTGTGGTCAGAGAGGGAGGGGGAGGCGGCGTACGGAAAAAGCAAGGCGGGGGTCACTTCTTGCGACCTCCTTGGGAGGGGGGGTCCTTTCTAAAGACATCCTTTCACAAGATTCACAACTACGGTTTCTTCTCCAAATTAATGTCTCCCCTTCTCATTAACACCAATGGCCCTAAAATAGGAACCAACAAATTACATCGACGACTAAGATTAAAAGAAAAACAAACCCTTGACGGATTAGGAGTCTATGAAGTCATGGATGAGAAGGACCCGATCGATTATGAGGACAGTGACGTAGATGACACTGCTGACCTATATGCTCAAGGCTTGAAGAGATTCGACGAGCCATCTTCAGCAGTGGATGAACCTACGAAGGAAATAAATCTAGGAACTGAAGAAGACCCTAGGCCCATTATCATTGCCGCTGATCTCCCTCCAGAAGTTGAAGCAGATTTAATCAAGGTCTTAAGGGAGTATAGCGATTCTTTCGCCTGGTCTTACGAGGACATGCCGGGTCTTGACCCCTCCTTGGTGGAACACCGACTAGTGCTTAAACCAGGGGCAACACCCGTTAAGCAAAAATTAAGAAGATTTCACCCCCACATGGTCTTGAGAATGAAGGAAGAAGTTGACAAATTATATGAGGCCAGGTTCATCAGAGTTGTATTATATCCCCAGTGGGTGGCAAATATCATCCCTGTCATCAAGAAGGATGGATAAGTATGCATTTGCATCAATTTCAGGGATCTGAACAAAGCATGTCCCAAGGATGACTTCTCGCTGCATCACATAGATGTTTTGGTGGATAATACTGCCGGGTATGAAGCTCTATCATTCATGGATGGTTACTCAGGTTACAACCAAATCCATCTCGCTCCCGAGGATCAAGAGAAAACCTCCTTCACTACACCCTGGGGCACATATTGTTATGTGGTTATGCCATTCGGGCTAAAGAACGTCGGTGCCACCTATCAAAGGGCGATGATGGCTATATTCCACGATATGATGCATGTCTACATGGAAGCCTACGTGGATGACATCTTGGTGAAGTCAAGAACTAAGGAAGAACACCCCGCTATTCTGGCTAAGGTGCTACAGAGAGTTAGGGAGTATAAGCTTAAAATGAATCCGAAGAAGCGTGTTTTTGGAGTCTCTTCAGGGAAGCTGCTAGGCTTTATAGTGAGCAAACGGGGGATCCAGATTGATCCTAATAAAGCGAAGGCCGTCATGGACATGCCTCCGCCCAATAATATCACGAAACTTCAAGGACTGATTGGACGACTGCAATTCATTAGGAGATTCATATCCCAACATTCTCAGAGGTGCCGTCCGTTCTGTAAATTGCTAAAGGCGGGGGTCAAATTTGAATGGAATGAAGATTGTCAGAAGGCCTATGAGGACTTAAAAGTCTATCTATCTAATCCCCCAGTTTTGCAACCTCCTGTCCCTGGGAAACTGATGTGACACCACTATGGGGGTGGTAGCCACAAGACCAATGACCCTTGGACTTAGATTTGCAAGCACAACCACAAGGCCAAGAGGCCTACGTAAGCGAACACTCTTCGGCACGTACACTCAACCCGGGGGTAACTCGGGGATGCCGAGTTAGGGATGTGGGGAGGGTCCCTTGCTGGTAGAGGGCCAGAAGTGCTATGGTAAGTCTCCCCCCGTGCACACATATTGTGCCCTGAACAAAAATGCATGCTCTCAACACTATGATGCTCTTTGTTGCTATCATCAAAATAAAAATATACATGCTTGTGCCTAAGGGAGCACAACAGTAGGGCCTATTGGGGTTAAGACAGGCTGGGGCATAGAGTTTTAATGAGTTATGGTTGAGTAAGTCAGGGATTCATGTGGGTTGGAATGATTGGCTGGGTTTAGGGGTTTGAGTTTGCTGGGTGAGCTGGGGCTTACGAGGGTCAGGTGGACTGGGTGAAGAGATAACTCACTAGAATCTGGCCCCAGGTCGACCGAACTCAGTGTTTGCCTATGCTCCATCTTGAACGCGGTGAACCCAGGTGTGATGCGACTGCTGGATTTGTCGGTGTCAAGTCACTTGCAGAAGGCGTGTCGGGAGTTGTTCCTTGCTCTTTTGTTATGCATCACGTGACGCGATGGGTTGCTGGTAGCCCCTGGTTGGCCCGGTAACAGAGGTGTTGGCATGATGATGTCGTTTGACTGGTAGTCGGGGTGACCCCCACTTCTTGGCGAAGTGCCGTATGGGACGGCAGGCCATTCTGATCCCTGGGTTAACCCGGTTATTGAAGCGTCGGCGGTGTAATACCGTATGCAAGGTGTCCAGGGGTGATCCCCAAATCTCTTCAGAGTGTCGCTCGATATGACAGGTTGTCCCAAACCTTGGATCTGACTTTCTTACTAGGGAACTGGCTGGTGCAGTGCCTTATGCTCGAGGGCGATCCCCAGTTGTTATGTTGTACCACCTAACCCGACAATGCGTCTCAATTTTTGAGCTCAACTCGACTGGTAGAACATCTTTGGCGTTGTGCCATCTTGCACTATTTAGAGAGTATTTCCCTATGCTTAATCCTCAATTAATTATAGAAAATAAGCAGGTGCCAACAAATGCCCCCACTGGGCGTGCAACGGAGGCGAAGACGATGGCATGTGGCCCATGTGCCTTGCAGGCTTGATTTCTTTCGATCTTATTGGCATTGTGGGAGTTACTTATTCTGAGGGTTGACACTGTCGTTGCGATCTTTCATGCGATGGTGGTACGTTTACAGAAGATCATTGAGCCTGGGAGGTTATAGAACTGGATTCTGGAGAGATCTGAGTGGCTGGTGGGTATTTTGTTGAAGCCACTGAGGGCATGGAGCTGGCGGAGATGATGTGTATTGGATACACTGGTGGTGCTTGAAGTTGTGGCCCGCTATCTGTGACCTGGGAATTCCATTCCCGTTTGTCTCGCATGTTGGGATTGTGGTAGAGGTGTGCAGGGCCCGCATCGCGGAGTAATCTGGTCTAGACGTTGAGCTCTCCATACAGGTGGTCGCTTCGGCGATTGATGGTGTGACTGGGCTGGACGCCATGTGCCGATGGCAGAAAGAGGCCAGGGAAGTTTGGTGTAACGATGCTCCTTAACCAGCGCCCCCCCCATCAACCCTAACCCTAACCACCCACTCCCAGCATCCCATGCCCCTGCCCTCTCTCCCTCTACATCCCAGGCTCGCCCTCCCCTGCTCCGTGTGTCCACAGCTAGCCCGGAGTCACCCCGTCGCCGCTACGCCCTCCTGTGGTTCGAGAAGTCCTGCATGCTGCTCTCTGCATCCAGCCTGCTACAGAGAACAAGATTTCAGAGGCTACCCCGGCATCCACTGCATGAACCAGCCAAAGTCATCTTCTGTGGAGTCATTCGTCGTCGAGCTAGCTTTGCTCCAGAAGTGGTCCCGCTGCGATCCGACCTCGGCACCATTCGCGTCGTCCATTCTCGTGCGACTGCGCCAGATTCAGGTCTGAACCTGATCACCTTTTGGTAGCAGCTCCATCGCCCGCCCCTATGATAATCAGTCAGAGCTCTCTTCATGAGAGTTCTTCTTCTCCGAAGCACTGACGAACTGGAGGTGGTCCCGCCTGGTTTTGACAATGCGTTCGTCCAGGGGGTCCAATCTCCCTCAGTCGCGCCAGACCTGGAGCCCCTATTCACCCAGGACAGATAGCTGCCAAGTCGGCCCCGACACCCCATCCTCCTATCTGTTTCAGGTCATGCTGTCTTCATAAAAGTTGCAGATTTCGACGATACGAAACCAACGCAAGTGGTTTTGTCTCAATCCGACATCAGCATTAGAATTTCGACCATGACCATCGGCACCCTGTCCTGCTGTATGCCTAGAAACCTGATGCCAGCCATTCCTACGACCACGTCCAGCAAGGTGTTCAGACGGCTGCCATCTTCTAAGGGTTCATAGATCTCCCTGTCAGCAACGTCCACGGCTTGGTCCCGTCATGTTTGGAGTTCGACAGCGCCCGTACCGGCCGATGCACCACGACCGCGCCAACCAGTCCTACGTGGCAGAACTGCACAGGCCCACAGCCGCGGACGCCGTCTCCATCCAGCGACATCAGCTCGATGCCAGACCATCAGGCGTCCTTTGGAATCCCTCGGGCTTCGTCCAGGAGTTGGCTGCACCTCGATCGGACGCCCGAGCTTGGCGTACAGTCGATCGCTCGTTTCCCCACCCCGCGATCCCCCCTCTTGCGTGAGGGTAGTGCATGTAATTGTTTTCCCCTCCCCGTGAACCCCTCCCTACGTGGAGTATAGTCAATGTACTAGCAGGGATCATCGCCAAGCTTCCTCGACGCAGCGTGTCCACCGGGTGCGCACGCTCCCCGGCGTGCCCTCATCTTCGACCGGAGCCAGTCTCTTCAGACTCGACAAGGTATAGATTTGACCCTTGCTTCTTGGCATTGCTTTCTTAGTATCTGTTCAATGTTCATGCCAAAGGTGAGGAGAGCTCGTTCCAAAATTTTCAAACATTGAGTGCCGACCATTGCCGTGTGAAAGAGTGTCGTCATACTGTACAACCAATTGAAAGCCTCCACGCAGGGAGGGGGAACATGGGGATGGGGCAATTAATACATGCACTACCCTCACACAGGAGGGGGGAAACAAGGGGAGGGGAATTCAAATGGCCGATCTGCACCGCCTTGTCGGGATGACGCCGGCTTGTTCCGTACCGTACACCTAGCTCCAATCTCTGAACAAGGTGCTGTCAGCGCCTGGACGAAGCCTGGTGGATGCCGAAGAACTCCTGAGATCTGGACACCGATCTGAGGTCACTGGAAGGCGGGGAAGGTCACAGTGGAGGGCCTGTGCGGGTCTATCTCGCCGGATAGGTTGGCATGGTCAAGGTGCGACGACTGGTACACTCTCTGTAGAGCTCCAAATGCGGTGGGACCAACTCGGGGGCATAGCAGACAGAGAGCACTACGATCCCTCAAGATCTGGATGCCGTCGTATCACCGTGCCAGTCGTGGATACCGGAATGGTCAGCCTCTGGTTCCTGGGTGAGCAGCAGGACAGGTCGATGATGGCCATAGTGGAATCTTCTGTGAAGAGGTCAGAACGAGACAAAACCACTTGGGTTGGCTTTGTATCATTGAGAGTCACAACTTTGTAGAAGACTGCTCGGCCTGAAACTGAGCAGAGGATGGAGTATCGGGGCCGACTATGTGGCAGTCTGTCCTGGGCAGACAGAGGGTCCTGGGTCTGGCGCGATCGAGGGAAAATGGTCACTCCGGGAGGAGGCGATGTCGAAAGAAGGCAGGACCAACTCGGTGGGATAGAAGATAGGGAGGTATACGTACCCTCAAGAGATGGCAGCCATTGGATCACCGAGCCGGGCATGGTCGTAGAAGTGGCAAGCCTCAGGTTCCTAGGTGAGCAGCCAGATAGGGAGGTGAAGGCCATGGTGGAGCTTTTTGCACCGAAGTTGGAACGGGACAAAACCACCTGGGTTGGTTTCATGCCGTCGAGGGGCACAACTTTGGTGAAGACGCCTCGGGCCGAAGATGAACAGGTTGGGCGTGGTAAGAACTACAAGTAGGGGGCACAATCGGGGCAGACTGGGTTGCACCTGATCTGCACAGTCGTGGGAGGACGAATGCCACGACCGGTGCCGACGTCGAAACGGGATGAAACCACCTCTGCTGCGAAGAGAACTCGGAGATGAACGAACCCACAGAAGGGGGCTCGAGCAGATTCGCACAGTTGGTAGTGGTGTGGATGCTGCAAGCTCTGCCAAGGGTTCTGCTACAAGTCTGTGAGTAGCAGAATAGAGAGATCTTCAATGTCGACGACGAGGATGATACCGAGGGATGCCGGGGCCGCCGTGGACGTACCTGGAAGGGGATGGGGCATGGGTTGCAGAGAGGAAGGGTGGCTGGAGGTGGCTGGGGAGGGTGGCTAGGGTTTGGTGTGGGGTGGGGGCACACTTGGGTTGGGGAATGGAGATCAGCCGGTTCCTCAACCGAGCACGGTCCGCGTTTCCCTCGCTAAAGGGACGACGAGTGAGCTTGCCTTCTGTTAGCAACGCTAGCCCTTGGATCTCTTAGTGTCGGGCCCCAAGCCCTCATGTCGGTGTCTTACTGGTCACGTCTCACTTAGAGTTCGAGGTCCGTAGACTCTAGAGTCGGTCTCCCGTGTCCGTCCCGTATCACCTAGGAAGTCCAAACATGTCTAGATTGAGTCTATATAATTTTCTTTTATAGAGTTTAGTGGATTCAAGTGAGTTTAATACTTCATGTACTTAGATTTTGATTATATGAAAGTGAAGGTTCATTAAGTTATTGTGTAATTACTTTTGTGTGATTGTTCTTACGCTCGGATTATTCTTGCTTGCAAGAGGCTTACCATGTCGGCTGTTCACATTCCCGATTATTTCCGTTGCATGATCTCAGGGTGTGACAGTTAAGTTGGTATCAGAGCTTTGGACTAGAAGTCCTAGGAAAAAATATGTCATGTCATAGGTTAAGTCCTAGGCTTAAGGACCCATACCTATGAACTAAGGAACAAATTTCTCACCCATGTGAGATTTGGGTAGACCTTGGGGTGAGATAGTAAAATAGCTCTAGATAAATCCCTCTAAAAATTTCATGTGGAACTGATGAATTGTTATTTTTCTCAGGTACTTTATTTTTATAATGGCTCACCGTATGGATTGGGACGGCATGCAGCAGATTGTTGTAGGTCTAACTTAGGCATTACAGACTATGGCCCAAGCAGGCGCTAGGGCAGGCGGTGGAGATTTGCATTACAATTTCTGGAGTTTAAACCCTCCGTGATTTTATGGTTCCTCGAATTCAGACGAAGTTGAAAATTGGATTGATGAGATGAATTGTATCTTTGAGGTCATGCAATGCGCTGACCAAGAGAAGGTTCGGTTAGCCACATTCCAACTTAATAAAGATGCCCGTACATGGTGGAAGTCAATTTTGACACCGCCAGCTGACGCATTACATACATGGGAAGGTTTTCTTGCATTATTTCGTGCCAAGTATTTTTTTGAGCATGTCAAGGAGTAGAAGGCTGTGGAGTTCGCTTCTTTGCGTCAGGGTATGATGATGGTGGTGGAATACTAGTTATAGTTTTCTAGGATGGCGCCATATGCACCTCATTTGGTCAGTACCAACTTATTGAAAGCCAATCGATTTATGGACGGGTTAAGACCCAATTTTATTCAGCAGCTCGGGACCCAAAATATCCATACTTATGCGGAGATGATCCAACGGGCATATTTGTGTGAAAGGACCTTGGAGAAGGTCAAAAAATTAAAGGGAAAAGGAGAGGAGACAAGCCAAAGGTTTGATCGGCGGAATAAGAAGGAAAAGTTTAGCATCACAAAGCCCTAAAAATCCCGTGATAGCAAGAAGAGATCCAGGAACGGGAGCGTATTCGAGCCTGCCACCTGGGTCCATTGCCGACTGGCCCGACATGCAGAAGAAGTTCAAAGAAAGATTCTACATCGCCGAGCGGGAGGTCACTGTGGCGGAGCTCTACGCCACGAGATAGAGAAATGATGAGTCAGCACTCGACTTCATCAAAAGGTGGAGGAACCTCAGCATGAGGTGCAGGCGCACCCCGCGCCAGGAGGATGCGGTACAAATTTGCAAGCAAAATTTGAAGAAGAAAATCCTCGAAAGAATGATCGACGCTAAGGTTAAGACCTTTGATCGTCTGAACAACATGGTGGCTGAGATCGATGCATTCCTCGCCCGATATTCTTCCACAACTGTAGCGCCAAGCCAAAGGGTGAGGCAGGCCGAAAAGAAGCCGATGCCACTGGAGGTCCAGGCGTTGGACTTCCAGGCTTTCGAGAAACAAAAGGAAAAAGCCAAAACAGTCACAGGCCCTCCACCACTTAGGTCCGCGGAAAGGTGGGAAGGCCCCTCACTGAGGGAGAAGATGAGGAGCAAACTGTACTCTTTCTCCTGAGATAAATCCCGGCTCCTGTTCGAGTGGGCGACCAGTTATAACAAAATCATGTTGCCAGAGCCAAAGAGGCCCGGTGATGTGAAGAAGAAGGATGGCCCTTGCTTTTGCCACTACCACCGGATGCTGGGGCATACCATCGAAGACTGCTATGTTTTCAAGGACGTTATTGAGGCCTTGATAAGAAAGAGAGAGCTAGACATGGGGGAGCACAAGGTGGATCCCCCACAGCCCCATGAGATGCCCAGCACGCCATCTTCGGCCAACATGGTGTCCCTGTACCAGGAGCTGTCTGAAGAGTGGGCGGAAGCCAGCACCCGCGCCACGTATGAAGCCTTCATCTTGGCACCTAGCCGAGACCATGGAGGATGGCAAATTACACCAAAGAAGAGCAGAAGAAGATCGGCTCCTTAGCCCGCCCCGACAATTCATGTTAGGGGTGTCACTCCTCGGCCAGCACCGCCGTCGGTGAACCCTGTTTGGCACGATACGGTCCGTCGACTGGTCATGAGGCGGCCTACCTTCAATAGGAAAGAGCACGTCCCAATGCGAATCCACAAAGAAGTCAGCCTGACGGTTGAAAGACTCTAGGCCATCATTGACAGACTTGAAGAATATGAACAGCCTAAGATCTGGCCTGTCGAGCTGAAGGAATATGTCCCTTGGGAGGAGTTCGAGGGTCTCGAGCTGGCCCCCGAGGTAGGGACCCGAGCAGAGGAAGAGCCTCCTTGTGGGGCGAACTCCCCCAAGAGCGGTCTCCGACCATCGCGGAAAAGAAAAAGAAGAAAAGAAGACCCAGAAACAATAAGAAGAAGGAGATCATCGTCGCCTGCAACACTCTATCGGCATTGTTCGACACCGCCCTCTCCCTGGACCAGGAAGAGCAAGAAATGCCTTATCAAAATTATTATTAATTTTGTTATCATTATTATTATTATTATCATCATTATCATTACATATTATATACTCTTTGTTTTAAAGGAAGAGTGGGCTACTGGAGGACTAAAAGGGGGCTAAAGGAGCGTGCCGGCGAAGGTATGGAAAGGGTCAGAAAGGGGCGTGCCGTCGAGCACAGGGAGAGCATGCTAGAAGAGAGGCCACAGGAGCGTACCGACGAAGGTTGGGGTTAGTGTGCCGGGGAAGCACCAAGAGAGCACACTGGGGAGTCAAGGCCGGGAGCGCACCAGCGAAGGCCTGGCCGAGCGTGCCGCGGAAACATGGGCTCAAGCGTGTCGGCTGGAGGGTGTGCCCGGGAAGGAATTGGCGGGCGTATCGGGTAGAGGATGGGGAGCGTACTGGCAAAGGGCCTGGCCGAATGTGTCGGGGAAGGAGCTGGATGGTGGTCGTACCTACGAAGGTTTCAGAAGGTGCGCCGGGGAAGGCCGGGAGGGGCCCACTCTTCTTCTATTTTCTTATGCCATTTCCTTCCTTTTCTTCTTTGATCTCATGCAATTTGTGTGGGTTTTCTCTTCCCCCATTCTTAACCATTCCCCTTCTTTCTTTCCTGCAGCACAAGTGTTCTAGGCGTTTAGTTATCATTTGTTCCGGTTCTCTTCATATTGTCCACAGTTCCTTGCTTTAGTTGAAGCGTTCTATCGTTGTTTATTCCATTGGTTTGTTGTTTCCTTTTATCTTTTAACTTATTACCACCCATTTGTTTGTTGCTCCCTCTTGCCTTTATCATGTTACTACTTTTCAAAAAAAATTCAACATCTCCCCTTGACCTGAGCATAAGGGAGATACAGGGAACGTGCCCACATGGAGTGGCGGAACCCGACAATTGGAGGTGGGCGCCCGAGAGCGAAAACACCTTTAATAAAACCTTGGAAAACTCAGAGGGAACGGCGAGTGGAAGACGATTCTAGGATTGGCTGTAGATGCCATGAGTGGAGGAAGAGGTCTGGATGTGCCGGCCAAGGAGTTTCAAAGGCGTGTCAGGCTGGGAAGGCATCAGGGATGTCGGGTAGGCAGGCTGGAGGTGTATCAGGCTGGGCCCTCAAGGGCGTGCCGGGCTGGGTTCTTGAGAGTGTGTCGAGGAAGGCTTAAAGGGACTGAGGGTGCACCGGCCAGGGGCTGTACTGGTGAAGGGGTATACCGGTGGAGCATGGGCTAGGGCGTGCCGCTGGGGGCCAGGGGAAGCTGTACCGAGCTAAGGGTGCATCGGTGGAGGATGGCCTCGGGAGCGTGCCATTGGGCACTGGAGGAACCGCACCGGGTTGAGGGTGTACCAGTGGGAGGCTGAGCAGGGTATGAGGACCAAAGGCTGGCTGGATGGATGGGAGCTGGAGGAGGGAAGGAGTCCAGTGGTGGTGCTGGACTTGGGTGTTCGGGCACCAACTTAATTTTTCATCATTTTCTAATTTTCCAAATTTTTAGAAATTAAAATGCCATTTCAAAACTCCTTTTTTCTAAGTTTCTGGAATCTAGGACAGAGCCCAGATGCGTTGACCTTATACTGACCCATTCTAAATGTGCGTCGACCTTATATGGCCTTTCCCCAAATGTGCATCGACCTTGTATGGCCCATCCCAAATGTGCATCGACCTTATATGGCCTTCCCCAAATGTGCATCGACCTGGTACTGGCCTATACCCAATGTGCATCGACCTTGTATGGCCCATCCCAAATGTGCATCGACCTTAAATGCCTTTCCCCCAAATGTTCATCGACCTGGTACTGGCCTAAACCTAGTGTGCATCGACCTTACTAGGTCTTTACCAAATGTGTATCGACCTTACTTAGGTCTTTACTAGACGTGCATCGACCTTACCTGGGACGTCACCAAATGTGCATCGACCCTACTTAGGACTTTACCAAATGTGCATCGACCTTACTTGGACCTGCACCACATATGCACATACCTTACTTGGGCCTTTACTATATGTGCATCGACCTTACTAAGGCATGGACTAAATGTGCATCGACCTTACCAAGGTCTGGACCAAACGCGCATTGACCTTACTTAGGACTTCACTAGATGTGCATCGACCTTACTTGGGCATGCACTATATGTGTATCGACCTTACTTAGGACTTCACTAAATATGCATCGGCCTAACTTGGACCTACCCTGTATGTGCGTCGATCTCACTTAAGACTTCACTAAATGTGCATCGACCTTACTTGGACCTGCCCTATATGTGCGTTGACCTTACTTAGGTCTGCACCCTATGTGCATCGACCTGTCCAAAGTCTAAGCTATATGTGCATTGACCTTACCATGGGCCTGCCCCCATGTGCACAGACCTATCCATAGCCTAAGCTATATGTGCATTGACCTTACCATAGGCCTGCCCCCATGTGCATAGACCTGTCCATGGTCTAAGCTATATGTTCATTGACCTTACCATGGGCCTACCCCCATGTGCATAGACCTGTCCATGGTCTAGGCTATGTGTGTGCATTGACCTTGCCATGGCCTGCCCCATGTGCATAGACTTGTCCATAGCCTAAGCTATATGTGTGCATTGACCTTGCCATGGCCTACCCCATGTACACAGACCTGTTGAGAGACGTACTAACCTTCTCAGGGACTGTACTGACCCTAGAGACTCATGAAAGCCCAAAATTGAATGAAAATAAAAAACCCATGGATGAACATGATGGTCATCCCCACATGCCCTTAGTCCCTTTTTACAGTGTAGAAAATATATTTAAAACATTTCTAATGCATCATTGACCCCTAAGATTTGTGGTTAAGTGCCTACCTTTGAAATGTTAACTGATGATCCAGGGATAATATCCACACCCCAGATCCTCCTCAGCTTTGGGGGAGTTGAATGGCTTGAGAAGACATGAGGGCAAAGAACATGTCACCCAAAGTTTCGAGCAACGAAAGATAAGATGCCATTTTAGGTCTGGTGTGATTGTAACTCTGAGGTGGCGGGACATTGGAATATGGCCTTGGATTCCCTTGACCTTGATTAGGACCAGCTTGATTAGGGTGTGGAACTTGACGATTGTTGGGCCTAAAGGGTGGGCCTGCAGCATTGGCCTGTTCATTCACCATGACTCCTTTGGTGGTAGGGATAGCTGGGGCCTTTTGACCTCTAACGCAAGATTCAAAGAAGGGTGGTAGGATAGAATCCTTCATTTGGGCTTGAATAATGCGAGCTTGATTGTACAACTGTGGGAAGGTGTAGAGCTCGCAAAGCATTAGGATGGCCCTAAGTTGTGGAGTGACATTATTCACCAACATGGTGATGGCCTGAGATTCGGGGATAGGGACCTCCGTCCTAGAAGCCATAATCCTCCAGTGATTAGTAAAATGGATGAAGTCCTTGTAGGGTTTCATTTTCTCCATGACCAGATCGAATAGTGTGGGAGCTATTGAAGACATGTGGCTAAAGTGAGTGAGAAATCGCTCTGAAACTATGTCAAAATTGATGAGATCAATGGCTGACAGTGAGGAGAACCAATGTAGGGCCTCGCCCTCGAGGGACTTTTGGAACAAATGGACCAATAATACCCGATCGTATAACCATTGATGGGAGTCCATAAGGAAACCCGAGAGATGATGGTGGGGGTCGGTGGTACCATCGTACCTCCTATACTTGGGAGCCTTAAATCCTGGTGGAAAGTAAGCGTTTGGGAGTTTGCAGTATTGGGCCAGCGAGTGAGGGCGTGAAGCTGGCATGCTTTCGGCCACCACTTGCCAAACGTAGCCTTGGATTTCCTGCCTGAACGTGGGGTCCATCCCTTTTGATGGGGCGACCATGGTCGGTGGAATCGGGGTTTGAGGAACCCCTTGAGGAGCCATGGGACAGTTGGATTGAAGTGGAACCTCCTAGGCGGACCGGCTAGAGGACCCTTGAAAAGGAGTTTGAACCTGAGGTGGTGTGAAGTGAGAAGAGGTACATGGAATAGAGGGACTTTCCCCCGAGAGACCAACGTGACCAGCTCTTCAGAAGCATAGCGAGATAGCACGTTAATCTGCTCTTCATTCTTGGGTGAAGACAAAGAGGGAGCCCTAGGGCTAATTTGATCAAGTTCGCTATGAGATGATGTCGAATCGGCATGGATGGACTCATTCGGTGAAACTAAAAATTGCCTATGAAGGCGGCCGGGTGATGTGGCACAGCCCTATGAATGTATGAGGTGCAATGACAACCCTTGGACCTAGACCAACAAGCATATAACGAAGACAACGTACTCACGCGGACGGTGGGCTCTCACGGCGCACACGATCCCCCGAAGGCGACCGGATTTATAATTTCAAAAAGTTGAGGGGTTAAAATGTAATTTGAGAATATTTTTTAAAAAAAATAAAAAAAATCAAAAATCACACGTTTTAACCTCACCCTCTCCCTTCTCTCTCCTCACTCTCGCGACACACTCTCTCTCTCCCCCTCTCTCACTCTCTCAAATGCTCTCTCTCCCTCCATCTCTCCCATTCTCTCCCGGTTTCGGGCGAAACGACGTCGGATCGGAACATGGGAGGCGCCGTTGGAACGGGCTCGATCAGTAGGTCGAGACAGTACCTTCTATTCCGTGGTTCGGGGAGCGTGGAGACGAGACGGGTCGAGTGGAGTCGCGACGTCTCGTCGCCCGATCTACACCATTTTACGGGTCTCGCCGCGATCGAGGTAGGAAAATGTGTTCCTCGTCATGCCAGGAGCATTTTGACGCCTCATGCGTCGCCGATGGCGGACGTTTGTCTCATTTTCTGTGCAAATCTCTTTTTGTTAAAATTTTAGGCGTAATTTAGGATTTTTCTTCCCATCTCCCGATTGTGATCGAAACGGCCACTGATCGAGGCACGGGAGGTGCCGTTGGGAAGGTCTCGTCACGAGGATCGCGTGGATGTCCTTCTTCCCTCGATCCACGGAGCGTGGAGGCGCGTGATGTCGGGAGGTCGTCGTTACCCTCGTCGTCCGTTCGGCATCAAATCAGCGTCCTCATCGTATCAGAGATAGGGGGATGGACTCCTTACTTCGTTAGGATCATTTCCACACCACTTGCACATCCATCCATGGCCATTTGGCCCAATTAATGTCTAGGTTTAGTTCCGCCCTAAAATATGTTAAAAATATGTTAATTAGGCATTTAATTATTTATTAATTATTCATGGGCATGTTAATTGCATTTTCAACTTTTATTGGCTTGCATGGATGTATGGCGTGGTTCGTATTTCATTTTCCTACAAGTTTTGTAGCGAACCCGTCGATTTCTATCGACCGGGGAATGGCTCGGTCGCAAACTGGACCCGTTCATCGCCCCGACCGCATGGCGGTCACCCTGGTGACCGTCATGACTTTAAAGCACCTTACAAGGTGCGTTATGCCCACATAGCGGACCACCCTAGGTCCATTATGCCCCTGAGAACAGTAGATAGGTGGCTAGTATAGCGCACCTATCCCTGACCGTTATGGTCAGTGGTTTCCTGTGGATTTTCCATGTTCGGGTGGCTTTAATGCACCCCTGGTGGACCGCCATATCCCCTTGACTGACCAATTTGACTATTGACCGTTGACTAGTAAGGCAGTTAGTATGGCGATGTAGGGTAGATCCGTCGTGTATTGTATAATGCTCCTTGCCCGATGCGTTATACACTACATTGAACTGTGGTTTCCTGTGGATTCCTGGTGTTCGGGAGGCTTTAACGGACCTCGACCCATGCGTTATAGTCTCATAACGCATGAATAATAAAAATAATAATAATAGTCTGTCAGGTTAACGGTCCCCACTGGACCATTTATATCCCCATAACGGTTGGTTCCTGGCCATTTTCATTCACAGAAAAGCCTACTCTCTGATCTGAATATGCACGGTCGTCCATCAATCGCTTTGATTGGTGGATGGTCTATTGAGGACCGTTCATTCATCTAGACGGCCAAGTAGGGACTGTTTGACTCATCGTGAGCCTATCCCAATCACGACCGTTCCCTGACTGTTTGGATGCCTAACGGTCCCTATCAGACCATTTGACATTCCCACAAATCTCCCATTGATCTGAGTTTTCCTACTGGATGGCCTGTTGCAGACCGTTTTGATGCCCACGGATCAGCCTTTGAATAGTCCAAGTTGGGCCTTCTAGCCTTCTCAACAGTCTCCCTTAGACCGTATTCACTCCCACAACTACCCGTCTGTTCAACTCCTTTTGAACGGTCACCCATGGACCGTTCTAGCCTTTTGGGCGGTTTGATTTTAGCCGTTTTCTAACTAGACGATTCTAGCGAACCGTTTAGTTTTCCTAAGCAGTTCCTGTTGAACCGTTTTTCTTCTCGCCCTGCCCGATAGCGTTCAACCCCTCCCCCACTGGCGATAATGGCCCTAGGGGCCTTCCGATCGATCCCAGAGGGGTGGTATGCCCCTTCGAACCCACCTAGGCTAACTTGCATGGGCTAGAAGGAAATGGGGAAAGGGTTTTGGGGAGCCTACCTCGGAGGTTTTCACCGGATGTTCCACCACAACGATCGCCGCCTCCGGTGGCACTCCAGTGCCCTCGGCTACTCTAGCGACCACCATTTCTGTCTCTCCCTTGGCCGCTGACGGTGGGGGTCCTCTATAATCGCCTCCGATGTCGGTGCCGCCTGGGTCTCCTCTGCGGGGTTCATCTCCGGCGATGCTAGTATGGCTTCTCCTCCAGCCATCCATCGTGCTTGGTGCGCTAGGGCTTGGTGCTTGAAGCGCATGGACCAAGGGAGAGAGGAAGGGAAGATGTGGAATGGGAGGAAGAATGGGGAGTGGGGGTTTGAGAGTGAAGGCTGGCCGCAGGGGGGAGTTTTTCCCTTCCGTTCTCCACCGGTTACAGTGAGGGAGACGATGGGGTTGGGTTTCATTTTTTTGAAACCGATGGTATATACGTAGTCTATCGATAGACCGTTGTTCTCTTTTGAACGGTCTTTATCAGACCATTTTCAAATGACACTCCACATGTATCCAAGCGGCCTGCGCACGATCGTGCACCAATCTGGGTGGTCCGACATTAGGTTGTGTTGTTGCCATGATGAGATTTAAACTAGCATTGCCCTTACGGCCCCACCTAGACCGTTTATACATTTTGGCGGTCTGAAGAAGACCGTGTATGTGCTGAAATGATGAATGATGCTTTTGAGCCTTATTTTGCTGCATTGTCACAGAATGATCTTAACCATACTTAAACACACTCAATCCTCACTCTTGATTTCTTCGACACGGCATGAGATAGAAACGATGTTCAGGGTTTTGTTATCATCAAAATCACATGGAGAGACTCAACAGACTCGCCAGAGTATGACTTACTGGAGAAGGATAACCCTAAAGTGTTGACAGAATAGTGGATTTTAAAGTCTGCTTCTCGGCCAAGGATAAGGTCTCTTACTTCCTTTGCCACAAACTTAGGCAACGCAGAGGCGACTAAAGCGAGGATTTGCTTGGCTGAGACGTTTGGCTGATCCCATGGATGAGGTTGCAAGGAAGACACTCGATGGTTCTTAATTTGAATAGCCCCCGGCTGTATCAGACTTTCGACTTTGTCTTTAAGGACATAACAATCTTTTGTGGCATGGTCCGGCATTCGGTGATACCAGCAAAAACTGGCTTCTTTGACCTTACCTTCCTTGGCTGGTTTCCGAGGCTTTGGCAGTGTTATAAGCTCTCATGCCAAGTAAAATTCAAACAATGGCTCGATATGCGCCTTGACGAAGGAGTACGACATCTCCATTCACCGTGACAGTGTCATAATAGGAGATTTTCCCTCTGCCTCTTCATGGGCCTTGTTTGGGCCAATTCTTCCCTGGGGATAAGTATCCATGAGAGAGGAGCCTAGATTGCTTGCGCTTTTCTTAATGGTATGATGGAATTTATTGAGCTTGGCTTCACCGATCGACGTTCTGGCCGCCGTCATTGGAGGATTGACATTTGTTGGGGTCCCAAAGTTGGTGTAGATATTTGATGAAGATGCGAGGTGCCTAAGCAAAACGTCCCGCTCTTGCAATAATTCTTGTACAAGAGACTTCAGTGCTTGATTTTCCCATTTTAAACCCTCCAAAGTGATGGTTAGGTCTTCCTGCTGATCATTGGTAGGGGTATTAGTGATGACTAGCGCAGGGTCCTCTAGTTCCCCAGGGTCAAGTCCAACCAATTGGCCTAGAGCCACTAGGCCTACATCTTCAAGCTCTCGCAGGGTAGGTTGTAAGAGGATAAAAACCTCTTCGTCCTTAGGACCGGCGACGTGGATGTCCAAGTTGCCAACATCAGGTAGTTGGAGCTAGTCATTGTGATTTTCAGGCATCAATTCCTTTCGATATTCACTTGTGCAGGGGTTGGCCTTCTCCCCCAAGGTTTGAGCTACTGGCGGAGCGTGACCGCCCTATGGTGTTAACGGCACATAAGACTTTGAAGTCTGCCTTTGGGTCATAGCCCAACCCTTTTCTATTTCTTAGAGAAAGGGGGTTGCCCTCTAACCTGCGAGGGATACCACAATTGCCAAAAGTAATTGCGCCAGGAAGTTTCCTATATTTGCGGGATATTTTGCTTCCAGCGCATTTCTTTAATGTATTTAGGCATGTCGTCCATCTCTTGGACAAGTTGTGCTAGCCTATCAGTGAGAACAGATTTCTCCAGGAGAAACTTGAAAGGGTTCATGCGAGCAATCAAGTGGACTTCATGAGCCAGAAAGTAGTGTTTTAATTTCTGCACTACCCAGACAAGGGCAACACAGGTCTTCTCCATGACGGTGTATTTCTGCTCACAGGGGTTGAGAAGTTTGGGCAAGTAATAGGTTACCCTTTCCTTTTTTTAACTAAAGTGATACTTGCAAGGGGTAGGGGGAGATGCTTGACCCCTGCGACCATGGAAGAAAATTTTATATATAGCGCAAGCAAAGAAAGAAGTGGGGAGAGTACAAAGGACAATGAGGTCCAGGGGGAAGGGGCGGCAGAAGCCGAACACAGGAGTACAAAGCCCAACTGAGGCCGAAACCACCAGCCTACACATGTAGGTACAAAGCCCAAAAGAAAACGATAACAAGAGGGAGAAGCAGCTCAAGGAGGCGCATAGACACGACTCAGTGAAGAAGAATGGTTGCGATGTTGTGACCGATGAGGGCCCACCGACTCAGGTTGGCATGGTGGGCGTCCACAACCGACGAAGTTGACGTGGGCAATGATGTCGAACGGATTAGTGGGATGCTGATCGATGCTCGGGAAGATGAGTGGCTGGATAAGAATGGGGAGCTGGATACGGTCTCCATCGGGCTAAGGAGCGGATGAAGGCGATGCCACGGCCCGCCAGCTGGGAGGAGGAGGAGGGCCTTCATCATCAGAAGGGTCATGGACTGCCCGTCTCACCGCTCACTTCACGGCTTGAGTGAAGGACAGACGTGTAGCCGCAGGCGAGGTAGACAGGGGAGTCGCCAATGGCTGGGAAGAGGCCGACGAGGGAGGAGCGGTCGAGGAGGGAGCAATAGGCAACCATGCAGGGGCGGCCGCGTGGAGTCCGGAAGATGGTACCTGAGAGTCGGAGGAGCACCACGTAGGAACGGCGTCGGGAGTAGAGAGCCCTAGAACGATAGAGGCAGCACGCGGCCGATGGCTCGGGCCCTGACCATCCCCCATGGAGGAAGAAGCGGGAGGATCGGACGGAGCCAGGTGCGCAAGAGGAGGTGGCACCTGCGGAGCGAGCGGCCAGGCAAAGGGGCAGCGGGAGGCCAGCAAGGTGGCCACAGGACGATGAGGAGTGGAGGAAGCCGGCTCCAGCCCTGGCACGAAAAGGACCTGTACAATATTGGGGATGGAGGTGGAGGACTAGTCCGTAGGCACGGAAGAGACCGGGGGCCCATCCAGGGGGGGCAGGTGTGGACGTGTAAAATCGCACGCCCGTATGTCCCCGCCAGTCCAGCAGTAATGACGGTTTCGACCGAAGAGACCCTGGAGGACACGTCCCGTCCGAGCCCTCCGAAGAAACGCCATGCCAACGTGAAGCCATCCCCGGAATCACAAATGGCGAAAAGAAGTCAACCCTTGGAAAAATAATAAAAATCAAATTTTTATAAAAATCTCATCCCATTCACTCTCTCTCCTCACTCTCGAAACTCTCTCTCTCTCTCCACCTTACGCTCTCTCTCTCTCCATCCCACATTCTCTCTCCTCCACACCCCATTTCCTCGATTCGTAGTCCAAACGGACCCCGATCGATGCGTGGGAGGTACTGACAGGATGGGCTTGATGTGAGGATCACGCCAATACCCTTCTTCCCTCGGATCGTGGAGCGTGGAGACGCCTGCGAGCAAGAAGACGACGTGGCCCCCGTTGCCCGATCGGCACCGATTCGCAGTCTTCACCGTGCAAAAGGTAGGGGATCGGACTCCTCATCTCGTCAGAAATCTATTGACGCCCTCTGCATCACCATCCGTTGCCATCTTCCTCTTTTTCTGTGCAAATCTCTTTTTGGGTGATTGTAGGGTTTATTCTCGATTTGTGTGCCTCTCTCGTTTCCTAGTCCAGATGGCTGCTGATCGAAGTCGGAGAGGTACCGTTGGATTGGTCGCGTCACGAGGATCGTGTTGACGCCCACCGTTCCTCGATTCGCAGAGCGTGGAGTTGAGCTGGGCCGTAGGGTGCCGCGTTGCCCCCTCGCCGGTTCGCTGTCGTATCGTCGTTTTCGTCGAATTCCAGGTAGGGGGATGGATACCTTATCGCGCTAGGACACCATCGGTACCACTTGCGCCGTGTTCCGACGCCTGTTATCTCATATTTCATGCATGTTCCTGTTTAGTGCATTTTAATTCATTTTTAGCCAATTTATGTTGAAATCAATTCCATGGGCATCGTATTTTATTTCTAGTGGCATGCATAGGCTTGAATGGTTGGTATGGGTTGGTAGGTTCAACAGGTTTTGTATTCCGCCGCGTCCCCCGTCGATTTCGATCGATCGGGAGGGGTTTCCGATTCTGAACTCCGGAGTCATGAAACCCAGGTGACATAACACGCCTACCCCGGTGCGTTATGGTCACTTAACGCACCCCTAGAGATGCGTTATATCATCCGTGTCTGAGTTTCCTGTGGACTTCCATGTTCGGGTGGCTTTAACGCGCCTACCCTGGTGCGTTATAGTCCCTTTGTATTGAGTTAAAGGTCTGTTGCCTTTAACGCCCCTGTCCCCATGCGTCATGTCCCATATGACGCCCCTGTTGAGGTGCGTTATATGCCGTGGTTTCCTGTGGAGTTTAGACGTTCTGGAAGTCATAACGGCTCATGGGACGTGCATTATATTCATTAGAACGCCCCACCCTTGGTTCATTATATTCCTCATCTGTTGTGTTTTGTGGCTGGTGACTTTAACGCGCCCGTTCCTGTGCGTTATAGTCCTGTAGCGTATCTACCCTGGTGCGTTATAGTCTGGTTTATCTGTGAATTTCCTGAGTTCTGTGAAGCATAGCGGTCCTTCCCCAGTCCATTATGGCGTGCCTTTTACATAGGGGAAATTTTGAAGAAATAGACTGAGAAGAAGAAGAGATCGAAACAGAGCGAAAAAGTGAGAACAACATAGAATGATCCAAGAGAGGGAAGCAGCAGAAGAAAGGAAGATAAGAGGAGAGCAGCTTTGTGAGAGCTTGTGAAATTATACAAAAGAGTGTAGCAGAGTTCCGTAGCTGTGAGAGTGAGGCGTCTGTTTGTGATTCTGGCTTCTGGTTCAAAACCAAGCCAGTCTGCTCAGTTTGAGCTACAGTGTTCCTTTTCAGTTTTTAAGTTCTAATTTCCTTTTCTCTTTCGAATCTATGTTTCTCAAGCTGTTAGTCAGCGGTTGTGGCAAGCTGTAAGGCCCAGCGGCAGAGGAGGATTCCTCTGGGTAGCATAAGCTGTAAGGCTCTACGGGAGCAAACTGTGAGGCTCAATGGTCTGGGATTGATTCTCCAAAGCTGTGGATCAGCAGAGTGAAGCTGTGAATCAACAATAAGCCACACTCGTTTGAGTGTGGGGTGGATGTAGGCTTATGCCGAACCACCTAAAATCACTGGTGTTCTGTGCGATTGGTTTATGTTGTCTGATCATTTGCTTGCTTATGTGGTGGTTGCATCTTTGTTCCAATATCGCATGGATGATTGGTTAGGATCTCTCTGGTTCACTTGCATACTTGCTCCTCCGTGAGTTGAATTTAGTTCTGCAATAGTCTTTTATTTATTCCGCATCTAGTTTACCTACTATAGTTAATTTTAGAGGGTAGATCTATTCACCCCCCCTCTAGATCTTAGCGTCCATCCGACCCAACACATGGTATCAGAGCCTAAATCTCCCTTAGGGCTTCACATCCCAGAGAGATTAGTTGTGGATGCTAAAGGATTAATCACTGAGAGTCATTCAACCAGTAAGCCTCCATTCTTCAATGGAAGCAATTGTGCCTACTAGAAGAATCACATGCAAGTTTTCCTTCGTGCAAAGGATTATGAAATTTGGAAATTTGTCAGTAAAGGTCCATTTGATTTGCCTCCTGATGAAGAGTTCTGGACTAAGGAGCATATCTAAAAGTCCACTTTGAATTGGGATGCCATTAACGCTATTCAATGTGCACTCCATCCCACTGAGTTCTCTAGAGTCTCTTCTTGCAAAACCACTAAGGAGATATGGGATAAGTTGGAAGTCGTCTATGAGGGGACTTCTCAGGTTAGAGAGACCAAAGTGAATATACTTATCTTTGAATATGAGGCTTTCAAAATGAAGCCTAAGGAGTCCATCTCGGACATGTATGCTCATTTGAATGTCATCACCAATCGTTTGAGAAGTCTGGGAAAGGTCTACAGTGACTATGAATTAGTCAGAAAGATTCTGAGGTCCCTAACACCCGTTTGGCACACCAAGGCCACCGTAGTTGAGGAGTCCAGGGACCTGGCTAAAACCACTATCCCTTTGGGAGATCTGAAGGCGGTGTGATTCTTGTCTCGGAGGGACATCCGGATCTGGTTGTAACCAGATGACCCATCCATGAAAGACAGAGCTTCATGTCCGGTGGTCATATCAACCATTATTTCTGTGATTGGAACTGGAAAGTCATCTTCTGGACAATCCTTATTAAGGTCTCGAAAGTCAACGCAGATGCAGACTTGACCATTTTTCTTTTTGACTGAGACAATGTTGGCAAGCCGGATCGAGTAAATGCATGACTCGATGAAGTTGACCTCCGCCATCTTGTTGACCTCGGCCACAACCTGGAGTTCCAGCTCATGGCGCATGCGCCGCTGGGGTTGTTTGACTGGCGTGGCTGAGGGAGATATGACCAGGTCGTGCTCCGCTATGGAGGGATCTAACCCTGGCATCTCTTTGTATGTCCAGGCGAAGCAGTCTTTGTATTCGAGTAGGAGTTGCTTGTAGTCCTGCCTCTCTGCTTCGGTAAGGAGAGCACTAAGGAATGTTGGCTGAGGGGCTTCATCTTTGCCCAGATTAATTTTGACAAGTTCATCGGTAGTTTCCTAGCCATTGTCCTCCATCTCAGGAGGTGCCAGCTGGAAGTCGATGAGTTCTTCATCATCAGTGTCGGCTTCGTACGCCTGTGGGTCCTCGGAGCCAACAATTGAAGCTGATGGGACTGGAAGATTGTCGCTGCTAGGCCCGGACAGAGGTTGCCCCAGACCGTCCATGTCAGACTGGAAGCTGTCAGTTGGCACCTCGGAGGCTTGGCTGGAGTTGTCTGCCACTACCGATGACGCCTCACGATCTTTGTTCTGCGGACCTTCCTCATGGGGAAAGTGCAGCGAACTAGGTTCCAGAATTAGTTGAGAGGCCGCGAGGGTCTCCTCCATCTTAACATCCTCGTGGACGGATGAGGAAGCCTCATCAAGTGCTGGAACTAGAGTTTTGATCCTGGGGGGGAGTGGGATTAAAATCTCCTCTCCCCCATCTCCCGAGCTGTCGAACTTGGTGTTGACGACAACCGAGTAGACGAATAGCTGCACCGGACCTACGGCGTGGACCGTGTGGTAGACACAGAAGTCTGGGTCTTGGTCATAGCCGAGACCTCTGGTATCTTTTTGGGAGAATGGGGGTTGCCCCCGGACTTGTGATGGTGTCCACAAATTGTGAAAATATCTCCGCTGTGTGGAGCCTTGCCACTGGGGAATATGCTGCTTGAGGCACATCTCCCAAATGCAAGGCGATAGGTCGTCCAGAATTTGGATGGCCTCAGGGATGTTGTCGGCTCATCTGGTCCAGTCGAAGTTATCTTCTGGTGGGGCTGGAGGGACCATGTCTCCTTTATGGAAAATGATGGACTTTTCCCTTCTAGCCTTTTTCTTGGACCGGTGTTGTAGTCTGTAAGTGACGATGGAGGTTGTGAGCTACTCGACGAAAACGCTGATCGCGCCGCCCATGACGAGGCGCGTGAAGACGTAGGTGACGCCGTCGTGCTGAAAAGCAAAGTACATCTGCACCCTCTCGTCGAGTAGGAGCTGGAAGTACCACGCCCTGGCGTCCGCGCCGTGGATCGTCTCGCCGTTGTGCGCCGCCTCGCTGGCCATGCGCTGTGCGTCGAGTACCGTCGGAAGTGATACGTCTGGCAGCCCTTGTTGCCGCCACAGTTGGTTCAGCAGGCGCGGCTCGCACAGCAGCCGGCGCCGCTCCTTGTGCCACTCCGGGATGGCGAAGACTTTGCACCAGCTGCGGGCGCCCTCGCCCGCGCGCAGCTTGCGCACGATGTTGGCGTCGACCATGATGTCGATGTCGCGCTGGTGAAATCGGCACTCGAATGGCTGTCGCTGTTCCCGTCGCACGCCTCGCGTGAGGCTCTTGTAGAGCGTCGAATCCTGCAGCCAGCGCTTCGCGAGTCGGATGTCGTCGGAGCTGTCGGCGACGAGCTCGAGGTTCATCGGCTGCACGTTGGGCGCGTGCAGCGGGAGCGCGTCGGCCATCGCGCGCTCATGTGCCGTCAGTCGCGGCTCGTTGTCGTCGTCGTCGCGCCACGGCGGCCGGCCGCGCCAGCCGTCGTAACCGGACCGGTCGAGGATGTACGGCCCGACGCGCGTCAGCGCCGGATCTCGTCGAGGTACTCGATCAGTGCGCCGTCCGTCGTGTGGAGTGTCAGCGTGCGCACCTGCGGGATCGTCTCGCCCCTCGCCACCCGGAACTGTGCGCCACCACGCCGGACCGAGTGACGCCCCCAGCCGTCCTTCGCCAGCGCGCGCGAGATCGCCGTGATCGTCGCGTCGTCGAATGCGCGCCGGCCCGGCGGGTTCGTGACTCGCCGTGTCCGCTGTTGTCGCTGTGGCAGTCGCTGTTGCTGTTGCTGTTGTTGGTGCCACGCAGTCTCGTTGCGCGTCCGTTCGCGCTCCTGTGCCGAAAGCCAGCTCCGTGCCGCTGTGAACTCGCTCGTGACGGTGATGGTCAGCTGCTGCTGCCCGAGCGTGGCAATCGTCTTGTGGTCGCGCCAAATCACCGTCCACGCGTGCGTCCGCGTGTCGTAGTGGAGAAACTCGACGCCGTTCAGGTTGCCGATGCGCGCGCACAGGACGAACGCCGCCTGCATCGGCCCGCGCACGTTCTCCGGCATCGCGTTGAGCTGCTCCAGCTGCAGCGGCGCCGCCTTGTGCTTCCACTCCAGGCGCGCCTCCGCTGCCAGCGCTGTATGGTAGTCGCGCTCGTGCTTGGTGCTCGTCAGCGGGTGGTTCAGCACTCGCGCAATCGCGCCGTGGAGTAGCCCGAGGTTGGTCGCGGTCGTCGACGGCGCCCACCCCAGCACATGCCGCTTCTGCTCGGCCATCGCCGTCATCGCGACGTCGGGCCGCAGCTGCTGCCTCGACTCCGTGAACTCGAGGAACAGCCTGATCAGCCGCTCGTGTCGTTGGCGTGTCTGCTGCGTCACGGCCTCCGATGCCCGTTCCAGAGCCAGTCGCGCCCAGTGGTCGCCCGCCGCCTCCGGCCGCCCCACCGACGCCAAAAGAAGATCTCGAAGTTGAGCCAACTCTGTACATTGGAAGTTGCTGACGTCGCCATGTGGGCGCGACGTCGCCTGTACATTCCTCGCTGTTACCTGCTGCGTTGCGGCTGCTCCAGTTATTGAAATCAAATCCGTCGGTACATGCTGTTGAAAGAAAATCTGCTGTACATGGTGTTGGGCCGCCGTCAGTAGTGTCCCCGAAAATTGCCACGACCCCGGCCCCGGCTGTTGTTGTTGTTGCTGCTCTGGTCGCCGTCCTCCCGCTTCGGCTCCCAGTTGTTGTTGTTGTTGTTGCCCCGGCCCCGGTAGCCGCCGCGGTTCTGGTTGCTCCAGCCGCCCCGGCCGCCCCGGCTGTTGTTGTTGTTGTTGTTGTTGTGCTGCTGCTGCTGTTGCTGGCGCGGTTTCGCCTCGGTCTTCTTGCGCATGATCGCCTCGGCGATCTCGACCGTCTTGGCGACCGACCAGCGCTCCGCCTCGCGCGCCGTCATCATCTGTTGGCGGAACTCCGCGACCGACTCGAGCAAGCCCTTCGACGCGAACGCCTCCATCACCACGTACGTCACGCACTCCAAGTAGCTCGTGCCGTGGTCGACGTGCAGCGTCAGCTCGCCCCGCGCCTTCGTCTCGCGCCAGCGTCGCATCTGCCGCTTGAGGTCGTCGCGGTGATGCTCGTTTTTTGGGAAACGAGCGCAGAACTCGGCGATGCGGAGGTCCAGTGCCGTCGGATCGATCGGCAGCATCTCCGGATGTAAAGCGCCGATGACGTTGCCGGCGAAGACGAACTCCTGGTCGCGTTTCGTCTGCTCCGACATCGGCGGGCGCGACTGCTCGTAGCGCAACGTGCCGTCGCTCATCTGCGTGACGGTCGTCACGACGCGCTCGCCGTCGGTGGCCTGCAGCCCGGCAGCCGCCGCCGACGCAGCCGCGGCCGTCGCCATGGCGTTTGCCGCCGCCACCGCGTTCGCCGTGGTGCCGCCCGTCTCTGCGACGACCTTGCGCACGATTGCGTGCAGCCTGCTCTCGCCCTCGTCGTCGTTGTCATTGCCGTCGGCGATCGTCGGCGCGCTGGCCGCGGCCGTGTCGGTGCGCGCCTTCTTCTTGGGCGCCGGCTCTCGCTGTGGGCCGTCGTTGTCGGCGCTCTCCTGCGGCGCGTCGGTCGACGCGCTCGACGCTGCGGCCTGGCTGCGCGTTTGGACGCCGGGGGCGGGCGCCGTCTCGAACACCTTCTCGACCGCCAGCTGCCACACAACCTCCGGCACCTCCTCCTTCGCTTTGGCGAGCGTCAGCAGGTACGCCACCGGGATCTTGGCGCGCAGCTTGCGCCCCTTGTGCTTCGCGGCGATCACGGTGATAACCGCGGCGCGGCGCTCTTCCGCCTTCCTGCGGGTGCTGTTCATGGTGTTCCTCATCTGCCGCAGCTGCTGCTCAAGCACCTCCTCCGATGCGTGCGCCGCCTCGACTTCGTCGCCGCCGTGGTCGATGACAAAACCTTCGCGCGGCGCGGGGCCGGTGTAGCGCCGGCGGTTCTGCGGTGCACTCTTGTTCGCCGCGTCGATCACGGCGTTGAAGCCCGGTTGCGACGGGTGAAAGACGGCGTCGGTGCCGTCCACCGCGATGAACGGCGCACCCGACGGCAAGATCGCCGTTACGGTGCGCACCGCCAGCCCGTCGAAACGGTACGAAAACCCGGCCTCCATTGTCATAGCGGCGCCGCTCGGCGCCACGGTGTCGAAGCCGACAAAGTCGTCCATTTTATCTTGGTGGTTGTCTTGGTGGAAAAAGAAAAAGGTGAGTGTTGTTGAGTTGGTTGCCTGTAGAAGTCTTTCACTTCTGTCCAAGCGTTTGCTTTTCAGCTTTGTCCACAGAAGCTATACATGAAGAAAAACACACAATAATATATATTTGCCGTTGGCTCAGAACTTCTTTCTTCATCTTCTTCTTTCTTGACTCGAAAACAAACAAAGGTCGCTTTGACGAATGATGACATTACTGTAGCGAACGCCTCACTTCGTTCGCCATTCCACTCCCAACGTCCTCATTCGTAAAGCTCGCCCTGTCGCCGCTTCAAACCAAATACAACGAATGGCCAACAGCAACGCAACGATAACGACGTTTCAAGATCAAAATGCAGTTCGCGCGCGGTTTCCGAGTCTTTCACTTCTGTCCAAGCGTTTGCTTTTCAGCTTTGTCCACAGAAGCTATGTCACCACCACATGTGTCATTCCCATCCAATTTCAGTCCTACCAAGGACAGATCTTATGTGACGTAGTGCCTATGAAGGCCGGGAGCGTCATCCTAGGACGACCGTGGATCTACGATATAGATCTCGCTATATTTGGTCGGTCCCATCAGTGTTCCTTCTCCTACAATGGAAGGACGATTCAGTTATACCCGACACTCCCAAAGGTGACCTCGGGTAAGAGCTCCCCCTCCACCCCCACTAGAACTCCTAAAATTCAGGAGAATTCTCAAACTCCCACTGAAGAGAAACCTCCCCTTCCCTCTTCTCCTATATCTGTCACACCCGTTTCTAATGCCCCTAAGGTTGGTCATGACCTAGTTAGGCGCCTTGACTCCATAAATGCCGGTGAGCTAAGCAGAGAGGTTACTGCATCACACCCAAGGAGTCCCGAGTCTCAGTCCCAACTGAAGTCCCGGTAATACTGCAGGACTTCCAAGGCATCGTCCCTGAGGACTTGCGTTCTCGACTCCCTCCCACGCGTGATGTACAACACGCTATTGAGCTTGCCCCCGGGTCCACCCGACCCAACCTTCCCCTCGAATCTAGAATGCCCAAGTCAGCCGAAGAAATTACACAGCACGTCACGAATCTGCATGAGTCAATTAGCAAGCAAGTAAGTCTCAGCAATGAGACTTACAAACGACTGACTGATTCGCATAGGCATCACCATGAATTTCAAGAAGGTGACTTGGTTATGGTACGGGTCCGGCCTAAACGACTCCCCTCGGGAGTCATTAAAAAGTTACAAACCTGTAGTGATGGTCCCTTCCCGATAATGCGAAAGCTTGGCTCCAACGCTTATGTTGTGGACTTACCTCTCGAATACGGGATTAGCTCCATGTTTAATGTGACAGATCTAGTGGCCTATAAGAAACTCACAGCGATTCCTAGTGACCCTTTCGAGCCTTCTCCTCCCATTAAGAGTGAGCCCCCACCTGTGCATCCCATAGCCTCGAGAGCACTACGCGAGTGAATTGAGAGGATACTGGATGGGTAGGTGACCACTACACGGAGCAGGGTGTGCCAGCGCTACCTTATCCACTGGCGGGACCGTCCACTATCTGATGATTCCTGGATCAGCCAGGAAGATCTCCAGCGTCTCGATCCAGACCTGCTGGAGCACTACCAGAGCAGTGTTCCCCCTTACTCGACAGAGTTGAGTTCTAGCCTGCCCGGGAGGGTTGGTGGGGACACCGGGTCCACTACTGGGCCCATTACTCAGAGCCGACGCCACACCGCCCCTACTGCATCGAGCTTATGGCTCGGAGACTCGTTTGAAGACTCGGCGTCTTGGATACGTCTTTATACGTATTTGTGTATTTGTGTGTATGGTGGTGTTTGTATTATTAAACCCACCATATCTTATTTTATTTTTACCAAGTCAAAGTATTTTATTGGAGGTACCGACGGGACGGGCTCGACGCGAGGATCGCGCCGGTACCCTTCATCCCTCGGATCGTGGAGCGTGGAGACACATGCGGACGAAAAGATGACGTGGCCCCCGTCGCCCGATCTACACCGATTCGCGGACTTCGCCGTGCAAGAGGTAGGGGAACGGACTCCTCGTCTCGCCAGGAATCTGTTGATGCCTCATGCGTCGCCATCCATCGCCATCTTCATCATTTTACGTATAATTCTTATTTTGGATAATTTTGAGATAAATTCTCGATTTACGTTCCTCTCTCGATTTCTGGTCCAGACGGTCGCTGATCGAAGCAAGGGAGGTACCATTGGATTGGTCGCGTCGCGAGGATCACGTTGACGCACGTCTTCCCCCGATCCACAGAGCGAGTCAGGCTGGGAGGCACCGCGTCGCCGTCTCGCCGGATCGACATCGAATCGTCAGTTTTGTCGTAGTCGAGGTAGGGGGATGGATTCCTTGCCTTGTTAGGACACCGTCGATACCACATGCGCCGTGGTCCAATGCCCTTTGTCTCATTTTTTGTGCATATTCCCGCTTAGTTCATTTTTAGCCTTTAATGCTGGAAGTCATCTCCATGGACATCGTCTTTTAATTCTAGTGGCATGCTTAGGTGTTGAATGATAGTATGGCATGGTAGGATAGCTTAGAATCGTGTTTCCCCGCGTCCCCCGTCGATTTCGGTTGATCGGGAGGGGGTTTCAGTTTCGAACTGCGGAGTCTCGAAACCCAGGTGACATAACGCGCCTGCCCCGGTGCGTTATAGTCATTTGGCGCGCCTGTAGAGGTGCATTATATCCCCTTGTGGCGGACCCCTCTAGGTCCGTTTTTGTCTGTTAACGCCTCAGTATGGGAGCATTATGTCACGCATGAACTGTGAGTTTTCTGTGGATTTTCGAGTTCGGGTGCCTTTAACACATCTCGTCTGGTGCGTTATAGCCCCTGTCTATGAGTTGAAGGTCTGTAGCCTTTAACGCCCCTGTCCCTACGCGTTACATTCATATAACGCCCATAGTTAGGTGCGTTATATCCCCTGTTTAACTGTGAATTCGGATCATTCTGGTGGGCATAACGGTCCATCGGAGGTGCGTTATATTCCTATAATGCCCCACCCTTGGTGCGTTATAGCCCTTGCCCATTGTGTTGTGTGCCTGCTGACTTTAGCGCCCTTGATCCCGTGCGTTATAGTCCTATAGCTCACCCACCCTGGTGCGCTATATCCCTGATTAACTGTGGATTCTTATGTGTTCTGTCGAGCATAACTGTCCTGTCTGGGTCCATTATGGGATGTAACGGGGTGATCTTAGTCCGTTATATGCCTGGAGATTTCAAAAGTATGTGTATGTAATTCCTAATGCATTTCACGTTCCACATGCGCCATGTTTAAAGTATTTTGTACACTGTGGCACTATGATGACGGCGATGGTGAGGCAATCGTGGTGGCATAAAGCTTGTGGGAGATCGTGAAGGGGCGAGGGTTTCAAAGCATTCTTCACGATTTATGGTCGATCCAGCGCACCTCGAGGCTAGATCGAGGTAGGGTGACGTTCCCTAGCTCCCCGCATTCCTTTCCTGCAATTTCTAGCCCGAGGGGTGGCCGAGAGATGGGTTTCCACGCCAGGTTAGGGTTTTCCATGATTTGGGGAGAGTTCATCCGATCTATGGATTTAAGTCACGATTCCACGTTTTGATAGCCTAGAAGCATGTTAGGGGTCCCTAGGGGGCTTCCCCCTTGTTTTCCCCCTCTCCCATGGAGGTACGGGGGCGTGGTTGGTGTTTTTGGCCATTTCCCGTCGGTTCGCCATCGGAACGGTGTGACGGTCCTTCCAGTGACCATCACAGCTTGTGACGCCCCATGGTGGGTGCATCACAGACTGTGACGCCCCATGGTGGGTGCGTCACAGGATGCTGTTTTGCCAACTGGGTGGCTCGTGGGCCTAACGGTCCCATGATAGACTGCCAGGGCATGTGACGTGCCTAGGTTGGACCATCAGAGTGACAATCCGACTGTTGGCATCCGACCATTGTGATTTTCTGACCGTTGGGTGGTTAAGGCCTCTGACGCGCCCAAGGTGGTCCGTCAGAGCCTTGTGACGCCTCAGTGAGGGAGCGTCAGAGCTGATGCTGCCTATCACCCTAATGCTCCTATGTAGGACCGTTAGAGGCTGTGACACCCCGAGGGGTGTGCGTCACAGCTGATTTTATTCTGTCTTCTGACGCACCAAAGGTGGTCCGTCAGAGCTGTGACGCCCCGAGCGGTGTGCATCATAGCTTGTTTCTACTCGTCTCCTGACACGTTGGGTTAGGTGCATCAGGGACTGTAATGCACCAGAGTTGGCACGTCACAGTGCGTTTTGTACCATTGGCCTGACGCCCCTGTGTTGGGCCGTCAGACCGCTGTAACGGCCCAGCGGTAGACCGTCAGAGCCTGTGATGCTCCTGGGTAGGACCGCCAGGCTCTAGGCTGCACCGGGTGGGTTGCAGTCCCGTTTCTTCTACGACTGTTGTCACTGTGCGACGGTACTAGTACATGGGACGGTCCCCATACTTCGTCGGGTTCAGACATTATTTTTCGTGGCTTGAGAGTCTACTCCTTCAGAGACACTCCACTAGTCATAGCCTTCGGTATGCGTGTACTGGCTCACCAAGGAGTGGTGGAGGGGCTACCCTGAGGACGATGTTTAGACTGGTTTTCGTCGGGCCCCACGTGTAGCAGCCAGAGTCTGGCTAAGAGGAAAATCAGTTAGAGGCCAGACCTAGTGCGTACGGTCTGTGTGTGCATACGGGGTTGGGGGCAGTTGGACATGCATCGATGGGCGTGACCCCAGCTAGTCACTCGCTTTGTGGTAACAATGTGGGAACACATACCCAACACACCTACCTCAGTTTGAAGGATAGCCTTATCCAGATGCGGCATGGGCATGGCTAGATGCTACTGAATGTTCTTTCTGTTCTATGGAGTGTGGTGAAGATGAAAAGGTGATGTTGGCTACCTTTCAGTTGCAAAGGGCAGCTCTTACTTGGTGGACCTCGGAATGGGAAATGACATTCCAATCTCGTCCTCTTCGACTGATTACTTGGCGGGAGTTTATCTCTTCCTTTGAGCGTACATACAGTCCGGCCTACCTTAGGATGGATAAGATGTACCAGTTTATGGAGTTGGTCCAAGGTGATATGATAGTTTTGTAGTATCAGACTAAATTTGTGGAATTGGGCCGATATGCTCCACATATCATGGCAGATGAAGGGCTAAAGACCCAACAATTTCTGCATGGATTGAGGCCAGAAATGAGGCAACCTCTCATTATGACTAGAGTGGCAGATATGGACATGGCATATCAAGCAGCAGCAGTGTTGGAGTTGGATATGGATAGAACTCAAGGGCGAACTCAGGTGGGGCCAATGCAGCAAAGTGGGCAGCAGCAGTAGCTGAGTGGTCAGTTGAGTGTGCCAAGAGTGCCATCTTCTGTTCCTTCTACCAGTGGTTCTTCATCATTGAAGATAAAATTTAAGCAAATGTTCAGGAAGCCTAAAATGTGTCATGATCAGCAAGCTTCGGCAAGCAGTGTGCAACAACTTGTACCTTCTCAGTAGTAGGGATCAGTAGGGAGTCAGTCTAAAGCATGTCCTAGATATGGTGAGAGCCATCCGGGTAGATAGTGCACGATGCTCGGGATTTGTTATCAGTGTAATCAAGTGGGACATGTGGCACGTGATTACCCATTGAGGCCTACGCAGCCTGTTCAATTTCCATAGTCACAGTAGTTTAGACCTCCACCACCACAGTAGTTGCAGTGGACACCGCAAACATATGTGCCATCATAGTAATCTACTTTGGGCAGAAAGAAATCTCGAGGAAGGGTTATGCATATGACTCATGCTAAGGTGATAGAATCACATTTAGTGGAAGGTACTGTTATGATTTATGGTCATGCCACAAGTGTTTTGTTCGACTCTGGTGCTTCTCATTCATTTATTTTTTAAGATTTTGTTGCTTGCGTTGAGGAGCCGACTATAGAATTATCTTGTGAATTGATTGTGGAGTTGCCTACTGGTGAGATTATGTTTACTCCTTTTTGTCTTGAGAAGGCCCCTGTGGTAATTGGGAATCACCAGATGCCTGCTAGATTTTATGCACTGTAGCTGCTAGACTATGATTTTATTCTGGGCATGGATTGGGGTCGACCCTTGGGGTCTGTTTGGCTGTAGCGTCGACCCTGAGGGGTCACTGCGTTGACGCAGGGCTTGCTGCGTTGACGCAGGGCTCGCTGCGTAGACGCCTTGCGAGATGTATAGTTTCCAGAGTCCTGAAGGTCTTGTACAGTCATTCGCTGGCATTAGGTTTCACGATTTATGATCGCTTCATTTCCGTGTGTCATCTTGTGCATGCTGGATTAGCACTGTGCGAGATGATTCTCCTCTCATCAGGATGTGACGAGGTGCTTCCTTTTCGTCGTGATGTCTATCTTGATCATGTTGTACTTGGCAGAGTTTGCCGAAAGGCTTGAGTCTGCAGTACTTTGTTCAAGGTTTTCCTATCATTTGTTCAGGTGCCTATTGACTTTTCCAGTTGGTATGATGGCCGTACACGTTCTTACATTATTTTGGTCACCCCAGCTTGAGTCTGTTCAGCTCCTAATGCGTTTCGCTTCTAATTAAAGTGCTCGATTAGATTCCTTGGTTGAGAAGATGCTCAGGCGACCTAGGATTTTCCTTCCTGGTGAGCTTCTATTGGTGAGCTTGATGCTTCTCGTTCCCGTTTGGTGGAGTCTTTTTCGAGGCAAGCCTTGGAATTACTGTCTTAGTAATGCCTTTGTCCTATGTCTGCTTAAGTGTGGACAGTATTTCTTCTGAGTCTGATCTTCTCCTTATCTCACAGTTACTTGGCTTTGGACTCCGTCATGGTGTTAAGAGCCTTTGCGTACCGTGTTTGTTGTGCCATGTCCAGTAGTCGATGTGTTGTGAAGGCTCATTTATTGTCTCCAGGGTGTAAAGGTAAGCTGAGGTTAGCATTTTCCTTTGGGCTTTGTGCCGAAGCTGGTGCTCTCTTTCTTTGCACTTGGGCTGCTTGTGATTGGTTGGTCACAGAATCAGTACTCGTGGCGTGCTATTGGTAATTTTATAAATTATGATGGTGTCGTATGTGTGCTATGATGCGGATATCGAGGTATTTTCTGTTGCCTGTGCCCACCGTTGGAGTGCGCAGTGGAAGCGTGAGGGTTGATAACCCACAGGTTGAGAGAAGTATCCTTCTCGATGTGACTTCATCTTGGCTTCCTGTGCCTTGATGTCTTCTGTTGCCGTGCTGTTGCTAGAGTTATTCTAGTGTTAGTGTTGGCATTTGTGAGTATTGGGGAATCTATCAGCATTCCTACTGATTGAGTACCCTTTGCTCTGCATTTTCTTTCTTGGGTGTTATGTTCTCAAGACGTGGTCGTGGTCCTTGAGCTGCGTTTCCCCGAGATTATTATTTTCTTGTTATCGTGGGTCTTTTCTTGGTAAGCTGCTCGATGGATGACTCGTCCCCTGTAGTCATGTGTTTAGCTGTTATTATGCCTTGATGTGACCCAGCTTGTAGTTGTGTTCCGTGATTCTGTATTCTGTACAGAGCTGGGATCCTACGAGTGCTGCTGTTGTTATTATTTTAGCACTGTTTCTCTATGATTTTGTCTATCTGTCTTGGCACTGTGTGGACCATGATCTTGTCGGTTAGCTTTGCTAACTATCGCGTTCAAAAATAGCCACTCAAACCTGCGTAAACCCCCCTCCAAACTCTATAAAACCCCCCATGGGGTGGCCAAGCGTCACAAGATGCATGGAGCTCATCCCTGGGACTACAAACGGTGCATGAAGGACTTGGTTGGCTGGTTTTGTGTTTGCTAGGCTCGCGTGGAGGGCATGTCGCATGATTGCGCCCCCTATGGCGTTTAGCCAAAACACTAACCTTCTTAAAGGCGGCCCCCGACCTTGATGAATGCACCCTATCTAGACGTCATTTGATGATCACATGTTGCCCAAAGGTTACTTGATGAAAGCACTTTGCTTGGGCCATACACATCCCCAAATGTTGCTTAATGATAGCACCCCACTCGGGCCCTACCTCGATATTCATGCATGACCTTGATGTTATTCGATGGAACCACTTTGCCCTTGGCCCCATCTTGATAATCGTGCTCAGCCCCAAATGTTACTTGGTGAAAGCATCCTGCCTGACCTTATCTCGATAATCGTGCATGACCCAGATATTACTCGATGAAAGCACTCTGCCTCAGACCCTATCTCGATGTTCGTGCACTACCTTGATGCTACTATATGGAAGCACTCTACCTGAGATTTACCTCGATAGTCACGCATTACCCGAATGCTACTTCATAAAAGTACCATGCTTAGTCTCTATCTCGATGTTCGTGCATGACCCGGATGTCACTTGATGACAGCACCCTACCCGGTCCCTACCTCGAGGGTCCTACGCCGCTCTGGTGTCATCTCAATAAATGTGCCCTCAAGATAGTTATCTGAACAATGGGCATATTTCTCGAGTCTTGATGTAAGATTAAATGTCAATCCCCTGCCTCTGTGAATACACCCTGAGCACGACCATCGAGGTCTCATGGCGCTCAACTCCTTCAGTCACAATGGTGCCCCTGGTCCCCGATTGCCCAGTTACTTTAGTCACATCGGGGCCCCTGGCACTTGATTGCCTAGCCGCTCGAGTCACAACGGTGCCCCCGGCACCTGACTGTCGAGTCTAGATGGTGTCGAGATACTCTAGCCCCAACGGCGCTCAATAACTTTAGTCACAACGGTGCCCCCGGCACCTGACTGCCCAGCTACCCCAGTCACAACGATGCCCCCAGCACCTGACTGCCCAGCTACCTCAGTCACAATGGTGCCCCTCAGCACCCGACTGCCCAGCTACCTCAGTCGTAACGATGCCCCCGGCACCAGACTGCCTAGCTACTCCAGTCTCAATGGTGCCCCGCAACATCCGATCGCCCAGCTACCCCAGCCACTATGGTGCCTATGTGATGGGGACATCACCTCCCTTGCCCACACTCATGGCTCGTCTCCTCGCCTCAGATGCATCTAGCATGGTCTAGTTATCTATTTTGAGTCATATGATGTATTTTCTTATTTTTATGAGAGTCATATCATTGGTCGTATGCCTGCTTCTTCATCAATGCTTGATTTCAATGCATTCATCTCCTCCTCTGGCTTGTTGGATGTTGGTTATCGTGATCCTACTTATACTTGGTCAAATAATAGAGCAGGTGGTGTACTGTGTTTTGGATGCTCGGAGGTATCGTCTTACCTCGATTTGCATGTCCGTGTAAATTGAGGGCTCGAGTGACCCCTTGTGTTCTGTGTCTTCTCGTTATACGAAATTGTAAGTCTGATGAGTGGCCCAGGGGCCGAGGACTTTCAATTGATGAGGATCTGACTGTTATGTGCCGCTTCCATTATGTTTTACCGTGGTTTTTGACCTAGGGACTAGGCTGATTTAATGGCATGTTGTTGCTTTGTGTGACGATCTTGACCCGAGTCATGAGACTCAATGATTGTTGTGTTAGTAGGTCTAGTTGATTGTCCTGAGTCTGGCGGCTATGTGTTGCCTTATGTTTCATGGTACGTGCGCCAGGTACGTGCTTGACCTACCCATACTTTGGAGTTTTCTTCAGAGAGCCTTTGTGTCTAGTGAGCCTCCACTAGTCGTAGCCTGAGGACACTTCGTGTCGGCCCACCTGGGAGTGGTGGCAGGGCAGTTCCCAATAGAGACGATTTTTAGGCTGGTTGTCGAGGGCCTCTTTGCCTTGCCGTTAGAGTCCAATGGGAGGGAAAAACTAGCTAGAGGCCTAACTCAAGACGTTGAGCTTGTGTTTGCACACGTGGTCAGGGATGTTAGACCCGCGCTGACGAGCATGACCCTGACTAGTCACTCGTTACTTGGTACTTGGTTTATATTACGGTGTCTCAGTTACCATGTTTGAGGCGAGTGGGAGACACCCGAGGCATAGTGTAAGACATCAGTGGATGCATTTGGCCTTTCTTCTAGTGAGGAGGTACTTCTGTCACATGACACATGATTCGTGATTTGTGTGGTTCTCATGGAGCGTGAGTCTTTTGACTTATGATCTTGTCTCTTGTTTTGAGTTGGACTTTCCGCGCGTCTATGCTGACGTGGTTCTTTGGGTAGTCTGTGTCTGGCTTTACGAGCAGTCAATGTAGAGTACACGATGGCGAGGTTGTGTACATGTTAGTGCTTTTAGACTGTGTGGTCTTGAGTTGGGCTTTTGTCTTTGAGGACGAGCTTGCACTACTGAGGTGACGTGACGTGTTCTGGCAATGTAACCAGAGTTTCCTTGTATCGATTCGGTGATTCCTGACCATGAGTGCGGGAGCTTGTATTTCACACTGATAGGAGTAGCTTGCGGCTCAGTCATAGTTTTCTCGACTGTTGTCGTTACAGCTGTTACTTTTGTTGTTACTGTTCCTATTGTTGGTACTGTTGTTTACCACTATTGTTTCATGGTGGGGATCTGTGGGACCCCTACTGAGCCAGTGGGACGAGGCTCACCCCTAACTTTTTAGGTGACGCACCAGGCTTGGTCCGTTAGAGGCTGTGACGCCCCAAGGGGGGGTGCGTCACAGCCAGTTTTGCTCCTTCGTCTAACTCTCCTGAGTTGGACCATTAGGGTGCTGTGGCGGCCTAGCTTTGGACCGTCACAGCCTGTGACGGCCCAAAGATAGACCGTCAGGCGCTGTGTTGCACCGAAGTGGGTCATCGTGCTTACCGCGTTCGTTTCAGGTTGTGTAGATCCCTGGTCGACCCGGTTGGGACCCAGTGGTCGACTTGTGGTCTCGTGAGTGTCCCAGTCACCCCGAGGGTTTTGGTGTCCATATTTTAGGGTGTCGAAGGACCGTGCTACCTCATTTAGCATGTCATCGTGGTTTTGGACCTAGGGATTAGGCTAGATTGACGGTTCAGTGCTGTCACGTGTAACAGTCTTGACCGTGAGTCTCGTGACTCAAGGACCGTTGAGTTTAGTAGGTCTAGTGGGCTGTCCAAAGTCTGGTGGCCTCGAGTCACCTGTTCCTTCGTATTACTCGTAATGGGTGTGTGCGTGGTTTTCAATGTTCACGTTTAGTGAACCCCCACTAGTCATAGCTTTCCTGCGCACGCACGTGCGGACCCACTTAGGAGTGGTGGAGAGCATGACCCGAGTTAGACAGTGAGTAGGCTGGTTACCGTAGGGCCCCCGCATACCGCCGAGTCCGGGCTGGTGGGGAATTACCAGCTAGAGGATAGACCTAGGGCTTATGGTCTGAGTGTGCACATGAGACTGAGGTTTTAGACCTGCACTGACGAGCGCGACCTCAGCTAGTCCTTATTTTGTGGTACTCCTGGTTACTGTGTGTGTCTGAGTCTCGCACCCGGGGTGTTTTAGCTAGACATTTGTGACGTGGTGTAAGACGTCAGGGGACGCATCTGGTCATTCTTCTAGTGGGCGGTGCTCCCATCACGTGACGTGAGTTGTCATGTCTCGAGTTTTCATTTCCTGTCTGCGCGACGGGGTTTCGTGTGTGGTTTCAGGAGCGTTCCCGTAGTCGAGGTCTGGGGTTTTCGGTGAGCATCACCGAGGGCTTTCCCTAGATAGCGTTGAGTTCACGACAGTAAGTTCATGACTGTGTTTTCGGACCGTGTGGTTTCGGCTCAGGCCCGACTGTGAGGGCAGGTTTTTACGACTGAGGCGTCGCGTCGTTTTCCTAGTAGTATGGCTAGGGTGGTTCATGTCTGATGGTTCCCGACCGTGAGATCGGGACGTCGGGTGCGTGACTTAGTTGTCCCCCGACGGGAGACCGAGTCATGTTTTCCGGTACAGTAGGAGTAGTTGTAGAGCTGAGGTTTTACTGGCCACCGTAGTTACTTTCCTGCTTTCGTAGTTCCTACTTTTCGTGTCGCCGTTGTTTCTCGGTTGGGGTTCCACGGGATTCCTACTGAGCCAGTGATAGGAGGCTCACCCCTAGTTGGGCCGTTTCCACCCCCCTAACGGTTTGTTTCAGGCTGTTTTCATTCCAAGAAAACCCCTCTCTCTGATCTGAATCTGCACGGCCATCCATTGACCGCTCCGCTTAGTGGATGGTCTATTTAGGACCGTTCATTCATCTAAACGGCCTAATGGAGACCGTTCGATCCATCATTTGCCCATCCCAATAACGGCTATTTCCTAACCGTTTGGGTGTCCAACGGTCCCCCTCAGACCGTTCTACGTTCCCCTCAAGCACCCTGTTGATCTGAGTCTACCGGCCATTCCTGTGACCGTTTACATACGGGACGGTCTCATGGAGACCGTTTTGTTCTTGACGATTCAGCTTATGAATGGTCAGAGGTGGACCGTCTAACAATCTCCACAGTCTTCCTCAGACTGTGTTCACTCCCTAACGCCTTGTTGGTTTGATTCCTATCACACGGTCCCTCGTGGACCGTCTATCCTTTTGAACGGACCGATTTGGACTGTTTGAGTTTCAAGCGGCTCCTGTTGGACCACGTTTCACCCGCCGTGCCCAACGGCATTCGACCTCCATCCTCGCCGGTGGGTAGTGGCCATTCGACCCTACAACCACTTCTAAGGGGTTGTATGCTCCTTACCATTGCCCTAGGACTACATGCATGCTTTCAAAATGAAAAATGGGAGGGTTTTGGGGGGCCTACCTCAGTGGTCCTCGCTGGTCGCTCCACCATCGCAGTGGCCACCTCCGGCGATGCTTCGTCATCCACTGCCGCTCCAGTGACGATCGTCGTAGTCTCCCCCTCAACCGCACACGACGAGGGTCCTTCCACGGCCACCTCCGCGGTCGGCGATGGCGGCGCCTCCACCGAGGGAGTCTCGACCGGTGGTGGTGCGGCGACGTCTTCTCCGGCCATTCGTCACGCCAAGGCTTGGTGCTTGAAGCGCATAGAGGAGGGGAAGAGACTGGGGAGAGAATGGGATAGGAAGGGTGTGGAATGGAGAGTGAGAATGGGGAAGGGGAGAGGGCTCCGGCGGTGAAGGTAGAGGACGTGGGGGAGGTTTCCTCCGTTGGTTAAGGACAAGGGAGAAGATGGGGGGTCAGTTTCTTTTTTGAAATCGACAGGGTAGACATGGCCTATCGATAGACCGTTTGACCTTTTGGACGGTACTGATCAGGCCATTTTCACGTAACACTCCATATGCATCCAAACGGTCTGTCTACGGCTGTTCAACTCACTGGGCGGTCTGGCCCTAGACTGTGTTTATGCCACGATGAGTTTCAAACTAGCAATGCCCTTACGGCCCTATCTGGACCGTTTATATATTTGGGCTGCCTTGAGTCAGACCGTGTATGTGTTGAAATGATTAATAACTTTTTAAGCCCTATTTTTGCTGCATTATATGATTCATTGATAATCTGATGGCTTGATTGATTTATTTCATGATACACAATTTTCTCCTCCTCTCTTTCTTTCTATTTGCATATCTGGCCCATCCCATTTGGGCCCTTTTATTTGGGCCCATTTTCCTCTCTTCTCTTTTTTTCTTTTCTTCTCTTTTTTTTGAGTGCCAACACATGTCCCTCACCCGCAGGTGTCATGAGTGTGGGATGAGGAAGCGGGGCCTGCGGGTGCAACTTCTTGCTTGACAGACATCGACATCGGGGTAGAGCATCTTCGACTTCAATTGCAAGGTCTCAGTCGCGAACTGCATTGACTGGTCCTGACCTAGGGTCAGGCACCGATCATGAAGATATCACCGATATTGGGTCTATACTGATGCAAGGATAGCAGTTAAGCTAGTCTTAGACGGAAGGTTTAAGTCGTTGGGTTTTAGCGGTTTTAGAGATTGGTCCCGACGGGAAGTCAAGCACTAGCCCTAAGGTGAAATCATTGGCATTGGACATATGCCAATGCAAAGACAACATTTGATCCGGCTTCGGGTGTAAGACCCTAGCCATTGGGTTTTTGTGGTTGATCCTGATGGGGAATCAGTCACCAACCTTGGTGGACTCATCGTCATAGGGCTTATGCCAATGCAAGAATAGCATCTAATCCGACTTTAGACAGAAGGTCTAAGCCATTAGGTTTTAGCGGTTGATCCTGACAGAGAATCAGGCGTCAACCTTGGTGGATTTATCGGCATAGGGCATATGCTAATGGAAGGGTAGCTTATAAGCCGGTCTTAGACGAAAGGTCTAAACTGTCGGGTTTCAGTAGTTTTAGCGGTTTTAGCGGTTGGTCCTGACGAAAAGCCAAGCACCAGTCTTAGTGGATTCATTGACATTGGGTATATACCAATGCATGGGAAGCGTTTAAGCCGGATTTAGATGGAAGGTCTAAACCGTTGGGTTTTAAGTGATTTTAGTGGTTTTAGCGGTTGGCCCTGACAAGCAATCAGGCGTCAACCTTCGGTGGATTCATCGGCATTGGGTAATTGCCAATGCAAGGATAACTTTTAAGTCAGTCTTAGACAGAAGTGTTGATGGTTTATCTACCCCTCCCCCAAACTAGCAAATATGCATACATGTGAGCATGGAAGCATGGACAAAGGGGCGATGAGAATAAAGATACTGACCGTGATCGCCACCAAGGGATGACAATGCCAAAGAGATGAAGAGATGAGACAGATGGCGCCCTGTACCTTGGCAAAAGATGAAGACTTGATCGCACTTGAACAACGGGATGCGAGGAACAACGTAGGTATCACCTCCTCTCCTTCCAGCCGGCTAGAGGAAGAGGGCCTCACGTTCAATCATTGTTATCCTGCAAAACAAAGTCAAACAATAAGGGAAACCCATTAGAAACTATGCATGTAACATCCCAGAGCTCAGGGCACCGATAACCCGATACAAGTACCGAATTACCGCTACCAAGAACTGGGGACGCCAAGATCTGATCTTTAAAGAGGATCTGATTGGATTGACTCGCACGCATCCCCATCCGTGACTCAGTGACGTGTGTTTCCGGGATGCCCAATTGGGTCCCGGGACCTGGTGCAACGTGAACTCAGGGACCTCGGAGCCAAATGGATCAAAGGCCAGAGGGCCCACCATCGCGATCCGTTGGTCACGCAGGAAGTAGTGATGGACCATCAGCACAGCGGAGCTTTTGTCTCATTTTAATTTTTTAAGATTTTTTTTTATAAAAAGGATAATCTGATTCAAACTCGGGACCTCCCCAGATGAGCGAGAGTGATGAGCCAATTTCATTAGAAATTTGATTGGAAGCCAAAAACTGGAATCTTTTTCATCCTCCAAAGCTTCTGACTTGGAACCTACAGAAAAACAAAATCCAAGAACACTTCTAATCAAAACCAGTACTAAACATGCCGTCTGATTCTTGTGTTGCAGACACTCGGAGGAGAGGCGCCATGGCCCCCGTTTGCGCCCTTCTTCGTCTGCGCTAGAGACATGAAAAGCAGGTCCGACCTCAAAAGGAAGGGATCCGGGAACGGAATCGAGCGACGCAGGAATCCCAAGTCCCACATATATATGGGAAAATGGATGATGATGCGAGGTGGCAAAACAACCCGGCCAACCTGATGAGAGGATGGCGTCTTGTCAGTTCATCCCTTCTTGGCTGCACACAGCAGCAGCTATTTTTATTTGCTGTTTTTTACTGACACGTGAAAGGATGGGATGAAGGACGGGGTTTTATGATTGCCCAGCACGATTTTGATGGGACACGGACGTGTAATAATTTTGCCTCTCTGTAGATGAGACAAAAGACGTGGGAACGAGGAGAGATGGCGATAAGAATACAACAAACAACTGGGTCTGGAAGTGCAGAGCATCTGATTTCACGTAATGGAGAGAGAGAGAGAGAGAGGAAGAGAGGGAAAAAAGAGAAAAAGATAAAACAGTCATGTGCTATGATCCTCTCTAATAAATCAGAATGTACAACTTAAATGAGATTTCATACCATCCGAATAAGGTTTGGTCAAGGAACCCTGATAGAAGTGACCACCTGCTGCAGATTGGCTTCGGGTAGAGCAACCGGTGCTTTGAACAATGACAAGACACCATCACCGAGAAATCAAGAAAAATTCCAGAGATCACTAATGCCGCGGAAGAAAGTTTCTGCAAAAAGAGATCTAGATTGAAGCGCTTATCTATGGCAAGTCTTTAACCACATGACTGCCAGAGTACGACGGCCAGGGAAGGCACGATCCCCAGATATTCTTCTTTTCCTCTTGTCAGAAGATCCATACTGGCTTGGTTAAAAATCAACTCTTTTTGCGCGAGGTGCCGAAGCGAAGCATCCCCAGAAAATGGGTCTACAGAATTTTTAATGTAATATTGGTATTGTTAGCTGCCCGACATCCGAAAAGCTCAAATTTAATCAGGGTTTTGTTCTCCAATATAACAGAAATTTAATATGTAAAGCACCAGGGCATAGCTTGGGACCAATTCATTGTTTAGCCCATTAGCTTGTTTCTCCCTCCCAACTCCCAAGTAATCACTTTCATGACCACACCCACTGTAATTCACCAGTTGCATGTGCAATCCTTGAGATATTTTACTGCTAGGTTACGATTCCAGTATCCTGACATTACGGCTTTCCAGACCACTCTTGAGCCAGGCAATACTGCTCAAGTCTTTCGCTATTGAGGCCAATTCATGACTAGAGACAGGTGGTGGATCTACAAATTCAACAAACGCTGGGCCTAATAAGGAGCCTTTTTTATTGCCTGCATTATTTTTATGATTGCAGCAACCATACCCACATTGAGATGGCACCTGGGGCTCACCACCAATGCCATTGAGCAACTCATAGAGCATGCTCTCAGGTGTGGAAGATTGGGTAAGGGAACTGCAAGTTGGAACTGGTCTTGACAAAAGATAACCACTGGCACTGGTAGCAAGAGGACTGTACAGGGTGAAGGCACTCACTCTTGCAACAGGCCGGAATAGATTAGGTGGATCCTTGGCTTCATTGGCACAGTGGTCGTCTGTGGCTTGGCCCTTATCTTCAGATTGATCAGATGCAATCTCACGTACACTAGCATCTCTCCCATCTGAAGATTTGAAAGAATTCACGTCGCCACAAGATAAGGCATCCTCAGATGATCCTTTGGTCTTCTCTAAACTAGCATCCTCAATGACAAAGGTAGATGCTGGCTTTGACTTGCCAATGTCCAAGCATCTACGTTTCAGAGTAGAATTCCAGTGGTTCTTTATTGCGTTGTCTGTTCTACCTTCTAGTAACCTTGCTATTGATGCCCATTTATTTCCATGGATGGCATGGGCAGCCACTATAATCCTGTCCTCTTCATCTGCAGCAAAGATCCGGGATTGTTAGCATCTCTAAATCAGGACAATTCTGCAGATCTGTTTCTTAGAGGAACACAGATGGATATAAGTGGGCGAAGATCACCTGAAAGATGTCGACGATACTCTTCTATCGGCCACCCAGCCCCAGGCCTGATAGCCCAATTAGACTACCACTTCCCTTATCCAGCCACTCACCAGAAGCTGGCACCTTCCTGGACTCTGCTACATGTTCTTCCTTTTGTAGATTGAACCCAGGCTGCATCGAGAACAACGATATGCTCCCATCTTCCTCTGCCCTACCCATCTTCCATTGATCACCTATTCCTCCCAACACTGAGCTCCCTGCCTGCAACCTCTGTGTGAACCTCCAGTCCTTTGACAACACCGGAGGAGGAAGCTGAGGATTGAGATTGATGTGGGAGTAATAGTAAGAGAGATATGCGAGATCGGAGCAGAGCTCCTCTTCGAAGAGGAACTCGTTCCCATTCCTCTCGAACTCCCACAAGCCGGGGCCTTCCCCGCTGAAGAGCCAGCCAACCGCAGTGATGGAGCCCTCGACGGTGGGGGGAGTGGATCCACTCCTGTATAGGTTGAGCTCTCTCTCTCGATTGGACGCCTCCAGGAAGCGCTGCTCTCGCAGGAGCATCCCCAGGTCCTTCCCGGCATCCTCGCCACTGAACCCCTCCCTGCTGCCACTCCCGATCATCGTCCTCATCCCCGTGCCCGATAGCATCCTCAGGATCTTGGTAACCATTCCACCACCAACAACAATAACAAAAGGAAAGACAAAAAAAAGGAAAAAAAACTAAGAAACTACGCACTAAACTAACGCCAACAAAGTGATCCCATCCATACAGCTCCAACTTTACGAGATTAAACCAGAAACCTAGAGTTCTTCGCCATCAGCCTAGGTCATTAATCTAGAGACCACCACCAAAGATGGGATCTTGGGCGGCGCAGTGGTGGGCGGGGGCCTGGTCACCGCTGAGAAACTCAACTTCAAGAAGATGGTCGAGGAGTTGGACTCAGCGGACGACATCCCCATGGTGTTCATCTGCCTGATCTCGCTAGAGCCCATGGTGGATTTGATGACCCTCTGCACAGGGCAAACCTACGAGTGCTCCGACATCCTCAAGTGGTTCTCCATGGGTTGCCTCACCTGCCCGAACATGATGTGGGAGCTATGGGACGACACCGTCACCCCCAACAAGACCCTCCACCAGCTGATCCACACCTAGTTCTCCCAGCACTACATCCTCATGAAGAAGCACTCTGAGGACGTCTAGGGCTGGGCGGTAGAGCTACTCAACACCCTCAGCAGGGTCAAGGGGCAGGCCCGAGTGCAGACCCTCAAGTAGCTCCTACGCATGGTCTTCGCCCACACCTCTGCCAGGAAGACGGTGGTCGACTCTGCCAGGGTCGGCCTGATCTCCTCCCTCCTTGGCCCTTTCACCTCCCACGCCGTCGGATCTGAAGCCATTGCCATCCTCATCAGCTTGTCGCTCAATTCTGCGCCCTCCTCTCCTGGGTGGCCAACGACCTGGCCACCCTCCCCTTCAAGGAAGCCAAAGACTTGGCCGCCCTCCTCTGTTTACTCAGTCAGAGAACGTGGCCCAGCTCGTGGGCATGTTCCTCCCCCCATTTTGCACGATATTTTTCCCACAATTTGAAACTCCAAGCTCAATGGACAAAAGGGGCGATCCCCAAGGTCCAAAAAGAGAGAAGGAAGGATAGAGGGATGGACGGACAGAGGGGGAGAGATGGAGGAGGCCATTTTGGGTGGAGCGGAGCAGATTTTGGGCTCTCGCTAAGTTCCTCCCAGAGGGTGAGAAGAGCCACGTCGGTCGTCTTCCTCCTACTTCCCTTGATTCGGTTTGAACTCCTTAGCTTCTACTCCCTACTTGCATCACGGCTTCCAGGTAGGTATGTTGCATGTAGTATAACTCTTTAGCTCCTACACTTTGAGGTTTTCCACCCAAAACAAATGGGAAGGCGGATGGTCGAAAGTCTCGGCCATCCCCCCTTCCCATCACCCCTAGGTAATCTTGCCACCATTATTCCCGTTCTGTTCATTCTATTAGAGTAGATACTACCCCTCCTATTTTACTAATGGCCTCTCTTTCAATTCTTCTTTGATCTACATTGCAGGACTTCAGCATAAGAGACATAGCAGGGCTCCTTGCCCTTGGCTGGCCGATGACGAGGAAGAGGGAACCCACCATCTCCCTATTTGGATTATCTCCCCGCGATCATCATCCCTGTGAGATTCAGGTAAATGCCTCTGGCGATCATGACGTTCTAATGATTCTTTTTGTTCCTCTATAGGTACTCGGGTAGGAAGGTCAAAGAGGGGAACACCCCTTTCTTTCCTTTCCCCGAACGGAGACACATCCATTCCACAACCAACGTCTCCTCCGGGCGCCTACAAGCGAAGTGGCGATCATGGTGGGACCCTCTGGTGCCTACTGTAAGTCCCTAATGCTTGAAGTCCAAGACTAGTTGATCCATGCATTCATATTAGTCTAGTTTACGTAGCTTTGTTTTACATTTCTCTGAAAGTTAGACAGAAGGAGGACAAACTCCTGGCCGCCTAGGCCCCTGGGCGACCAACCCAATGGCCGCCTAGGCCGTTTCCTAGGCAACCAGGACTCTGGTCGCCCTGGGCCCCAGGCGACCCTCGACCTGGCCGCCCTCTCCCTTGCTAGGAGGCCACCACTCTGGCCACCTTCGCCCTGTGAGTGACCAAAGACTTAGCCGCCCAGGTCTGTGGGCATCCAGGGACCTAGCCGCCCTCTGTCCCCTTCCTGTGTTTTCCTCGTGACAGTGTTCTGTCTTTGTTAGTTTGCTTGTGTATTGTGTGATTAATCTCTACAGGTTAAGCAACGTGGTTGGGTTTAGGAAGAGCCGGCATCACCCTTGTTAGGAAACCCTCCCGTTGGAATTGAACCCTTCCCGGTAATCAGATTCACGGGTTGTTACAGTTGGTATCAAAGCGTGGCTGTGGAATACATGAGAATCATAAGTAATTGTAGTGGTCCACTAGTCCACAATGATGATGTACAGTTGACATTGGCAATGGGCACCGTGTGTTTTTATTAACTCGACCGATTTTGTGTTTTCTATCTTTGTCTTTAGTGTGTGGATCGGGTATGGCGCTGAGGCAGAGAACTCGCTCTCAACAGTGATTGTCGGCAGAGGTTCGGGGCTTGACACGGGAGTTGAGGCACATTTTGGAGACGGTTTCCCATGTGGCAACGTCCTTGGAGCTGGATGCTCGGAGTACCAAGGGATGGGATGGCCAGGGGCAGTCCCAGTTGGGTCTCACCCAACCGGTGACTACCCAGCAGCAGAGCACGTTCCAGCCTCCTTCGGGGAGTTTAGGAGTTTCAACCCCGACAGCGTCTACGGCAAGACCTGCATCTCGTGGCCCCAAGGTCCAGAAGTTCCTCATGAAGGGTTTTTAGAAGAAGAAGAAGGAGGGCTGAGAGTAGCAGCAGACTTCTTCGGGTAGTGTTCAGTAGTCGACACCTCTTCAGCAATAGGGGTCAGTCGGTGCTTCTCGTGCGGGGTGTCCCCGATGTGACGAGTTGCATCCAGGCAGGCAGTGTACATCATCGGTGATCTGCTTCAGATGTGACCAGCCAGGTCACATGGCGCGTGACTGTCCGTAGAGGCTGCGTAAGCCACCCCAGCTTCCTCAGCAGCAGCAGTACCCACAGCAGCAGTTTCAGCAGCAGGGGCAGTGTCCGCCACTACCACGGTCAGCGAGTGTGGGCAGGCAGAGAGCTCAAGGCCAGATTACACATATGACTAGAGTAGAGGCAGTGTCGTCACAACTTATGGAAGGTACTGTTATGATTTTGGGTTGTACAACACAGGTTTTGTTCGATTCGGGTGCGTCCCATTCGTTCATTTCAGAGGATTTCGCACTGAGTGTTGAGGATCCAGTTTCTCAGATGTCATGTGATTTGGCAGTGGGGTTACCCTCCGGTGACTTCATGATCACTCTGTATTGCTTCGAGAAGGTTCCAGTCTGGATCGAAGGTCAGAGTTTGCCAGGCAGGCTGTATGCGTTGTAGCTTTGGGATTATGATGTGATTTTGGACATGGATTGGCTCGAGGCGCATGGAGCGATGGTGGATTGTAGGATGAAGAGGGTCGACGAAGAGGGTCTACTTTTAGCATCCTCGTAGGTCGACCTTCTACTTCAAAGGTGTCTGTTTTACCTCTCCTCGTTTCCTCATTTCTTTGATTCGAGCCCGTCATTTGCTTGATTTCGATTGTCAAAGTTTTCTCGCTTCTGTGGTCTTGGTAGACCAGTCGTGTCACGCCCCGAGCGCGGAAGATACCCGGAAAATGCGTGACGAGTCGTTATCAATCATGTCGTTATACGCTTAACGGACCCTAGGGGGTGCGTTATGCATTGCATGGCGGACCGCTCGTGGACCGTTATGTAACCGTAGTTTCCTGTAGGTCGATAGGTTGTGGGGCATGACGGACTAGTCCCAGTCCACCATGCCCAGTATGATGCCCCCCTCCTGGTGCGTTATACTATGTGATAAACTGTGGAGTTTTCTGAGTTTCCAACATTTGGGTGACTTTAACGGACCACTCCTAGTGGGTTATAGTCACATGGCGCACCTGTCGTGGCACGCCATGGCCTGTGTAGTTCTAGATGTTTCTCTGGTGAGTATAACGCGTGGCTTGAGGCGCGTCGTACATTGCATGACACCCCTGAGGTGGTGTGTCATGGTCTGCATGCTTGAGTTTTGATTTGTGCACAGGTGAGCATAACGGCCTAGGGGAGGCGCGTTATAGTCGCATAACGCCCCGTCCCTGATCTGTTACACTCTGCTACTTTGGAAATGTTAGAAATGCATGTTTAATTCCCATCTTATGCATTTTATGCTATGTCTATATTGTATATGTGCTATTTGTGATTATTGGCTTGCTCCTACTATCCCAATGGAGTGCTTGGACTTTCCATGTGATGGAATCACTAGACATAGCCCTAGACTTTTCGGATCGTTGACCCACCTAGGAGAGGTGGAGGGGCAGACCCATCAAACGGTTTAAGCTAGTACCGTGGGCCCTCGGCTCGACTGTAGCACTCTACGGGGAGGGAAATATAGCTAGAGGCCTCTGTGTGTACACACGTGGTCAGAGGAGAGAGCTGACACTGACGAGTGTTACTCTGACTAGTTCTTGGTTGGTACAGTTCAGTTTGTCTCTCGCTGGGCACGTTCAGACTCGCGAGTTGCTGGAGATGTAGTGTAAGTCGTCAGGGGACGCCTCTGGTCTCTCTCTTCTGGTGGACTTCCCTATCCTTCTCTTGTCACTGGAATGATTGAGTTTATTCTGTTGGTAGATGTAGTTTTTACCGCTAGTTCCCATTGCTAGCTGCTGCTCTCGTTGTTTATTTACTTTAGTTATATTATTGATATTGGCGTCTCGTCAGCCGATTTAATTGCTTAGATAGACTTTCCTATTCTAGTCTAGTAGCATGTTGAGTTAGTACATCTGCTTGTTTAATTATTTAAATGCATGCTCTAATTACATTTTAATTATCCTAGTTGCATTTTAATTGCCTGCTTGCTTGTTTAGTTCATGGTAGGGATCCGCGTGACCCCTACTGAGTCTGGCTGTGGCTCACCCTTTCTTCTTGCAGGTGAGCCATCTCAGCCGTCCACCAGTGGTTCCCAAGCTTTTGGAGATGCGTATAGAGTGCCAGCGGTCGGTCATCTTTTTGGTGTTTTTACCGGGGTATGCCCCGTGTAGTTGTAGTTTGTCATTTCTTCTAGCTGTGGGACCTGTATATTTAAGGGTTATGTTGGCTTCTTATCAGCTTCAAGGTACTGCATGCACGTGGTGGACCACGGAGTGGGAGGTTGCCTTCCGTTCCCGTCCGCTTTGACAGATCTCATGGGCGGAGTTTGTTGCTGCATTAGAACGTGTCTATACTCCAGCCTGCCTGAAGGTAGCCAAGATGTATCAATTTCTGGAGCTGACCCAGGGCAAGATGTCAATGCTGCAATATCGAGATAAGTTTATTGAGTTGGGCAGGTATGCACCCCACAACTTTGCCGATGAGACTGTGAGGACTCAACAGTTTCTGCGCGGATTAAACGTAGAGTTGAGCCTGCCACTGTTCGCTACCCGTGTAACTGAGTTGGATTCTGCGTATCAAGCTGCCGTCGCGCTAGAGTTAGAGTTGGCGAGGACTCAAGGACTCCCTCAAAGTGGGATGGTTCTGTCGGCTGTGCAGCATCAGCCACCCCACCAGTCGTTTGTTCTAGGAGCTTCTCCTGCTTTCTCTCCTATCGATGGTGCTTCCTTCTCGCAATCTCAGAGCAGGGGTTTCCGATTTAAGAAAAAGAAGAAGAGGTTCGATCAGTCAGCATTTTCTGATCTGAGTCAGTAGTCTGGTTCTTTTGTTCGATCGCGTCAAGATTTTGTTGCTGTTTAGCCGAGGTTGTGTTCCAGGTGTGGTGGCAGTCATCCGGGTGTGCTGTGCTCTCTGCCAGTTGTCTGCTATCGTTGCGATCAGCTGGGGCACATCTCCCGAAACTATCCGTTGAGGCTGCAGATGGTGCAATTCTCGCAGACTTCCCAGTCACAGCAGCCATAGTTCCGTCTTCCTCCGTCGCCTCAACCTCAGCCGTTCCATCTACCAGTTCCTGCTCCTTCTCAGCAATTGTCTGCAGCTAGTCGTCCGTCGAGAGCTAGAGTCACTCACATCACTCATGCGGAAGTGTTGGCTTCTAATCTGATCGAAGGTACAGTTTTGATTTATGATCGCTCAGCGCGTGTTCTTTTCGACTCAGGTGCGGCCCATTCTTTTATCTCTGAGGATTTTATTGCGCGTACCGAAAAGCCAATGAATGAAGTTTCCTATGAGATGCTCGTGGAGTTGGCATCTGGCGATTACATGTCTACTCCTCTGTGCCTGGAAAATTCTCTAGTTATCGTCAGTGGTCGAAAACTACCAGCGAGGCTTTATGCATTACAGTTGGCCGACTACGACGCGTTTCTAGGTATGGATTGGCTGGAACTTTATGGCACTATGATTGACTGCTGTCTCAAGTGAGTCTACTTCATGTCACATGGAAAGTTAGCCTTCTATTTTCAAGGTATCGGTTTCTGTCTCTTTCAGTTGTCTTTTTCTGTCGATAGGGTGTGTCGCATTGTCAGTTTCCTCCTTATCCTTTTGTCTAATTTCGAGGATACAATTTCTTTTAGGGGGGAGGGACTGTAAGATGTAATTTCTTACTATTTCAAAAAATTACAATATTTCTCCCAAGAAAATTACCTAAGAAATCACAAGAGACACAATCACAAGGACATCTATGCAAACCTAAGGGCATATATGCAATGCACCCTTATTGGGCTTCAAAAATAACACAAAGCACACCCTCCTTGTTGGAGGCACATAAGACACATAAAAACTAGGAGATTACTTCTCCTCCTCCCGCTTCCATGGACTTCGATCCCTCCTAATGAGAGCCCCTAGGGGGGTATTTATAGGCCAAATAGGCTTAATCGGACCAGAGAAGCCTTTTTGGGGATTACCCTAGCTGGATGGGCTCCTGTGGGAGCTTACCCAGACTAGGTAAGCACCCGCGGGTGGCCCCACTATGTCAGAATTCGCAATTTTCAAGTCACCGTGAATTGACGCCATTCCGAGCTCGACCCAACACTATAGTGCAGATTAGTGAACAAATGATGATCACCAAGGAAGTTTACCTGATTCCCATAGGGAGATGATCACTTATTATGTCTCAAGGTGGGAGCTTCTAGGGTCCCAACTTCTCCATTCTCGGCTGACCAAGGATGGAGAGCCTTGTGATTCATTGCATCGAAGTCTTAAAAATAGAAGAAAAATATTTGAAAAGAAAAAAAAACACCAATTAGAACTAGGATGATGCAGTAAACGTTCAGGGATACAAATAAGATGAGAATTGGTAGTGGATTTGCCTAGAGGGATGTTGGGAAGGGGGGATGGTTGAGGCTTTCGACCACCCGCCTCTCCTTTTGTTTAAATTTAAAACCTCTGGAATAGGGATGCTAATAGGATATTTCTAATATACAATATGATGTATGGACTATGTTAACATGCACAACAAAATAGAAAAGAAAGAATTGGGGTGTTTGATCAAACCAGGGGAGCAGCCATAGTGCTGGCCTTTTAGAACTCGAAGTAGCTTAGGGGATGACCATTTACAAATCGAGGATCCCAAAGAGCTCGGGCATCTGTCCGCAAAGGAGAAGTGCCTTGCATGAGCTCTAGAGTACACGGGAGCAATCACCAGAGGGGGAAAGAGCTCTCTGCCACTGAGCTCCCTCTACCTCTCGACCCTTGCTACCCTTCGTTCTTCTTCCTCTCCTATCCTCTTCTCTCTCATTCTACAAATTCTCATTCATTCAAAAGGACCTCCCCCACTCTTCCCTTTCCTTCTCCCTTTTCGAACTGTCCTCCTTCCCTTAGAAGAAGTGTAATGACCCAGATTCTTTCGGATCCTTGTTATCGGGTACGTCTTGGATCCATTTTCTCAGAGCATCCAGCTCTATTGTGTCTGAAATTTCGTTCCGGACATCTTTCGTGTTCGGATCGGCGTGATCCGGGGTCGTTTCGGGGGCCCGGAGGTGTTCCGCGGCTTTTCCCGCGTGTTTTTCCGATTCCCGACCCGGTTTCACAAGGACGTATATGTTGGACCCAGGCTTTGACCGACCCCATAGTCGTAGGTTCACGCATCCAGCATTGGGGTCCATTACCTCTGTGTGCACCGTGGGTCATATCACCACGGCGGTTCTTTTGCACCTCCCCATGCCTGATGAGCTTAACTCCATTCCACTTGTCCCGAGGGAGGAACCAAGTCTTCCACATGAGACTACCGTCCCATCTACCACAATGAATGAAGGCCAGCATCTACACCTTTAAGAACTTCAAACATGGGACTGTGAAGTGAGGGGACTCATCGCAAGGGGTCACAAATTCTTTGATCCCTACGATCCCTTCCCTAGTGAACCTCTTGATCCACCATATCCACTCCACTTCTTCAAAGAAGCTCACTATCACACCCCTACCCCATAGGCCAGTCATCCTACACATAGCAAGGAGCCCATTTATTGGGGTAATGAAGAAGGTAACTATGGCTCTCCTGGTCCTCCCAAGCCCCTTACATTCGATAGGAAGCCAGTGCATGCTAGGGACATATTAGGATGTCTAGGAGTCCCCCATTCTGCCAACCTCCGATTGTGTCGAGTGTATACTAGTCACACATTCGGATGTCCTGGTCCACCATTGCTTATGTATGGGTCTACATAGCCTTAGGTTTATCTCGAACATAGAGTGTGCTTTTCCTTTATTTGTACAGTTTGTTAGGAATCTGCACCTACCTCTGTCATCCCATAGAGTCTAATGATACGATGCTCGATACTAGGCACCACCTTGAGTTCCATGAGGATGATTAATCAGGGTCACACCTGAACGATTGCTCTATGGAACCGTGAAGGTGTTGCAAGCTCATGATGCCAGTCCCTTTAGAGTGTGAGGCAAGTCGGATCTATTGCATATGTTTTGGACTTGCCGGAGGACTACGGGATCAACTCCACCTTCAACGTGTCGGATCTAGTCGCTTATAGGGACCCGACGGTGATACCCAGTGAGCCATTTGAGCCGTCTTCACCCCTTGTAAGTGACACCACCCCAGAGCGTCTACCTCCAGCCTTGTTACCTCAGCAGCGTAAGCGTAGATGGAGCATACACTAGATGAGTAGGTAACGACGACTTGGGGTGGGGTTTACCAATGCTACCTGGTGCGATGGAGGGGATGGCCCATGTCTGACGACACTTGGATCACCCGGGCAGAGTTACTGATGATAGATCCAGATCTATTGGATCGATATCAGAGCGACCCAGACCCCTACTCGACAGGGTTGAGCTTCTCCCACCCGGGGAGAATTGGTGCAGACACCAGGGCCAAAGATCGGCTCGACTCAGCCAGCTGTCGATACCGGACACGTAGCACGACTCGGGCGACGCCGACATCCTTGTGGCAGGGGGATAGCCTGGAGCCTCCACTTGAGTTTTGATATTAGTATTTATTTGGAGTGTATTGGGTGTGTAGTACCTATCTTGCAAGCACAATTCGCAACCCGATCGGACCAATAGTGGCGGCAACTCACTCGACGCTCAACCAAAAATCTGGGGTGACTCGACGATGCTGAGTGGAGGTTGTGAGGGCTGGTACGTTGCTAGTAGAGGGCCAGCAAGGCTAGAGGGTCTCCCCAAAGGGTACAACAAGTCTGAATCTAGAGGCCGACCCGGTGCCAAGGGCACAGGTAATCACTCACTCCCACGGTGGTCACTCGGAAGTTTGGGACTTGCAAGATCGGGCACTCTCTCACGGGCCAGCGGAGACTAGAGCTAAGATTGGATGAAAAGCACTAAAGAAAGAGCAAGGTGGGAGAACTTACTCAATCAGTTTGAAAAAATCGATCCTGTTTGGAGACGAGGGCGAGCGAGGAAGCGTGGGTTCCCCACACGCCGCGTCGGTGTCGCTTGAGCCTGCTCAAGATCTTACATCACTACACCTCTCGCAGGAGAGGGGATCTTGGGGTGGGGGTTAAGATTTTACAACCAAAACTACCTCTGCACAGGGAGGGACCTTTAGCCGGCCAAGCGGGGAGGGGAAGAAGAAGACAAAGAGTTACAATGAACACCAGAGTCGATTCAGTTCTCTCTCAGGAACAGAGGACAGACAGTCATTGCTAGAATTGTTGTGGTCGCTCCTAAACTCCTTTGTTAGTAGGACTAGTGTCAAAATCTTCTAGGTTGGCCCAGGAGGATGCTTGAATTTTGGCAGGAACTTTGGAAGTCGGCACTAGTCGGGGTGGGATTGGAAGCAGAGGCTCTGTTCTCTGGTTCTCACTGTCTCAGCAGTGTAGCATCAGGAAGATGAAGCCGCCACAAGCTGTCCCAAACTTTAAATTGAGCGCAGTCAATGGCGTTGGAACTGTTTACGAGCTGCCTTTGAAACGTGACCCACGGGGGTGCCAGTTGATGTCGGAGGAGGTCGCAGCAGCCCAAACAGTGACAGGGTGTCAGTTTAGTCTCAAGGAAGATAGAACTATGCACCCTGGGGAGAAAATGGAGAAGAATTCGCTCAGGTTGCCGAATGGAGTGCTGCTTCTGGGAGGAGGAGGGAGACTCGCAGTAGAAGGTCCCGTTCGAACCCCACCTTTAGATCTTCAGGTGAGCAGGCGTGGCAGTTTCTGCAAGCTACCTCTGGATGCTGATCAGAACCTTTCTGCGCAGTCGGCGTAGATTGCTTGCCCGGACAGCCACGAACTCAGAATGAGACGAGACGACCGCCGTTGCGAAGAAGACTCAGAGACGCTTCCGCCAGTACCTCTTGAGCCTTCACAAACACCCATATGAAGTCACAGTTGCCTCTGCAAGCTGCTGGTTCACTACTACCTACGACCCAGAACTGTAGGTTGAAGAGCGGAGGTGGGGAATGAGGTAAATGGGATGGGAATGGGTGTGGATATGTGGGGGGGAGATATTACTTCTTGCTAGTCCACTCTTGTCTTATATCACGTTCATGCATAGCTATACTTGCATTTCATGTAACATGTAATTTACATAAAGTAAGCTTGTTCTTGAGATATAATCCTGACTGAGCATTCGCTCACCTAGTGTTTTCCTCAATTTTTCAAGTAATTCTGATGATGAGGATCATTCAGATGGGGATGGCCACGAGCCCACCGGACATCTGCTTTCCACATAACATTAACTTGGAACCTTCGTCCTCGTTAATGAATAAACTCACCTTTGCTTTGGCATTTAGCCAATGCTGATGAACAAACCAACACTGATCCTCGTCATTATTGATGAGATCGGTAAGCTTGATGTTAACCAAGACCTTTCATCCTCGTTAATGACTAAATCTACCTTTGCTTCAGTACTTTACCAATGTCGATGAACAGACCATCATTGACAGCTAAACTCATCTTCGCTACGGCATCAGCCCGATGATACTAATCAAATCAAACCGTCGCCCGGCACCTCATTAGGAGATGGTAGATATATTTACTCAAAAAAAATGAGGCTTAAAACAGAGGTGCCTCACTGGACTTGGCCAGACATTTTGGACAAGGCAAAAATGACTATAACCTGATTGTGGCGAAAACCCAAAAGGGTGGTGTAGGCTAAATTGGTTACCCCGCCACATGAAAACCCAAAAGGGCATGTTGGCAAAAGCAAGAGGGGGTTGGTTTCGGTGAAAATCTGAAAGGGCGCTTGAGTCAGTAATGTGGTTTTAAAAAAATGATGATGAAATGATGTTGCTACCTCAATTATTATTCATGTCCCATGGGAATCCCTGTGTGCGACAGATGCACCATGTCCCACCGACATAAGCCATACGCCTGTGCTATGACAAAACTTCTTTGCTTCGGCATTTAATCCATGTCGATGAACAAACTTACCGTCGATTTTTGTCATCATCGGCGAAATCGAAGAACAAATCATCAGCCCGGACCTTTCGTCCCTGTCGATAAACAAACTCCTTTGCTCCGGCATTTAACCCATGCCGATGAATAAACTTATCGTCAATTTTTGTCATCATCGGCCAAATCGATGAACAAACTGGCCTGGACCTTTTGTGCCCGTCGATAAACAAATTCCTTTGCTTTGACATTTAATCCATGCCGATGAATAAATCTACCATCAATTTTCATCATCATCAGCGAAATCGATGAACAAACCATCAACCCGGACCTTCTGTCCCCGTCGATAAACAAGCTCTTTTACCTTCGCATTTAACCCGTGCTGATGAACAAACCTACCGTCGATTTTTATCATCATCGGTGAAATCGATGAACAAACCATCGACCTAGACCTTCCGTCCCCGTCGATAAACAAACTCTTTTGCCTCGACATTTAATCTGTGCCGATGAACAAACCTACCGTTGATTTTTATCATCATCATCGAAAAATAAAATATAATATTAAAATAATAGATCGATTCGGTGGCGACCCACGGCCCGGCCGACCCGATCCCGGCCTGGGTCGGGTCGGGTCGTGCGGGTCGCTGCGGGTCGGGGCGGGACGGCAAACCCTGGTCGTGCCTACCTTATAGCAGGTCTTATATTAAAAGCGGAGTAGGTCGCTGGGATGTGATAATTGCTGCTTGCATCATCTTTCCTATTGTAATGAGTAGCAAGTCACAGTGATATTTTCATCCTTCTGTGTTTGGGGAGTTATCTCACCAATTCTTTCTACAGCATGGTATATTTTGAGACACCCATTGATTGTTTCAAGTCCTTTTCTTCCTTTCCAATCCTTCACATGACGATTGCATGATCTGAATGTATTTATTTCTGAATGTATTTATTTTCCTTTTTTGTTGGTCCTTTTTCATGGTGTTATAATTTTTTGTCCCACAACTACTCTATTTGTTTATTTTTTAGTAATAATTTTCATTGACTTTTCATTTTCTTCAATTTGAGACAGTGATTCTCACCGAACATTTATTAGAAAGTGTCATAGGTCCATCTTAATTTAATAATTAATTCTCTTCAGTCTCATCCTTTTATGCTACAGGAACTGGTAGAGGGAAACCTGACTACCTGGCGACAGTTGATGTGGACCCCACCTCACCAACCTATTCAAAAGTTGTTCACAGGATTCCTGTTCCTTATCTGGGTGATGAGCTGCATCATTCTGGTTGGAATGCTTGCAGTTCTTGTCATGGTGATCCTTCAGTTGCCAGACGATTCCTTATCTTGCCTTCAATCTTGTAAGCCCTTTTGTTCGTTGTTTTTTGCTTCCTTTGTGATTATCCATGAGTTTGCTTCCAGTCTTTCTTGCTCTTTACTCTGAAACGCTTGATATAGTCAATATTACGAAGTAAAACTTAGATAATGGTCATTTGTGAGTGTAAACAACCTTTTCTTATTGAGAATTTAACTTTACAAATGTCTTCATTTCATTCCCAAAAATGTGAAGTCGACATCACATGTTGTGGGATAACGAAAGTCATACAGTACTGTGACCACTCAAATGACAGCTCTACCATTTCTTAATACATGAAAGCAATTCATGTTTGCCCATGTGATGCTGGTGACAGACGATGTCTTAACATGTGCTGGGATTGTATCTTAAATCTTGGCGGCAAGTTGTACATATCAGGAATATAATGTAGTTTCCTCATTTATAATTCCTGATCGTTGACAACATATATACTTTGAAGCAACAAATACAGAATAATGTATATACCCTAGTTGTAAAATTTATTTAAAGGGATGTTATCTGCCTGGCGCTTCTGTATGGTAGGATTTTTTTCTGTTATCTGGTTTTAATGTGCCTGCACATTCTTTTACAGAAAAGTGAACTTGTATTCTTCTTGATGTGTTTGATCAGCATTTCTCTTGTAATGTAAATAAATAAATAGTAAAATAATAGTATTATCAGTACACATGAGCTGTGCCCTAAAAAATTAGCTTCATAGATCCTTAATTAGTAGGAAATATCAATTTTGACGATCCTTAAGAGTATCCTGTCATGTGTCAATTTATTTTCAGTTTCAAGAATTCTTTACGTATCAGTCCTGCAATACGTGCATAGTGACAAAGCTATTTACTTGCACGCATTTCTATTATGACATATATGCTAGACACCTGGTTCATATCATGATGTCCGTACTTTTCAGCTCAAGCCGCATCTATGTGATTAACACTGTCGATAATCCTAGAGCTCCATCCCTGCACAAAGTGGTTGAACCTGAAGCAATCATGCAAAAAACAGGTTTAGCGTACCCACACAGTTCCCATTGTCTTGCATCAGGAGATATTATGATATCTTGCCTTGGTGACAAAGATGGAAATGCAAGTGGGAGTGGATTCCTCCTCCTCGATTCAGATTTCAATGTGAAAGGAAGGTATGCTTCTTTGTTGTATTCCTTCTTTTGCCCCCTTGAAGGCCTGCAAATTGTACAGATTCTCTTTTCATTAATTAAGCATCTATCTAATAGATACGCATGGTAGGTCAGCCATCCAATGAAGATTGCATAGCTGAGTTCAAAAAGAAAATGGGGGAAAACACCTCATGTGGGGCAGGGAGTTTTGTGGACCGGGCAACTTCACATGTTCATGAAATGTCTCTCTCTCTCTCTCTCTCTCTCTTCCCCCCATTGGATTCAATGTGGGCCATAATAACGTTGGTTGGCACCAGGACACCTTGCATGGGTGCTGGTGTGAAACACTGCCGCCTGTCAATCATGATTAAAGAGCAGAGGTGTTTAATGCTTTAATAGGTGGACATGTGAAGCATGCCCTGTGCATAAACATGTGTGCTAGAAGTAGAGAAGAAAGATCTAGTTTATTGACTGCTAAAAATTTTCTGTTCAAGGATATCACTTATGTGCATCCGCATGATTGAAAAGTGTGGCTATATTCTTGTTCAAGTCTCTTTTAAATTCAGAGATGTTGGTGCAGTAAGCTTGTATATGATAATTTTGTGTGTAAAAATGCATAATATCTGGCATGTTATAATTGTAGATGTGTTAATATTGCTAGTTTACTCTCAATTACAAGAAATGTACCATTTTTGTGGTAACTTTGCATCTGTATTTTATTCAACTCTCTGTATTTTATTCAACTCGTCACTTGACGACAAGCTTATGGAACATCAATGAAAAACATATCCCAACATATTTGACATGGCAATATTATCCCAGAGCGACCTTTAGCAATATCCATCATTGACTTATTAAATGTAGTCTTCTTCTCAGATTCTGAAATTCTCCTCTTCAAGCCAACATGTCAATGTGGCTTCATATCTTTATGTAGAGAAACACATCCCAAGATGTTTTAAATGTATCTCAAACTTCCAGTTTTAGTGGGCTCAAATATATGTACATGATAGTCCATTGCACACACACAGAGAGAAAGGACTACCCCGTAAAGAGGTGCCAAAGTCCCTACTTTTTCTAGTTGTTAGGTAGTGATAACTATCTACACAAGGAAATAAAAATTGTCTGGGAAATTAAAGTTCCAAGAAAGGACTGGATCTGAATTTTGATAAATGTCTATCAAAATGAAAATAATTACTGTGGCATTATCAAGCATCCTCACATCTTTGTTAATCGTCAATTGGGGGCACAGTTCTTCCACAAATTGATTCCATTGAGAGCCAGTGCCCCTGAAATTTTCAAAATTTGTTAATTTCTTGTCCTCACCATTGCCATCTGATTTTGTATTGATCTTCTACCTCTCTTGGCTAAAATCCAAATGGGAGGCTTATGCAGAGTATGCTTGACGTGAAGTCAGTGTTCTACCTACTGATCTTTTGTTTATCTTGTTTTAGTGCCTTGTAGACTTTCCATTGTACTCATCTATCAGAAAATCGCAAGGAAAGTTGGATAGATGATGAACATGCAGATGTAGTTCATGGCTTCTTTTCCTTATGTTAAGAGAAGGATTCTTTAGATCCTACTAGGATTTCCTCCCTTGTATAGACCTTCCCTCTTTCTCCTTCCTTTCTATCCTACTAGGAATAGGACATTGGCCATTGGCCTTGCCCTCCTTTGGGGGTGTTATACTTGTATATATATTGCATCTGTGTCATGAGAGAGATAGGGCTCTCCTCAATTTTCCACATCGTTTAACAAGTCTAGTAGAAGAAATGCCCAAAATTCTCAACTTGTGTGTCTTCTTTCAATTTCTACACCAATCCATGTTTTCTAGCTCACCTCTTTTTGGACTTCTTTCCTTTAACCTTCTTAGACCTTGACTTTATGCATTCTCTTAAAACTTTAATGACATATCATGTAAGAACTAAAAGTCATGTCCCCCGGACATATATATATATCTCCCCCTCTCCTCACGCACACCTGCATACCCACACATAAGTACTATTTAGGTTTAATCCCACATTAGATGATTTGTAGGCACTTCCCTCTTTATCTGTTGAAGATTCTCTCAACTTAATGCCTAGGTTTTGGGTTCGAGTTTGGGCCTTTAACATGGTATCAGGGCTGGGCTTTCTCATATTCCACGCTACCCGCTCGATTGCGCCACTTATACCATGATCATTCGGGTTTATACCATAACCATCTGGGTTTGACATGTGCCACTCATACCGTAAACATCCGAGTTTGGCGACGAGAGGGTGTTGAGGTTTAGTCCCACATTGGATAATCTGTATGCATCTCCGTCCTTATCTCTTGAGGATTCTCTCAACTCAACGCCTAGGCTTTGGGTTTAAGTTCGGGCCTTTAACAAGTACAATGTTTTCCATGCATAAATTTGTGCTAATTGAATGTGTTTATTTTTGAACGTGTCATATGCCAATATTGTGATGATATTTGATTTAAATTTACTCTATTTTTGAAATTTGCATCTTTTTATATATTGGATCATTCATTATGATTGTAATTTTCAAATATGACATCTGAAAAGTGGAACTTCTTAGAGACTTATAATTTCATATATTCTTTGGCGTGCATCAGACAACTGAGAGTGCCTAGTGGCCAAAAGCATACATCTATAACATGGAATACCCTCTCCGATTGGTCAACTAACTTCAGTGCATATTTGAAGGTTGTCTTATTGGTTGACTCATCTGATCATTCTTTCGCTTCTGCATTTTAGGTGGGAGAAACCAGGGCATAGCCCTCTTTTTGGATATGATTTCTGGTATCAACCAAGACACAGGACCATGATCAGTTCATCATTTGGAGCACCTGCAGCCTTTACAAGAGGGTTCAACTTTCAAGATGTTGGTGATGGTATATATGGAAGACACTTGCATGTGTACAGCTGGCCTGACGGTGAACTGAAACAAACAATGGACCTAGGCAATTTAGGGCTCGTACCCTTGGAAGCAAGTTTCTAAAACATCGTCTGATTCTGTTATGTTGTGAAGGACATGTTAATGACATAGATCTTACTCATGCTTTCATGCTACCTTTTCTTGCCTACAGATACGATTTCTCCATGACCCTTCTAAAGACACTGGTTTTGTAGGCTCTGCAATATCCAGCAACGTGATTAGGTTTTTCAAGACATCTGATGGGTCATGGGACCATGAGGTGCATGATCTGTTCAATATTTTCCTTTGGATTTCTATTCATCTTCACCTTTTGACTAGATACTTTGAGCTGAAGACCTCGTTACTTTGCACTTCCCTGTATAGGTTGCTATCTCAATAAATCCATTGAAGGTGCGAAACTGGGTTCTACCCGAAATGCCTAGCTTAATAAGTGATTTGCTTATTTCCCTGGATGATCGCTACCTCTACTTCACAAACTGGCTGCATGGGGACATTAGGCAATATAACATCGAGGATCCTGCAAAGCCTGTGTTAACTGGCCAATTATGGGTTGGGGGACTCATCAATGAGGGAAGCAATGTAGTGGCTGTGGAGGAAGATGGGAAGGAAACCCAATTTGACATACCTAAGATAAAGGTTTTCCCTACTTCACATCATATCTCTATATGATATTTGAATTTGCATCTTTCTTCAAGGACCTATTCACGAGTGCTTGTGGTTGTTATTGATCTGATTTTTGTTGAAACCAATATGATAATGGGAAACAATTTTTCATTCATGAACTACCACTGGCACTGCAGTGTAGATGATGAGTATTTTTGATCTTTTTATTCCTTCATAGGGTACTCAGCTTCGAGGTGGGCCGCACAGGATGCAATTGAGCTTGGACGGGACAAGGCTTTATGTTACAAACTCCCTTATCAGTGTCTGGGATCACCAGTTCTACCCAGAACTCTTGCAGAAAGGTGGACACATGTTGCAGATAGATGTGGACACAGAGAAAGGGGGATTGGCCATAAACTCAAACTTCTTTGTGGACTTTGGGTTGGAGCCGAATGGTCCTTCGCTTGCCCATGATATGAGGTATCCAGGTGGGGACTGCACTTCAGATATATGGATCTAATCAAGATCCTGGAAGTAATGACTGAGCAGGAGAGTATTAACGAAACTTTAAGCATCACTTAATCATGTTCATGGTTAACTTCAGTTGCAATGTCACTTAGACTATGTACTCTTGGATGGGAAATAAAGATGGAGACTATAGTTATGTCATCGATGTTGCCCCCCCTGATATGCCCAATCGCTTGAAATTTCGTGTCAAAACTTGTTTTTGAATGAATGATATGATGTTGGCATCATGTAAAATGTGAGTTTGATAAGTCAATAATACTTCTTGAATATGGGCTTTAATCCATCCATAGAGCTTAGTAAGAAATTCAGGAAATCAATTGGTAATATTCTCATGCTAGTGAGAAGTTAGAGGCAGAAAGCCGATTTGAACATTAATAAGGCTTGCTATTTTTTCATCAAAGGAAGAATCTTAAATAAAATTAATCATCTAATCCATCCCCTTCATCAAATGCTCAGACTCCTTAATGTTCTACTAGTTGCTAAAGAGTAAACATTTAGCATCATGACCTAATACAGTGTTGGGCTAATACTTAAGTATTAAGTTAATCTTGGAGATTGTTGGGTTGGAACTCAGATGTTAACTTCAATACAGTAAATTTGGCAATAACAAAATTTTGAAATAATAAAGTTTTCAATGAACAAAGCCTTGTAATGAAAAAATACTGTGAGTGAAAAGAACAAGAAGCTTAAAATTCATCTAAGTATAGGTGCAAGAGAGCAAGACTATATTCACTTACGTGCTGCAAAATTGAATTAAGTTCACATAAGTGTAACATAGTCGCAGTTAAGTTTAACTTAGGCGTATAAAATTAAAGCTAGGCTTAACTTAGTCGAAAGAAACTTAAAGTCAAGCATCATTTAGTTGCAGAACATAAAAGTTAAGTTCACTTAGGCACATGTTAACAAAGCTAGATTTATATAGGCGTAAACGATCAAAAGTTTACATTGGCGCAAACAATTCACTTAGGTGCAAACTGAGCTATGTTCATATATGTGAACAAAAGTTAACTTAGGCACATTATGTTTGCATAGGCACACAAAGTTAACATAAGTGCATACAGTTCATGTAGGGGCACAGAGTCCTTCAACTATGTCCAATCCTTTGACCATCCAAAATATAGTTGATCTGTTTAGTAAGATCAAAAGACCGCCTATCATATCTGATAGTCGAACAAACATTGCCTATGAGATAATCAATCAACTATCTCAATCTTAAAAGATTGCCTATCTGCAGAACAAATGACTATAAGAAACTTAACTTAGTCTATCACATAGGCGCACAAAATCATCGAATATCTAGCTTTATCTTTGACTATCTAAAGCTATCTTTAATTCCTCGCTTATGTTCTTACGTCTTTAATAGCTACAATTCAACACCTATATCAAGTATCACTTAGTCGTGATGTAAATGAAATTACACTAATTAATTGACTATGTTAGATAAAGATAAAATGATCTAGTAACTATCTTAATAATTTTCAAATTTCAAATTCATTAAATGCATAACATGCAACATTTATTGCTACCCATACAACGTATGGATGAAAATGTTATCTTCGTTTCCTGTACTATGAAATACAGTACTTGATTGAAGACCTGGAAAGGTCGATTTCTATATTCTATTTTAGGAAGAAACAGATACGAAAGAAAGTGACGAAATATAGTGTTCTAGGAAAATGGCTATCCTCGGTAGGGTTGGGTATTGTCTTTTCAGGTTGAAAAAGGACCATATATTTTAAACTGGAAGATCTCTCTGTGAAGACCAATGTTAAAAAAAAAAGACCACATATCTCACACAGGAAGATCTCTCTGTGAATAGCTACGTAGAAAAAGGACCATATCTCTTAGACAGGATGATCTCTTGGTGAACAGTTGCACTCTTCAAGAAATACACAAAGTCCCTATCTAACGTTTACAATGATGTATCTAATGGAAAAATCACACAAGTACAATATATATGAGCATGGAAGTTGAGCAACTAAAGCAAGAGATTAGAAGAGTGGAATGCAACTAAGAGTGTGTGTGAACCAAGTTAGCAAGTGAGCAACCTAGTGAATCCTAGACTCTAGCTCAAGCACACATAGCCAAGAGTTGAGAGGAAAACAAGCTAGATCCTTCCTCAACCAAAACTACTTTGTGTGCTCAAGTGAAGGAGAAATAGTCACGCAATTCTCCTACTACATTCTCTCCTGCTCCTTCACAAAATTCTTTCATGAATCTCTAAGTTTTTTTTTGCTATCAAAGGCTTTTCTTTGTAGTTCAAGACCGGTGTACTTTCACTTTTATTTCTCATCTTGAACAGTCTATAATCATTGTACACAATTTGCCTACCAAGAGATAAGCACTGTGTAAGCTCCACTTGTAAAGTGGTTGTCTTCTCCTTGAGGGGAGAAGCCTTATTTGAGGGCAAGAGGACCTACAGAAGGTCTGCATTCTGTGACTTAGGACATATAGTGTAGCAACTTAAAATTATATATATACATTTATATGTGAAAAGAAATAATAAAAGATAAAAATAAAATAAATAATGAATATTTTTATTATGTCTTTAAAGTATAAATGTAAACCCTATCCCACTTGTTAACATGAACGACGAGATTCATGGCACAATTCTGAGAAGGTGAAGATGTCGGTATTGTAGTAGTACTGTAGCATCCGATTTAAGAGAGAATTATTAGCTCTATCTAATCCTAATTAATGGATGATGTCATTTCTTACATCATTGAATAAATGAGGTCATTGATTATGTCATGGAGGGAGATTTATTTCAACATTCACATATTGAAATTTATTTTTAACATAAGTTGGTGTAATAATAACATGGGTTGGTGAAATAGAAAAATTAAGCAAAAAATGATCTAATGAAATTTAATTACTTACTGTTATATCTTTGTGGCTTCAATGTACTACACGACAATCCTTTTATCCCTTCAGAGCTTTACCGCTCTTGGGAGGCCTCGCGGGTTCCAAGTGGTATCAGGTGTATTCGATAGTTCTATCGGTTATATCTGGTATCCGAGATCTAGGTTGTCACAGTTGATATCAGAGAGTTATTGTGTGAAGTACATGGGAATCCGAGATATACAGTCTCTAGAGTCCTTAAGTCCAGTACAGTCTTCAGCTGCCTTAGGTTTCACGATTCATGATCGCTTCGTTTTCCATGTGTCATCTTGTGCGTGCTGCATTAGCACTGTGCAAGATGGTCCTGCTCTCGTTAGGATGTGACGAGGTGCTTCTTTTCCATCGTGATGTCTGTCTCAATCATGTTATACTTGGTAGTGTTCACTGAAAGGCTCAAATCTGCAGTACGTTGTGGATCCTTGAGTCCCGCCAATTCAAGGCAACTAGACCTACTCACGTAACGATCCTTGAGTCAGATGACTCGGAGGCAAGATCGTCACTAATAGCGAAACAAGCCACCGATCGATCTAATCCTAAGCCAGAGAAAATGACGCTGGTGAAGAAAATGACACGTAGAGACCTGAGGGAACACCGAGGACCCTCAACACATCTGTACACATAGACCGAGGTAAGACGATACCTCACTGTAGCCAGAACCATATCTCAAATTGGACAGAATCGTTGAGACACACGCATGGTTACCTACCAATCACTGGGTGACCCCGGGTTGACCGAAATCAGACAATGATGACTCTATAGTAGGGAAGAAAACCATACTACAAGCAAGAAGACTCCTGGCTGCCTTATAACATAGTCTGGACCTTCATTGGATGTCAAGAGACATCCACGGGGAGGCGAGAAGACCACTAGAACAAGCCAAGACAATTAGAAACAAAGACGGCGGAAAGCAGGACTCTAGGGTTGTAATGCTCCACCTTTAGACCGCTACACGGAGGTGACGGTCTAAGGATGAGCCGTTACACTCAAGAGAAGACAGGACTGCGGCAGTCTAATAAAGGCATTCCACACGGATGTGACGGTCGAAGAATGAGCCGTCACCGACACCGCCCTACTACAAAACCTAAGACAAACTGACACACGGATGAACACAAAATAGAACCGGCCATTATGGTTAACAGGACTGTAACGGCCTACTATAGGTGCGTTACACGCTCTGACGCACCCAGATTGGGCCGTCAGGGTGGTGCGGACACCCGAGCACATGAGCGGTCCGAGTCAGCGAGCCACCGGTATCGTACACGGAGCACCACCTGAGCGACAACAACATTTATTTGGCTCGGAGATAGTCTGGCGACTCCCCCTTGAGTCTTGGTATTTATTACATTTATGTCCTTATAGTTTATATTTTTATCCCTGGGAAAGTATGTACGAAGAAGACTGCCCAGCGTTTGACAGGGAGGCTCGCTGCGTTGAATCGCTTCCTGTCCCGCGCTGTGGAGTGCTGTCTGTCGTTCTTCAAATTGTTGAAAAGGCTGAAGACAGCTGCCCCTAACTTCACCTAGGACGAGGAATGTGAAAAGGCCTTCGCAGTGCTAAAGCAGTTTCTGACTACTCCGCCAAGACTCTCGAAGCCCAATCCAGGCGAAACCCTATATCTACATCTCTCGAAGCTCCTTCTACCGTTAGCTCCGTGTTGGTCCGAGATGACCGATGAACTGAGAGGCCGATATAGTACGTCAGCAAGGTGCTCCTCGACACCGAGAAAAGGTACCCCGCAACCGAGAAACTCGTACTTGCGTTGGTAACCTCGGCAAAGCGCCTTCGACCCTACTTTCAAGGGCATAGCATCGTGGTGCTCATTAGCGAACCCTTGAAGAATAGTTTAGCTCACCCCGAGGCATTAGGGCGCCTCGTCAAATGGGCAGTTATGCTGGGCGCTTACGATATCTCCTTTTGGCCTCACATCGCCATTAAAGGACAAGCACTCGCGAACTTCATCGCGAAAAATACTGCTTCTATTGATGAAGCCCCCTCACCTGTGGCTACCCCAGTCTGGGAACTTTTCGTTGACGGGTCCTCAAGCTCGGCCGGCAGCGGGGCAAGAGTTCTCCTCAGCTCTCCAGAGGGGATCGAATTACAGTACGCCTTGAAGTTTCAGTTCGCGGCGTCCAACAATGCCTCTGAGTACGAGGCCTTGATTTTAGGGGCTCGGATGGCGAAGCGCCTGGGAGCTGAGCGGGTCAAGATCTATACCGACTCACAGCTGGTGGCCAGCCAGATCAGCGAGGAGTACGAAGCTCGGGAGCCGCTAATGATTAAGTACCTCCAACTAGTGAAGGAAATCGCTCGGTCATTTGAGAGCTTCCAGGTGATCCAAATTCTTCCGGAGGACAACTCCCGAGCGGATGCACTCTCTCGCCTCGCCGCCTCCACCAGCTCGTGTGGGACCCAATCGATCTTCCTCGAAGAGCTAGAGCGCCCCAGCGTGGATCTCGAGCTCGTGGCCACAGTTATCAATGCATCACCCGGCGATTCGAGGACGCCCTATATCTCTTGGCGGACCGTGGGACAAGAGCCCTTCGATCCACGAGAAGCTCAGCGACTCAAATATCATGCGCGTCGATTTGTTCTACTCGACGGACTGCTTTACTGGCGGTCTTCTATCGGACCCCTCCTCAAGTGCCTTGCCTCTCAAGAAGCTCGGCAAGCAATCAAGGAGGTTCATGAAGGGATCTGTTGTGCCCACCAAGGAAGAAGGTCGGTTCCAAGAATTCTACTGCGGCTAGGGTACTGGTGGCCAACCTTGCAGCGTGATTGCGCGACCTACGTTCAGGGGTGTGAGCACTGCCAACGGTTCAACCATTTCGTGACCCCTCGTGTTCCATATTTTCTTGTTATACGTAATCAAGAGTCAAATGTGTGGCCTAGGGGCTGAGGGCTTGTATTTTCCCATGGTTTTGGCCGAGGGACTAGGCTGATTGAGCAACATGTTACCGTGTTGTGCAGTGATCTTGACCCGAGTCATGTGACTCAGGGATCGATGTGTTAGCACGTCTAGTTGATTGTCCAGAGTCTGGTGGCGTGGTGCTACCTTCTGCTCGAGTACTTGTGTAGGTACATGTTAGCCTATTCGTACTTCAATTTTTTGTTCCGAGTCTTTGTGTCTAGTGAGCCTCCACTAGTCGTAGTCTGACGACACTTCGTGTTGGGCCACCTGGGAGTGGTGGCAGGGCAGTTCCCAACATAGACGGATCATTGGCTGGTTGCTGTGGCCCGCTTTGTCTTGCCATTAGAGTCCGACGGGAGGAAAAAATCAACTAAAGGCCTAGTTCAAGACATTGAGCTTGTGTGTAAACGCGTGGTCAGGGGTGTTAGACCAGTGCCGACGGGCGTGAACTTGACTAGTCACTCTTTACTTGGTATTGGTTCTTGTACGGTATCTCAGTTACCGCATTCGAGGCGAGTGGGAGATACCTGAGGCGCAGTGTAAGACGTTTGTGGATGCATCTGACTTTTCTTCTAGTGAGGAGGTACTTCTATCACATGACACGTAATTCTTGTGACTTGTGTGGTTTCTCATGCAACGTGAATTCCTTCACGTGGTACTTTGAGTAGTCTGTATTCCACTTTACCTATAGTCAACGTAGCATACACGACGGCGTGGTCATGTATGTATTGGTGCTTTAGACTGTGTAGTCTGGTGTTGGGCTTTGGTCTTTATAGACAAGCCTACATGTCTGTTGTTCTATGATGTGTTCTGGTAATGTAATCGAAGTTTCTTGTGATTTGATTAGCAACTCCCAACCACGTGTATGGGAAGTTGTGTTTCTGCCGATTAGAAGTAGTTAGAGGGCCGAGGTCATATCGACTACCGTGTTTTGGTTTAGTATGACTTTCCTCTTTACTTCTACTATTGTTCGTACTCCTGCTATTACTCTTGCTGCTGTTAGTCCTGTGTTGTTACCGCTTTGATTTCGAGGTAGGGATCTACGGGACCCCTACTGAGCCCGTGACACAAGGCTCACCCCTAACTTTTCAGGTGTGGCTGCTCTTTTTCCTCGTGGTCTGGAGGTGCGGTTCGTGATTCTTAGTTGCCAACTTTGCCAGTGCCGGGTTTCCCTCGACTTGAGGGTACGTTCTCTTTTCTGTTGGACTGTACTTGTCTTTAGTTGGACTGGACTCTGTTAGCTTGTGTAGCTATTAGTTTAATTTGTTGTAAAAATTATAATTTTATTTCTGTTAATTTAGCAATCCTGATCAAATATAGTAATTGTTTACTGCCTTATCTGGAAGTTCAATGTTACAATATATGATTTTTTTAAATTTTGGAAACCAGTGCCTCCCTAGCAACGTGGGTTCTCCCTATTCCATTAAGAGTTCCCCGAGGTCAGCGTGCTTTGGAAGTGACACCCCTGACCAGGGCCAACCTGTGGGACGATACTTCTACCAAGGCCATACCCAGGGCATTGTCTAATCTTGAAAAAGAAAATAGAATACGGGGGTAAGCTTAAGCCAGGTATAGAAGTTTTTAGGGCATGAGTTCCTCTCCAGACAGCCCATTTAGAGATTCGGTTTGTTGCTTGGGGCTTTGTGTCCGTCATCGAACCTTCATCCACTCTAGGCATGCATACGACCGGGCTCATAACGTCCCACGGGAAAACTATACTTCCGCTCTCGCCATGCCTAGTTCTTTGTATTTTTCATGGAGCTTTTGGAATTGTGAACTATTGACTTTTGGGATGGACTTTTGTTAAGGAGTTTTGCCTTGTCATGATGGTCGCTCCTTTTCACTTTTGCTTTGCTTTTTTCTTGTGGGATTAGGTCATAATGGGCTACCCCTATTTGAGACCTCCTCTCATCAGGGTGTCTAGATCAGTCATCGCCCCCTCATTCACCTCTTGCCCCTGGATTTGGCCGAGGAGAGAAACGGACAGGGACCTTGACTTTCCCCCAAGCATGGCAAGGAGAAACGATGTCTACAAATTGGAAACCTAACTAGGGATGGCGTGTAGTGTGTGATTGCCGTACTCGGGGTCCTCCTTCATGGCGAAAGGAGAAGACACCTTGCTACCGGGGTGACACTGGTTTGACTCTAAGGAAAGAAACGCTTAAGATACAACCCATTCCAAGCATGAGTGAGCTCCTCACCTTCTGCGTTGACTAATCGGTAAGCATTCTCTGGATAAGTCTCTTTAACAACGAATGGCCCTTCCTAGTTAGGTTGTAATTTAGACCTAGGACCTATAAACCATATGAATTTACGTTTCAAAATCATATCACTCGTTTGAAATTTACGCTCAATTACCTTCTTTCAAAAATAACGAGAAACTCTCTTTTGATAGACGGACACGTGATCGGCCGTGTTCATCCTCTTCTCATCTAAGAGTTCCAACTGAACGAGCAACGCCTCTCGACATTCATCGAGATTAAGTCCCTTATCAAGTTGCACTCTTAGAGAAGGGATCAAAATCTCATATGGGAGCACCGCCTCCATTCCATATGTCAGAGCATAGGGAGTTTGCCCCGTAGGAGTATGGACGGAGGTACGGTAAGCCCATAGAGCTTCCACTAACCTTTCTGGCCAATCGGAGAATTTGTAAGATTCGCACGTTTTCTTTATGATTTTAAGAAGGGTTTTATTAGTGGCTTCGACTTGGCTGTTACCTTGAGGATAATATGGAGATGAATGATGCAATGCAATATTGAACTTCTTACATAGGTCCTGGAGCTCTTGAGAGAAATACGTACGTGGATATATATATATATATATTAAAATAAAGTTACTGACTTGACCGGGGGTAATTGGCCATTGGCTCGAGCCGTCCCTAGTGTGGGGCTCACGGGTATGCCAAAATGGACTGTGCGACCCACGCAGTGCCCGGTACCCACGGGGGCGTGGCCATGTCGTCCACGCGAGAGGCACGGGCCACTTGCGCCGGGCCCAATAGACCGCAGTGGAACACGAACGTATGGTGGGCCCTGTAATCAGACGGCCATGATTTAAACCGCACGGGCGGCCGCTCCGACGCTACTGACACCTGGGAAATAAACACCAACCGGGCCGTTGGACGCAACAAAGTCCTAGAACTTGCCCCGGACCGAAATCAGGTTTGACATCTTCGGCCGCACGCGGTGGGTCCATCGTCCAGTTTCGAGCTTCCCCCCGTCAATCTGATTGGATCGTGATGGGATTGATGTGAAGGAGGCCACCTACTCGGTGGACCTCGCATCTCCCTCCCAGTGGATGGACCTCCCCAGACGTGGGCCCATCCATCGGATGGTGGAAAAGGCCGAAGAAGACGCTTGAATTAGAGAGAGTAATCGGCTTTTAGAGGCCCATTAACAGCCTTGGCCCAGGCCCGCCACCGCGCCGGCACGTGCGAATGGGGCAGCGATTGGGGGCCGTACAGCTGTCCGACATGTGGAGGCGGCAGGCGGCACCAATGCTCCATCGGGGATTGGTCAAACCTTATCTGAGGACGGGGGTGAAGCGCGCCGGTGCGACGTCGTGGTCGTGGCGGGGTAAGACCCGAGAAAGCGCCAGTTTAGCTGGCCGGTCCCCTCCCTCCGGCTCCGGCGTGACCGCCGCCACGTCATCAGCCGCTGACCTTATCACACGGTGCCACGCCAGACGGGCCTCATTTGTTAATAGCCCTAGCCCACGTGGGTGGTCGAAAGGAATTGCCACCGCCACAAAGAAATGACTCCCATCACGGCGATCTGATCCGGTGGTTCTAAAGAGACCGTCGGATCACCGTCGGCGTGAAGACCCCAGAGTGGGTGGTGTGCACTGGGGTCGGGGGGGGGTTACTTATGGCGAGGGGGTTTTTGCGACGTCACCTCACCGGGTCTGCTGTGACGGGGCCGGCGAGTGGTGCAGGGCGCTAGGGAGAGTGCAAGTTGGAGGTTGTTTGCGCCAGCTTCTGCTGGTGCCTTGCGCCATTCGTTCCCCGCCAGCGGAGAGATAACGGGCAGTCTGGTGTCTGATGTCGTGCATGCACTCCAGGGACCGCCGTGTCAGCTGCCTTCCCTAGAGCTGTGTGCCTCGTCCATGGCCACCCATTCCTCACTGCATGGTAGTGCAAAACACACACACACACACACACACACACACACACAGCTTGCTTGTGAGCTGTGTGTGTGTGTGAGAGAGAGAGAGAGTATATTAATGTCTTGTATAAGGAATTGAAATGGCACCAGTCCAGAACAAGTCCATGTGAGTCGTCTATTGCTGGCTTAGGATGTTTCCTGTGATTACTGATGGATTTTCTGTCATTGTGTATTTTCTTCTAGCTCAAAATGTCACCTCGTAGAAGAAGATGTCGAGGTCGTGGTCTAAGGGAGGAAAGTGGTACCTCTCCTCCGCCAGTAATTGTTCCAGGCCAAGCTCAAGCTGATCCTGCTCCTCACGATGATTTGCCTCCTGGTGGCCGTGGCAGAGTACTAAAAGAGTTTCTGTTGTTCCACCCACCGACTTATAAAGGTCAGGCAGATCTTGATGCAGCCTGAGTGTGGCTTGACGCAACCGAGCATATATTCCGTTCAATGGAGTGCACGGAGGATTAAAAAGTCATGCTTGCTACATTCTAGCTTTAAGGAGCAATACTCGTATGGTGGATCACAGAGTGGGAGGTTACTTTTCATTCTCGTCCACTTCACCAGATCACCTGGACAGAGTTTGTCACATCCTTTGAACGCACGTACAGTCTGACTTATCTCAGGATGGACAAGATGCGTCAATTCATGGAACTGTCTCAAGGTGATATGACTGTGCTGTAGTATCAAAACAAATTCATGGAATTGGGCCGATATGCGCCCCATGTTCTTGCTGACGAAGCCTTGAAGATTGAGCAATTTCTGCGTGGGCTGAAGGCTGAGTTGCGGCAGCCGTTAATTGCAACTCGGGTAGCTGAGATGGATCCAGCATACCAGGCAGCTGCGGCACTAGAGCTGGATATGGCAAGATCTCGAGGGTCTACTCAAGTTGGCCTTATTCAGCCGAGCGTGCAGTTTCAACCTAGTTTTCAGCCGTCTGTGCCAGGAGTTTCACCCACTGTGTCGACTGCTAGTGGCACTTCTCTTTCTAAACCCAAGTTTAAGAAGTACAAGAAGTCCAAGAAGAAGTTTGATCAGTAGGCGTCTTCTGGAGCCATTCAGCAGACAGCTCCTTCATTTCAACAGCGTCAAGGTTCAACTGCTAGTCAGCCGAGACAATGTTCGAGGTGTGGTGGTAGCCACCCAGGCAAGCCCTGTTCATTGCCGATGGTCTATTTTCACTGTGATTAGCCAGGACATGTGGTTCGAAACTGTGTGTTGAGGCCAAAATCGGTGCAGGTTTCTCAATTTTCTCAATCACAGCCGTCTCAGTTCAAACTTCCTCCACCACCTCAACCTCAACAACTCTATCCTCAAGCTTCAGCTTCTTCCCAGTAGTCTTCTGTAGCAGCCAGCCGAAAGCAGAAAGGGACGATTTCTCATATAACTCGAGCAGAAGCGGTGGCGTCCCATCTCATGGAAGGTACGATTATGCTCTATGGTCATGCAGCTCGTGTTCTTTTTGATTCAGGTGCTTCTCACTCTTTTATTTCTGAGGATTTCATTGCATGTATAAAGAGTCGGCAATGGCCGACGGGTGCGGATTCACTCTCTCACATCCACGGTGGTCACACAATGGCGATGGGGCCTTAGGACCGAGCACTCTCTCCCTTAACTAACGGCGCAATTGAAGAATGTTAACTGAACAAGCACAAATTGGAGCAAGGGCCGAGAGCTTACCTAGCCGGTCTGAAGAATCTGACTCCGGTCGGAGACGTAGGCGAGCGAGGAGGCGAGGTATGCACCCGCTCACCGCGCCAGTGTAGCTTTAACCTGCTCAAAGTGTTTACAATACTACGCCTCTCGCAGGAGGGGGATCTTGGGGTGGGGGTTAATTTCCTACAATCAAAACTACCTCCACACAGGGAGGGGCCTTCAACCGGCCAAGCGGGGAGGGGAAGAAAAGGGGTGAGGAGCTTTAACGGTCGACGAGGTCGGTTCTGTCCTCTCTTAGGAACATAGGACAGATAGTTGTTGCTGGAATTTTTGTGGTCGCTCCTGAACTCTTTTGTTAGCGGGACCAGTGCCAAAATTTTCTAGGTTGGCGCAGGAGGACGCTTGAATTTTGGCAGGAACTTTGGAAGCCAGCGCTAGTCGGGGTGGGACTGGAAGCAGAGGGTCTGTTCTCTGGTTCTGACTGTCTCAGCACCACAACATCAGGAAGATGAAGCCGCCACGAGCTGTTCCAAACTTTAAATTGAGTGCGGTCAATGGCGTTGGAACCGTTGATGAGTTGCCTTCGAAACTTGACCCACGGGGGTACCAGCTGATGTTAGAGTAGGTCGCAGCAGCCGAAACAGTGACAGGGTGTCAGTTCAGTCCCAGGGAAGATAGAACTGCGCACCCTAGAGAGGAAATGGAGAAGAATTCACTCGGGTTGCCGAATGGAGTGCCACTTCTTGGAGGAGGAGGGAGACTCGTAGTAGAAGGTTCCGGTCGAACCCCGCCTTCAGATCTTCAGGTGAGCAGGTGTGGCAGCTTCTGCAAGCCGCCTCTAGATGCTGATCAGAATCCTTCTGTGCAGTCGTAGTAAATTGCTTGTCCCGGATAGCCACAAACTCAGAATGAGACGAGACAACCGCCATTGCGAAGAAGACTCGAAGACGCTTCCAGAGGTATCTCTTGTGCCTCTTGAATCACCTGGATGATGTCGCAGCTTCATCTGCAAGCCGCTGGTACTCTACTACCTCCAAACTGAGAACTACAGATTGAAGATGATGGGGGGAAATGGGGTTTATGGGAGGAGAAGTTGGGTGGATGGGTATGGGGGTGACCCCTAGCTATGAGGGAGTCTGGGAGGGGGTGTTCCAAGGTGTGGGAGGGGAAGAATGAGGGCTGGAAGGGGGTGTTTATAGTGGGTGAGAGAGGAGTTACGAATTTGGGTTGGGAGGGAGAGAGGAGAGGGGGATCCTCTCCCTTGGTTTGAATGGGTGTTTGATAGGGCCTTGGGTTCAGTCCGAACCACCTTAAAATCCATTGTTCCGTGGTGTGTTTGTGTGATTGATTCATTCTAGATGCATGCTTAGGTCCGGATTGATATATTACTAGTTCATATTGCCAAGTAAATCATATTGTCATTCGATTAGCTAGTTCTATTCTGCTACAACTTGTTTTAACTAGCTATAAAGAGGGCTGCATTGTGAAAAGAGGGGCAGATCTATTCACCCCTTCCCTCTAGATCCGCCATCCACTACTCAACACATGCCTCGTCTGCCTCCGATTCGGCACCTTTCTGATTGGCACCGGACTCTTGTTGCCCCTCATCAGTTGATGTAGGACAAGCTTCATCTGCATCCGGGGCTTCAAAAGACTATAGGGGTTGTGGGTGAACACTCTCGG